>CM052550.1:23211553-23446411 GCA_028533065.1 Trachops cirrhosus | reverse complement strand
GAATGGAAGGGCAGATCAAGTGCTTCTCAGATAAGGTCAAGTTAAAGGAGTTCATCATCACCAAACCCTTATTATATGAAATGTTAAAGGGACTTATCTAAGAAAAAGAAGGTAAAAAACATGTACAGTAAAATGACAGCAAACTCACAATTATTAACAACCACACCTGAAACAAAAACAAAGAAACTAAGCAAACAACTAGAACAGGAACAGAAGCACAGAAATGGAGATCACATGGAGGGTTAGCAACAGTGGAGTGGGAGGAGGAGAGAGGGGGAAAAGGCACAGAGAATAAGTAGGATAGATGGTAGGTAGAAAATAGACAGGGGGAGGGTAAGAATAGTATGGGAAATGTAGAAGCTAAAGAACTTATGACATATGGACATGAACTAAAGGGGGGAATGTGGGTGCGAGAGGGTGTGCAGGATGGAGGGGAATGAAGGGGGGGTAATGGGACAACTGTAATTGCATAATCAATAAAATATATTTAAAAAAAGAGTAAACAGGATTTTCACATACATTTTCCTTGCAACTCCCTGTGAATCTATAATTACTTACAAATAAAAAGTTTTTAAAAATACTCCCTTTAAGATATGCTTAAGGAGGGTGAATTACCTAGCTCCCATGTAGGTCTCTGGATGCACAAAAGTCATAAGGTATCCTAAGTTTTTGTAAATAAAACAATAAATTTGCATTTTTTTGAACTTTGGGATGGGAAGCCAAAAATATCAAGGCCTGGCTTATCTGACATTTTAAAAGCTGAGATAAGGCCCTTGGACAAGCTAGAGCTTTAGAGACATCTGCAACCAAATTTGAAGTGATGATATACCCCTTCCCTCACTCCATCCCTCATGCATCTCCATCACACCAATGTGGCTGACATAAAAGTAAAACTTTGTACTGTTAGAGCAGTACTTGCTAAGGAGATATCAAAATTGAATGTTAGGTTTCCCTCAAATAAATTTTAAATGGCCAGCGTTGATAAACAACTCAGAACTTGGGCTCACCTACCAGTGGGTGACCTAATAGAATACCCAGTCAGTGGTTGGACATGTTCTAACCAACCACATATTGATCTCTGGACTCTTCCCACCCTTCCTAACTACAAACCATCTATCCTTACTTAGTGTAGCCACAATGAATGCAGCATTTCCCCCTCCTGCTGCACTGTGCTTCCAGAAGGTACCACATTCTCCCACCCAGCTTTTCTTCTTCTTCTTCTTCTTCTGTTTTTGGTCTGGGAAACTACTCAATGACTTTATTTCCTGGCAAGTGAGTAAAGTCAGAATTCACAGTGATCACGCTGATGGTCACTGCCTTTACTTTGATGTTATGGTATACCATTGGCCATGGCTAAAACTGAGGGAGACTTGAAGTTACAATTTTGGACCTTGCAGAAGAATTGTGGAAACACTCTACTCACCCAAACTCTCCCCACCCCCGCAGTGGGCCCAGACCTGGTCTTTGCCTGACTCTCTTGGTGAGATGTAAGAAGTAACATTTTCTAAGGTTCAGCCAACCAGATATTCTTGTCCTTAGAGGTAACACAGGGCCTCAGAACACTGGTAGCAATAATGATCAACACCTAAACAGAGATTTCTCTTTTTCCTAATCTAAAGCTAACATACGATTAGAAAGGAATTATGGGAAGGAAAGGGCTCTCCAAGTGAATACCCTATTAATTCAGCAGGGGGCAGAAATACTGCAACTTTCCAGCCTGACACCGTATAGGTATTGTGTGATATTTTGATTTATAATAAATGTATATTTGGTTTTAACATTTCTGGCACTGAGCTCCTACAACCCTTGGAATTTCTAAGTGATGAGAACAAGCAACTTGTCTTTAGTAATGTCGATGAGGTGACTTGGAACTCACCTGAAGATGAGTGCTAGTTGTCCAGGGAGCCAATCATGTGATTATAGGGTTGGAACTTTCAGTCCCACCCAGCCTCAGAGGAGAGGAGAGGGGCACTTGCCAGCTGGATAATTCTAGGCTAGAGTATGCTTGATATAGAAAAGGTATTAATACCTGCATCCTGCAGACCTGGGATTAAATGACTTTAGGTGTGCAAGCATCTAATATAATTTAGCACAGAAAAGTTTACCCAATCTGGTTCTACTCTCTTCCACTTGCCCTACACTAGCCCTGGCTTTTGTATGAGTTTCAGGGAAGCGACTCAGCTTTGGTTTCCTCTCACATCACAGAGCAGCTGAGGGACTAGCTGAATGATTTGCCAGATGATTGATTTCCTTAAGGCAGCAACTCAGCAAGAAAAAATCCAGGAATGATCTGCAATCAACTTCTCTAGACTAAGTAACACCACTCTCAAAGCTGGAACCATGAACTCTTCCAGATACCGATAATTTATAGATTTGTAACAATCTTTAAGACCACTTATTTTAGTGTAAAGTAATTTTAATGCATTTTAACCAGTAACCATGCTAAACACTCAGAACCAATGATCCATTTATATTTACAGCCAAGGTCAGAGGTTCTCAGCTGAAGGTGATTTTGCCTGAAGACCATCCCCACGGGGCAACATCTGAAGATTTATCAGCCACAGGGGTGGGTGCTGCTTACATTTAGTGGGTTAAGAACACGGATGTGGTGAAACATACTACAGTGCATTGGACAACCTCCACTCTCCCCCCGAAAAAAAACAAAATATCAATAAGGCCAAGGTTGTGAAACATTTGCCCTAGACTCGGGTGCTGGGTCACCGTATCATTATCATGGACCCATAGACAAGTGAGGTGACCTGCCCCAGGTCACCCAGCCAGTAATAGAACAGGATTCAAACCACAGCTGGCTCAAAAGCCCTAAGGCCTGAGTTGTTTCATAAGGTTTGTTTTCAACCATTCTCATTCAAGTCAAGCTTGCAACTGTACATACACAGGTTTTACTCAGCAACTTTTTAAGAGGCCAACTGGCAAGAAAATGCTTTTAGACCTCTCAAACATGACGATTTTTCAAGTGCCTTTATGCAATCAATCTAAGAATTACCTCCAAATTCCCCTCTTCCTTGGTTAAATATTTATCTAAGCGCCTTCCTCGCCAGGATTTGGGTTAAAGAGCTATTACTGTATTACTGTGGTAAGGGCAATAAATATGATTACAGGAGATAAAGTTCTACCAGAGAAGGTATGGTCAACTCTAAAAGTAGTAACCTGGCAGGGGTTAGTGTGTGACAAAGAGCAAGCAGCGGGCTGCACAGTAACTCACTGTCACCATCAGGGGTGGTGATGCCAGCAGTTGTCAGGACAAAAAGCCACAGATGCACATATAGCCAGCCTCTTCCCCAGATGTCACGGAGGATGGCTTTCGGGTCTCTAACTTACTGCATATTGGGTGTGGCTGATGCTTAAACACGTGTCATTTCATCTTATCTCACCACAACACTAGGAAGCAATTATTATCCTCATGGTGAAAATGAGGAAGCTGCCACTCAGGGCATCAGGACTTTGTCCTGGGTCACTCTGTCATTAGTGGTAAAGACAGGGTCATAACGTGGCAGTTTATCTCCACTATGTTTGGCTGGCTTCCTAAACTTTTTTTTTAATCCTCATCTGAGGATATATTTATTGATTTGAGAGAGAGAGAGGAAGGAGGAGAGATAGAGAGAGAGGAACATCGATCAGTTGCCTCCTATACGTGCTCAACCAAGAATGGATCCCACAGCCTAATTATGTGCCCTGACTGGGAATTGAACCCACAACCTTTTGGTGCACAGGACAACACTCAAACCAACTAAGCCACCCTGGCAGGGTTCCTCTCCTTTTTGAAACCTGATTCTACTTGATATCTCTTCCACTCTTTCTGTTTCTTGTTCCTTTCTTTAGGGATGGGAAATATGGGAGAGAAGGATGTATTCATAACATGGTTATCTTTTCCATGCATTTCCTAGAAAAGAATGTAAAGAAGCAATGTTTTTCTCCCACCCCAATCCTTATAAAAGCAAGACAAGAGTGTCAAAGTCAAGGAGAAATTGGAAGATAGAGGAAGGGGCCATGGGCCAAGGAATGCAAGTGGCTTCTAGAAGCTGGAAAAATCAGGGAACCTGATCCTCCCTTAGGGATTCTGGAAGGAATACAGCCCTGCTAACACCTTGATCCTAGCCCAGTGAGACTTCTCACCTTTAGAACTGTGAGAAAAATCTGTATCATTTAGTCTCTAAATTTGTGGTTATTTTTCATAGCAGCAATAGTAAAGTGATACACCGGGGTTGTTGGTGCATCTACCCTTTCTCCCTGCCTCCCATCCCCTTCGCTTCCCCCTACAAAAAAACAACTGTGGGGACTGGCCTTCACACACAGCATTGGCTATTCATATTGAGTCACACTCTGTCCCAGGCCTTCTAAGCACTCCTAGATAACATATTTTATTGTACACGTGTGTTGTCACATACATGGGAATTGTTATGAAAGGGAAGTTGACTCAAGTTGTTGACTATCTGTTCTTTGACACAGAAAGAAATAAGTCATCAAATGTCTCACTCTCGCCCAGTTGTCACAATTGCAAAATGATGCAGAGGAGTGTATGGAAAACACTAGCAGGCGGCCAACCGAGACATGGGGCTCTGACAGTCCCAAAAGGATGAAGACATTTGCCAACGCACTTCACAGGGAACGAAAAGGTTGCTGAGTTTAGGGAGGTTTGAAAAGAGGCTACCTGTAATGCTGACATAAACTGCATGCAGGATTTCCTGTCCAGATCTAGGAGGCCTGTGCATTGGCAGTCACGTTATGAAAATAGGCAGCAACCCGAAATTCCCAGTAATGAACAGATAAGTTAGAAGGTATGTTAGAGTTTGTACATGAAAAGATTTGAAAGGAGAAAAAGTTTCACTGTGCTAAGATCAACAGTAAATATACAATTTGACTAATCTTAACCCAGTCCTGCTTGAGCATGTCCTGCTTTCTTGCTGAGCCCACAAAGAATGCAGCGAGCCATGTCCTGCATGACAGGCACTGCACGATCTTGTGGGGAAAGGCCAACTCACCCCCCATGCTGCCGATGTTCACCAGCCTCCCCTTGGATTTCCTAAGAAGAGGCAAAAATGCCTTCGTGACTTCCACAGCCCCAAAGAAGTTCACAGCCATGCATTGCTTGTAGTGGCTCATGGGAATGAGCTCCGCATCAGCAGGTAAGCCAAGGATCCCAGCATTGTTGATCACAGCCCACAGTCCTGAGAACAGAAAGGAACAGCTTTGAGGTTGGGCCAGACAAGAGAACGGGACAGTTTATAATACATCAAGTTCTGGAGTCAAAAGTACTCCTCACATATAGGATCTAGGCAGATAACTTAAACTCTTGAACCTCAGTCTCCTAGAATATCTACAACCACCTACCATGAGGGGTTATGTGGGGAATAATTTGTGAAATATCAAGCAATATATATTTTTTGGCTTCAAAGCACTTTCCTACATCCATGCAGCTAGATATGAATCTACATCATTCTTCTCCCTGCAAGGAGTGTGTGGAAACAGCATAATATGTTTAGGACAATGCAGAATGACAGAAGAGACTGTCTTCCCTTTTCCTTAGACAAGAAGATTTCTCAGTTCCAGGAAACAGGAAAACTAGAGCACAAGTGCCATAGCTAAGAAGATTGCAGAGATCCTGAGCCTTATTCTTTTCCCCAACCAGCCTGACCCCTTTGATCAGAATCACCAGGAAGGCTTATTCAATCACAGATTGATGGGCCCCCTTCCAGAGACTCTGATTTGGGATCTCTGGGGTGGGGCCTGAGAATCTGCATAACTAACAAGTTCCCAGGTGATGCTGATGCTGGCCTGGACCACACTTGGAGAAGAACTATCCACAAGTAGTAGTTTTCAACCTTGACTGCACATTAGGCTCACCTGGGGAAACTTTCTAAAGCCTCAATGCCAAGGCTACATCCCAACCAATTAGATCAGGCCTCTGAAATGGGGGAGAGAAGGGACCTTGACATTAATAGTCTTCAAAATGTTCCAGCTGATTCCAATACACAGGCTTGGGAACAACTGCCATGAATAGTAGGAAAGACATAAAAAGAAAAATAACCTCTAGATGTTTTAGGGGTTGAGGTACCTAAAGCAGAGGCCAGTGACATGGGACCTCTTTATCTGAGAGAAACAGAGGTGACCGGGCTCAGGGTGTGTTTAGCTCGACAGACCTGTAGTGGATGCTCTGAGTTCCCCAAGCCTCAGCGTGATTTTTAACAGTGGTTCTTAAGGTGCTGGCCAGAACAAGCAGCATCCTCATCAATTGGGACCTTGTTAGAAATGCCAGTCCGGAACCCCACCTCCGACCTGCTGGATCAGAAACTGGCAATCAGACACTGTTGAAGCCCAGCAGCTGATACAACCAGCCCTGCAGGTGATCCTGCTGCATGCTCAAGTGCAGGAACCTGTGCTATATACAGAAGAGGAATGAGCCTCCGCCCTGGCAGGGCACAGAAATGGCAGGAGGCACCAACCTTAACCGTGCCTTCTGATAGCATCTAGGAGATAGGTATGTGAGGGCTGGACGGAGCATGGACATCTCCACAGGGGCCAGCATGAAGCACTGGCAATCCAAGAAGAAATATCCCATCCCCAGGTATGTAGATGCTACCCCAGGGAAATGAGATGAAGCTCAAAATAAGAGAAATGGATTTTGCCACATGGCAGAAAGATGGCTCAAAACAGAAACTGAGTTACAGAAAATAAGGTACATGTCTTGCACATCTGAGTTGGTGACATTTACATACAATAATGTTGAGAGCTACCAGAAAGAGGGTGCCTGACATGTAGTAAGAGTGTAACAGGGTGCAGCCAAGAGGGGTGGGGCCCAAACAGGGATTTGTAATGGGGTCCAGAAGAGCTTGGAGATGACTGGCTCCACACCACAGGACCACACCTGCCCGGAATGCTGGCAGCTGTGGCCAATTGTGGGAGGAGCCGGAAATGAGGCTGCAGAGGGAGATTGGCGCTGGAATTTAAACCCAGGCGCGGCAGCCATTTGGCATCTTTCGGGGACTACACGGCTTTGGAAGTGTTCCCTTTTTGCCACATGGATGGTGTCGGGAGCCTGAATCACAGACTTCTACTTCTTTCCTGAGATACAGTACCCCAGACTGGGCAGAGGGAGAAGGAAGGACTGTGTGCATTTTGTGGGTATTCTAAAGAACTTTAGTCTGTATAACTTTTAACTGAACAATAATTCCTTTCCTTTTCACCTGTCTCTGGCATTGAGCGACGTCTTTCCTCTGGCGGCAGGCAAAGCGAACCTAGTACGGTGGAGGAACCCCCAGAGAAAAAGAGGGGTTCTTTTATATCGTTCAGCAACTCCCCACCCCAGCCTGTTCTGCAAGAGTTCAACAGCTATTATGAGGATGGGGAGGGGTGAAGAGGATGCCTCCACTAACATCCTCTCACTCAGTGGGGGTTTTAAGTCACTCAGTCTGATGCACACCTTTAACCTGTCAACATGCAGATGGCAGCCTGAGAATGGCGTGGAACAGAGGTCAGCAAACTTTTTCTGTGAAAGGATTGTAAATATTTTGGTGTTCAAGGTCCTACTTCCCCAACTCTGCCGTTATCCTATGAGAGCGGCCAGACGGTATGTAACTGAATGGGTGTAGCTGGCTGCCAATAAAACTTGATGTATAGACACTGACATCCAAATTTCATATAATTTTTGTATCAAATTTTTTCTTTTAACCACTAAAAAATGTAAAAATATCCTTAGTTCACAGGCAGTACAAAAACAGGTGGCAGAGCCATATAATAGTCTTTCAATGACAAAGTTAAAGAGGTAGAGAACAGATTAGTAATTGCCAGGCGTCAGGGATGAGAGATGGTAGCATGAGAGAGACTGGTGGTGACAGAACAGTTTTGTATCTTGTGATTTGCGCAAATCTACACACAAAAAATTGCAGAGTTACACACACACACATTTGCATGTATAGCTAGTAAACTCTGAATAAACTCTGTGGATTATATCAATGTCAACTTCCAAGTTTTGCTATTTTACTATAGTTATACAAGATGTTGATATTGGGGGAGGCTTGCCCTGGCCGGTGTGGCTCAGTGAGTTGAGTGCCATCCTGTGAGCCAAACGGTCGCCGGTCTGATTCCTGCTCAGGGCAGATGCCTGGGTTACAGCCCAGGTCCCCAGTTGGGGGCTTGTGAGAGGCAACCACACATTGATGTTTCTCTCCCTCCTTCTCCTTCTCTTCCCTTCTCTTTAAGAAATAAATTTTTAAAAAAATTGAGTCTTGACAAAAGGGGTTTAGTATTTCTTTGTGCATTTTTTTGAAACTTCTTATGAATCTATAATTATTTCAAAATGTAAAAAAAAAAAGACAGAAAAAAATGAGGTAGGGCCATAGTTTGCCAACTCTTGTCCTAGAATTCTAAACTAGCCAATAAGCTCATTATACCTATAGGGCTTTAAAATAGTTAATGTTAGTTAATAATTAATAATGTTAACCCAAATTTACTAACATGTTGTATAGGAACATAGCACAGTCTCTGGCCCTCTTCCAGGAGCAGAGGTTTTCTGGTTTATCTACAGGTCCCAGAAGGTTTCTTGGTGATTTTTAACTCCCCTATTTTCACTGCTCCACATCTCTTTGACTTGAGAGCTGAAGTTGAGAGAGAACTTGAGAAGAGCAGGCAAAAGGTGTACTGGTAATTCTGTCTCAGAAGAGGATTACTCTCCAGAGTGCTGGCTCCCAAGTACCATGGGCTCATACCTTGTAAACCATACTCGCCGCATCCCTTCATCCCTGGACACTGGCATGGTACTGCCCCTGCTTTATAGTTCAGTACAGTCAGTACTGCTCCTCTGGGCCTCACTAGAGGAAGCTGTATTGAGTATCTCCTTCAATAAGACACATGAAATCAAACTCATAAGAGGAACCTGGTAAGGCAGCAAAAGACCAGGCCAGGAAAACAACCTTCCTAGAAAATGATTGCACATGGCTAAACTTGCTGAAAATTGATTCCAGATAACCAACTATCTGTTTTTCTCTTCTCATTTCTTGGATGTTTACTGAATACTCACTATATACCAGGGACTGTGCTTAATGTTGAATGAATGAGAAATAGGAGCCCTAACTGAATGCTTGCTTCATGCCAGGACTCTCCTAAGCATTCTCTATATAATAACTACAATTTTAACTATCAAATGAGGCAGATAACATTACTCTCTTTTTCCAATCAAGAGGACGTAAGCAGAAAGAGTTTGAGGCTTTGATGGAGCGCCCAATAATAAAACCAACATAGGAAACAGACTGGGTCCTGATGACATTGCTGAAGTGCCCAGATCCAGACATCCCCGAAGCCAGCTGGTCTTATCAATCATATAAGCAAACGTATTCCCTGTACACTTTAGCAATTTTGACTTGGGTTGTGTCACTTGCATCTGACAGAATCCTGCTGGAAACATGGTTCTGGTTCTCCAGAAACCTAGTGGTGAGAAGTGGTAGATGGACAGATACTTAAATAAGGCAGTGATACAGGGGTCCGCAAGGCATAGCGAGTGAGTGTCCAGAAGTGAAGTGAAGTGAATGACGTGACCTGGATTACCAGGAAGGTCACGCAAGCGATGTTGTGTTTGAGCCAGGTCTTCTGTAGGAGTAGAGTCTGCCATTGGATGAAGGAAGATCCTTAGAGAAGGGAAATGGAGGCAAGAAGGAAATTTTGGCAAGATAAAGCAGGATATGCAAAGGTACAAACTAGCACATTCTATTCTGGAAACAATTCAGAATTTACTGAGTGGACCAGCTGGTATTGCAGATTAAGAGTTTGGCAGGGGCCACTACCCTGAAAGGCCCTGAAGTCCTTCTTAAGGTGTTTAGAATTTATTTGGTGGTGGGTAGAAAACCACTGAATAATTTAATGAGGTGAAGCAAAACACCTATCACAGAGCTGGCTCATGGGAGGAACCGAAGACATGAAGGCTCTCTATGCCAAGGGATTTTTAGGGCATGGATGACCTTATAAGACATGCACTTTATAGAGATTACTCTGCATTTGGAAAGTAATGGGTAAGGTCATTGTGGGAGCTCAGGTGGGAGATGAGGTCCTGTGCTAAGCCACAGCTGCCTGGAGATGATAGGAAGGGGCTGGATGATAAAGATCTAGGAAGTAGAATTGACAGGACTCCGCACCAATAGGATGCAGGGATCAAGGTTAGCTGCAGGTCTAAGTGACCCCCCAGGTTGCTGGCTTGAGTGTGGCAGTGCCAGCCCCTGAGCCATGAGGTGCAAAAAGGTGAACTGATGTGCAGACTTGCAACAGAGGTCAGTTTCTGACAAGCTGAATTGAGGTATATGATAGACAACTTTATATACATATAGTTCTGGACAATGAGAAGAGGGCTAGGAATCCCTAGGGAGGAAGAAGTTCAGACAGGAGAAACAGAAAGAATGATCAGCAAACTAGAATGGCAACTGGGGGCTGATGACTCCAAAGCCAAGGCAGGGGAGGATGACTGCCACATTTAAACAATGCAGCAGAGTTAAGAGCTTGGTGTTTAGGATAATACTGATTAGCTTGGACAGACCAGTGAGAGCCAATGTTGGATTGAAGGTGAAGAAGTCAAAAACAGGGCAGCAAGGTTTCAAAGAGCTTGCCATGAAGGAAGGGAAAGAGAAAGGGCAGCAGCTGGGAAAGGACAGTGATTGCGAAGATTTTTTTTTAAGTCTAATACATATCAATATTGGTGGGAGGAGAAAAATGAGGAGAGGGTGGAAGGTGGCGATTAGTGGGAGAATGACTGAGCAGATGTTGGAGCAAACAGGATAAAGAATTCTGTGAGTTCTGTGAAGACAGGCCATGCCTGACTCATTCCTAATGTCCTCGTGTCTATGAGAGGCCCCAGCATGTGGCAGGTGCTCTGTAAAGGTGTCTTCAGATGCAGTCAGCAGCCAGAATGGACTAGAGGGCAGCAGTAGTTAGAGGCCAAGACCAGTGTTGGGCCTTTGCAAGGAGGTGGAGGGCAGTGCAGGGCATGGGTGGCTGAGGGCGGTACCTCTGTGCTGCACCTTCTGCACCACTGTGCTGTAGGCATCTTTTATCTGCTGCGGGTTGGTGACATCCAGCTGGAGCACGCAGAGGCGCTTGGAGCAGGTTCTTCGCAATTGCTCCGCTCCTGATCCATTTTCATCCAGAACTCCGGCAAACACAGTGAAGCCCAGCTGGTCCAGATACTTGGACAAAGCATGGCCAAATCCAGAATCGCTACCTGCAAGGTATCAAGGCAAGACAAATTTGTTCCAACCAACAGGACAGGAGAAATTATTTAATAATTTCAATATTTGTGATGGTCCACGTTCTCAAGAGTGGGTCTTGAGGAATTTCGATTTGCTAAGTGGGAAACAGGAAGAGAAGCCAAAACAAATTTTTCTGTATAAAAGGAGATGAGGGAGAATTTGGGGTGCAGCCAAATATAGTAGGGGAAACACTGATGGAAGGATGGCCAGGAGTGGCTGGTGGCAAAAGAACTTAGAAGGAAGTAAAACTCTTTACTAAATCTGGAATTTTTTTTATTGGGAAGTGAGTTAATAAAGGTAAAGTTTCACAGGTCATCTGCTTTATCTGCTTGTACTTACCTGTGAGGAAGGATAGCATAGAGGCCTGAGTGTGAGCCTGGTCCCACCATCCCTACCTGTGCAACGCCAGTCAGGTTATTTTACCTCTCTGTGCCTCAACGTCCTCATCTGTAAAATGGGCTTAATAATGATACCTACATTGGGTAATATGTGTGACATGCTTAACAGAGTCCATTCCGAGTAATTACCATATAGGTTTTTTCTTTCTTTTTTAACAAAACTATGCCATCACCACTGATTTTTAGGCCTTTCCATGCAGAATATTGGTAGATGTGGAATTTGCCTCTACCAACAGTTAGGTAAACATCTTGGTTAAGACTCAGACTGCCTGATTCTGCCCCTTCCACATAGGAGCCTTGGGAAATGTTACGTATAGTCTTGTGGGACCTCCACTTCCTCATCTGGGAAGTAGGGGATAAGAGTACCTTCCTCCTAGGGTGTGATCTTGGAAGTCAACAAGACAGAGGAGACTTTGCACAAGGTCCAGCATGTCATGCGTGACTGTTGTCAGTATTGTGGCTCTAACCCAGACACGATTTCTTATTTTCAATGTGAGCGGTCAGGCTGTGCTAGCCCTGTTGTTGTAAGGCTGTGTGTTTGGGCAGGGGCCAGAGGGCCTTGGAAAAGTATGTAGCTGGGAAGCCACTCCTACCGAGATACAGTAACCCTGTGTGCTCCAGAAACCCAAAGACAGGCTGGGGCCTTCATAAAAAGGGAAAAGTGTCTCCTCAGAGTTACCCAATATAGAGTAGCCTCTGGCAATAATCATATCTGGTACAAAATGAATGCTCACCAACTTCCAGCCAGCCGCACATACACTAACTCTCTGAATCCTCCAAACCACCCTGGGAGAGAAGTCACTTTACTGTTGGGGAGGAAACTGAGATGCAGGAGGAGTAAGTCATTCAGTTCCACAGAGGGTGGAACCCAGGCAGGGCTTGGGATATAAACATCTCATGCATGAAATACTTCTTTCAGAGCATAGGGCTTAGCATAGTAGATGGTCAATAAAAAGCATGTGTTGACTAAATGGACATTTGAGGGCCCTGGGATGTAAATTCCTCAAGAACAGAAAGAATCCTATTTCTCTAGTGTTGAGGGTACCTGCCTCAAAGTTAAGTGCTCAACAAACATTTGTTGAGTGGAATGCCTGCCCCAGTAGAGTGTGGGGGAAATGCTGGGGTTGGTTTTAAGCTATGTCCTTTGAAATCATGCTCTCTTGTGGCCTGGAAATCCATCAGCTTGGAGCAAGCAATGAGCAATGAGGACTAGAGTCCCGTTCATGCAAGACTGGAGTGAATTTGAAATAGTGATTCATTCACAAGTATTAATAACTCAATTAAAAGAAAAATATTAATAAAGTCTCAGATTATGTGCAAAATGGAAGCAACATAATCACTTTAATTCAAAAAGACTTAAGAATTGTAGCTCCAAAGCTGATTTTAAGTGGATTTATGCTATTGCCACATGGGGGTGGGGGGGGCTATATTAGCTGGTGAACAGAACAGTATCCCACCATTTGTGGGGTCAAGTCTTCAGTTAGGTGAGTTGTGTGTTACTGGAGCTCAGGAGTTCTTCAGGGCCATGTTCCTTGAACGTAACACACCCAGCCTGTGAAAATAAGAGTGCATGTGCTCTTGGACACAGCTGGAAGCTGCATTCAGAAAGAAGGATGAAGGGAAAAAATTTTCAAGCCTATAAATGGTCTAGTCATTATTAAAGCATCATATAAGTAAAAAAAAAAAAAACTGTTAAGATCAACCATGAAATAAAAAAGGAAATTATCCATAGGCTCCCCAATCTGGCGTAACTTTTATAACTTTCATGTTTTCTAGTCTTTTTTCTATACACTATTCTTTAACATACACATAATTTGACAACTAATTTTTAAACTAATATATAAACCAATTTTACATGTTCTAAATAGTCTTAAAATCCATCTTTTTTACTAGATAAAATTCTCCCTATTAAAATACAGCAGAAAGAAATGGTGAGAGCCTGGATTCCGGAGCCAGGACCCCAGAGTTCAAATCTTGGCTTTGCCATATACCAACTGTGTGACTTTGGCCAATCACTTAAACTCTCTGTGTCTGTTTCTTCTTCTACAAAGTGATACTAGGAGCTGCCTCATGTGGTTGTTAAAGGACGAAATGATTTGATACATTAAAGTAAGGAAAAGGGCCTGGTACATCACAATTGCTATCCCGGTGTTTGTTAAGTGCCAACTTTTTAAACATCCATTCTTTGGTTACTTCTAATTCCTGGAACCAGAAAGGTTTCAGTGCAATTTGTATTTCAGAAGGTCATCACAGCTATTCTAACCGTAGTAATGAGTCCGCCAAGGACCACGATTCTGCTTTCTGCCAGTGGTCCTGTCTCCCCCAGACCCTGTTCCTAAGTCCCCGCTTTGCCAGCAGTGTCTTCAACCAATAGCAGCTTAAAGCAGAGCCGCTCAGCAGGTGGGCATCTTCTCATCATGGAATAGACAAGCACAAATTGAGGACCTACTATGTATCAATAAGAGGACATGTTCGGAATATGTGTTTTGTGTGGCCCACACAGTATATTTTGTAAAAACTTAATATTTCAAATGGGTGATTTCACCTGAAAATCCAGGTCAATTGTTTTTCTTGATTAACCAGGATACGGGCCAACTCTGGACCTTCATTCCTGCAAGGAACCCATGAGTGGAGGCTGAGGGTTCCAATGGCTGCCCCCTCACTTGGGCCACTCGCAGTTAGAACAAAACACATTGCTCCATTGTATGCACCCACATTTCCATTGCCAGCAGTCCTCACCAATGTGACCTGACCCACCCTCGTAGCCTTTGAGCCCAGGACTCTTGACCTACTCTGTCCCATTTGCACATGGCTTCTGGGTCAAAGTTGTTTATCTAAAAGCCTGTAAAAAACAGGAGAAAAGGACTTTCCACTCTCTTTAAGACGTAAGCACTCTTACAGATGACATGTTGTAGAATCATACACCTGAAACCTGTATAATTTTGCTAACCAGTGGCACCCCAATAAATTCATAAAAAGGGAAAAAAGACTTCAGCAATCCATCAGACTGCCGCTGTCATGTTGACACTCCCGTTCCCTATAAAATAGATTAAGGTGTGATAAAATAATAGGTAAATGAAGTAAAACTCCAGTGCACTTAAGACTTATCTGAGGGCCATACAATGCTCAGTTCCTAATTCAAGAAGAGCAAATCCTTGACAATTGTCACCAGCACTCCATCTCCCTTACCTGTGACAATCTAAAAGAATAGTAGCTGTTGGGTAGTGAGGCCCTGGAAAACAGCTAGATCTTCCATGTCAGTTTTT
This sequence comes from Trachops cirrhosus, assembly GCA_028533065.1. Classification (NCBI taxonomy): domain Eukaryota; kingdom Metazoa; phylum Chordata; class Mammalia; order Chiroptera; family Phyllostomidae; genus Trachops; species Trachops cirrhosus. Next base: position 23,431,501 of record CM052550.1, on the reverse strand, counting down.
TAATGGAAATAAATACATTTCCCTTGGAACATAACTTTTCTGAATAATTCTCCCATACTACTATTTATTCCTGAATTAAGGCCGGCAACTGAGATGCCTAAAGATATTAAATACTTGTTCGAGGCTGCACAGCTGGAATGTGCCAGAATCAGCTCTCAAAACTACATTTGCTCTTTCTAAAACATGTCTTTTTACTGCTATGGTGCATTGTCTCCTCAAGCACCTGGGCAGGGGGAAAGGGGAATACTCAAAGTGGGCACACCGATGATGGGAGCTGTCTGCCAGAGGTGTCCCCATCACTGGTGCCAACTCCCTTCACAGATGATGGACTCCCATCACCCATGCAACAGCACAAAATACTCACAGCTGCTCTTCCAGAAGGGAAAAGTAAATGGATTGGTTCTCAGTGGTACATGAGGATACAACTCCTAGCCTTGCTGCAAAAGAAGCAACCAATCAAAGTAGCTCCGCTGGGTTTGAACAGTGGCTGGATTCCCAGGCCACAGTCCTGTCCCGATAGCTCTTCTGAGCTCCACCTGCTGCCACCCCACCCTCAAGCAGAATTCATCGCCAATTGTTTCTGATTGCTTCACCTCGTGGATTCCTTATTCTCCTAAATGGCATCTCTCCTTCCAGTTACCCAAGACCAACACATTCTCTCCCAGTCCTCACCTCCATTCAGAACCCACGCTTTTCATCCCAAGATTTTTAAAAATACTTTATTTACTTATTTTTAGAGAGAGGGGAAAGGGAGAGAAACACTGATGTGAGAGAGAAACATGTACCGGTTGCTTCAACCGGGAACTGAACTCACAACCCAGGCATGTGCCCTGACAAGGGATCAAACTGTCAACCTTCTGCTTTGTGGGCGATGCCCAAACAACTGAGCCACACTGGTCAGGGCTCCACCCCAAGTGTTTGACATCTATCTCCGTGTCTCCTTTTCTGAACCCCATGCATAAAAAGCCAGCTCAGCTCTGCTCAGCCTGCCATCAGATTGCCACCAAGGTGAGGATATGCATTCTCAGGAGCAGCAGAAAATGATATCATAATTGTCAAAAATTGCATATTGCATCTGTTGAGAGTATTCCAGTTAAGAAACACTGGAAATGACTCTCAGTAGTAACATCCTGAAATTGATGCTGATGGGGATGATGTGCAGTCAGCAGAGATGGCCAGAATTTCAGAAATCCTCAGCCAAGACCAGAGGCCATTGGACAGAGTTGAGTTAAGTATCTGGATAAAGGAGGAAAAACTCCCTTTTGGCAGAACGTAAGGGACTCAGCCAAGACTCCCCAACCCCATTTCCTCTGTGGGTCTCTTTGCAGAGACTCCAGGAATACTTCTTTTAAATCTGTTAAGTGCCCACCTCCTCAAAAAGAAAAAAAATGGAACAGTTTATCCAACAGTTGCTATCTATGGCCATAAAAAAAAAGGTGGTGATCTGGCTTTCCCTAATGTCACTTTTAACATCTGACACTTCTTTCTGCCTCTCTTCACAGTCATTCATTCATTCATTCATTCATTCAGGGAGCACGGTGTTAGGTCCTAGAAATACCACTGTAAACGAAAGGCATCTTCCTGCCTTCATGGAGCTTACTGCCTGGGACAGAGGTTCTCAATCCTGAGTCCCACCAGACTCCCTGGGACACTCCGAAAAGTGTCAGTGCCAGACCCTGCCGTCAGGGAGTCTTGTTTTGTTGATCTGGATGAAGCCAAGCACTGGCAACAGTTTCTAAAGCTCTCCAGGTTATTCCAATGTGCAGGGAGAGTTGAAAACACTAATCTAAGACAGGGATCTCAACCAGGGTGACTGTGCTCCCCAGGATATTTGGCAACGTTTGGAGATATTTTTGGTTGTCACAACTCTGAGAGTGTTATTGGCATCCAGGGTGTAAATGCCAGGGATGTTGCTCAACACCCTATGGTGCACAGGGCAGCCTCCCCCAACAAGGGTTATCCAGTCCCAATGGCAATAGTGCTGAGATTGAGCAATCCTGGTCTAGGGGAAAGACAGACATTTGAAAATCATTATAATAGAGAGTCAGGAATATTATAAACAGAAAAGTTTTAAGAACTATGGGCCATAGTTTCTTCATAGGGAACTCAAGTTCCATCCTTTAGTGAGCACTCCCAGGAGAAGATACAGGCAAGAAAGAGAAGGCACTGGGTCACCTCCAACAGGCCGAGGACTGTGTTGTGTTATCTAGCTCACTGTTCCATTCCCTGTGCCTGAAACAGTTCTGGGTGGTTGCTGAGTAAATACTTGTCGCATCACAAAATGATCAGCTGATTAAATAGAAGCATCACAGTCCAGGTACCTTTATCTTCCTGTCACCTTGCACTTGACTGATTTTCTGGACCCCGGGCTGCCTGCCCTGCCCTGCCCTGTCCTGCCATCTCCTGCCCTGCCCTGCCCTGCCCTGCCATCTGTCTGGTCCATGGTGCCTGATTCTGTATCTCAAGGGTATTTTAAAGCCTACTTTTACTTTTGCTGTGCTCCACAGCCTGACCGTAGAACAAAATTCAAGTTCTTAAGTCTGGCATCAAAGCCAGCATGCGGATTCCAGTCTCCATCTCCTGGTGTGTCTCCCACTGTCCTTCCACTTGTATCCTGAACCCACGCAACACCATACCTGGAATTTCCTTTGTGCTTCCTTATCCACACCTTTGATCCCTTGGACTTCCTGTCTAGAATGCTCACTCGTGTCCCTTTTACCATTCCTTACCATTTTAATAGCTTAAAAACTGTTTTCTACAAGAGAACAGAGAACCCTATAATAGACTATGTACCCATATTCCATCTATAAGAATTACGTATATTTTGTTTCTTCTGTTTCTTCCCCACACACCTTTTTCCTTGCATTTTAAAGCAAATCCAACACTTAATCTTGCGTTATCCATAAATCTGTAAACATGTCAGCACACACCACTAAGAGACAAGGAGTTTTTGACCCTAACTACATTGTCATTACAAATCCAATAAGATGCACAATTCTTGTTTAATGTCATCAAATACCCAGGTGGCATTCGAATTCCCCAACTTATTTCAAAAACATCTTCTTACAGCGGATTTGACTCAAGGTATAAACAAGGTTCACACATCAAGTTTGGTTTTCAGGTCTCTTAGGACTCATTTATTATATAAAGTTTTATTGTCCCCTTTTTAATGCCACATATTTGTTGACACTGAGGCATTTGTCCCTCTGATTATCCCACATCCTAAATTTGGCAAATTGCTTCCTTGGGCTGTCAACTTGCTCCTCTGTCCTCTGTATTTCCAGTTAAGTTAGATGTAGAGGCTTAGTTGGTTTTATGAGGTTTTTTTTGTTTTTGTTTTTAAGACTGCCTGGTTGGCAGTGCTGGGTGCCCCCCATCGCACTGCATCAGGAGATGCGAGGCTGAGTCACGTCCCACCTGTAGTGGTGCCCATGGACCGGCTCTTCGATATAAAGTTCTCCAAGAACATTTTACATGAGGTTTGACATTAATGACATTAATGACACAAATGATTGTTGCCTCCACTCAATTTCATTCGAGATTCAAAAATAATAATTTTTCTACTTTGAAAATTTCTTCTGCAATTATTAGCTAAAATTGTAGACTGACAACAATTTTAAACTGTATTCATTAGCTTTATTAGTAATATTACTGGTATTATAAATGTTACTCTTTTGAACTGTCATATGTATATCAAGCATAAAGCAAATAATATCATTAGGTACCAAGATCTTCAACACTAAAGAAAAGAGGTACAAGTCTAAAATTGAAGAAGTAAAAATCGTGTCATCTTAAATTTAATTGGAAGTGTCAATATGAATTCATGACTTTCCTCTTTCTAAACGTCACATATGCCCCAGTTCTGTCCCCTGAAAAGGCCTAGGATCAATGATAATCCCCAAAATTCATATGGTGAAACCCTAATCCCAATGCGATGGCATTAGGTGCCCGGGCATTCTGGAGTTGACCAGGTCATGAGGGTGGGGCCCCGTGAATGGGGTTAGTGCCCTGTAGGAAGCAGCCATAAAGGCCTGCTCTCTTTCTGCCCTGAGATACGCAGGGAAGTCAGCATGAAGCAACCCGGAAGAGGGCTCTCACCAGGACTGGACTGTGCTGGCACCAGAACTGTGAGAAGTACATTTCTGTTATTTAGAAGCTGCCCAGCTTAAGTATTTTGTTACAGCAGCTTGAGCCAACTAAGACAACTTTTAAGGTGTCAATGGTTTAATAATCAACTCCCAAGACTCCTGAATATTTAACAATGACCCTCTAGTGCCTATGTGGCACAACTCCAGCACACCACTGGAAACATGCAGCAGCTTGGGAAACATGCAGTTAATTCTCAGGAACCCAAAAAAGGCAGACCTCAGGAAGGGAGAATATTAACTTGGTGCCTAGAGGTATCAGTACTAAATTCTTTCCTACCTCAGGACCTTTGCACATGCAATAATTCATCTTTTCTTTGCCTTACTAGCTCATTCTCCTTCTCCAAGCCTTAGCTTAAATACCACCACCTCAGAGAGACCTTCCTGACAATTGTGTTTAAAGTAGGTGTCCCCTCTTTCCCATGGTGGACAACCCTGTGAGGTACAACCCAGACTCACTTCGAGGAAGGATTAGCCCCGGATGCTAGGAGTGCTGTCAGTAGACACCCTTCAGAGGGCAGCTCCTCCAGGGATCGTCTCAGCTGTAGACAGCCACCTTCCCAAATGTGTCCACATCCAGGAACGGATCAGTGCAGAGGCACAAAAGCCTGGCCTTTTCAGACCAACTTGGGAGAAACCAGAAGGGTCATTCCTGTCCTAGTGCTCCCCACAGGATTGACCGTCCTGCTTCGTTTGCCCCTTTCCACAGGTGCACATCCCAGAGCACTCCTTAACAAGCCCCTTACAAGCCCAATTCTGCCTCAGAATCAGTTTCCCACCGGATCCAGCCAGCCACATCCCACCCCAAATCTCACACCTCATTATTCTTGGTTGTTTCTTCAGTCCAAAAAGTACTATATTTGTTGATCAAACTGCATTTTACCTATTTCTCTAATAGAATATAAAGTGATGATTTATGCACAAAGACTGTGTTTGTTCTTATATTCCCTGTGCTATCACAGTGCTTGACTTGTAATAGGTATTCAGTAAGTGTTTCAAATAAATTAAATTCTCAAAATATAGGCAAAGATGCACTGATGAGCTGCAAACGGATAAAATTCAGATCCTTTTTAATAGCCACATTATTCATTTATGTTTTCATGCACCTAATTTATTAAGGGTTTTTCAAACGTTATATTCACAAATGAAACTAGAATACACAGTGATTCTAATTTATTCAGCATTCCCTTGCGATCTGGTTCCCATCAAATTTGCGTTGCCCTTAGGGCACATGGCAACCAACACAAAGATGGTGTGGGAATGGGTGGAGTAGGTGGGTCCTAACAGTTCTTGCCCCATATAAAGGAACTAGGTCCCACAAGTTGGAGAACCTTATGTTTATTGTATGTGTTACCTCATTTCGTGCCAGAGATCTCAAGGTAAAGTGGGTCTTTTTAAAAAAAGACATTAATTTTTTAGAATATTTCTAGATTTTCAGAAAATTTGGGAAGACAGTATCAAGTTTCCATACATCCACATACAGTTTCCTATTATTAAGGTCTTACAATGACATTACAGTGTACTATGTATGCTACATTTCTTACATGAATGAACCAATATTGGCACATCATTATTACCAAATTCATACTTTATTCAGACTTCCTTACTTGTCACTTAAAGTGCTTTTTCTGTTCCGGGATCCCATTTATGATACCACATTAGCTATGACAGTTTCTCAAAGTTTTCCTTGTTTTTAACATCTTTGATGATTTTAAAGAGTCCTGCTCAGGTACATTGTAGAATGTCACTCTGTTGGAATGTGTGTGATGTTTTTCTTATGATTAGACTGGTGTTATGTGTTTGGGAGAGGAGATCACAGAGATGAAGTATTACTTCCATCACATCCTATTAAGGGTACATACTGTCAACATGATTTATGACTGTCAACGTTGCCCTTGATCATCTGGATGAAGTAAATGTTGTCAGTTTTCTCCACTATAAAGTTCTTTTTCATCCCTCCACCCCCTTCCATGCTGTCCTCTTTGGAAGGAAATCTCTATGCACAGCTCACACTTAAGGAGTGAGGAGTTATCTTCTCCTCCTTTAGAAGAAAGTATCTACATAAATTATTTGGAATTCTTCTGTATGGGAACTTTGCCTCTTCTCCATTATTTATTAAGTTATTTGATCATTTATTCATATCATTATGGACTCATGAATATCAATTTTTTACTTTGGGTTGAAATCCAATACTACTTTACTTTATTGCTCAAATTGTTTCAGCTTTGGCCATTTGGAGCTCTTTCAGCTGGCTCATATAAAAGTAGTATATCTTTTTATTTCCACTTTATAAATGAGGAAACCAAGTTTCAGAGAATATAAAGTTTCCAGAGGAAAGGTGGAATTGGAATCATAAGATTCTTTTTTAAATTTTTTCATTGTAGTTTTTCCATTGCTATTTATACACCCCCAGAATTATAAGATTGATTCTAAAGCACACGTGGGGTGTTTTTTTCCTATTCACCATATTGCATCTGAATGTAGTCAATCTTTGTTAATCAATAACTAATGTATATTTCACCTGATGGTTATTTAAGGCAATAATGGTTTTGAGACTATCAGTCTGCTATGTACATTATAGAAAACTTCATTATTTTTTAATTTACTATAGAATACACCTGAATGAATTTTCACAGAGTAAATCCACTCATGCAACCAGAACCCAGATCAAGAAACATCAGCTCAGCAGAAATCTCCCTGGAGCATCCTTCCTGTCATCCCCACCCCACAGGTTACCATTATCCTGGCTTCTGACAGCATAGATCAATCGTGCCTGATTTTTACTTTAAATAAATAAAATCTTACGTTAGTGCCTTTTGAGGTTGGATTCTTTTGATCACTATTCTATGCTTTCATGTGCTTTGGTTAGTGGAATTTTTTTAAGGTTCCAACCATGTATTTTACAAGAAGTCTTACAAGCAAAGTAACACTTGCAAAAACATGTTAAGCAACTACATAAAATAGAGCACACTACTACATAAAAAAGTAAATTTACTTAGGATTAATGTAACACAAAGATGGAAAAACCACCCAGAGTTGTAGTTCAATTTCCTCATTATGCTAAGGTGGCTTAGTTCTTCCTCCTTAACATTATCTATAGTTTTATCTACAAAGGGCTGCCTTAATAATGTCTCTGTGGGTCTTTTTCACAGAAGAGGTGGTTCCTGACTGACAGGATGTCATTCTTGCTGACACACAGCCAAAAACTTATTAGGCTGCCTCTAACATATAATGCTGCAAGTTGCTACCTGTCAAATTTGACTAAAGTACTGCCCAGAAATTCAAGAGAGCTCTGATCTACCGAAGCTCTCTATTTTCTATCTCATTAACTATCACCGCCTTGTGATTGTTCATCTGACCTAGTTCCTTCCAACAGGGATGGCAAGCCATTGACCTGTAGTGACCTAGGAAGAGAGTTCACTGCAGGCCTTCTCACAGTGTCCTCACATGGCAGAGAGGGAGAGAGACCGCTCTCTAGCCTCTTCATATATGGACGTTGATCCCATCAAGAGGGCCCCACCCTCGTGACCTCATCCAAACCTAATTGTCTTCCAAAGGCCCATCTCCAAATACATCACACTGGGGGTTAGGGCTCCAACGTGTGAACCTGGAGGGAACACAATTTAATCCATAGCACCATCCTCACAAAGTTTACAGTCCAGTGTGGCATACAGAGAGTACATGCATGACATAAAAGGAAAATTATGAATTATGATAAATTCTGCCAAGGAACTAAAATGAGTGCTCTGAGGAATAATTGAGGTGGAAGAGAAGGATCTGCCTTCAGGAGTCAAATCATGGAATAACATAAGAACAAATCACCAAAAATTTAGTAAAATGAAAAAGGCCCCATTAATAACTTTAATACTAATTACAAGATGAAATGATGACATTTTAGACATATTATATTAAATTAAATATATTATTCAAATTAATTTTACCTTTTTTTCTTTTAAAAATAGGACTACTAGAAAAATTTGAATTAGTTATGTGGCTCTCATTATACATTGGACAGCACTGCTGTTTACAAGTCCCTCCCACTACAGACATGAAAGGAAGGAAAAAGGGTAATGTCCCAAAGAGATGAAGGGTGGGGGAGGGGAAGAAAGCAACTTGCCTGGAGTTGGGAAGTCAAGTTGGCAGAAATGACTAAATGACATTTTAAGAATGGGGCAGTCTGCTAATGGTTACATGTCTCTTTTTGGAATGATCAGAATTTGGAATTGGACAGTAGTAAGGGTTGCATAACCTTGTGAATATACTAGAAACCCCTGAATTGTATACTTTAAAGGGTGAATTTCATGGTATGAGAAGTATAGTGCAATGAAAATTAATATACAAAAATGAATAGGGCAGTCTAAAATCTGTAGTGTTTACTATCATAGAAGGCCCCTGAATATTTTCTGGAAAGCTTACTGCTTTCAGATGACCTGAATGCATAGTTTGGAGGAGTGAGAAGGGGGTTGAGGGTGAGTAATTAACAAAAAGGAGCTCTTACATGTTTTCACTGAAAGCAGGGTAGACAGTAAGGACTCACCTTCACTAGAAATCAGAGCCAAGGTTACCTGGAGAAAGATGAGCTTAGGAATTTGCAAACTTGTTGTGGACGGTGGGGATGGACCTCTCACAGGGCATATCATGGGGATTGAAGCAGATGAGATCATGACCTAATGGGACAGGGTGACTATCCCTGACATCTGAATCATTTTGATGACCAGGAACAACTGATTAATTAAATCAAAAAGAGGACTTCTATGTATGGTTACCTGGTCTATGTCAGGACCACCCTTACATAATACAAAGGAGATAGATACCCTGCCCATCAGGCATTCTCCATGTCTAGCCTTGCGTCGGCTCTCCAGGAGAAACCTAGATGAGGCACCCTCTCCAGGGGCAACAGCACACACGGTCCTTTTCTCTGTGCACAGTCTCAGAGTTGACTTAGAACATCTTTAGAAACCAGCCCCAAACAAATTGTCTCACTCATTAATTCACTCAGCTTCTCTCTGCCCCATACTGGGCTGGGTGCTAAGGGTAGAACACTTTTTATTAGAGCTATTTTGGAGTCATGAAGCTTCCCTTTTCTGGCGAAGGCAGAAGTAGGGAACATTCTTGTCCACAGTTGATTCCCTAGGGCTAAGGGACATCTGGGAAATATCACCATCAAATTTATTTGCCAAGCCCAGAGAGAAAGGAGGAAACAAAGGTAAGAGGACCCTGGCCTCACTTTCCTGTTTTCCACAAGAAGTCAGAAGTCCCACCTGAATGTGGGCCCACCACGGTGGGGCTGGGGGTGGAGGAGAGAAGAGCCTCCCCAGTCCCAACACCCACCAAGGAGGAACCTGGGATTGGTCATTTTCCCCCAGGGGGGAACACATGCTCAAAAAGGTGACATTTAAATGAGTAGTGTTTCTACAGGCTGGTGATGTTGCCACCACAGGATGTTTGGCAATGTCTGCACATTTTGGGGTTATCACACTGAGGGGGGAGGGGTGCTATCAGCATCTAGTGAGTAGAGGCTATGTTTGCTGCTAAACACCCTACAATACACAGAACAGCCCTGACAACAAAGAATTTTCTGGTCTAAAACGTTAATGGTGCCAAGACTGAGAAACCCTGATTTAGACTGAAATATGAAGGTGAAGGAAAAACCAGCCCTGTAAAGGCACTCCAATCCCCTGCAAGCATTCCAAGTAAAAGGAACAGCATGTGTTAGGGCCATAGTGCCAGGAAAAGGTGTGAGATAAGAGGGATTAGATCTTGCAGGCCTTCTAGTCTTAGGCAAAACTTCCAATTTTTATTCTCTACAGAGGAAAGCCTTTGAAGGGTTTCAACCCAGAAAGGGGCACCCTGGATACCCTACAGAGAATGGGCTGGAGTGTCAAGAGTGAAGTCCCAGAGGCTGGGAGCAGCCCAGGAAGAAATAGGGGTGGGTTTGACTAGAGGAGAGTGGTGAAGAAGGAGCGCAGTGGGTGTATCAAGATGTATTCTGAAAGTAGCAGTTATTGACAGCAGGGGAGAAGGGGCAACAGGGATCTAGGCAGCTCTCGGGATTCTGGTCTCCACAGGGTGCTAGGTAGGGTGGCTCACCAAGATGGGGAAGACAGAGACAGAGCTAGGTAGGAAGGGGTCCCAGATCAAGAGCTTAGATTCAGACATGTAAAGTCTGAAACAACCAGTAGATTTGGGTATATAGGTATGGGAGAGAGGAATTGCTTAAGCAAGACACTGAGCTGTGGTTCATTCTCAATATAGGACTAACACTAGCTTCGTGCAGGAAGGGAGCTCTCTAAAGAAACACCAACACACCAGTCATATGCCCTAGATTAGGTAAACCAGAGCTCTAGGAGTGGGTGCCTAAGCATCAATGTGCTTCAAGAGACTCTCAGGTGATTTTAATGCACAGTGATGATTGACATCCACCAGACTCAAGATGCTGCCCCAAGGTAGAGACCTCTGTGTTCCTGGCAACCCACAGTGGGCTGAGAAGCCTCACCTTTGTGCATTACCAAAGGGACTCTCTAGTTCCTGTCTATTTAACATTCTGTCTCTGGTTTTTCAGTGGTTGGCTGAATTCTACCTGTCAAAACAATGAACTGCTCATAGTCATGGGTGTTCTTGTGTTACTTGCAGTTCCAGACCTTTTGTTCTGAAACTCTCTTGTTTACGGTAAAATCAGTCTCCTGGTGAAGCCCTAGGGCCGCTCTGTCTCTTTCATCCCTTCGAGGTTAGAATATTTGCAATCTTCTTTTTGAACTTTTTTTCCAAAGAACTCCCAGTACCCTCTGTCACTGTGTACTCAAAGCAGAAGAAAAATGCATTCAAACCTGTCTATGCTTTAAGATCCAGTTCAATTCCCATTTTCTTTTTTTATTATTGGGCACTCATCGTGTGACTTACTTTGTAAGTGGCACTTGGGGATACCACGATCAATGAGAATGATATGGTCCCTGAGGAAGGGAGCTCAAACTTTAGGACAGGGTGACAACCACTACAGTACTGACATTTGAGATGAGGTAATTCTTTGTAGGAGGGGCTGTCCTGTACGTTATAGGATGTTTAGCAGCATCCCTGGCTTCAGTGTATCAAATGCCAGTAACACATTTCTGTGTCCCCCAATTATGACAACCAAAAAATATTTTCTGACATTGTTAAAATGTCCCCTGGGAAGCAAAATTGCTCCCGGTCAAGAACCACTGCTATAGAAGGAAGAAGACATTAAACAAATACTTATAAAGGATGACAAAGGTGATGAAAGGGGCATAAAAAGAGAAACCTAATTTAACTTGGCAGGCACAAAGAAATGAGAGCTCATAATGGAGATGACCTGTTCCGGCCCAGAAAAGAGCAGGTATTATTTCCATCATCGTGCTCTCTCTGATTCCCGCAGTGTCTTTTGTCTTCTCCAATTTCTCGCAGCAGCATTCACCAATTGTGTACTATGCAGCCAGGCACAGTGCTAAGCACCTGGCTTGCTTTATTTCATTTTATTCTCATAACTACCCTATAACCATAACTGGCACCCCAAACCATCGGAGATTTGCTATATAAGTGAATTGCCTTTTAACCAATAGCTTTGCGTAATAGGCTATAAAATAACTAGAATGAAAGCTGAGATACCCATAGCTTATCCTTTTCTTTATCCCTTGGACGACAGCCTCCTACTTTATCAATTACCACAATACTTTTGGCACTGCCAACATCTTCTGATTTAATTTCACCTTAGTAGTTCCAGTCTGGTTTGTATTGCTCATACCAAGATGGCACGCAATGTTAAATCTGGGTCAACATCTCAAAGAAATGTCAAGAAACTAAAAATGGTCCAGAAGACACTGAGAAAAAACTGTGAGAGTTCTGGAAACTAGGCCATGGGAGGGATTAGAATATTTAGTTTGAAGCAGATTTGGTTATAACATAATGCAGCCTTCACATTTTTGAAGAGCTATCATGCAAAAGAGCGCTTTCTTTAGAGTATGTGACTTCCAGGGCAGAAGTAATGCATTGATGGTTATCCAGGGAAGCATATTTTGGCCAATCTATAGAAGGTATTTACAACTATTAACACCGTACAAAAGTGGGATGATTTCTTTGAAGGGGTAGTGAGCTTTCCATCACTGGGGTTATTCAAAAAACCTCACTAGATGAAAAGGATAATCCCGAAAAGGGTATTCAGGCATTGGGAAGCAGTTGGTTGAAAAAAAGTTCAATATGACTGTGTAAGCCCCAAAGTGGCAGAATGAAATGTTCTTACCCCCTCACCATCCCCCCAATATCACAGCTGACCCATAACACATGGAGTGGACCAGGGGAGACCCCCTGCAGGTTCCCTGCCTAGGTAACAGGATGCAGTGAAACCCCAATCCCTACACCATTGTCCCTACAGCAAAGTTCTCCTAAGATGACTTGAACACACACTTCCTGTGGCTTATTCTAGAAGCTTCTCTGAAACCTTAAGTAGGAAAAAGTGTCCACGTGGGGTGGGAGAATTCTGAGGAAGTAACTCCCTCCATATTCCAAGGCCCATTACAATCATGCTCAGTTTCCTTCTCTTTCCAGAGTTGGGTGGGGGGTGGGGGGTGGGGGGTGGGGGGTGGGGGGCACTCTTTTAGCAACCTCATCTTTTGGCTTCTGGCCACCCTCACGCATCTCTTGTGGCTGTGAATGAAAGTTACCATCTACAGATGGTCCTTTATGTGTGTTACCACATTCCATCCTGGCAACAATCCCAGTGAGATCAATATTATGATTATCTCCCTGCTGAAGAGAAGGAAACTGAGGTTCAGACAGGTTAATTAACTTGCCCTAGGTCAGAAAGCTAGTAAGTGGCAAGGCAGGCAGCCAGATTAGTCATCGTCTTAACTGTGTGATCTTAACCCCTCACCCTTCTCCCACCCTGGAGGACAGTATACAGACTTGCACTTAGATGCACATATGTTACCAGAGAGGAACATAGTTTTGATTTTGTTTCTAATCCCCTTGCTGATGTCCAGGTTCGGTCTGACTCTGAAGGCCAGGAGACCTCAGTAGACATGAATCTTTAGACAATAGAGTTCGATGAAACCCAGATCCCTTTCCAGTGTTTCAGTTGACCTAGCAGAGCCGTTGACCCATGAAAATGGAATTTGGGTTCTATTCAACCAAAGACCACATTGGGCACTTGTCTCAAATCAAAACTTGTTTGGGCCAGTCCTGGACCTTGAGTCCTCTGTACACCAAGGACATTGAATACAATGTTCCCCATGCCTTCTGTTCTTGAGTTTTAGAATTATTTTCCAGTAGACCTATATCTTTTCAACACCATGTTTATGGCATGAAGTCCATGGGAGTTAGCAATTCTGAGCAGAGAGGAAGGATCTCGTGAAGTGAGCCAGTGGGCAAGGGGGAATCAGGGAGCACCAGAGTGCTGCATGTAGTGAACCCTAAGTTAAAGAGCAGATGCTGCTGTGCACTGACGTGGATGGGAGGGGTCCCTGGGTCATCCAAGCCAGGCACGTTCCCCTACTCCACTCCATGTCTGCACTGGGCTTTCTCATGCTCCCTGCTTAGCTTGCCCCCAACTTGTCTTCTTTGGCACCTGGATTTACTCTCATTCTCAGTCATCTGTTTATCTCCATTTGGTTCAGTACAAATACCTGTTAACCAGATGTCCATGGCCTTGCCTCAAAACCACTGCCTGTGCCATGTTCTAGCACATGCACATATATTGACACCCTATGATCTAATCTAATCCCCAACTCTGAGGGCCCAACATTGAACCCTGAAATTGGGAAGGGAAGGGATGGGGTGAAGGATCAGCATCTGGGAAAGGTTCATCTTTAGGAGCATAAATAAGGATTTCAAAATCCATGGGGTTCAGATACTGGTATAAACAAATGGACATGGAAGCTTTGGCCATGAGTATGTAGACAGGATAATCTTTTATCATTTTTTGAGATTAGAAATTGTTCATACCATGGACCCTTCTGAAAACCTTAGGTTTTACCTTGTTGGCAGGTCTTGTTCTGTCTTAAAGGTAGTAATACTTTTTTTAGTGCAGTGCCTGGATAGCACACAACTTTTGAATAGCTAAGAGGTATCCAGAACTTTCCTGGGAACATGGGGAGTATAAAGGAAATATATAATATGACCTCTATCGTCAAGAACCTTTGCACACAAGAAATTTGTACTTTATATGGATGAGGAGCTGTGGTAGGATTTTATACACAGGGAAGTGTGGATTGGTTAGCTTTATATTTTGGAAAAGCATTAATCTGGCTACAGAGTAAGGATGAAAAAATGAAAGGCAGGGATAACAACCAAGACACTATTACAATAGTCCAAATGGAAAACAAGGAAGCTTTGATCAAAGGGAGTAGCTCCAGGAATGAAAAGGAGGAGAGAGATTCAAGAGGTGGGGAAAGGTCATTGAGTTATGAATAAGTGATTGGTTGGATGAGGCAATGAAAGAGAAAAGAGAGTCAAGAAGAACTCTCAGGTTTGTGATATGGGTTAACTGAAAGGAGCGTTCAGAGATGACTGTGGCAGCTGTGACTTTGGCAGATGGTATGGATGGTGTTAGTACCATCAAATTCTGGACTGGTGGCAGGATTTAGGGGAAAGTCAGAGAGTGGTGTCTGGGCCATGTGGACCCTATAACATCAGGAAGCAGTGGATATGTGGTCCAGAGTGCAGGAAACAGGTCTGGGCAAGGCGTTAGAGATTGATCATCACCAGAATACAGGGGGCAAGAGATGCCATACATGGAAACAAAGATACTACATGAGAGTATGAGAAATGTAAACACATCCTAAAGGAGACACAGTGAACTGGAGGGGGCACAGGGAATGCTGGCATTTAGGAGAGTAGACAGCGAAAGATGAACCTATGAATAAGTCATCAATAAGGGATAGAAATAACCTGTAGAAAGTGGCTCACATGAAGAAGTGGAAGGAGGGATGGGAAAGAGGAAGAATAGACAGAATTGGGGGAAAGGTGAGAACCAGAGAAGTTAAGAAAAGAAAAAGAAGGAACAATGATAAGTTTGTCCTAGAAATGCCAAGTTGAATGTTTCAGCCTAAAATCCTGGAAATATGAGTCAAAGTCAAAAGAATGTCCGGGATACAAAAGCACAGGTTTGCCAGGCATCACATGCAGGTCATGGATATCACAGGAGTGGGTGGCACTTCAATAGTAGAGAGTGTGGCAAGATAAAGAGGAGCAAGGACAGAGCCACAGGAGTCACATCGGGGGAGGGGTAGGAAGCACCTGGAGAATCGAGGGACAGAGAAGTGAGGGAAAACACGGAAGTGCAATCTCCTGGAAAGCAAAGGAAGCCGAGTCAAGAAGGCAAATGTGGTCAGCAGTGCTGCCGTGGAAGTCAAACTCTGGTGACTAGGAGGGTGCCAGTGACCCTTGGGAGAGCAGTTTCAGCAACCTGCTGGAGGCCGGAGGATGTTCTGTGTGTGCCACGTCCTGGGTAAGCAGAAGCACACTTAGAGCCAAGTCATCACAAAGCCTGGTCAGGAGCAAGCCAGCGGTTAAGTCATGGCAGAACAATGGAGCCTCGCCAGCTCAGCCATGTCACTCTGCCCTTTCTCCACAGGTGATCCCAGCAAAAAAAAAAAAAGAGAGAGAGAGAGAGAAAACTAGCAGAGATAAGTACATGAGGAAGTGGGCAGATTGGGACAATCCCATTTTGTCCAGCCAATGAGCACAAAAAGGGGAAGACATGTCACCTGCTGGGTTCATTTACTCAGGGCTTAGCACTCATTAGCACTGCATTGGGTCTAATGTGCTCTGACACTGCAAAGGGGCATGTGGTCATACGTGGTTCCTGTTTGAAGAACAGCTTACAATATCTAGGGCAGGGGGCCTGGGAGTGCTTTCATTCCATGAGAATTCCCCCCAACCAAAAAACTGAAACTCATAGGCACAGACAGCAGTACGGCAGCTACCAGAGGGAAGGGAGGTGGGGACACAGTAAAGATGATTGGACTTTGGGTGGTGGGCACACAGTGCAATATACAGATGATGTATTATAGAAATGTACACTTGTAACCTACATAATCTTATTAACCAATATCACCCTAATACATTTAATTTTTTAAAGAATAAAAATACTCGATCTAGAATGCCTGATAAAATCACCATTCAAATTTTACAGAATTACCCAAGTTAAAAATGCCTTTTTATGAGTCTCTGCAGAGGGCTAAGGTAAAGCTTAAACTGAATTATAAAAGAGGTTACCATAGTCATATTAAAAAATTCTGATTGACTGGATTTTAGGCTCACTGAAAACTGTATTGATTCTTTATTATACACCTCCAGGACCACTTCCCTTGCAACACTAATCATCACTTTGTTGCTTGTGTTTCTCCCATCTTTTTCTCCAAACTAACCAAAGTCTGATTCTCTATTTCCACCTGCCCATGACTTTCCACCTGCACTGCCCCCTCACCGCCCTCAAAATGAAACCTAAAGTCTAACTCACCGGACAGCATATCTTAAAACATCATCACCTTTTTCAAACACCCCTATCCATGTCCACAGTACCTTCATTGTATCTCCTCTCACCTGCATCTCTGCATCCAACCAATTGCCAACTTCTGTATCAGCAGTCTTATGTACATAATACAGGGTGGGGCAAAAGTAGATTTACAGTTGTTTGTATGGAAACTAATACAATAATTAATAAATAATGATACAGGAGTAAACTGTGTTCTACATACTCACAACTGTAAGCCTTCTTTTACCCCACTCTGTACATGTTCAACATGTACTTGCCCTTCGAATGGACACATTATATATCCTGGATGCCTTTGTAGGCTACTGGTAACCATGGCTATTACACAAATAATGACAGTGTTAAGAGCATGTCTTTGGGTGGCAGAAGGGTCTGATCTGGGTTTAGTCCCACTTCTGCTACTTAGTAGCTCAGTGACTTTGGACACATAGTTTCTCCAGTCACAAGATGCAATTTATTAGTATTGTGAGAATCAAATATAAAATGTATGTAAATCTTTGAGCACAGAGATATTATTTTTCTTAGTCCTGTAGTCCACTGTCAATGTTCAGCTATTTTAATAATCTAGCATTAAATCCAAAGGACACCAAATACCAAGCCGATGCCAACAGTATGCAATTTTAGAACCTTAATTGGACTATTTAATAAGTCCCAGCAGGGGTCACCACCCCCTAGGACTCTTTGTTTGCAACATAAAATAAGGGCCTTTGCTTAAAACAAATCCCTTTTCCCCTCCTTGATCCACCCTCCATTGCACCCAGTTTTGAAAATTCCAATTAAAAATTATCCAACATAAAAAAATTTTAATGAGTGTGAGCTGTGTGTGTGGGAGATGCTTGACCAATTAGCCTGGAAGATCTTATTTTCCCTCTAGAAAGCTACCTTTTAATTTGTAAAATGTCTCATTTTTTATCAGCTTTTTCCCAGAGCCCCCACATGGGAGCTGTGCCCACCCTTGAGCTCCACCACACTTTGGGAATCCTCCTGGAGGTGCCCTCTGTACCCCATTGCTCAGCTATAGCCACTATGGCCAAATCTCTCCCATCGGACCTCAGTGCCCTCCAGGTGTGTGTCCTGCTCATAGTAGATACCGAATCAGAAGTTAACACTGGAGGTGGGTGAGGAAGACTGGAGGGGCCAGGTGAAAGGGCTGAGGGCAGTGAGTCAAAGTTACCTTTGCTTCTCCTACTAAGTCCAAAGGATAGGCCAAGAAGGACAATGCACAACCTCAGAGGAAAAAGAAGGAGCTCCAGTAAACGTGGGCCCAAGGTCAAGGAAATCTAGGAACTTTGATTCCATCACTTGCCAAACAACATAACAATTGCATGATCCTTAATGTCCTCCCCGCATTGCTTCTGGACAATACACGGCACGTACAAAGGACACAATAAATAGCTGTTGAATGAATAAATAAATGTTTCTTCTTTTCATTTCTTTGTCAACCTTTTTTTTTTGTTTGTTTCCTTTTGGCCTTCCTAACCCCATTTCTCTACCTTTCCCCTCACCACCCCAATACAGAAAATTATGTGCCCCCCTCTCTCTTCTTCCTTCCTCCCTTTCTCCATCCCTCCCTCCATGTCTCTCATCACTAACTCCATCTATAAAAATGTGTGTGTGTGTGTGTTATCATTTCTAGTTTCCAGAGGAGGAAACAAAAGTTCAAAAGCCCAAAACTGGGTACCAAAGATCACACAGCTAGGAGGAAGAGCTATGTAGCAGATAGTATCAAACTGCCCAGATCACCTTGGCCATTTTGGGGCTCTCTAAGCCACAGTGTGCTTCACACCCAGCAGCCAGTCCCTGAGACGTTGCCCAGCAGCTGCCCTAGGATGCTAGAGCTCACTTTGCCAGTGGACAAGAACTCAGAAGTGCCTGGAGTTTAAGCCTCCCTTTATCACCTCCACCCAGGGGAGTGGGAGGTAAGAGCTCTTAACTAATGATTGACAGGTGTGAGGGCATAAAAACTACAGGTCCCTGGACCACAATGGGGGCTATTGTCCTGTGTAACCCCCACTGTGTCCAGATCTGCCCCAGTGATTAAGCCAACTGACCCTCAGCAGATTTCCCTTGATGCTGCACCCCATGTGGCCTCCACCCCTTCCTGTCCATCTTCCCTACTCCAGGACCAATATCCCTTGGAAACCCTCCTAATAAATCCCATTCACACTATAGGGGTTCAGAACAGGTTTCCCCAAAATGCCACTTCACTTTGGCATGTGAATTACTGTATTTTGCCATGTATAAGGCACTCCTATGTATAATGCATACCCACATTTTTGGCCCAAACTTTCAGGAAAAAAGTCTTCCATTTTAATTTTTTAATTCAGAACAAAACCAATTATTCAGAAACAAAACTGATTATTATATTCCAGGGTATTATTTTGCATGCTCATATTGTTACTGCTTTCTAGAGTTACACTTTTGATGCATAAGCATAAATAAAAGAATTAAAAACATTTATATAGATATGCAATTCTATATAGATACAGAGTTCTACCCATGTACAATGCACATCCTTATTTTTCACTCAAAAATTTGGGCAAAAAGTGCACATTATACATGGCAAAATATAGTACTGGTACTTTGAGCTGAAGGTAATTAAGATTCTGTAGGCACGTAAGAAACTTTACCTCTCCCTTAAAGAATTTGAATCAGGGGCCTTGACCATAATAGTTGTCACCAAAAAATAACATTTTATGACCTATTTATAAGACAGGAAAAACTACCAATTACTGAACATCTAATCTTCTTGTTGTCCCTCTGAAGCCCCCAAGGCACCCTACCTTATCCTAAGCTCAAAATGGCATATATAATTATATTAACTTTCTATCCCTGAACCTCCTACGTATCCATACATAGGAGGTATGTGTACATATGTAATTAAATTTGGTTATTTTCTCTTGTAAATCTGTCTCATGTAGATTTGATTACAGCCAAAACAAAAAAAAATTGAAGGGTAGAGGAAAGTTTCTTTCTCCCCCCACAAATCCTCATCTCAAGCGCTGCCCCTGAAGAATCCAGCCTAAGACAAAGTAAATGCAGAATTCAAGCCCAACCCTTTCGGGCCTCCAAACTTTTTCCACTATGTTATGCCTGAGATGCTGCTGCAGTCCAGTGAGCCTGCTCATCATTAATTTTACAATCATTTTAAAAATTAAATGGCCCTTGTAGCTTCAGGTACCTCAAAGACAAATATGTGTTCAAATTCTCTATGCTTGCTTATTTCTTCTTTGTACTATATTTTATGTTTCTGAGACAAAAGACCTTTGAATATCTTGGAAAAATGAAATAAGTTGACTCCAAGAAATAAAGTTATTTTTTGAACTTGTCCTCGTAATTGTCCTACACCTGGGTCCATAATTAAATGGATTTTATCCTTTCAATGTGATCCCTTTTCAAAATAGTAAGCCAGTCAGAGAAAGACAAGTACCATACAATCTCACTTATATATGGAATCTAGTGAACAAAATATACTAATAAGCAAAATAGAAACAGACTCATGGATAGAGAACAGATTGACAGCTATTGGAGGGGAGAAGGGGTAGGGTGCTGGGTGAAAAAGGTGAAGGCATTAAGAAAAAAAAACCAACCTCATAGACACAGACAACTGCATGGTGATTACCAGAGGGAAAGGGGGGCGGGGGAGGTGGAAGAGGGAAAAGAGGGAATAAGTGATGATGGAAGGACTTGACTTGGGGCAGTGAACACAATACAGTGCACAGATGATGTGCTGTGAAATTATACTCCTGAAACCTACATAATTTTATTAACCAATGTCACCCCCAATAAGTTCAATACAAATTTTGAAATAGAAAAATATATATTTTATTATGTAAGTAATATAACTACATTAGAGAAATTTTAGGGACAACATCTAGGGGAAGTAAGCATCCAAGTACCCTAATCCAGCAGTTTACAAACTATTTCCTTCCAGGTTGTTTTTTTTTTTAATTCATGTGGCATGGTTGCAGTCCTGCTCAAACATCTGGATCTCCTGCAAGTTTTCCTTCAGCCCAGTTTTCCATGGTGCACCATGGTCCTGTGGTTGTCATTTTTACTGGTTACCCATTGTTCTGCCGGAGGGTATACTGTAATTTGTCACCATTTTTATTGTTTTTGATATTTCACTATTTCAAGTAAGATTGTGTTGAACAACTATGCAAATATGCCATTTTGTCTGGCATCTATCCTTTTTACAAATTTCAGATTATTTCTTTAAAAGAGATTTCCAAATCTTAAATTATCAAATAAAAGAATCATATTTAAGTACATTGCCACCTTTTGCTAGTCGCCCCACTTACTAAAATGTTCACCAGTTTATAACATAAACCATTCTGAAACAAAGGTTATTCCAAGTTATGGTGGCTTGTTTTTAAATAAGTTCTGATCTAACTAAATGAATTCATTTTTAATTTCTCCACTTAGAACAAAGGTCTTGAAACATTCTTTAGAATTATATTGAATCTATGGCATTCTTTTTGACAAAGGATGTGGTTCCTTTATTAGTTGGAACCATTCTAATTGCTAAACAGTTCACTGAGGGATTAGTCATTGGGCTTGGGTTGCCTAATTGAATCTGTCATTCTCCATGTCACTGAACACAAGTCAGGACATTGCAATGGCTGATGTGGGCTGACTTGGGTGCGTATTTGGTGACCATTTCTGCTTGCTTACATCTGCAAAACAGAGGATGAAGAACATTGACAAGATAATCAAGCAAGACAGAATTCCTGTTTTTCCCATTACCTGAAGTATGCCTGAGTGTATCCTAAGGTTTAATATTCTTATTTATTAGCCTTGGAAGCGCTGCCCCTGAAATTGATTTCCCAGGAATGTTTGGACCTCCGGGAGATCATGTCCCATTACTGTCAACCACAGTGTTGCTGGTAACTTTTGTAACATGCTGACCTATTCCCTCTCCTTTCACACAAGTGGAAAAGTACAAAAAATAAATCTGACCTAGAATTATTTCCGAAGACCATGGGTACTTGCTACTACACACAGAACAGAAGGATGGATTGTTACTATAGCTTTCCACCCAGCCCACCCAGAGAATTCTAGTGAAAAAGTAGAAAACCCAGCCAGTCCTCTGGTATCACCTGCATGATTCCAGACACTCATGTGGATGCACATCCCATTGATCAACTGAGTTTTCTACCTTTGAATTGTATGGCGGGGGTGGGGGTTGTTTTGTTTTTGAAAAAGCTTCTTTTCCACAGCATGTCAAAACTCAAACAAGAGCGAACTTGCATTTCATTTTAAGAGAAAGTTTCATCATTAGATTAAAGTAAAAGGCAAAAGAGACAAGTCACCTCCGAGCCTATTTCTCTGTGAATTGGGAAAACCTCTGTTCGCTTCCATCCACACCCTCTGTTTGCCCTCACTCCCAGCAGGTTGTAGCGGTGGGCTGTGGGGTGATGACATCCCAGCTAATGATTCTGCAGCGGACGCTCCTCCTTGGCATCGTTTTCTGAGTTAGGATAATGCTGGGTAATCCCATTTAAAGCCCTTTCCGAGCTCAAACTTCACAACCAAGCAAACCAGTTTTACAAACCACAGGAATTTAATTTGGCCTCACACTTGCAGTGGAAAAAGAAACATAAAAGAAGAGGAAAAAAAGCTGGCAGCTCAGCTAACAAGCAACTGCCTTCTGGACACACTGCCAGCTGGATCCAATTAAGAAATATTAGCCATCTAATGACAGATATGAAGACAAAGGTTCAGATGAGACCAGCAGCCGGGCAAACTGCACAGTTTACAGCCCTAGTGAGTCCCTTCGGTTCAGGGATGGGCAAAAGTAGGTTTACAGTTGTTTGTATGGAAAAAGACATGCAAATTATTACAATAGCTTTATCAACTCAGAAGAATGTCATGATGCAACTGTAAGCTTTTTTACCAGTGGACAAAAATACCTTTGCCCACCCCTGTATTTAAAAACCACAGCTGGGCACAAAAGAGAACCTGGCTTTGTAAGCCTCCTTGCACTTCTAGGAAATAAGAGCCAAAGTCTAGAAAACAGCGAAACAATCTTACAACAAAATTCTGTTTAAGCCTAACAAAACCTAGGGGACTTTCCTGGAAACATGAAATACCACAGATTTGCTTATTAATGTTTATCCTAGAAAATTAATAAAATCATGGCTTAGATGCACTTCACCTTCCCATCCCTCCCACGTACACCTCCTGAAGAAAGCAAACCAAAACAATGTGGTGAAAACTACTTAGGGATGTGCTTTCATTTACTCTACAACCAAGCATTTTATTTTTAAACCAAATCTGAAAAAGTCCCGCCTAGACAAAGCAAGTGCCAGATCCTGCCCTGGGTGAGAATCTCAGTGTCGTCAACTTACCTGTGATTAGCACAGCCTTTTGATCCACAGGTAACAACTCTTGGCCAGATAAGTAAATATACAAGAGGAAACATGACAGGGAGAAGAGGATCAAGCCCCAGAAGAGGGACAGGCTGAGCAGGCAAGCCCCTCCCCAGAGGCCTGCCAGGCAGACCACCTTTCTCCCCACCTGTCCTGGGCTCTTCTTGAGTTGGCAAAGAACAAGTCCCCCTAGTGCTGCAGTGACAGCCAGGCAGAGCCACGCTGTCTCAGAGGGGAGAGTACTCATTCTCAGAGACTCTGCTGCACCTTTTTGCACTCAGGACAAGTGGGCAAAGGCTGGCTGGAAGCAGCCTGAGTTATATGATCTGAGAGCCAAGAAGGGAGGGGGGAAAACAGCCCTGACACACTTTGAATAAGCCTGGATTAATCATACCCACACAGCACATAGTTCCTAGTGCAGTTTGATATAAATACCAGAGCACTTCCTATGTGATTGCTCTCCCCACACCCATTGCGTGCATGACACATACATGTTCTCACCACATCAAATAAGCATTCATTCTTTAATGACCTCTGGAGAGAAAACTAGTTGGATAATTATTGACAAAATTTGATCTGAACAGTGAATTACAAAACCTCTAGCTCCTAGGAAAATATGCTTCTTTAGGAGTCTGTGTTGCATCTGTTTGTCAAATTCTTTTTTGGACTGGTGTGTATGTGTATGTGTGTGTGTGTGTGTGTGTGTGTGAGAGAGAGAGAGAGAGAAACCAGGCAACCAGTGAAGTTCGGAAGATAGACCCTGGAGGGGGAAGGCATCACTGACCTTGTCCATGTTCACAGGATTCATGTCACCTCTCACCTGAGTCAGGCTGAAGGGTGGATGAAGAGAGAATAAAAACTAGAAGAGATTCATGGCAGATGAAAAGTGCTTTGGTCTTACCAGCAGGGAGATATGCCTGTGCGAGATAATAGCAACAATAATACAACTAATAATGCCCCACCCATGCCTATTGGTACTTATTTGTGCCAGCGGTAATATTTAGCTACTTAGCCATTCATTCTCTATTGAGACCCTAATCTCTGCCAAGCTCTGTTCCAGGCACAGGCACTCAGCAGCAATATGCTCAGTCTCTTTGAATATAATATCCTTATTATGGTAGATTCTATCATTGTAGTGATTTTACAGGTGAGACCACTGAGGCACAGAGAGGTTAAGAGACTTACCCAAGATCACACAACACTGGAGTCAAGCAGGCTTGTTTCAGAAGTGTACGCTCTTCCCCACTCTACAGTACTGCCTGTTCTGTGCAAAAAATAAAAGACAATCAGTATGTAATACACTAGGGCTTCCTTCCCTTAGCCTCATTCGAACCTTAGGAAACATTTCAAGGTGGGTATTGTTATGCCCACTTTACAGAGAGGAAAACAGGGACTGGAGAGGGTAAGTAGTGGATCTGGACCCACACTCATGACTTCCTGGGTCGAAAACCAGCACTCAAAGCTGTGACACCTTACTGACCACCAGAATCAATGCTGACCGTCCAAAGAGGGCGCCAAACCACCTGGACTATGGCATGCCTTGTGTGTGCCAGGCACCAGAATGCCGATAAAGGCTAGGCATTGGCATACCTGGAGAGACAAGAAAAGCTCTCACTTGGAGATCAGATTACTTGTTTTCAAACCCAATCTTAGCTCTGCTAAGATAGGGTATGTGGCAGAATACCTGCAATCAATAAAAGCCACAGAAGCTGTCAAGAAGATGGTAAAACCACACCCTACCCCCCAAACCCCGCCCCCATCCCCACTGAATTTATGGCTTAAAACTGTCAGAAACCCACTCAATCCAATATGGCGACTAATTTCACCTGATGGTGACCCTTAGCCTCATTCTACGCTCACAATAATACAAGAGCATGCTAAACGACGCACCCTGAGCTGCCCTGATCAGAACGGGAAAAGCCCAGCCCTGGCTAAGTGACTCACTGGGTAGCTCAGTTGATTGGAACATGGTCCTGTGCACCAAAACTTTGCAGGTTTGATCCCCAGTCAGGTCACATAGTTGGCTGAAGGTCTGATCTGCAGTCGGGGCAGTGCCTACCAGAGGCAACCGATCAATGTATTGATGATTTTTTCTCTTTCTCGATCTCCCTTCTCTCTCTTAAAAATCAATAAACATGTCCTCAGGTGAGGATTAAAAAAAGAAAGAAACAGAAGGACCACATAAGCACACAAAATGGCTGATGAAGCTTCTCTGAGAAATCTCCTTCCCTTTCCCTGAGAGGTCCTAAATACTCTTCTCCTTCATTGAATACCCTACCCCCCCCCACCACCACCATTATGTGAACCCCAATAAAGAAAGCAAATTACACTAAAGGGGGGCAGCTCTGTCTGTGGAGTAGCCCATTCTCTGTCTCACAGCTTCACTAATAAACTCACTTTCACTTTAAACTCTAGCTGGCTTGAATTTGAATTATTTCCTATGCAAAGCCAAGAACCCACAGTGTGTTATAGACTCTCAGGTCCCCAACCCTGAAACACCTACATCACTGCCACTTACTAACTAGGTTGTCCTGAGAGGGTGATATCACCTCCTTAGACCCACCATCCCCTTGAACCTGGAAAAGTCAGCATTTGTGCTGCCTGTCATTATGAGAACCAAGTAAAGACAAAGATTGAATCTTTATGGCTGCTTTATTCAGATGCTGGCTATCCGAGATGATGGGTTTTGTACCTTCAAAAACCTTCTTAACATCTCATCTCAAGCCAACCTTTTTATAAGGAGAAGAAAAGGGTAAGGGATTTGGAAAGGGGTTGATCAGATAAGAGTTACAGTCCAGCTGTGATTTTCCTAGTATTTCTTTATCTGCTGATCCAACAATTCTTTTTCTGCATCAAGGATGTTCCCTCCCTGGAACACAGTGGCTCAGATACCATCTCAACTGATTGCTTGCAGATCACCTAGGGCACAAAGGTCGAATTACTGGTTGACCTCCTGGAGTCACTTAGGTCATTTATTCCAGTTCTTGGAATAACAGCTTTCCACATACATTCATCTCTTAAGCCTATCAACTATAACTAAAGTTGAAATCTTTAACTCTTGAGTTCCCCTATGACCCTCAGCTATAAAATAATAAAATTATCAAGGTAAATCACTTAGCACATCCTTCCTAAGACACCAGAAAGAGCTTCATAAATGCTGGCATTAATAATTTGTGTTTTTTAAACAGGATCTTGTGGGGGAGAAAAAATAAAAATTTCTGCCACCTTTCTAAGTTCTTTTGGCTGGACTATTAATCAAATTAACAGGAGAAAATAACCAAATTTATTACTCACATATACTTTTGGGTTCTGTAAGAATGTGAGACCCCAGCACACGTCAGGCAGTTGAGGCTTATATGCCATCTTGAGCTAAGGAGAAGGCGGAGGGTGGGGAGTCCCTTGGGACTTCAAAGTGAGGGAAGGCAATTCACATGGAGACGGAAAAGCAAACACTTGGGAAATTAATGTTCAATGGGCCATGTGTAAGAGTGGGACACAGAGAGGACTTTGGTCAAATGGGCTAAATAGCAAGCTAAGTTCCTCCCTTTCCATCATACCTAGTTCATATTAAACTATAGTTATCTATAAAAGCTCCCTTCTTCAAGCAGGTCCTCTAACTTCTTTTAGGCAAATTAAGGTAAAGGTTAAAATTTTTTCCTGAGTCTTTTTTTTTTTATTTTATTTACTTATTGTTAGGGAGAGGGGAAGAGAGGGAGAAAGAGGGAGAGAAACATATAGTTTGCCTCTCACATGCCTCCAACCACGGATCTGGCCTGTGTTGTGACCCAGGCATGTGCCCTGACTGGGAATTGAACAAGCAACCTTTTGGTTCACAGGTCAGCATTCAATCCACTGAGCCACACAAGCTAGGGCTTCCTGAGTCTTTTGTTTCTTGAAAATTACAAGCTTAAAAGAATCAATATCCTAAAAAGCATATTTTGGGGTAATAAACTCTTTCCCCTCACAGGAAGACCAAAAGGACTAAAATAAAGTACCCAATGGAATGCTGATTTGTCCTGAAATATGGATGAAGTTAGCAGCAAATGTTGAGGGGCAAGGAGGAGGAAGGGAGAGGAGGACTTCAATTATGGATGATCTGGGGGAGGCAGGACTATGGAAAAGATGTACCCAGCTTCCTATAATGTAAGAAGGTAGACAGTGCTTTGGACAGGGAGTGGGGGAAGTTGGCTCTGGTCTCACTCTGTTTATTCACTCTGCACCAAATGCCTAGCCTAGGGCCTGGCACATGGTATGTACTTAATTAATATTTTTTGAATGAATATGGGAAGGAGAAGGTCTCTATTGAGTGCCTTCCAGGTAGCAGAATTTTACCAGACAGAAATTCAACAGTGAGTAATAGGGACCCAGTTCCTGAGCTTGGGAAGCTAAAGGAGGAGCTGCCACAGGAGCAGTGACTAGTGGGACTGGATGGAGGTGGAAAGGAAGGCTTTTACCACTTGGGAACACGAATGGAGTTGCAGAATTCCCAGATGAGAATGGGCCCCTTCTGAGCCCCTATGTCCGAATTGCTTTGATTGAGGACTTCAGGGTTCTAGTCCACTTAAGAGCTGCTCTGCATCTGAATGAAGACTTCCTCCATACGACTGGGCTGAATTGTGTCTTGTTTTTACTTATCATTTTGTCCTAGAGCTGTCCTTGAGGCTCTCCTTGTTTGGCCAGTGTCTCGTTTCTGTCAAACTTGTTCTTAGTTTTTCAAGGGAATAGAGCTAATTGGATCAACTCATTCTTGCTAATGATGCCAGTGAGTCAATGTACTGCTTCTTTCCTTTTTGAAAGCAACTTCTGAAGACAAGATATCTTACCCAAAAGAGAGAACCTTCCAAGCTGGGCAAATAAATAAAAAATTCTGAGAATCCTAGAATGTAGACTTTCTTAGAATCAGTGGTTCTTGAGTTTAGAAGGGAATTTGAAGAAGTCTATCTATCTTCCCATCTATCGTAAAATGTAGCTTCTCTCTGTAACATCCCCACCAAGTGGCCATCTTATCTACTGCCAGTACACCTGACTTTCCAGTTCAGGAAAGCTTGGTGCATGAGAAAACTCTTCTGGGAAGAGCTTGACTGTGGCATTGTCCTTTCTTTCTCACTTGAAGTCACATGGACCACATCCAGGCCCCAGTTCTTTCAGATATTTGAAGATTGTTATTATGCCTTATCTTCTCTAGCCTGATAGTCCTGGATTCTCTGAATTGCCTCATATATACAGTAAAACATGGTTTATCTGGTGCTAAGTGCCTGAAATGGTCGCATTTTTAAGGTACAAAATTTTAAAAATCATGTTGTTGCAGTAACTGAAAAATATGATATTATGGTCAGTGCAGCAGAGTAATGGCATAATTCCCCAAGTAGAGGATCACTGTTCGAGGATGTCATGGTGACCCAAACTTCAAGATATAGACAGGGCAGTACAGATCATAACAGATAATCTCAGGGATATCAGGATGGTCTTTCTGTAACACAAGTTTTGTTATGGTTATCAAGATTTGGGGCAATGACTAATGTTTTAAATGTTGAATCATAATGTGTAAATATTATATATGTCATTCTCTATTTCATACAGTAGGAGGAGGGGTGAGGGGAACCAGGAGAAAAAAAAAACAGAAGTTAGGGTTGGATCAAGTCATTGTATTACTGTCATTGAAATGTTGTGGGGTATCAATGTCTAAACTCCATAACATCAGGTGGAGTCAGATTCCAAATAAGTAAGATCTCAATTATTGTACAAAGGGTTCCAAAAATCCTTAGTGCGGATGAAAAAACAGGGTTCTACAAAAAGTAACCTCACAGCGTGATCATAAATTCCTAACTGGGCAGGTCTTGGTGGGTAGTCACTTTCCAGGCATATTAACTTTTTAGTTAAAGGTTTATCTTTGCCTTCAGCAAGCCCTGTCCATTGTTTCTGCACATCTAGGTTAACACACCTCTCAAATAAGAGAGCACATAATCTTGTTAACTATCCTGTAATCCAATCCTCACCTTACTTTCTTCCAACTTTATGTAATCTTCCTTACATTTTCTTATTTCCAAATGCATAAAAGAAACTGCAAACTTATTCTTGGGAGCACTTGAGATCTTGCTTTACAATTGTCAGTTTGGGCTCAAAAACTCTTATAAAAATTCTCTACCGGTTTGGATGTTTTTAAGTCGACATTGCAGCCTGGCCCTTCTTAGAATGGGATTCAATTATATCTCCCCTGGAAAGTCTGGGCCAGATGGGGGCACAGTATTTTCAGTACAATATTATATTATATATTTGTTTCCATCCCCTTCTCTTCTCAGCACTGACAGCAGCAAGGGACAATAACCAAAACAAGAATGAAAAAGGCAAACATACACACACACACACACCCCTTTCTTTAAATTCGATAAGTATGATTAAGCACTGATTACAGGGTAGTTCTCCTGTCAAGGACATTTGTAATCTCAATGTAAAAGATTTAAATATTCTTCTATAACCCTGATGGCTTTATGTAGAAATAGATAAAAGACCTGAATATTCCCAAGCCTTTGGCTTTCTGGGACTTTTCTTCTCACTCATAAGGCCGGAGCCCTAATGCCTTACACAGAACTCCCCATTATCTCTGAGGATTTAGGGGAATTTACGTTTCTCATAAAGCATTTTCTGATACCAGCAGGCCCAGAGAGGTCTGGCTCCCACCAGCAATTCATTTCCCTTGGGCGCCCAGCAACTCCCTTCAGACTGCTACCAAGACTCTGAGCTCAGAGCCTTTTCTCAGCCAGCAGAGGGGTGAGCTGGGACAGGCTGCACTGTCCCACAGTATCCTGCAGCACCAGTAAGACCAGGCTCTTGCACATAATAGACTTTTGCTAGAAACTGGAAGGTAGGGGGTGGCAACAAAGGGGGCTGTACTAGAAGCACCCTGGGCAGTGTAGCTCAGTTGGTTGGAGTATTGTCCTGTAGATTGAAGGGTTGCGGGTTCGGTTTCTGGTGAGGGCACATACCCAGGTTTTGGGTTCACTCCCCAGTCAGTGTGTGTATAAGAAGACAACCAGTCAAAGTTTCTCTCTCTCTCTCTCTCTCTCTCTCTCTCTCTCTCTCTCTCTCTCTGAAGAAGCACCACCAGCATGGATTGGCTGACCATCATTGGTCAGTGAGACCCCTTGGCCCTGCCTGCCCTTGGAGAGCTTTCTCTGGATGACACTCTCTCGTGGGATTCTGCAGTCTGCTTGTTTGCAAATGTTTTAAACCATGGGCCCTTCTGTGTAGATGAAATAATTAAGTGGAATAACAACTGGTAGAACAAAGGCAAGCTTAGCTGTCCTGGTAGAAGCCAAGGTGAAGGTAGGTGACCATCAAGTTGGGCTTTTCGATCATTATTGAGGCAGCCCCAAGGCACCTGGATATTTGGCCATTGATTTATCTAAACTTGCAGTGAGGAACCTGAGGAGCAGAGAGGGTGAGGCAAGGTAGTACGAAGCTAGGGAATTTCCTTGACTAGTGGAATAAAGGAAACTGAGACAAAATAATTAGACAAGGTCAAAACATGTGAGCAACTAATAGCCAGCTAATGAATCACAGGGTTTTATCTTCCCTAACCAAGGACACTTAGGAGCAGATGGTTTACATATTTCAGATTGTCTCAGGACAGAATGGCCTAGGTGCTAGTCCCTCTTCACTAACATTCTTTAAAAATAAAACTAACCAGAAAATAACCCCTGACCCCATTATATGCACATTTTGACGATTCAGCATATTGAAGGGCACACCTGAAAAGCCAATGAGTATTCTGTTAAAACCTCCCCTAGGATTCCTGCTGACCAAAGAAAGACAAAAAGCCTCAAGACAAAGGACACACAGAGTGCTCTCACTAGAGCAGGCCCATGCCTTGTATCTCTTCTGTCTTTTTCCTAAACTCTAAGGGTCCCCATGAGACTTGCAACCAGGGGAGCAGTGGGCAGCAGCACCTCCTCCTGGGCTAACCCCCTGAACCTCTCTCCAAGACCTCCTTTTTCTCTGACTCTCCCAGTGAGCTCACTTCTTTTACGGTGACTTCTCTTTCTTAGAGAGCCAAAGCAGCCCACCTAGGCTCTCTCCTGTTGCTTCTTCTATCTTAAGCCCTTCCTTTGTTTTACTATCCCCAGCTTTAATAAACATACTCTCAAGATCACCTGGACTTGTGTTGTGAAATCTTTCCTGCATGAAGTCAAGAATATACACACTACCGGCAGGCCTGAGGCAGACCCGCTCTGAGCCCAGACTCTGTCTGGCAACAAGGGGGACAATACTTGGCCAGAATCATAAGGACAATGAGCACCAGAATTTGGTGTATAACCAGTGCTCCTGCCGTGTGTGTATGTGTCTGTCTATGGGAGTATGTGTGTGTGTGTGTACATGTGCACATGTGTTTACGTGTATAGTGTATATGAATATGACTATGTGTGTCTGTGGGAATAAGTGGGTATATATGCATATGTATATATGTGTAGGTATAGTTAAGTGTATGCATACATGTGTATAGGTGTGTGTGTATTTCAGAGATTGTACATGTATACGTGAGGGGTGTCTCTGTGTGTTACATGTGTGCACCGTGTATGTGAAAGGTTGAAGGCTGATGTGGCTTCCATTTTTGCTCCTTTTCAGTTCTCAAGTCCTGCTGCTAAGCATCTCCTTGGGCTCTGTAGTCTGTAAACAGTAGACAAAATTAACAATATTTCTCTCATTGTGTTTTTAGGGAATCATAAGAGCTCAGTGCTTCCTGGTCAAGTATTTAGTACAGAGTTCTCATCAATAATTGTTGACTTCAGGAATGTCAGCCTTACTTGTGAGTCAGAAGACCACCCGACCTGCTTTTTCTTTACTTGTCCTACTGCCTTTCTGTCAGTGGAGACCATACACAAGCTGACTGACTTTATGAGCTACTGATGACCATAAATACAAGAATGAAGCAATGTGGATGGGGTGGGGTCATCTAAAATTAAGCAGTAGCTGATTTGCCTAATAATTGGCTTGTAGTCCACTTCATGTTGTCATTTACCAAGTGTCCATTCAGTGCCAATAATTGGAGGTCCAGACCCCTCCTTGCCCTGAGGCACTCAAGTGTTAATGAGAAAGTGTACTCATGAATCCACTGTCCTCACCTCCCATACATTGTATTATCAGAACAATAGTATTAGTAAAGGACCAGCTTGAAAGATCACCGAGTTCTATTTTGTTTTACTCATTTGGATACTTACAAGGCATCTCCTCCTATATTGCTCTACTTTCACAAACACATTAAGAAATAAACATGTATAAAAATATTTCTGCCCATGTGTAGAAGGAAGTCTGTTCCATGACAGACCACACGACCACTGCCTGAGTGCTGCCAGACCTGCCAGCTAGGTCCCGGTCGGGACAGCTAATGCTTCCCCTAAGTCCCTTCAGAGGTTGTCTGCCTGACCTCTCCCCTCCACGTCCCTACACAGCAGCTAGTTTATGCTGGCTCCTGAAACGGATCATTGCCCTGCCCCAGGCAAG
Source organism: Trachops cirrhosus (assembly GCA_028533065.1). NCBI lineage: Eukaryota > Metazoa > Chordata > Mammalia > Chiroptera > Phyllostomidae > Trachops > Trachops cirrhosus. The sequence goes on along the minus strand of CM052550.1, from coordinate 23,398,985 downwards.
CATGACAGGCATTTTCCCCTAGGCTGGCTGGGTCACGCCCCAGTACCCCCATCTATCCTGCCATGTCCTATATAATCCCTTCGTCCCTGCTGCTTTGTATGGAGGTTATCCATAGTGTCTTGAACCACCCAGGATGCCCTTTATATGTAAGTTTCCTTAATACACTCTTAATGTAATGATAGAGTTGTCAGCTTTTTCCTCTGGTCTCTCAGCCCTGGGAAATTTTTCCCAACACCATACATCCAAATATTTGTTTCTCTTCTTAACCACCCTCTTAAATGTCTTAAAACTAGTCTACATCCCCTGTCTCCACTTCATTTCCTCACTCTTGGGAAGGACCAGAGCCTGGCAATTCTGCCCTGAATAGAGGTGAATGATCGCAGAGATGCTCTGCTCTCTGAGCTGAATGTTTGTCAGCTTCTCCCTGCAGAAGAAGGGAGGCTGTCCATCTCTTTCCATGTTGGTCAGCCAAGCCAGAGCAACCACCCCATCAAGGCAGTGCTGACAACACGACTGACTGCTGGAAGCAATTCTTAAATGTGGTACACAGATAGAGCCCACTTCACACTGGTCCATGATGTAATGATGGTCATCAGTAAGGACAAGGTACTGAGTTTTCATAAGATTAAATTCATTTAACTTAAAGGATTGTCTTCAGAGATTATAGCCTTCCTTTCTTTCTGGAATTAAAACATAGAATATCACATTTAGTGATAGAATATCATATATTAGAATATCACATTTTTAGAATATCACATGTATAGAATTTCACATTTTTACTATTCTTTTGTAAACTCTAAGGTTCCCCCAAGAGACTTGCAACCAGGGGAGCAACAGGCAGCAGCAGCTCAACCCAGAATAACCCCCTGAACCTGTCTCCAAGGCCCCTCATCCTCTGACTTTTCAGGGAGCTAATAACAACCCCCCACCATTGCTCACTTCTTTCCTATAACATTTCCAGAGTCAAAGCAGAGCACCACCTGGGCTCTCCTATTGCTTCTTCTACTCTAAGCCCTTCCTTTGTTTCATTGTCCCCAGCTTTAATAAATGTACTCTCAAAATCACCTGGACTCGTGTTGCAAGATCTTTCCTGCACAAAGAACCTAAGTCAGACCCGCTTTAGGCCCGGTTCCTTTAACATGACATTCCCACCAACAGTGGGATAATAACTTATACCTCATATTTGTTATAAAGATATCTATGTAAATGCTAGCATATCAGGGTTTTCCATGGCAGTCATTATGAAAAAAACTTTTTTGGTCTCAGTGAAAACTCCTGCAATGTAATTCTTTCAGTTTCTTTGCCTTCTTCTTGGAACTTACGAATTGAGGTTAGGAACTAAAGGAAATCAATGCACGATGTGGCACGGCTTCTCTCCTCAAGTCATGGCTCCCAGGCGGAAGGTTCTCAGAAGGAAACTCACTTGCATCTGTATTTCCAGAAGGGAGATTAAATCTCGGATTAGTCTATTACAAAGAAGACATTTCAAAATTCGGGAGCACAGCTGAATACCAAAAGTAAATTACACTATAAGCCAGATGTTCAGGGAACTTCTTTTTCATTTTTTTTGTTTTGCCTGAAGGAAAACTTTTAGTTCATAAAGACAACAATGAGCAGAAATTGCTATCACAAAATTGTTCATCATTATTTAAAATGAGCCCATCTGAAAATAATCAAAGATGTGCACAGTGATTTATAGAGAAAGTTGTTCATTTCAGTGTTATTTATCATATGTAAAACACAGAAACGTTCTAAATGGCTTACCACAAAGGATTTGTTATATAAATTACAGTACTTTCATTTGATGTACTGCCATACAAACATTAAAAATTATGTTGTTGAAGAATATTTAATGACTTGAAAAAGTATTTGCAATATTTTCTGAGCAAGGAGAGCAGGTTAAAAAATAGATTATATAGTATGATAATATTTTATGTCGTTATAACTCATATATAAGCTGGAACTTCCTAAAACTTTGGGATTCAGATAAGATTGTCTCAAATGTCCAGTCCCGCGGCTTGGGGACATTAAAGCCTTGCCAAGACTTCTTCAATATCACAGGTGCCTGCCTCTCAGTTTCTTCTCCTCTTATCAGTCACCATTTCTGTCCTCCACTTTGAACTCAGTGTGAAATTCAACCTCTCTTTTCTATCTGCAAAACAAACTTTATAGCAATAAATTAACTTTACCAAAGTTCCTCCTACCTTTTGTGGTTTGGGAGTTGGGATAGAAGAGATGGAGTGGATGGAAGAAGCATTTATATCACTGTAGTAGGGTGAATAGTGACCCCCCAAAAATATGTCCATGTCCTAACTATAAGATTTTCTTAGGCTCTGCCGAGGAAGAAATGCCAATCAGCCACAAAATCAGGCAGAATAGAGCTTTATTGGGGTTTGCACACCCTGGCAAGGTCCCTGGGTCCACTGAGCTGGGCTGGGGGAAATCGCACTCAAACAAAGAGCAGGGCAGGGTTTTATACACCAAATCTGGGGGTCTTCACGGGGTCTGAGGATTGGTCCCTCTAGGACAAAGTGGCAACATATCATTGGTGGTCTTCCTTAGACTCTGGTTGCTGTGGCAAAGTCCACCATTTAGGCTCTCTGGCCTGACGTCAGCCATCTTTTCTGGGTTGTAGTTTGGCCACCATTGTGTCCTACCATGCCCACCCCGACACTAACCCCATGAACCTATGAATGTGACATTATTTGGGGGGAAAAGGGAGTATTTTGCAGATGTAATCAAGAATCTCTAAATAAGATCATCCTGGGTTAGAATGGACCCTAAATCCAATGACAGGTATCCTTGTAAGAGATAAAAGAGAAGAAGATGAAGGAAAACAGTCATGTGAAAATGGAGGCAGAAATTGGAGTTACGATGACACAGCCAAGGGACACCTGGAGCCACCAGCAGCTGGAAGAAGGAGAAAGGGTCCTCCCCTAGAACCTTCAGAAGGAACATGTCCTTGCCACACCCTAACTTCAGACTCCTGGCCTCCACACATGTGAATGAATAAGTTTCTGTTGCTTAAGCCACCAAATTTGTGGTATTTTTGTTATGGCAGCCCCAGGACACTAATGCAATCACTAAAGTGCTTATCACAACAAAAGGCACCCTGTTTACCAACAAGGTCCTTCATTTCCTCCCACTATGACTGCTGTGGAGTTTTGCCAACATTATTGATGCTTCCTTGAGCTTCTCTCTCTCTTTAACCTCCGTCCTCTTCCTCCTTCCATTATTGTCTTGTGGATTCTAACTTCTCCTCCCTCTGTCCTACAGAGTTATCAGCTCATAGCTCACTCTAACTCCTGTTCTCCAGCTTACATGTTCCAAGTTTACTCCACCCACAGCCTTCCCCATCTCAGTGAGGGCAATTTCATCCTCATTGAAGCACACATGCGAGCATTGAACTCCCCTTGAGGGCTCTACTTTCAGAAAATATTCACTACTTCATCACTCCACTGCTGCTAACCTGGTCCAAGCTACCATCACCTCCTACCTGGATGGCAGCAACAGCCTACTACTAGGTCCCTCTAGTTCTACCCTTGTCTTCCTACTATCCACTCTCAACCCAACACCAGAGAAATTCTTTTATAAACTTAGTCTTATCACATTACCCATTTGCTAAAAACCAGGCAAAGGCTCCCCATCTTACCCAGACTAAAAGCCAAAGTCTTTAAATGCTTCCAGGGCTGGATGACCTGGCCCCTGCAGCTCTTAGACCACCTCTCAGACTTCTATCATTTCATTCCCTTCATTCTAGTCACAAGGGCCCTCTAGCCACTCTTCAAACACATGGGGTGCACACCTGCTCTAGCTTTTCCCTCTGTATAGAATACTCTTGTCCATTTGCCCAATTCCCTGGCCTCCTATAATTCCTTTTTTGAAGGTCTCCTGTTCAAGGCACCCTGCCCCCTTTCCTTCCCCTTTAATGTGCTCCAAATTTTCCCATAAAAATAATCTAGGTAACAACCTCATGGCACCAACAAGAAACTCCACAATCAATCAATCAATCAATCAATCAAATAATCTACCTACCAAAAATGAACTAGTTGTCATAAAGGTGCTATTATATTTATGTGAACTGAAATATGAAGTCATATTTTTCTAACAGCTGATCATTAAGTATAATTCGAAACATATAACTCAAAACAAATTCAAATCCTTTGATATGGCTGATTGATTTGACAATGTGGACTGGCTCAATCAATTATATGATGAATATTTTCCATAAGTTGAATGAGGTTGAATGAGAACTTCAGTTATGAAGTTCTTTGAAAATATATTTAAGCCCTGGCTGGTTAGCTCAGTGGATTGAGCTCAAGCCTGTGAACCAAAGGTTCACCAGTTTAATTCCCAGTCAGGGCACATGCTTGAGTTGCGGGCCAGGTCCCCAGTTGGGGGCACAAGAGAGGCAACCACACATTGATGTTTCTCTCCCTCTTGTTCTCCTTCCCTTCCCCTCTCTCTAAAAATAAATAAATAAAAATCTTTTTAAAAAATAAAACATATTTAAGACACATAATATTAAAGAATTTTAGCAAAAAAATACTGCATTCACAATACTGTATTTGTATTGAAATTAACATTTCAATTTATCCAATTCTGAGTGCACGTAGTTAAACAAGATGCCTCTGAGTGAAAGAATCAGTCATTCCACAGGGCCACCACACTAATAGAAAGGAAATTTTCCCCTGGTACAGTCTCTCTTTCTTCTTCCACATTCCCAAGACCCTGTGGTCTACATTGTGTGTCTGGACTCCCACAGCCTCCCCTACATTGCACCATTCCATGTTCTCCTACCTAAGGTTCTCTCTCAGCTTCATCTCATTCCACAGCACTTAGAGGAAAAGTGCAGGGGTGAAGCTTCTTTGGACCCTGGAAGTAGAAGAAAGAAGTGAGGGGCATCTGGCTTCAGGATGGATTGCCTAAAAGATGACCAAACCTTGCAGACTTCAAAGATGAACTTGTTGACCCTCTGGGGTATTCCTCTTGTTAGAAGGCCATCAGGAAAACAGAATGGAAGCAAAGGAATGAAAAGAGAGAGAGTCAATCCAAGAGACTTTGGCAGGCAAAATTAAACTAATATGAGAATGAAGAAAAAGGAGGGAGGCATCAAAATGGCGTGGCCAATACCAGGTATTGCTAGAGAAAAGACATCCACTTCTGGACATTAGGTTAAGGTAAATGGACCATCCCCTTATATAAATCCCAGTGGCAAATTCATATATATTTGGGAGTCATCAGCTCAGGGTTCAGAGTTGAAACCAAGAGTGTAACAGGGTACAGCCAAGGCAGGTGTGGGGGCTCAAATGGCGATTTGTAATGGGGTCCAGAGCTCAGGGTGTCCAGGAAATATTAAAGAAAAATATATATATATGATGTCCTCACCCCCACCAGTCTGAGCTGAGGGATGGGACACATGAAGCAGGGCCATTGGGAGCTGTTTTCCATAGCAACAGCTTTGCAGCTAACCTCTGGCATGGTCATTTAACATATCTATAGCCCTTAACTGGTTTCATAGATATGTTAAATGGCTGTGGTCAGGCTTTGGGGGTGGGGGGATGGGAGTGACTTCCACCCAGGATGTAACTGGGAAGCAACTCCCCCTGGTTGTGCACCTGAGTGAGAGCTTGGAGATGATTGGCTCCATGCCATGGGGCCCTGCCTGCCCTGACTTATTATGGCAGCTCAGTAAAGCTGAAAGAATATAGGAATGCTGGCAGGTGTAGCTGATTGTGGGAGGAGTCGGAGATGGGGCTGCAGAGGAAGATTGGCCCAGGGATTTAAACCCAGACTCAGCAGTCATGACAGAAATCACCACTTGGCTTTGACAGAGGTTGGGACCACAGGGCTTTGGCGGAGTAGAGACCAGGTGGCTTGGGCAAGAGTTAGGACCACTTGGTTTTGGAATGCTCCCTTTTTCCACACGCTTAGGCAGCAGGAGAGACTTTACCTGGAAGAAAAGGGGTGAATGGACTCTTGCTGGTGGGCCATGAGAAGGTGCCACATGGCTTTGGGTTAACTGGAAATTGTGGTGGCGACCCAGTTGATAGTGCTGGGAGCTTGAATCACGGACTTCTACTTCTTTTCCTGAGATACAGTACCCTGGACTGGGCAAAGGGGAAAAGGAAGGACTGTGTGTGTTTGTGGGTATTCTAAAGAACTTAAGTATTTTAATGAAGACATTAAGTCATTACTCTAAGTCTGTATGACTTTTAAATAAATAATTCCTTTCCTTTTCACTAATCTCTGGCATTGAGAGACATCTTTTCTCTGGCAGCAGGCAAAGCAAACCTAGTACAGGGGAGGAAACCCCCAGAGAAAAAAGGGGGTCCTTTTGGTAATAGTATATCATTCACCCCCCGCCCCTGGGTCTGTTCTGTAACAAGAGTACTGAAAAGTTCTATTATGTGAAGGGTGTAAACAATGGAAGAAAAGAAGGCTGAAGATGGAATTTTGGACCCAGTTTGGAGCTGGAAAGAAAATAATAAAGGAGCAAAGGAAAGAAAATTGAGACAAAGGATGAAATATAAGAAAAAAGAGAAGGTGGAGGAAGAAAAGGAAGAGCAGGAGGAGGTAGAGCAGAGCATAAATAGGTGAGGGCTTGTTAAAGGAGAAGGGATTTTTAAGTATATTTTATTGATTATGCTGTTAGGGTTGTCCCATTTTTTTTCTCCCCGTTATTCCCCTCCACCCTGCACCCCCTCTTCCACCAGCATCTGCCCCTCCCCCTTAGTTCATATCCATGTGTCGTACATATAAGTTCTTTGGCTTCTCCATTTTCTATACTATTCTTAACCCCCACCCCTGTCTATTTTGTACCTACCATTTATGTTTTTTATTCTTTGTATCTTTTCCCCTCCTCCTCCCTGCTGATAACCCTCCATGTGATCTCCATTTCTGTGATTCTGTTCCTGTTCTAGTTGTTTGCTTAGTTTGTTTTTGTTTGTGCGTGGTTTTTTAGGTTCAGTTATTGATAGTTGTGTAGGCGCCTCCATCTTGGCCACAAGTCAGGAGAAGGGATTCTGCAGGATCCAATCACTAACAGAAAAATTTAAATACACAACCAGAGAAGAAAGGTTCTTTGCAAAAAGAAAATCTAAACAAATGGTAAGTTTTAATTTGTTTTATATAACTAAATCCCTAATGAAACATCTGTGCAAGAATTGCATTTAATACCATCTTATGAACTCATAACATTCACAGCACTTCCTTTAGTTTCGTAGATGCATTTGAATGGTGTACACATGTTTTTCTAGAAACACCACCTGAATGCTCTTTACAAACAGGACAGAGAAATGAAAGCGGCTTCATCTCTGGACTGTGTACCACCTATTCATATTATTTTGCACTGCCTTGATCACTCAGGGAGGAAAACACTTGGGTATGCTGTGGGTTAGGTAAACACCCACTAAATATTGATGCATGTATAGTTACAGTGACTAAAATAATCTGGGCACAAAATTAGAGGAGAGACTAAATGAAGTAATTTGATTATGAAAATTATTACAAGTTGACTCTTGATTCTCAATGTAGTTCATTGAAAACCACTTGTTATTCAAACCTAACTTTCTCTCCTGGCTTGTACTTTTCCTCCTTTCCCTGACAAGAGGAAGGTGAGAGGATTCCCAGCGGGGAAAGCTGTCATACTGAGATGGTGGAGCAAGAGGATTATGCTTGTTTTTTTTTTTAAGGCAGCAGCTCCTAAACTTTTACCCCTATTCACTTTGCCACCCATGACACATTTCTGTGGGCACGTCTGGGGTTGCCAGGCCATGCTGTCCCCTCCCCCTCAAACAACATTGAAATTACAATGACACGATCACTGGTGTAATCTTTTCTCATGACAATTTTATTGAGATATAATTAACATATGATACAATTAATCCACTTAAATTATACAAAGCAATAATTTTTAGTATTCACGAGTTGTGCAACCATCACCTCATTTAATCACCCCATTAGTAGTCACTTCCTATTTCACCCCAAAGCCCTGAGCCACTGGCAACTGCCAATCTGTTTTCTGTTCTATGGATTTGCCTGCTCGGGACATTTCATGGAAATGAAATCATGTAATATGTGGTTTTTGGTAACTGGCTTCTGACATTGGCTAATAAAAATATGAGGGAAGGGTCAAGTCAAGGAACATGTTTAAAGGACCCAAGGACAAAGACAATGGTGGGGAGGATTGAATGTGGGAGGTGGGAAGTAGGTAGGGCAGGGGAGAGTAATGGGGAGAAATGGGGACAATTGTAATTGAACAACAATACAAAATTATATGAGCATATTGTTTTCTAAGCTCATCCATTGTTGTAACATGTATTAGTGCCTCATTGGTTTTTATAGCTGATTAATAGCCAACTTGTATGAATATATCACATTTTCTTTATCTGTTCATTCATTGATGGATATTTGAGATGCTTTTTTTCCTTTGGAGCTATTATGAATAATGCTGATGTGAACATTCTTACACAAGTATTGCACATGTAATCTTGAACTTGATCTCTAACAAGAGCAGCTAACACCGCCCATGGGTTGTCTGGGGGGGAAACACAGGCATCGTCTTATTTCATCATTTCAGGAATCCTCTGTGCAAAGCTAGAGTTCAAATCTTTATTGCTCTGACTCCAAAGCCCATGCTTCTAGTCTCCTTAAGTCTAAAGATTAGAGAAGTGAGTCATTCATTACTTCAAGTTAACTATATAACACTATATGGACAAGTTAACTACTGTCTGACAGTAGTTAAGACACCTCCTAGCTAATTATAGCACATCCTATTTAAAAACCACTGCCCCTAACAGTGTGGTTCCCTAGAGAAATTATCTACAGGGGCAGACGGAGACCCCTCAAAGTGTATAAGGACAGTACTTTCAGATGCTGCAATTTGCCCTTACCACAGCAGAACTCTAAAGAAGCTTCCAGAAATAGTCAAGTGAGTTATTCTGAGATAGAGGGTATGTCAGAAAAAAAGTGGAATGTCGGATCCAGATTACGCCTTTTCCTCCTGTAGACTTCTATCTTTTTTTATTTTCACCCAAGGACATTCTTTTTCTCATTGCGTTAAGAGGTAGAGGAAGGGAGAGAAAGAAACATTGATACAAGAGAAAAGCATCAATTTGTGGCTTCCTGTACATGTCTGGACCAGGGAGCCTATGTGCCTGGACCAGGGAACAAACCCACAACCTAGGTATGTGCTCAAACCAGGAATCAAACCCGCAACCTTTCAGTTACAGGATGATGCTCCAACCAACTGAGCCACACCAGCCAGGGTTAGACTTCTTCCATCTTGCTGTGTTCTACTGGACAATCCCAACACGTGGACCAGGTGTTCTTCAGATTAATTAATCTGAGCAGTACACAGAATGGCATCTCCTTTTTCTTCCCAGCACAGACATAGCTAGCACCTCTTCACCTCTCAGACACATGGCACTTAATCCTGACTCTATGCTTTTGCCCATTATTTCTCCCACCAAAATGTCTGTTTCTTCCTTTCTCTTTGGACAAACTTCTACACATTCCACAGGACTCATGTCATAGGCCACTTTCTCAATAGACACTTCAGGAATTGTGCCCAAGGAAATGACTGGGATGGGAGAGATACTACACAGCAACCTCAATATAAAGGGCCCTTAACAGGCGAAGTATTACAGGACTTTAGTGTGTATCATATGCTGGTGCCCCACTGCCAGCCCCTTCCACCTATCATATTGGTGCCTGCCTGCCCAGCTTCCAAATGCCAGCATCTATATTGTTTTCCATTGATCTGTCATGGGAAGACCAGAAGTGACAGGGAATAAATACACCCATATACCAGTACCAAAACATACCCTCAACAAAAAATCAAAGTGTATTTGTGAGTAAATATGAGCTGCCTTGCCCTCCCCAGATGAGATAACTCTGGGAAAGTCATTTACACCAGACTGCAGCATTTCCCCAGAAGTAGTAAGCTCCAGTTATCCTCTAAAGAGCTGTATTGTTTTCCCTTCCCTGTCTCACTTCTTCACTCCCCTACTGATATTTCCTGAGGTCACTTCCCAAAGAAGCTACTTGCACTTGACATCTTGCCTCAAGGTCTGCTTCCGGGGAAATTCAAAATAGAATGTAGTGGTGATCTGTTACAATCCAATCAACAGACTTCCTTGCAAAGCCTATTCTCAGTCTCATCACCCCCTCCTCAGAGGAGGCACCCCACACAAGAAGGAAGTATTGATGGGGTTTGCTCTTCATTTCCTGGAGGGGGTTCAGAAAAATCAGGTCTGGAGCAGATATCTCCCAGGGGACCTAGTCATTGTGGGAATGAGCAATAGGGAGCAGGCAACAGAACAAACTCCTGGTGTATGATAAACATAACCACTGTGGCTGTCGTTCCTAGGATTGTCTTACCTCCCATTGCATTGCCCCAAACTTGACATGATGCTTGGTACACAGCTGGTGTCCAGTACACACTATCAGTTAATAAAGATATTCTTTTTGACTAGACAAGAAAAGAATATGGCTCATATGCTGCATAAGAAAACGAATTCTCCTCTAGAGCCTCCAGAGGAATCAGACCTGCCAACACCTTGACTATAGCCCAGTGAAATTTATTTCAGTTAATATATCTGAATATATTACAGATATATTCAGTATCTTCTGCCTTTGAATACATCATTCTTTCTTGGCACATGTTGTTTGCGACTGTCTTGTATTGGTATAAAGACTAAGCTGTTGTTAAAAAAAGCAAACCCTCAAATTATAGTGGTTTGATACAAAAACTTACACATGTGATAAAAATTGTAAAGAACTAAATACACAAACACGTGTGCATACACTTAAGCAAGTACATGTCAAACAGGAAATCTGAATATGATCTGTGGATTGTATCAATGTCAATATCTTGATTGTGATGTTATACCATACTTTTGTAAAATGATACATGTGAATCCATTATTCTCTTAACAAACATTTTAAGTAAAATGTTTGGCGACATAAGTAACAGTACAGGTAATCTAGATTGGCAAAACAGCTCTACTACACAAGGACACTCAGAGACCCAGGTTCCTTCTGTCTTGTTGCTCCAGCATCCCCTAGGGTACTATTCTCATCTACAGTGTTGAAGCTGATTCACTGACTGGCTGAGTTTTTGCATCAATTTTGTGTTGCAAAATTTGGACACACCATTTTCACTCACACTGTATGGGCAAAAACTTAGCCAAATGGGCACATCTAGCTTTAGGGTTTAAATGTAGTTTTTATTCTGGATGGTCGTGTGCTAACAAAACACTGTTATTATGGAAGAAGGGAAAGACATATTTTCGGTAACAACTAGCAGTCTTCCACAAAGCAAACATTAGTTTTATTGGTTGGTTGGTGTGTTCTTTGGTTATGTACCAAGAATGCCTTTTTTGAGGGAAACCATACCTGTCATGTTCTATAACAATCTTTCTTTATCCAATGGTTGGGTGGAACTGGATCCCATCTGTGGTAGGCTGATTATTGACCCCTCAAGGCATCCATGTTCTAACTTTTGTAACCTCTGATTGTTACCTTCTATGTCAAAAGGGATTTTTCTGGTATAATTAAGTTAAGGATCCTGAGATAAGCAGATTATTCTGGATTATGTGAGTGGGCCCTAAATGTTACTACAAGTATCCTTATAAGAGGGAGACAAAGGAAGATGAAACTGTAGAAGACAGAGAAGGCCACATGAAAACAATGGCAGCAAAGAGAGGTTTAAAGTTGTTATGTTATTGACTTCGAAGATGGTGAAATGGGCCATCAGACAAGGAATGCAAAGTAAGGAATGATGAGCATGTGGTTCATCAACTGCAAAAGACAAGGAAACAAATTCTCTTCTAGAGCCTCCAGAAGGAACCAGCCCCACCAACTCAGTTTTAGCCCAGTAAAATTGACTTTAGATTTGTAGCCTCTAGAACTGTTAGAGAATAAATATGTGTGATTTTTAAGCCACCAGGTTTGTGGCAATTTGTTAAAGCAGCCATAGGAAATTTGTTCATCATCTTATGTAAATAATATTTCAGTCTCAGTCAATTAGAATATATCATCTCCCAGCTACAGTGATTGGTTAAAAGATGATCAGATGACATATGACTATCCAATCAGAGTCCTCCATGGGACTTTTGATGGAAGAAAGGAGGGGGGCAATTTTTCTCAAGGATCTAAGAAGCATCTAAGGTATTAGAAAGTTGTTGGCTTTGATTGCCAATGAATCCCATCTTGTTGCCACAGGAAGATTATCAGCAAACCACTAGCAAGAGGAGCTAAGACATGGAGAGACAGCCCTGATGATGTTTGAGGCCCTGAAGCCAGAGCCACCTTTTGAGTCAGGGGGCCTCCTCTTAGGAGGTGGTGATGTAACTCAGAATAGGCTTCCAGTTACAGGAGCCAATCATTCCTACCTTTGATTTACCTATACTGGGATGAATTTCTATGATTTTTAACCCAAAGAGATCAGACTAATATAATTGGTATCCACACTTTTCAATCTCTGAAAACAGTAAAGAACGAAAGTGGTAGAGGTAAGTTTTACTCTCTCAGCAGGTTCCTTGTGTCCTTCTAAGAAATCTCTAATGCTTGAGCCCTAAACAGAAAGCCTTTGGCCAAGACACTCAAATTAACATTTAGTTTTAACCAGCACTATTTAAATACTTAGTTTAATCAGTACTGAGAAAGGCATCTCAAATTCCTAAAAGGAAAAAGAAAAACCATTGACCCAAATACAATGCTCAATAATTTTGAATCAGTGCTATAAATGATTATAAAAGAACGTTAACATGCTTAATTGCTAAGTAAATGAAATATAAACATTTATTTTTTTGTTACTTGAAGCATTCTTTATTATGGGGAAAACATTTTATCAAATGCACTGTAAGTGATAAATGCTAGTTTACCTTTCTAAACCAAATCAATTCTTAAAACCATTAACCACATATTAAATGTAAGTATTTTTTCTATTTATTTCTTCCTTTTAACTTTTTTTTCACTAATGGAAGAAAACATATTTATCCAGAAGATAGAACGCATAGTGGAAGGAGCATGCAGTATAGAAGGATTTGGAGTCAGAAGCCTTGGCTTTTAATCCCAGCTCTGTCACTTACTGGTTCTGTGGCCTTGGGCAAATCACTTAACTTTATCTGACTTCCAGGTGTAGCATGGAACTACTGCAAGGAATCTCTTACCCACCTCAGGAGTTGTAGTGGTAAACACCTTTTAGGGCAATATGCCTCAGCCTTTATTGTACATAGGCATTAACTGGAGAATTTCATATTTTGCTAGAATTTTTCAGATTCTTCTTAGGTTTGGAGTAGGACCCTTAAATCTGCATTTCTAGTAAGCTCCCAGGTGATGTTGATGTTGGTGCTTCACACTTTTGAGTAGCAAAGTTTTATGTGTCTTCAAGGCTCAAATGATTTCCCTTCTCTAGAAACAGCCTCCGTTTACAGCAGTGGGCCAGTCATAGCTGTTCTTGTACCCCCTTGCCACAGCTGACTATAACAGGGGTGATTTCTGACCTAACCTGGGCTGAAAGAAGGTCTCACCTGCAGATCTGGTTTTGAACAGAGATAACCAGAGATGTGACATTTAATCACTTGCTCATTCATTCAGTAGTTCTTCTAAATTCTGTCAGACACTATAATAGAAGTGGAGATGTGCCATCAGTCAAGCAGATCTTTCCCCTCACAGAGCTTCCTCTCTAGTAATATACAAGATAATTTCAGGTGGGCTAAGTGTTGTGAAGGGACTGGAGAATTTCAAGGCTTGCAGGAGACCTGCTTTAGATGGGGATGTTGGGGAAAGCCAACCTCTTACTTCCCTTTCTGCAGACACCTTGGAGGCCACTTTGAATTTCTGTGAGAATCTAATGAGCCAATAGGCGTGAAAGTACTCTATAAAGTATAAAGTGTACACCTGTGAGGAATTAGGACTGTGAATTGATTTTTATGTATTGTGGTCCCTGCTTGGACATGTTAACGGGAGAAAGAAACATATAAGCATTGACATAGAAACTCACACTGAGGTCACTTTCTTTCTCTGGTTATTTCTATCTTTGATTTCTTGTTCAGACTTTTACAAAATCAACTTTACTAAATTTCACTAAATTGCAGCAGAAACGAAGGAAGTAATTGTAAAGGTTGCAATTTTCCTTTAAAACACAGTGCTTAGATTTTAAAAGAGTCCTTGGTGGCACAAAAATATTAACATTTAAATTTGCCACACTTATTCTCATGTGCCATCCCTCTATGTAGATCTGGGCATCCCTCAGAGACGCCGAAATCCCCAACAGAAAATCCATCTCTGAACTGCATCCTCAGAGGAGTCTTTTCCTCTTAGACTATTGGTCTCAAGAGCATGTAGCTGCTCGCCCGATCCCCTCGCACATTAGAAGATGAAAGCCTTCCTCTTTCCCTCTTCTAATTTTTGCACATCCTGGGAAGCCAGAGCTACGTTGCTCCTTAACACTGTTTGGTACAACCATTTCTCAGTCTCCTAGGATCTGTGGCTGAGTCACAGCTGAGGACAAGACAGATGGACATGACCAGAGAGACCAGTGCTAGGGACTCAGCTTTCTTCACCTGACCTTTATTAATTTTTACATTGCTGTTGTCCTTGTGACTTTGTGTTCTTAATGGAAACAGCAGTAAATGACATACTTCATATGAGCCTCTTTGAGTCTGAATGCAGCAAGAACAGCATATGAAGTCAAAATCTCCATCCTTTGAGCCGCAAAAAGGAAATACTCCCAGCCAGGGGGTGTGTGTGTGTGTGTGTGTGTGTGTGTGTGTGTGTGTGTGTGTGTGTGTGTGTTTGCTACTTGCAACCAAATTATCTCTGAGAGACTGGTCCCATAGAATTAGACTCCTGATAAGGAGACAAAAGACAGGCCTCTGAGGAAGACCTCTGAGTGAGGATGCCAACCTTCCCTTCTACATGGATTTTTTTAAGGCTTCGATTCCTTCAGCAACAATGGTTAGTCCTGGCCTTAGTCCTGCCCAGTGACCAGAAGAAGTGGAACTGGAGAAAAATAGTGAAAATCAGAAACACGGGAAATACATGAACACATAAGTGTGGAAACTCAGAGGTAAATAGAAACTTAAAAAGATAGAGGGAGACATTAAAATATTTAGGAGTCTTGTGGAGCCTCACCTATCATCCATCCATCCACCCAAGCAGTACTAACTGAGCTGAGCCCCTCCTATTTATCAGGCTGTGTGCTGAGCTAGGCAGAGCAGGGTGGGGGTTGCAGGGAGGTGGAGGTACACAGAGATGCAGGTGGAAGTCTGAAAGCAGAAATTGCAGGTGGGAATAGCATTAGACCTGACTCTGTAAGAACTCCCACGAAGCTGAAATACAGAGGTTGGGCACGTGGGGGAGATTCATGGAGTGAACCAGCTGCTCCAGGACAGGTGACAGTGGGGAAGAAAAAAACAAAACAAAACAGAACCCTGTACATCATAGAGATGCCAGGACCTCCAGGCTTCCTAGAGAGAACAGGAAGTGGCTCCAGGAGGCCGGTCCGAAGGCTTGGGAGGCACCGAGCTGGGCTGTCCACGGGCAGTTGAGTTGCCCTCCCCGGTCTCGCACAGTTTGCTGTTGCGGCGTCGTTTGCCGTCGCTGTGAGTAGGCCAGGGTCGAGAGGGCTGCGACCGCTTGGGGACTCGAGCCGAGCTGGCTGGAGCGCCACGGCTCCGAAGACGTGCGTGGGAGTGGTAGGGCCGCTGAGGGCGACCCTGGTTGTACCTGGGCGAGGTGGCAGCTCTGGTGGGATGAGCCCAGGGCGAGGGGTACTGACCGCGGTAGTGAGTGACGCTGACCCTGGTGGCTGGGAAATCCTCCCCTTTTCAGTTCTTTAGGATTCTAAGGAGCCGGGCCCAGCGTGGCTTTCTAGAATGTCTCTGAGACCTGAGACGCTGGCTAGTTGCTGCTGTTCTTTTTTTCTTGATTTTTAAAACAGCACGCCCCAAGCTCAGAGTTTTCAACAGATATCTGTGTCTAGCCGGATTCGTTTCACATCTTTTGTTTTCATCTCACTTTTGGGGGAGGGATTACCCACTACTTGCAACAAATGATAGTGGTTTCCCATTTAAAGTGTCAGTGTAAGGTTAGTAGATTTAAATAAAACATAATAGGTAAGTCACAGTACCAGAAGTACCACGAGTGACAAGAAGTGATGAAAGTGCCAAGGGAACAACACTGCATTGTCCCAACCAAGATGGGGAGCCCTACAGACCTGGCTTCAAACCCTGGGTCCAGCTCAAGCCACTTAGGACATGTATCTGTTTGGGCCAGTTTCAGTTCATTTTTTTTGTTTTGTTTTGTTTTTTAGATTTTTCTCTTCCAGCTTTATTGAGATATAACTGACATATAACATTGTATAATTTTAAGTTATGCAATGTGATAATTCAATACATGCATATGTAAAATGATAACTGCAGAAAGGTTAGTTAATATCTCCATCACCTCACATAATTAGACTTTCTGTGTGTGGTGGGAACTTGAGAGATCTCGTTTGGCAACTTTAAATGATACAATACAGTGTTGTTAACTGCAGTCACTGTGCTGAATGTTAGATCCCAAGACTGTACTCTGTCCATGTAACTGAAAGTTTGGACCCTTTGACTGACATCTCCTCATCCCCTCATCTCCACCCCCAGCCCAGGTAACTGTTTTGTGAGTTCATCATTTTTTTACAGTCCACGTGTGATACACGGTATTTATCTTTCTCTGTGTGACTTATTTCACAGCATAACGCCACCAAGGGCTGTTTGTATTGTCACAAATGGCAGAATTTCCCTCTTTATGGCTGAATAATATTCCATTGTGTGTTTTTGTTTATTCATTCATCTGTTGGTGGATACTTAAAGACACATAGCTTGTTTCCGTGTCTTGGCTATTGTGCATAATGCTGCATTGAATATGGGGGTGCAGATGTCTTTTTAAGGTAGTGATTTCATTTATATCACATATATGTATGGGCAACTTTCTTAACCTTTGAGCCTTTATCCTCCTGTGAGCTGAAGCTAATACAGGGTGTAACAAAAGTAGGTTTACAGTTGTATGTGAAACAGTTTATTCTTATATTTTTTATTAATTAAAATGTTCTGTATAAACAACTGTGAACCTACTTTTGTCACACCCTGTAATAACTACCTCAGAAGATTGTTTCTGAGGTTTCAGTGGTAAATCTTTAAATCTCATAGCCCATAAAAAATAATAAATGTAGCTCTTCTTGTTATTTTCATTTCAGAGAGGAGGAAACAGGGTCAGGGAGGTTCAGTGACTGCTCAAGGCCACACAGGGAAGCTGAGTCTAGGACACTTAACTCTGCATCCCCATTACCTCTGTCTTGTGGGAGGGAATGGGGCACCCCCATCCTGCCCCTCCAGGAGATGGAAGGGCTCCTAGGAGGTTCCAGAGTATGTTAGCTGTGAAAGCCCCCACGGGACTCAGGTCAGTAAATTTGGGATTAACAAATTAGTACTTGTCTCAGAAGGTTGTTAGGAGCATCAGGAGAAACTGGTGGAAAGAGCTTAGTACAACACCCAGCACACAGTAAGTGCTTAATAAATGGCAGCAGGTATTACTTGGATATGTTGAAGTGGCAGACAAGCTGAGCTAGAGCGGGGAGGAAGCACAAGTGTAGTATTCCTTGCAGATGTGGCAGACGGGCATTTGAAAAGGTTGCAGAGCACTCATTCCATTTGGATTTACTGGGACTTGATGATCTGCCAGATACTCGTCCCCGCAGATATTCCTGAATGGCTTATGCCCATATGGAGCTTGGAAATCAAATGGGGAACACCAATTACAAAATTATGTAATTACTTTTGTCATACGTAATTTTGTGAAGAATTGCAAGAATCTTTTGTGCAATGAATATTTGGGTAAAAGGAGTTTGAATGGGTAGCTAGACAAGAAGGTTTGATATACCTAAGGTGATAAGAATTAGCTGCCCTGCCACGTTCGGTTTCACCTGAAACAGTGTGTGCAATTCCTCTTTTCTATGAGCCTATCGACTTTCCACTTGATGTTGTGCTTTAGTTAATTTCCTCCCAAATGTGTTTGGCCCCTTGGTTTTATACCTCATATCCCTTTTACCTGTATCAAAGTTACTCTCCTTATTGTCGCTAACTACTTCTGCATCTTTATTGCTTTGACTGCTTTATATGAAACACAAATAATTTTCAGATCACGCATGGAATTTGAGTAGCACCATTTCTAGGCCCTGTAGCCTCGGTGTATTTTCCTGCTCTCAATTCAGGAAGAACACAGTTATCTTTTGCCTCTGGTCAGTACTCAGTCATTTAAAACTTGTTCTCTTGGGGTTAAACTACCTGGGGGTATTTTTATTTTTCTTAAAGTAAATATAGTACATTTTTAAAATAAAGCAGTCTTCGTTTCTCCTTTCTGTTCCATACTCTAGTGCAGGAGTCCCCAACTTCCCTCCTCCCCACCTCCTGTCTCCCACCCCTATCCGGCCTGAGCTCTGCCTCTTGTCTTCCCCTGCCCCCAACCCCAGTCCGTGGAAAAATCGTCTTCCATGAAACCGGTCCCTGGTGCCAGAAAGGTTGGGGACCGCTGCTGTAGTAGAACCTAGGTTTGTATATTGCATTATAATACTAGAGTGTTAGTAACATAATCTTGAACGAATGGGATGAAGGAACTGTGTACATAATCTAAGGTTCATATTACTGATCCTTAGCATTTAATTAGGCAGTTGTAAATCTAAAGCACTCCTAGTCATTTTTATGAGTTTCTTCTCATAGCTTCTCTGTGAAGTGTCAACTTTATTACCCTCACTTTATCTCCGTATTATCAAGAGGTCAGGCGGGTTTTAAATTTCATCTTTTTCCCTGTTTGTAATTAAGATTCCTTTCTCTTGATCATGTATTTAACTTTAACCTGTGCCCACTGAAATGACTGCTCAGGTCAGACGTGACCCTTCCCCACCACCCGGAGGAAAGCAATTACTGAACACAGCCACGTTTTGGAAGAGCCTCAAAGCAATTGCGATTATACATGCCAGTCTGACGCCCGGCCCCTAGAAGGAATTAGAAACAAATTAATAAAACAGAAGCCATAAAGTATATGAAAATCAAGCAGCTGATTGGAAAAAAAAAACTGTACATATACTTTTTTTTTTATCCCTTCTGGCTTAGTGTTTATGGGAAGATTTCTTATGGTTTTCTGCAAAATGTGTTTGCTGCAGTTTTTCTGAACTTACTGATGTAGGGAGCCAGCAAGGAGGGGAGTGGCTCCTGGGTGGCACCATTAAAGCTGGAGACCTCCACTCTAGAAAGGTTTTACTGACCTGATAGATAGGCTTCTTTTCATTGCTGTTTGTCCTGTTAAATCATTGTTTTTTCCTAAGTGATTGCCACCTTTCTCTCCTGACCTTCCTGATCAAGTCAGCTGTACAAGTTCTTGCCTCAGTTCATTCTGGAATTAGTTGGAAGGTGATGAGGATTAGCATGAAGAGGCCGGCATTAATCATTTGAACTTGTACATCCCAGCATGATTAATGTGAATGTGAGCCATGACTGACCTGCGCTCTTGTGACTGGACTGGAATATGCGGTTTTAAAAACAAAGAATAATTAGAGATTAAGAAGAATTTCTGTTGGAATTTTCTAAATTGGAGTCTTTGAGGCCACATCCGTTTTTGGAATCCCTTGCAGTGAAATGCTTGTGGAGAGATTAAGAATATCGTAAAATTTATCTGGCCTCCTATTAATCAAAACTCCATTACCCAGTCAGAGCATTTCTAAAACCTGTGTGCTTTTTACTTCGCAACAACACCCTCCTCAGACTTTCCCTTCCTGCTGCAGTCGCAGTCAGATGCTGGCCAGCCTCATCCCGATTTCAGCCCGGCACACGGGCCCTCTCGCCCAGATCCTCATCACTTCCTACCAGCCTTTTGCCTGTTTTCAGGCTCTCCCTTCTGCAGGGAAGTCTTGATTTTTCACAAGAACCAAGTTAGCATGCCAGTTCTATAAACCTAAAAAGGCTTTCTATTGTCTGCAGAATAGAATTCAGACTACCCAAAGGGAACTCAAAGCTGTCTGCAAGCTGACCCCAGGCTACCTTTCTGCCCTAACTCAGCAGCTGTGTGCTGTGGCTTCAGTTTGCACATCAGCCACCACAGACCTGCCACAGTAACTGCCCAGCGTCAGCCATCCCTGTTGCTCTTCCATTCATCTATGATGGTCCCTCAACCTGTAGTAACCCTCTGCCTCATCTCAGCCTGCCTAAGTCTTCCTGTTATCTCAGGTCAACTCCAGTGCTCACTCTGATGAAGTCTTCAGAATCAGTTGCTGTCCTCACCTCACCTCAGTGCTCCCTTAGTACCTTCTTTATACCAACGTTATCACAGTAATTTTATTTTCTCCTTTTCACCTTGTACCTTAGATATTTGCAAAACCTCTCTCCTTCATTGTTAGCTCCAGGAAGCAAGAAATCTTTCTCATTTAACTTTATGTTGTTTTCATTTCAGAGCTTCATGGGAAACAAATTAAAATGGCAGCATTAATTTGCATACATAACAATGATTCTTAGACACTGCAGGGCCCTACATAATTTGTGGCCATCATAATTTTACTAAACTGGATGTATTTCACAGTCCAAAATCATCCATAAATTGAATGAATATTTGTTGAACATCTATTGTGTTCTAGGTTCTGGTGGGGACATGCTAGTGAAAAGGCCCAAGGTCCAAGGTCTCATGGCACTTGAACTCTGATGGAAGTAGATCAATAACTAAAAACAAACAAACAACCCCAGCTGGTATGGTTCAGTGGCTAGAGCGCCGGCCTGCAAACCTGAGGGGGTTGCTGGTTCAATTCCCAGTCAGGACATGTGCCTGGGCTGTGGGCCAGGTCTCCAGTAGGGGGCTCTTGAGAGGCAACCACACATTGATGTTTCTCTCCTTCTCTTCCCCCTCCCTAACCCCTGTCTTAAAGTAAATAAAATCTAAAAAAAACCCCAACAAATTATTTTCGATAGTGAAATGTGCCATGAAGAAAGCAACATTTATGGTCAGGGAGACTGTTTTAGATGGGGCAACCAGAAAAGCCTCTCTGAGTTGAGTGATGCTTGAACTGACTTAAATATTGAGAGAGATGCAGCCAGGTAGTAACATTGAGGTGAGCGCCACACACAAATGAGCGTGGCATCTCTAAGGAAAGGAAAGAGTCCAGGTCGTTGGAGGGTAGAGTGCTAGTGGCGGGAGAGTGAGATGAAATCAGAGAGGGAGATTGCCGCCAAGTCACAGAGGTGAAGGTAAGAAGTCTCCGTTGAAAGGTCAGCAGCTCACATCTGTGTACTGTGTCCTGAAAAGGCGTCTGTAACAAAGGCTTGTGATTATGTTATATACTAGAATTTTTGAAATTTTGTTTTATGGCTACTCCAAATCCAAAAGGGAGGGTTCTGCACTCAGAAAATAATAGGTCACTGTTAGGTAGATTAAAGGGATACCAGAAAATTCTTTTTCTATAACTTTTCTTGTCAACACAGTGTAGTCAAACCTTTGGAATCCATCAGCATCCTCCACATCATCTTGCTCAGTTTTTCTAATGTTTCTCACCCTTCTCTTCCGCATTCCCTCAAGCCGTGAGACAGTCACTTGCTGAATCTTGTCTTCAGCTGTCATAACAACTGAGCTCTGCATGCATGATCTGATTAGCTTTCCGGGCAATCTGATCCACTTAACACACTTACCCAGAACTTGTGCTTTTGAGAGATCTAATCGTGGCCTGTGGGAGTGTGATAGAATAATGGATCCCCAAACTGCAGAGCTGGAAGTAAAGGAAATCCAAGCAATGACACACAGGGAGCACCCGTATCATGTCAGGTAGTTTCCTGGACACTTTTTATGCACTATCCGATTCAGTCTTCATAAGCCTGTGAGCTTGTTATCACTATTTCAATGCAGCAACAGGTTCAAGGGGATTAACTTGTCCGAGTGGTAGGATTCTTGGTTGCTTGCAGTCTCCTACCTAACCACACCTCTGAGTCTCTCTACTGACGTGTGTGTGTGTGTGTGTGTGTGTGTGTGTGTGTATTCCCACTGCATCCAAGGACCTGTGTGCCTCCAGTTCCAGTTCTTAAGTGGAAAGGGTTGAGTGGCCCACTTTTTGCTTGTTCTATCTTGTTCTTAACAGAACATCGCCTTGGAACCTTGAGAAGATATTATAGATATTTTTTATAAAATATAATTTATGATATATAATAATTATTATTATTTTGGCATAGGAGTAAGGGAGAAGTGAGACCCTGATGGCCCTTGAGCACTTCTAAGTGCACACAGTGCTTACAAGCTGTCCTGGGTGTGGGGAATGTGGTTTGCTATGTGAAGGAAATTTTTGCCCCCTATTTCTATAAATGTAGGGTTAATAAAACACCAGTGTTAAACAACCATGATACAAATGTTTTCCTTTTCAGTAAAAGATATTGGAAATTGGATTTAGAGTTCTGTCCTTGATGCATGGGAGAAAATGCTTCTCTCTACCAAATTTACATGAATTCTTTCAAAAAAGGCTCTATTTTTTTTCCAAGGATTAAGAATAATGCCTTACATTTGGAGAGTGTTTTGTGGTTTCAGGTAATTATCTTATTGAACCCTCACATTGACCTTGTCAGGTAGGCAGGGCAGATATTTCTGTCCTCATATTATATAGAAAGAAATTTGAAACCCAAAAAGTAAAAGAAGAGGAAAAGTTGGCTAAGATCACACAGCCATGACCAGAACCTAGGTCTTAGCCCTTCTTTCTACTAGAGCATCCTGCCTTTTTGTTTTTGTTATCCTCAAATTACGGACAATCACGTTTGCATTTGGATCAGTAACAGTGTTGCATACTTCTTTATTATAGGTCTAGTTTTCCTGAGAATGCCACATATGGACTCCCAAAAATCTCCGAAGGAAAGTGTCCTCATTACAGGAGGAGGTGGCTATTTTGGTTTCCGGTCAGTACATCTATATAATATGTCCATTGAATTATTTTACAGTTAGTTGTTGGAAACAGTATAACTTTCAACTCTGAAATTAATACAGTATAGCCTTTTACTTGTTTGTATCATGTTAAGCCAGGAATGAACTATTATGCCCAACTGCTCAGATACTGAAATTGAGAGCTACAGATATATTCCATGTCAAGAAAAATTCTTTAAAAGCCATAAAATTGGGGAGGGGAGATGTTCACATCACCAAAAACAATGGAAAATAATAGTGATCCTTTCAGTTATGTTATCATTTATAAATATTCCAAAGAATAGATGGTGGATCCTGGAACAGAGAGAAAAAAATGTAACGTAGATGCCACCATCTCGTAATTTAAGTGGATGTGAGGATTCTCATTTTGTAGTATTTGCATAAGACTTACCCCAACGAACATGTAAAGTGAGGGACTGAGGATAAGTGAAAGAGCGTAGGAAAATTATTTTACACACTTTTCCTAGGCATAGCTTTAGTGATTTGATCTAAGTTTGACTCTTCATCATTTCAGCCTGGGCTGTGCTCTGAACCAGAAGGGAGTCCACGTGATTCTGTTTGACATCAGCACCCCTGCTCAAACCATTCCAGAAGGAATCAAGTTCATACATGGGGACATTCGCCACCTCTCTGACATAGAGAGAGCATTCCAGGATGTGGATGTCACTTGCGTGTTCCACATTGCCTCTTATGGCATGTCAGGGCGGGAGCAACTGAATCAAAACCTGATTGAAGAAGTCAATGTGGGGGGCACAGACAACATCCTCCAGGCGTGCAGGAAGAGGGGGGTGCCAAGGTTAGTTTACACTAGCACTTTCAATGTTGTCTTCGGAGGTCAAGTTATCAGAAATGGAGATGAATCTCTGCCTTACCTACCTCTTCACCTCCATCCTGATCACTACTCTCGGACCAAATCTATTGCAGAGAAGAAGGTGCTGGAAGCCAATGGTACATCCCTGGAAAGTGATGGTGTCTTAAGAACTTGTGCCCTGAGGCCAGCTGGCATCTATGGGCCTGGAGAACAAAGGCACCTTCCCAGAATAGTGAGCTACATTGAGAGGGGCCTGTTCAAGTTTGTGTACGGGGATCCCAAGAGCCTGGTTGAATTTGTCCATGTGGATAACTTGGTTCAGGCTCACATTCTAGCCGCAGAGGCTCTGAAAGCTGACAAGGGCTACATTGCCTCTGGGCAGCCCTATTTCATCTCAGATGGCAGACCTGTGAACAACTTCGAGTTCTTCCGGCCTTTGGTCGAGGGCCTGGGGTACCCATTCCCATCCATTCGCCTGCCCTTGACTGTCATCTACTGTTTTGCTTTCCTAACAGAGATGACCCATTTCATTGTGGGTCAACTCTACGACTTCCAACCCTTTCTTACCCGCACAGAAGTTTACAAAACTGGTGTCACACACTACTTTAGTCTAGAGAAGGCCAAGAAGGAGCTAGGGTATGAGCCTCGGCCATTTGACCTCCAGGAGGTGGTAAAATGGTTTCAAGCCCATGGTCATGGCAGAAGGCCTGGGAGTCGTGACTCTGAGTGTCTTACTTGCGATGGGCTCTTGGTCTTACTCTTGGTTATAGTGGTCACATGGCTGTCTTCTGTGATTTTGTCACTATGAAGAAGGAGATAAAACTAAGGTGCTGATCACACTTGCTGAGATGGTTTTTAAGAAAGAGGAGTTTTAAAATATAGATGGATAGATACAGATACCTAGTGCCAAATTCCGACTCTTTAAATTGCTACTTAAGAATAGATCCTTGTATTAAGTCTTCATTTCTCACCCCCTTGTACAAATCCTAATGGGAGGAAAAAAGAAGCAGATAAATTTGAAAATTGATTTTTTTCATGTCCTCCCTCTTTACATGGGCGCAGTAGAAGTCATTTTGGAGCCACGGAGCTAAACTTAGAGTGGAAATGTCTTGCCTGAATTTGTCAGAAGCCAAAACTGCACTTATTTCTGTCCCATACACTCTGTATCTACTTAAAAGAGACTGAAACACACATTGATATGGGAATGGCAAACTACTAACAGGCTTGGAAGTGTGTGAAAAACACCAAATTGGGCCAGGTCCCTACAGACCAACCCTCCGGGGAGCTGGAGACTATTATAGGGGAGACATTAGCTATTCACAGCGTAGGGTTTGGGAATTAGTGTTTGCCCTTTGTGATACAAGCACATTACACCTGTGTGACCACAGGCTTCTGTTCGATGTTTAAACAAATAGACCTTTATCTGACCTCATAAGATTCTTTTGAAGATTAAATTAGACACAGCATATAAAGTGCTGTTCAACATACTTAAGCCATTATTTTTATTAATATTTTTACTGTACATTCCTCGTGAGGGTTTTGTTCCTCACAGTATTCTGTTTAAAAGGTGCTGTTGCTGCTGACCTTTCTGAAATGCCTCTGCGGTATGCCCTCAGAGTCTGCAACAAACGTGTTCAAATATACTCAGTGTTTGTAAACTTTTGGTCCTTGAGGATAGATTGAAATTTAGGAAACAGTTAAAAGTCTGATATTTAAGGAAGATGATCAAGCTAATGATGCTGCTTGTAATTAAAAACCAACAACAAAACATGACTGTAAACTAATAGACTGGTTTTCTTACTGAGAAGAATTTTGGTTCCCTGAAGGCAGTTTCCAGTAAGGGATGTTTTGAACAATGGTGGCATTGTCTAGCCACCAATGGGGACTGCCTGGGAAGACTTTCAAGTTACACCACTGCGTAGGAACCAAAATAGAAGATTGAGCATCTTTACCCATTCTGTGATTCCAGCTACAGAAACGACTATTGAAACATCGTACAGCTTTATAGGTTCCTCTGGAAAGTAGTGTCACAGTTGTCCTGAGAGAATCTGTGGAAGGAGGGTGCTAGACACACAGTCCCTGGTGAATGCTACCTGGAAAAAGTGCCCAACTTCATGCCACAGGAGCCACAACCATGAAGATCTTGTGTGGCCTTAACCAAGTCACTGAGGCCTCTTCTGCCTTAGTTCCCTCACCTGGGAAATGGGAATGACTGCATTTGCCCTTTCTATAAACCCACCGATGCACCTCACAGGGTTTGTTGTGAGCATAAAATAAACTGTGGTGAAAATTTTTTTAATATATGAGTTACAACATAAATGTGGTGGTCGTGATTGCTTTTGGTCAAATATCCTGGGAGTCTTATAAGATGCTTTTGTGGCTTAGTCTGGGGATAACTTGTGTGAACACCTACAGCATATCTAACACTCCAGGTGCTATGGGGCAGGTTTCTCTGCTCACAGACTTACAGCGTAGTAATGACATGGTGTGTCCATATGAGAATGTCACTGATAGCCATTGCCATTGAGAAGGATCACCGGCTTTCAAAACATCTTTTTAAGGCTTTTGAAGTCTTTCAAAAGAATGATAGATACTTCTCAGTTTTCTCTACTCAAGTATACCAAGCATAGTGGGGTTTTGCTTGTTTTTGTTCTTCACAATCAATAAATCTAAATGAAAGTCAGGATCAATATATGAGCTTCATCCATTTGGCCATTTCACAACATTTGACATAGTTGTTCACTTTCCTTAAAACAGTTCATTTACTTTTCATGAACTCACACTCTTCTGGTCTTTCTCCTTGTAGTAATTTTCTATTGCTACATAATAAACTATCCCAAGCATATCATCCTAAAGCAACAAACATTACCTCCTAGTTTCTATGCGTCAGGTATTTGGGCGCAGCTTCCCTGGGTAGCTCTTGCCTAGGGTCTCTCACGAGGGTCACCTCATGGTGTTGGCTGGCACTGCAGTCATCTGCAAGCCTGACTAAAGTTGAGAGGGTCCACTCCTAGGGTGGTCCATCCACATGACTGTTGGCAGGAAACCTCAACTCCACGCCATGTGGGCATCTCTATAATATTGCTCTAATGTCCTCATGACATGGCAACTGGTTTCCCCCAGAGCAGGTGATTCAAGAGAGTAAAGTGGGCCCTGGCCATTGTGGCTCAGTTGGTTGGAGTGTCATCCCATACACCAAAAGTCTGGGTGTTTGATTCCTGGTCAAGGCACATACCTAGGTTGTGGGTTCAATCCCTAGTTGGGGCCCATATGGGGAGCAATCATTCAATATTTTGCACATCAATGTTTCTCCCTCTCTAAAGTCAATAAACATTTTTTAAAAATTTTTTTAAAGAGAGCAAAGTGGAAGCTGCAATGTCTTTCATGACTTATCCTGAAATACCAAGCAGTCTTACTCTACAATGTGCTGGTTACACAGGTCAATACTCTTCAGTGTAGAAGGGAATTACCCAGTGATGTGAATAGCAGATGGGGAACATTGGGGGCCATTGTGGAGACTGGGCTCTGCCTCCACCCTCTGAGTCATCCTTCCTTTTCTATGAAATGTAGCCCATATTTACAGCTACATAGTTTTGTCATTCTGCTTCTGCCCAGTAGAATTTTGGGTGTCCAAAAGCCTCTTTAGATTTTGTGCTGTATTGCAGTCTAAGCCAGCGGTGTTAGTATGAATATAATTATTCTGAACACTATATATCCCTTATGAGTCTTATTTGCAGTTCACTCCATTAAACAAAAGCTACACCCACAAATTTCTTTGAGATAGGTCCTTTTCTACCTTGGGTTTCTGCTCAGACTGCTGAGGGACAATACCCTTAGGATTCTTATTGTCAGAACATCTCCCTGAGGTCTTAAAAGGTTTTATACCCACAACCTTGGCCATGCACTGGTATTTCTACAATGTATTGGCTACATGGGTTATGTTAGCCCTATTCTGTGAGGGAGGAAACCACACAAGGACAGGAACACCAGGAGCTGGGGATCGTTGGAGGCCACACCCCTGCATCTCATCAGTTTTCACATCTCCTCCACTCCCACTTAAAATGGTAGATTTCTTCGGTGCTCAGAGCTAAGTCCTCTTCTAATACCACGCTTTCCCCTACATGATCTTGTCCAAGCCTGTGCCTTAATTTCCATCTCCATTCCAAACACATAGTACTAAAGCTATAGTTTTGGCCCAGACCATTCTTCTGAGCTTCAGACCCATCTGTCCAACTGCATCTGCACCTTCACCTGGATATTTCATATGTACCTTTTAGTCAAAATCCAAAATGAAATTCACAATCCCTCCAAATTCTTACAGCCTTTCTTTCCCTAGTAAATGTCAACAGTATCAATTGAATTTCTCATGCCAGAAATCAGGGATAATCTTCAATCCCTGCCTTCTCTTAACTTGGCACACCTGACCCACCTTGAAGCCCATTGATTCTACCTTCTGCTAGTGCTCAAAACTGCCCAGTATACAGGTGTTACCTCTCTCCTCTAGACTCCAATAATTACCTCTTTTCTCTTCCACCTACATCCACTCCTGCATTCCTTCAATCTATTCTCCACATGCCAAGCAGAGTGATGCTATAAAGATGTAACTCTGTCACTTCCTTGCACAAAACTCTCCATGGTTCAGGTTGACAATCCGTAATGTAACCCCAGAGGCCTTGCCTATCTGGCCCCTGTCTACTGCTCCACGCTCACCTCACACCATACTTCTCTGCCCTGACTGCACGGTTTCTTGGAGGTTTGTGAGTTCCAAGTTCCTCACA
The DNA here is from genome assembly GCA_028533065.1 of Trachops cirrhosus. Lineage (NCBI taxonomy): Eukaryota > Metazoa > Chordata > Mammalia > Chiroptera > Phyllostomidae > Trachops > Trachops cirrhosus. Next base: position 23,370,413 of record CM052550.1, on the reverse strand, counting down.
CCCCCAGTCCTTTTTTGACTGCATGATGTTTACTCCATGCTTCAGGTTAAGTCTCTTCCTCCAGAGGCCTTCCATGATCCCAACGAGTTAGGTTTGGTCCTGCTACGAGCTCTCATGGTACTCTGCTTTTCTTCTAGTGCCTTTCCCACAGCTGTTAATTGTTTGCAATTATTTATTTAATGCTTGTAAGTTCCATGAAGGTGGGAACTTCGTCTTGCTTACTACTATATCCCTAATGCCTCGCACAAAACAGGAGTTAAATATTTCTTGGACAGATGCTATATTTTCTTTTTTGGCACATACATATATAATTTACTGTTTCTAATCTGTTGAAGACTGGGGAAAATAGCCAACCTACCAGAATTGTATGTAAACTAAGTCAAGGCTAGATGTGGTCCAGTAAATAAGCGAGGTCATTCAGCATGTGATATGCTGGAGCTGTTAAATACTGTAAGAGGTTCAGAGAAGGGAGAGGAATGTGGTCAAGAGTAGAAAGTTTTATGGGCTCCTTCCAAGTCTCAGCTGAAAACTGATCACCTTAAAGAACTCAGTCTGTTACCTGAAAGGTAACTCCCTTTCTCTCTAAGGTCAGGAGATAACTGAAGTTAATGAGATTCCATTAGTTCCAGAGCTCCCAGCTGCCATCACCTTCCCTCAACCTTGGACTGAATCCCCAAAATGCATACAGCTAGGGAACAATGCTCACGCTTGTGCATGTAGGGGCACTTCTGAACACCTGGGCATAAGGCACCCGGCACTGGCAGCCCAAGGTGGCACTTCAAGGAGTGTGTGGGCAATCATCCATTAGCCTGTTGGAGGATCACATTGGACAAAGAGCCCTGTAGTGGAAGCCAAAGGTAATGAGAAAACTACTCATGTCTGGAGAGAGAGAGAGCGAGCCCAGAAGTCCTGTTGAAATACTTGATTTCCTTAGTGCTGTTCTGGTCATGGCGGGCAGAGAGACCTACATTAGGAACAGTAGCAGTTATTTGGGGCCAAGTGACCAACTCTGGCATCAAGCTATCTAGGCTGTAGTATTTCTCAAGCCTGCAGCATAGGCCTAGGGATTCTTTTCAAGAAAAGCTTTTATTTTCCTCAATCATCTATCATAGTGATTATGAGAAAGTCAGTATTGCTTTGTCATAGATCTAATAAGTTTACTGACAGTTGTTGAGGCGTCCCCTACCGTCTATTCCCTTCCAAATCCACAGCAGTTCAACCAGCCTTGCAGACAGGTAGAAGTAGCCTGCAGAATTCTACTCTCAGCCCAGACCCAGTTGTGCACCCTGGAGCTAATGGACCCCTGTTAGCAGCCCTTGGCAGTCAACACCAGCAGTTAGTGCCTTATTAAAATTGTCACTGCTTGCTAGCATCCCTTGCTTTAGAGAATGACACCCCACTCCCCTTTTGGATGAGAGAAACCCATTCCCAGCCCTTCCACGGGGCTGACCTCCACTTTCAAAACCTGGCCAATCAGAAGATTGACGTAACTTCTGACCGCAAGCTTTGGGACGAGGTGGGCCAATCAGCGTCCTCTTCTCAACTTTTCTCCGGGTGCTGTTCAGAGAAACTCTCCTTGGTGGCTCCTTCATCAGGAGTTTAGGCCTTAGGACTGTCGTGGCCTCTCCCACCTCAAAGGAGAGACCGAGCTCTGATAATCTTGTTTGGGCTCCTGGTTGCAGCCGCGCGTTAGTACAGTGGAGTCAGAAACGCAGAGAGAGCAGGGCCTTGAAGACGTCCCTCGGGCTCTGCCACGCACCGTGCCCAGGGCTAACTTCCACTTGGATCACCCTGTCACGTGAGTTTTAGTACATTTTCTTTTCTGCTTAAAGTCTTTTGGCCTGGCTTTTTTCTCCATGAATTGGAAAAGTTCTTTGCTTATGGTCTCTACAGTCCTCTTCTGGGCACAGGTGACCACTCTGTGTGCACGCTGTGTGCACGCTCTCTGTGTGCACGCTTCCGTACACAGGGGCTCTCTTTTAGCCCCTGGGGAGCCAAATATTTGCTGGAGTTCTTCCTCCAGAGTCAGACTGGTTTCCTTTTCTAGAATCATGTGTATTTGGTCAAGGCCGCCTTTAAGCTGTCTAATTCAAGCTCCCCTGTTCTATGGTAAGAAAACTGTTTGACTGACAGATTTGTTCCCCAGAATTTTGGCGTCCTGTGAGGGCAGGGGCCATGTGTGGTTTGTCAACTTCTGTGTCCAGAGAACACAGAGCAAACAGTCCTCTCATCTGCCCAATGAGTGCTTGTTGGTTGGCGGAATGCAATTATCAGCCAGGTGATTTCATCTGAGATTACGACCGATCTCCCAGTCACCCCTTCCTTTAAGCCTGGAACTCCCCGCCCTACCTGAAAATGAGAACGCTGGAAGCCCGCGGTAAAAACACAGACACCAGTATTCAATACGGCATTATCAACCACAGTCCTCGTGCTGTTTATTAGAGCTCTAGATCTAGCTCAGGTGCTCTCATCACCACAGAAGCAACTCTGAGGAGAAATGTTAATTAGCTGGACTGTAGTAATTATTTCACTTTCCATATGCATATCAAGTCATGTTGTACACCTTAAATATATACAAGTTTTATTTAAAAAAGAAAATAGACACCAGAGGAGTGATATCATGCAGAATAGCAGAGTGGGAAGCTCTAGGGGGTCAGTCCTTCAGCCAAAACAACCAGTGAACTGGTACAGGGGGTGCGGAGCTGGAGGTGGTGATCAGAACCGGCAGTTTCAGAACTCTCGATGTTATGTCTACTTTACCACAATACAAAATATATGAGACAGACCCCAAACTCATCCCCTGGTGGTTCTGACTCAGAAGGCCTGTATGGGTTGGGAATCCTCCCTCCAGGTGTATCTAATCTCCCAACAAGGGGGCAAAATGCTACCAAACACGAGCTCCCTTTGTTAAGTGAGAGGCTCCTAGATTCTCCACAGCTCCCTGCTTCCCAGTGCTTTGCCACAGCAGGTGCTTGGCAAATCAAGGGGGAGATGGAGCCCACAAAAGGACCCCCCTCCTCCTCCTTTTTGCAGGCCCAGTTGCGGTTTGTTGACTGACAAACAGAGCCACATCTCAGTGGTGATTTCTCCAGCCTGCCCGGGACCTGCTTCCTTTAGCTGAAGGGCTCCTGTCGAGATGCATCCAGGTGGTCCTGGTTACCTGAACTTTTAAGTCCAAATAGCCGTTCACTATTAAAAATCTTACCTGAAATAGAATCGACCAGACCACAGCATCTCTAAGTTGGACAATTTAATATGATGTTACCCTTCTGTATGCTAGGTCTCATGTACCAGGAAAGATACTTTTATCTTTGAATTGAAGCAATTATGACTGAGGCAAAATCTAGCTCTCCACAAAGAAATGGTCCGTAGCAAAAGGACCTGGGCAAGTGTCTACCCACCAATAAGGGGTTAATCTGCAGTAATTTGCAATGTTTAAAGAGCTGGTTAAAAATTCCGCATTACACCCTGAACAGTGTGGCTCACTTGGTTAGGCGTCATCCTGCAGACTTCAAGTCATAGGTTCAAGTCCAGTCAGGGCACATGCCTAGGTTGTGGGGTCGCCCCCATTTAGGGCATGTACGAAAGGCAGCCAATCGGTGTTTCTCTCTCCTATTGATGTTTTTTCCTCTAAACCCTCTCTGCCTTCCTCTCTCTCTAAAAGCAGTGAAAACATATCCCCAGGCAGGATTAAACAAATAAATAAATAGTCTGCATTACTAATGTGTGGGATTTTCAGTCCTGGCAAATATTCTAGATATCTTTTTCCCCAGTCCTCCGGGGCATCTATTACAGATCTAAAAGTGAAATACTTCCATATATATATATTTTTATTTTTTTCCAGGCACATTAATATCAGGAGCGCATTACAAAGGCCCAAATACAATGAAGGAGCACATTTCCCCATTAATGCCAACAACTGTGCTCTTTCAGCGTGTGCATGTTGAATGGGATTCAATCAATTTTACAACTAAAAAAATAACGCAGTGACTCTCATCACAACCAATGTCCTCATACAATGTCGTTTTGAGTTGACTGTTTACAATGCTTCAGACAGTTCAAACCTAAAATTTGATATCACACCTTCATGTTTGTACGGTCCTCAGTAAGATTGCCTGCAGGATCAACAACCAACCTTTCAAACATCGACTAAAGCCACACTTGTTTAAGGCTCATTCAAGTAATAGCCCTGAACTTAGTGGCTAAATATATAAACTACTTGTACTGATATCTATTATTTGATTCTCTCATAATGATTAAGTTTTCTTAGCAAATAAACTCTTTAAAGGCAAATTTACCTCTTTTGAGTTCTGACCCAGAAGTTTAATCACAAAATCCACAGTCTTGTTGGCAGAACTGGTGCAGGGTGTCTCTAAGTCACTATGCTCAAAGTGAAGTGTTGCATACTCCATTTTTACATTTTGCTGGAACTTTACATGTGCAAGTCATGGTTTCAAATCTCTAGGTTCTTATTTCTCCAAATTGTTTAAAGACACAAACACTTCTCAAGTGCCTCCATGTTCTAGAAGGGGAATTTTTCAGAGGCGGCCACTTCTGAATAGTCTGATGCCATCAGTCCTCTGAGCAAGGGTAAGGGGGAGAGAAAAATGCTGAAACACAAATTTCATCTGGTAAGTTTTACATTAACCATTACAAGCTGGATAGTAGGAGAATATGGCTTTATTTTTCTCTCAAACACTTTGTCTTGGTGTGGAAACGAGTACTTGGCTGTCCCACCATAGCTTCTCGTAGTGGGACCGTCAGGGAAGTCTTGACGAGGGAGTATGATTTGTCTACCTGTCAGGTGTAAAACTCCAGGCACTCAGTTCATTTTGGGCTTGGTCCCGTTTGTCCTTGGTCTGTTCCAGCTCACGATTCATTTTTAGGAAAACAGGTTGGCCGCTGGGTCTACCACTTTTGATCTCCATGGAGCAGCACTGGGTGACTGGACTTTTGGAGGTACTGGGTTTGAGGAGTGCACTCTGGCATTGCTTGCTCCTCGGTTGCTAGTGTCCTTACAAGGGTGTTTTCCCTGCAGGCAGACTCTTGCTGTTGTTGCTTTCATTTTTATTTCCGACTCCCTTAAGCCGGCTCCAACATTAGAGTTCAGATCTGTACACTTGCCCTCCAAAGCTTGCCCACATGCTCCATACGGTTTCCATCTTAAAATTAACTCGTCTCCTGTCCTCCCTTTGAAGTCTGTTTCACTCAGCTGAACCTTTTTGGGAAGAGGTTGCAGGTTGGCCATCTAGAATCCTCTCCAGACAAAGGCCACATGGGCACCATCTAGTCACAGAGGCCACAAAATGTTGCTAAGGGAGGAAGCGAGACTGCCACCCCTGTATTTTTAGATTTTGTTTTGAGGATGAGTCATCTTGTGCTCCTCACCATCCCTGAGAGCTACTGTCGAATATGGGGCTGAAATGCTCTCCAGCTTTAAAGAGGAATAATTTGCTATGTTACTGAGGCAATTACAACACCCCCACTGAGCTGTGGTCAAGTATTTGTCATTGAGATCTTGCTTCTGGAACTGTTCTACCCTGGGATAACAACTGATATTAATTTGTCAACCTTGTTGACTAAATTGGTGAAGGACGATCATTCTCAAGAGTTACTTGCTACTACTTGTTGAGTGTTTGCACACTACATGTAAGGCTATTTCTTAAGTTCATTTAGTTCTCTCAATGACTTTAAGAAGTGGATATAGGTCTTTCCAGTCTACACGTGAGGAAATGGTGATTTGGGCAGGTGGAGCATCTTGCTCAAGATCACCCAAATCACTTGGCTAGGAAGTGACAAAGCTTGGATTTGAGCCAGGTCCACTGAGTCCAGACACCAAACTGTTGACTACCATGTCTGAGGTGGCTTTATCTTTTTAGTGTGACACTATTCAAGGCCAAACATAACCCGAACTACATTTGCAATTAAAATGAACTATTTTATTTTATTTGCTGCAAAAAACAAGTAACTTGTACATAGTAAAAATCATGAGTTACATCAAAAAGCAAAATATTATTTTACCATATGAATATGTGTCTGTTAATCTACTAAAATTCAGCTTATTTAAAGTAAGGAGTATGCATGTTAGCCCTAATAACCTTTAGGAAATCTTCCAAGAACAGTGGATTTGCTTTTGTACCTGATTGTACACTGACATTGGTCACATTACACATTTCCTAAGCTGTTCTCCCCCCAGTTGGCATTCTAAAGCAGTTTTTTGAGAGCAGAGCTCACGCATTATTCAGCTGATTGATACCTGCCTCCTCTGCAGCCTCTTGCATCACTCTGGGCACAGAGCAAGGACCTAATAAAAAATCTGCCAAAGTAATAAAAATGCAAAGTCCAACTTGTAGAGAAACCGTTAGGTGTTTGAACTCTCCCACACAAAGGTAGCCTTTTCCAAAGCACTTCAAGAAGCTTCTCTAAGCACTGAAGACACCTTAGACCTTTGGCCCACGTGCAAAAGATTTCTTTGGTGGTGGGTGATCATGGCTCCTCAAAGCTCAAGTGACGCACGCTCTTGCTTGTGCTGCCTTCCGCAGGCTCCACCTCTTATCTACAGCTGACTTTGGGCAAATCTGCCCCTCATCTGTAGAGTGGAGATAACGCACTCCCTGCTCCTCTCCCAGGGAGCTTGTGTGGATGAAGGGCATGGAGGCCATTTGGGAACCTGCAAAGAACTAATGCACATGTCGGGTTGGCCAAAAAGTCCCTTGCATTTTTTCCATAAAATAAAAGACACACTTTGTGTTTTCACCAATGACTTTATTGATTTGGATATTTTGAGTCTTGGCTCTCACTGTTAGCTTCTAGTGGGTAGAGACCAGGGGTGCTGCTAAACATCTTCCAATGCATAAGGCAGCCCCACAGCAAAGAATTATTTGGCCGAAATGTCAATAGTACCAAGAAACTTTGCAAACCACTTTTGACACAATCAGTCATAGCACCTTCTCGGTACACTGCATAAATGATTTTTTTCTTTCTGTGTTTCAGTTAAGTTTTTACCTTTCTTGAAATAATAAAGTATAATACACCAAAATGTTGCATATTTTCTTCCGTCTTCGGTATTAAAATGGCTGCACAAAAATTCAGCAATTTTGATAAGTTTTTCTTTAAATGTATGCTGATACAATGGCCACTGCAATACAATCTAACAAAATTGTTTTAAATGAAGTTTAAGTCAACTAAGCACTACTAGAGCCATTGTCCAAAAAAACCTAAAACTATTTAGATTCCAATCCAATTCAATAGATTCTTAATTAATGGTGGTTCTGCTGGGAGAGGCTGAAGGCCTTGGAGGGGAAGCTGGTGTGCACAGGAAGAAATGCTAGTTGCGTTGAAAGCATTCAAGTGGAATGTCGGCATGTAAGTGGCAACCTAGGACCAGAGTTTGAATGAGAACTGGTTGTTTACAAAGTGGTGGTAGTGACAAAATGTTTCATTGATTCACTGCTCTGTAACAGGTGCTTGTTTGTTTACTGTGGTTTTAAACACCTTGATTTGAGCTCTAAACTGAAAATGGGAGGGTTTTTTTGAAGTTGCAGAGTAGATTACTCCATGATAGAGGACAAAATGGTAATCTTTGCCACTCTACTTTAAATTTTGATGTATTTAAACATTCACCGTGGTATGCACTGGTTTTAAACCACACTGGACTGAAAAGCCAACTCAAATATCGGTCAAGCTCTTAATTCTATCCACTCAAAATACTTTTTTTAGTGTAAAAGTGACTGTGCAAGTAATGCACTAATACATTTTTGTTGTAACAAGTTACAACTCTGCAGATAAAGCCAAAGAACCCTTTTACCAACATGCCCCAAATTCTGTTTGTGTACATATTTGTATAGAAAATAGGGCTGGAGTGCTCGTTTGTCCCATACTATTGTCTCCCACCCCACATTTCCTCCTGCTACTTGTGTTTCTCACTAAATTGTACACCATGATGATCCACTGATATTAGTGTATAGGTAGATATTAGTATATTAGTATTCCTTATTTGCTGACATAGGTATGCAGGTATATAAATGTGGTGACTGTGTCTCCCAGTTTGCCCAGGACTGTTCCAATTTTATACTTGTAGTCCCATCCTAATTTTTAATAGTGTCCCTTGTCACTCTTAAGTGTATCCCATTTCCATAAGTTGTATGGTCACCATATATGTATACTATTACAATTACAAAAAGAATTAAGCATTTTTCATCATATATGTGTCAGAAGTTATTATGAAGTGGTTTTGAGGGAGAAATGCCATTTTGTACATGTATAGTAGAATCCAGTAGGAAATCCTAAGTTCTGAGTATGCCAGCAATATTCTACCAACACTGAAATATTAGTATAAAATTACCTAACTAAAGAAAATTTTGTGTATAGGAGTTTGTCAGTGATCCTTTTATGCAGCAAAACACATGGACTGCTGGAAAAGAAGGTAATTGTGTGGTAGTGTGAAAGCAAATGCTGGCACCTAGTTCACTGAATGCTGGTAACTAAAAAAAGCCACAATATAAAGTATATTTGAAGGAACTCCTCTACAGCGTATGCAAAATAAAGCAAATATCAGTCAAAATTGTTAAAGCCATGTACAAAACGATCATAATACATTTGAATAAACTTCTCTGCCAGTAGCCATTGTGCGTGTGGAAAAATAAATATTCCAGTAAATATTGGTACAAATTATGCAGCACAATGGTACACTTGAAAGGATTCCAATATCAACCTTGTGAATGCAGTAAAAATAAACTCACAAAATACTGTAGTATTCAAGCAGAAAGGAAACCATTTCAATGAATTCAAATGGAACTTGCTATTTCAGTAAATATACAAACATGCTCAAAAGTATTTGTAAAATACATCATAAATGTTTTACTTTTCTTTTTCTCAAATCCTAGAACGCCTGAGTACAGGCAATTCTCCTTATAATTGGCCATCACTGTGTTGGCAGCAAAGTCAACAATGGCTTCAAATAATGCCCTGTTTCGATATTGTGCTTATTGTGCTGGTCATTCCGCCTGAGCCTTGCAAAACAATAAGACGTGTCATGGTGGGGCCAGTCCTGAGGAACAGAGGTGTTCAGAGCAGGTGGAGCTGCTGGCCCAGCCCCCACCCCAGGCTGCTCTGGAAGCTTATAGCCCCCCTGGGTGTGGGAAGCACTCTTGTTCTCTGTGCACCTCAGAACTTTCCTAACTTGAGTTCTCCACCTGCCTCTGGTGATGGTACCCCTCCTTCTCCCACCTCCTGTCACACTCCCAAACTCACCAGATGACTCATGTACCTCCAAGGGAGAAGTCTGTGAGCTGGGAAATCTCACTCCTGGACTGCCTTTCTGCTCTTTCTGCTCCCCAGCCTGGGCACGCATGCGGAGCTGTAGCCTGGCTCCAAGGGAGAAGCCTCAGCCTGTGACCTCGGTGGTTCCCAGCCTACATCATGCCTTTGTAAAACATAGGACCCCTGGAGGGGTGATACATTTTGACACAATGGCACAGAATGTGTTTTCTTTATGAACATCGAATAAGATAAATATATACCCAACTCTTTTTACCAGCTGCACAGTATTCCGTAGTGGAAATACACCACCATTGATTCAGCTTCCTTAGCGGTGTTTACTCACTTTTTCTAGCTCGCCACTTTATCAAACAGCACAGCCACGAAAGCTCTTCCACCCAGGTCCAAATGAGTCCTAATGGTAGATACTCAGAAGTGGAGTTGAAATTTTTATAGGTTCTACTGTATCAAGCATGCATTTAGCTACTCATTTAAAAAATTACACTGAGAGTATAGCTTAAAGAAACAGGTGTGTTTTGTTGTTGTTTTTGTTGTTCTCATTCTCATGTAACAAGAGGTCCACGAGTCAGCAGATCTGGGACAGTAATATCAGGGACCAGGCCCCATCTTTCCACACTCTTTCACTTTAATCATTCTCACCCCATGGTCCTGAGAAGGCAGCTGCACTTCTAGGCATCATTCCAGGCAAAAAGAAAAGAGAAGAGAAGGTCAAAGAGAATGCCAGCTGTTTCTGTAGCTTCTAAAGAGCTTTCCTGAAAGCCCACCTGGTGATTTCTTCTTACACCCATTGCCCAGAACTGAGATCCAGAGCTACCCCCAGACCAACTCTGAAAGGGAGTGAAGGAGATGGGGGTTGGGTTGGCCACCTGGTTTATTTGCTTTCAGAAGTGGCTGTACAAATGCTCTTCCACCAGAATTCCTAGTTCCCTCATGCCACTGCCAGAACTTTCTCACATTGAAATGTTTGCCAGTCTGATGAGGAAAACTGTTACTGGGCAGGGGGCCTGGCCCTGAGCGGGGCTGCCCAGGGCCAGCTGGAGTGTGTGGGTTCTTGACTTCGTGTAGGAGAGATTTCACTACATGAGTCCAGGTGGCTATGAGGGCACATTTAGTAAAGCTATGGACAGTGAAACATGGAAGGGCTCAGCGCGGAGGAAGCAACAGGAGAGCTTGGGCTGGGCTGCCTCAGCTCACTGGGCAGTCAGAGAAGAGGGGGCTTGGGGACAGGTTCAGGGGATCAGCCTGGGACAAGCTGCCACCGCCCACTGCCCCCCTGGTTGCAAGTCTTGTGGGGTCCCTTCGAGTTTAGGAGATGCCTGCCTGTGGGGGAAGATGTGAGAGAGAAAGAGAGAAAAGGACATGGCATGGGCTGCTTCCCAGAGGAGACCTTGAGCTGAGCCTTTTGTCTTGAGTTTTTGCACCTTCTCCATGCATTGCACAAATCTTTTTCTTTTGCGTTTCAGTTGTATTTTTACCTTTCTTGAAATAATAAAGCACAATACGCTGAAAATGTTGCATATTTTCTTCCATCCTCAATATTAAAATGGCTGTGCAAAAATTCACCAGTTTTGATAAATGCACACTGGTAAGAAAGCTGTCACAATACAATCTAACAAAATTGTGTCCAATGGAGTTAAAGACAACCAAGCACTACTAGAACCATTGTCCAGAAAAACCTAAATGACCTTTTTGGTCAACCCAATAAAATGATGCGGCACAATGAGAATATTCTACAAAAAACTAAAAACAGCTGCCACATGACCCAGCAATCCTACTTCTGGGTATTCATCCAAAAGAATCAAAATCAGAGTCTCAGATATCCGCATCCCCATGTTTACCGAAGCATTCTCCGCAGCAGCGAAGATGCGGAATCACTCTCAGTTCCCATACGCAGAGGATGGATAAAGAAACTGTGCTGTGTGTATGTACAATAGAATGTTATTCCACCATAGGAAAGGAAGTGCCGACATGCCACGGTGAGAAGGAAACTTGAGGACACCGGCTCAGAGATGTACGCCGGGCACACAGGACTAACGCTGAGTGAGGGATGGAAGGCGCTCGCGCTCATCCAAGTGGAGAGCAGAGCGGTGGGTGCCCAGGGCTGACTCCACTCTGGCAGGAAGTGGGGAGCCGTCCAGTGGGTATCAGGTGTCAGTCTTGCAAGACAAAAAATGTCTAGTCTGCACAACATTGTGCTTATAGTTAACAGTACTGTACGATATACCTAAAAATGTAAGAAGGTGGGTAACAGTTTCTTAAGTGTGTGTATTTTCCTCCTGAGTAAAGAAAACGTGCACTGGAGGCTGCGGCCACCGGGCCGCGCGGCCCCGGAGCACCACGCTGCGTGCTGCTGTCCCGGGTGGGCAGTTTTTGTGCAGCCCTCCCGCATACAGCTGCCAGGGAGCCGTGTGACTGCAGACGCCCTGGAACTTGATCTCCGTGGAGCAGCCGCGGAAAGCTCTTGGAATGTCCTCCGCTGCTTGCGGTGACTGCTCGGTGAAGGACCCAACCCGGCCTAGTCCCCGCACTGCACTGTTTTGTGAGGTCTCAGAAGGGTCTCATTTGCCCGTGACCAGGCCAAACTGTCAGCCCAATTTTATCATCTACTAAGGATACTAAAGTAAATAAAGCATTTACAAAACAAAAATAAACGATGTAAGAGCGTGCATCGAATGTGTCCTTAGCGCATATGCACGCACACCGGCCTCCTTTTCCTCAGTGTTGGGCAGAAGTCGCCCTTTAGGTCACTGGAGTCGGTGCCGCCTGGGGGCAGGTCTTTGGCTGTCGTTTCTGCTTCCGCGTCTTTCATCCTAATCGGATTAGTCAGACTTCCAGCGATTCTTGGACATGTAGTCATTTTCATTTTAATAGAATGCCTGTTTGTCTAAGCTAGTCTTTTCCTTTCTTTTTAAATCTCTATAGTTACAAAAACTCACTTTGTAAAACCCCTGGTATGGTTCCTGTGTGCTTTTTTTTTTTCTTTATTTCATTAGCCTTAAAAAAAATTTGTAAATTATATTAGATTTTAGTTCTCTGCTTCATGAATTTCTTTTATAATACAAATTTTCTTTTTTTAGTTTTGAAGGTTTTTTCCTTGTAAGTTAAAAGTAGAAATCATTTATTTTAACCCTTTGTTTTTTATAATAAATGCACTTAAAACTCTTGTTTTTTCTGAGCAAAAGTTTTGTTCTGTCTCTTTAACCTAAAAAGTATTTTAGAAATAGGTTTTAAAGTTTTCAAGTGAAAGCACTTCAGGGGGATATCTTTTTGTCTGTGGCTTCCTTGTGGCAATGAATTTAGATTTGTATGAGAGCAATTAAAGTAGCCCTTCCCCCAGCCCCCACCCTGTGGCTTGGTGGATAGTCAATAATTGTCAATGTGCTGTGCCCGAACCAAAAATCAGTGTGTGTTTGTAGGACCTTATGTGTGCATTTGATCAAACTTGTGACATATTAGAGTCTCTATGTCCTTACGATACATTATTAACCTAAAAGTAAAAGGCGAGAGTGAAAGGTAACAAGCATTTATTTGTGATTTTTTTTTTTAAGTAGTTATTTGGGAAGCACCGACTCAGGCAGAAACTCAAAGAGCGTTCCCATCAGGAAACAAAGGCAAGAGGGATTTATGAGAAACGGAAGGGGAACAGCCACATCAATAGAAGGAAGGCATTTCTATAAGCTTACATAATGATGTTCATTCTAAACAATGTTTTTATTTTCAGTCGGGCAACCATCAGAACTGTTTACCTTTGCAAACAGATCTCTGGGACACAATGTAGCGTGGGGCCCCGACCAAAGGTTATTTGCCCTGTGTTAACATTCCAGAGGTGTGAGGCATAAGATGCCTGCAAGGCAGTTTCTCTGGGATGGCAGCTCCCAGGTTCCGTTTTAAGGTGGCTCCATTTATCTTTTTTTACATTTCTGCCTTCTTAAACTATGGTTTTCTGAGAGACGACTCTTGATCTCTAACTGTAATTGTGAACTTGTTGATTTTCTTTCCCAATGTGATTTTAAAAACTTTGCTGCGAGGAGCATAAACATTTGTGTCTGTTACACTTTGTTGATGCAAAGTCCTTGTTATTGACATAAAACATTGCCTTTCTTAGTGGTGCCCACCTTGCATTGTATTTTGTCTGATATTAACAATGCTACACCAGCTTTTATTTATTAGAATTTACCCAGTCCTTCTTTTTTTATAGCTTTATTTTTCCTTACTCCCCTTTTTTTGAAAACAAAATTGAAAAAATAGGAAAGTAAAGATAAAAATGTAACAGCATTTTCTCACTACCCAGAATTGCTAGGCACTCACACCATGTACTATGTCTTTTAGTCTATATCTCTCAGTCTCTCTGATTCCCCGCCTCCTACCTTTGCCTCTCCCTTATTTATTTTTCATTATTCTTTATTCTTCTGTTTAGGTTTCACCTAGGAAACAGAAAGCTTGAATGTGCCTCAATCCATTTTTCATAGAGAGGGCCTGCTTTTACTTTTGTGCCAAGTACAGTGACACTCCCAATGAATATTTTTAAAAGAGATAAGACATAATAGAACAGAGCTCAAACTACCTTTCCCTACCTCAGTCACATTGCCTTTACTAACCTTCTCCACTGACTCAGTCTTTACCAAGTGCTCCTTTTAGTCCATTTTTATACTTTTGCCTATCTAATTGTCTGTCACAAGAAATATTGTTTTGCATGTAGTTTTCTAAAATGTGTTTAAGAGGCATCACTGGGTACGCATTGTTCCGTATCTTACTTTTCTCCAACGATTTAAGTGTACCCATGATCTCTGTATGTGCCGGGTTCCATACCATTTCACCTCCTTGTACTAGTCCATCTTGCAAATATCCTGTGTTTCCCTATGCCCTTCTGATAATTCATATTGTTCCATTTTTTTCCTTTGGCACTTTTGTGTGTCTAGCTTCTTTCACTCTAACTTATGCTTCTGAGATCCGTCCATGTTGTTACGAGTTGGTACAGCTCAGTCACGTCATTGCTGTACATGCTCCTTTGTAAAAACACACACTTTTCCCATTCCGCAGGACATGGACAGCAGGACTCTTCATTTTTGCCTGTTGTGAATAACGGGACTGTGGGCACGCTTGTGCATGTCTTGCTGTGTCTCGCACATTGTTCATTCCTAGTAGGTATACAATTAGAAGTGGAATCGCTGGGTCGTAGGGGATGCAGACAGTTAGCTTCAGTAGAGAGTGTCAAACACCTTTACAATGTAGTTTTGCACCAATTTACACAACCAGCATGCCAGTTGCTCTATAGTCTGGTCAACAGTTGGTAGTATTGTTAGGCTTTTTAGTTTTTACCACTCTAATAAGTATGTAGTCGTATCTTGTAGTTTTAATTTGCATTTCCTTTTTCAAATGAATGAGCGTATTTTCATTAGTTTACAGCCATTTGGATATACTCTTGTGAGATGTTTATTCATGAGATATGCCTATATTTTTTTCTAATGGATTGTTTTTATTGACTTGGAGGGATGCAATCATATTTGATTGAGGTTCTTTGTGAGATATATTATTGCCAATACCTTCTTCTACCCTTTGGCTTGCTTGCCTTTTCACTCTTCTAATTGTATCTTTTGATAAACACCAGCTGTGAACTTCAGTGGCAGCTAATTTAGCAGTCTTCCTTTGTTTAAGCAAGTTTTCCCTACTCCAAGGTTGTGAATATCTTCTAGGAATGTTATTATTTTATCTTTTACATTTTTTACCCTCACCTGAGAATATGCTTATTGATTTTTTTCTTTTTTTAGAGAGAGGGTAAGGGAGAGAGAGAACATCGACATGAGAAACATCGATGTGAGAGAGGATCTTCAATCAGTTGCCTTTTGTATGTGCCTCCAACCAGTGAGTCACACTGGCCAGGGCTCTTTTACATCTTTATCTAAAATCTCCTGGACTTGATTTTTGTGTGTGGTGTAAGTTAGGCATCTGATTTCCTGTCCATCCGTGATGCTGAAGTGTATTTGCTTCGTAGGTACAAAACTGGCAATACTGGTCAGTATCCTGGAGCAATGGTCAACCAAATCTCCATGAGATACAATCTGTATTTCTATGAATGAGAATCATCTGAATGACTCACAATAAAATACGCAGAATCAGACGATGTTGACAGTTGAGAGCCTGAATACTCTTGTTCTTTGAATTCACCTTTGAATCGGTTGTAACATTTTACTGGTTCCTTCGTTAATGAGTTAAACATACTTTTTTCAACATGTTTCTTTTATATCTTTATGAGCTATGATTTTACCCATTTAAACATGGTCTTTTAGCAGTTCTAATTCCTTCTTTGCTTTTTACCATTTGCTGTTCATCTTCTGATGCAGGGCTTTATCATAGGCTGTTTTAAATTTCTGGACCAGGGCGACTAATCCAGTCATTGGCTGAGGGCTGAGGGCTGGGGGTGGGACAGTCATGGCTTCCTTTGCACGGGGAATCGTTGGCGAGAAAACACAGTGACTGACAGTTCTAGCACGGCCTATCACTTCACTCGTTGCTCCTCTACCACCAAACATTCTTCCAATGTTTAATTCAGTGATGAATTAAACAGTGGTCATATAATAATTTTGTAAACTTGGGTTTCTACGTTACATGAGTTTTTGCTGAAAGTAAGGTAGACTTGTAACCTACAGAAAAATGTAACAGGATAGAAAAACACATTTTTTTAATAACTAAAAAAGTATCAGTATTGATGGCAATTAGCAGTGATTCCCAAATCTGCTGCTCCCAATCCTTAAACATGTCCCCTTACCCTGGAGATCCTCCTAGCTCAACCCCTTTGCTACTTTTTTCTTTTGGTATTTCATAAGAAAAGAAAAGCAAAAGACCCAAATCCTCCTCTTTTTCAAACATCAATGAATATCCACTCAGAATAAAGTTCTTTTCGTGGCTATTCCTTCAGGCAACAGGGAACCCATTTAGCTTAACCTGCCAGTTGACCGAAGAGGAACTGACCCCCACACTCTGGTACTGGGCGTGCCTGCTGAGGAGTTCAGAGTTTAAGACCAGGGTGGGTGGGAAGATGATGAAAGGGATGAGGACAGCCTGACAATCGTGAATACCCCCCAGCTCAAAGAATCACGGGGACAGCTTCTTCAGAACAGTGGTCTGTTGACCCTACAAACCTACGCCACAGACCTAAAAACTGAGCAAGAGTCACTCAGTAGTGAGGAGGAGTACCCTAAACTCAGCCGGAGGGAGCAGCAGGCCTTCCAGGTTCGCTATGGTCAGATGATGATCTTATGCCTCTTGTTGGAATGGACAGGAGAGAAAAACACATTTAAAAAAAGAATTATAACTGTACCTACCTCATGGCTGAAGTATTTCTTTATTGTTTTATGTGGGAGCAACAAATGAATAGCTTTAAACAAATAGTTCTGGACAGATTGTGGCATTCATTTAGATCAAATTTTTATTTTTAAAAATGTGATACAGCCATTTAATTTTCACATTAACGATAGCCAACATTTGTGTGACTCATACACATTATTCTCTATGTACACAGAAGCACACACTATTTATATAAAAAATAAATTAAGCTTTAATAATGAAACACAAGTTTACAAATGCAGCTTTTTAAAGCCTAATGAAAAATAAAGTGTGGAAATTTCTGAGAGACAGGAATCTGGCTCTTCAAGATACAAATATTTTGAAAATTAAAAACCTGAGACAAATCATTGAGTATTTTCCAATCCCAATTTTGTAATTCTGCATATTTCTTAATCTAATTATTAACTTTTTATTCACTAGAATATGACTTCTAGGGCTGCCTCCAAAAAGGTAACTGTCACACAGGACGAAAGTCTAAGTCACATTCCCTGTAACAGTTACAAGCACTGCGGCCCCTCTCAGCCACTCTTGCTCCCCGTGGAACTCATCGCTCAGTGGCCCTGGATGAGACAATCAAAGCTTTATGCTCAGACCCCTCTGGAGTAAATGTTTTAACTTTTGCCTAAAAATTTTCATCATAAATGGTTGCAAAGGATAAAAGTGCCGGCATATTGTCGATACCGCGTCTTTAAATAAAACCGCTATGCTCGGTTTTGAACTTGGCTGAGAGGCTCTGCACCCAGCGCTCGCTGCACAGGTGCCCTTGCCCTTTCAAAAACTGTGTGGAGAAAGCGATTTTTCAGAGTAGGAAGTGCCACACTTTTCCTTTTACTCTTTGAACTTGTATTTTTAATTTACTTCCCCCTCAAAATTTTAGCTTAATTATTTTTGGCCTTTTTATTGCTTAGTTGTAGACCTGTAATAAAATGTGATCGTATAAGGCTCTATGTATTTAAATTTTTTCTTCTGGATTGAACTTGATCAAAAAACAAATATAGTACAAATTTTAATAAATTATTAACCATAGTAAAATTTAATTGGCAACGTATCACTCAATGAGACGAGGAAGGCTTCCCCCAGCCCAATTATTTCATCTATCTGTAGATTAATATTATCTTTGTTAGAACGGCCATGGTCCGGCATCAATTCTATTCTCCTTTTAAATTTTCTATATGAAAGAGTTGATAATCCTGTTCACATAGATAGATAAGTAGATGGGAACAGAAGGAGTTTGTAATAGGATAACTGAATTCTTCCAATGCCTTCAGAATTACATGCTAAAATATTCAGAAATCTTGGGTGTTCCTTCAAGTTTGTTGAAAGCAAGAATTGGGAACCACCAGACTTGCGAAAGGATTTGCACCCTGCTGTTAAGAAGCCCTCACTGACTAAACACCCATAGTTTGAATTTCACACCTTGAGTCATGCTCTACAGTAAGACTGAAGATGCGGAAAGATATATTTTCTTTTTTTGAGAGAGAGAAAAGGGCACTTTCTCAGGCAGATGATTAAGAAAATTTACAATAGGAAGGTGAAGATCTGAAAATTGAACCCCTAAAACTATTTGAGTGTGTGTATTCCCTGGAAAGCTCTGGAAGACGGCTAGGGGTAAGGCTGGCCCAGTTTAAAGACCAGTGGCCTTGGTGGCTTAAGTTTAGATTTTGTTTAACTAGGTCACAGGACATATGCAGTTGAACAACACAGGTTTCAACTGCACAGGTCCACTTAAAAGGGAGTTTTTCCCAATTCTGTACATGTATTTTCTCTTCCTTATGATTTTCTTATTTTCTTTTCTCTTGCTGACTTTATTGTAAGGATACAGTATATACAACATATATAACATACAAAACATGTACTAATCAACTATGTTATTGGTAGGGCTTCTGGTCAACAATAGGCTATTACTATTTAAATTGGGGGGAGGAAAAAGTTACATGTGGATTTTTGATTGCACGGTTGTGGGAGAGGACGGTGGCCCTAACACCCCCTTGTTGGTCAAGGTTCAACTGTACCTTATTAGATTATGTTGCCTGGCTGCCTTCTTAATAGAGCAGCGAGTCTCCAAATGTATTCCACTGTACATTAGCCCCACGAGAGATTCCTTGGCAAAAGGGTCCTGAGATCAAATTTGGGAAATGTGATATTCTACACACTTAACTATGCACATTAGAATAGCCAATTCTCACAGAAAACAATTATTTAACTTTGTATAACCTAAATTTTCCAAACCCAAATGATCTAACCAGCTCTGCCCCCTCTCATTTGTCCATGTAATTACTGATGCCTCAATCATAACCCAAGGAAAATGATGATGAAGAAAAAGTTTAACACATATACAATTGTGGTTTTGGTCCATCAATGCTGCAGCCATATTTCAAGATGTTCCTGTCCCTACTCTTGATTTGAGTGAACTGTGCTTAACCCCTGACTGTTAAACCATAATCTCAGCCAGATCTTTTGTAGGACTTAGGTTTTGTGGCATCCAGGCAGCCTCTCGGGAGAGCAATGATGTCATCTGCACCCTTCACTTTCCCCTCCTGTGTCTTTCCTGAGACAATCCTACCACCACCAAGAATTAAATTCATGTGTTACTCTATTAAGAGAATGTGGCAATGAAAGCAAATATTCTCTAATGGTGGATCTGAGTTATTAGAGCACCTAGGAGGAAGAGACAGTTTTAGGGAGAGGGTCTTCCCAGCACCACTTACATGGTATAACCACCCCCACCACCTCCAACCCCTGCCTGTTCTTCCTCTGCTCCTGTGGCTGGGTATGGATTTTACACAGTGGCAGTTGAAAGATGCTCAACTCCTGCTTTCTTTTCTGTGCCACCACTTCTCAATTTCTTTAGCAAAACATCCACTTTAAGCAGAAAGGGGGTCCAGGCCTTACTAAACTTTTTGATTTAGAATGGATTGAAGTGGGAAGGTACATGTCTTTTCCTCACTCCTGAGCTGAAAACAGAGGTAATGACAGCAAAATCTGAGCTCCACTATGTAGAGGTAATAATGGAGCCAGTAGGGGGATGGGTGGTACAGTGCAGGTACAGTAACCAGGCTCCAGTGGCTACCCGGCCCGGGTGGCTAATGGGCCACTGGCTTACAGAATCTATACGTTCCTTCCCTGCAGCCTGCAGCTCAGGGCCTTTTTCATCCAGTCTTTCCTGAAAGTTGCTTAGAACACTTGCTACCATCAGCAGTAGAGTGTTCCCTGAGTTGCTGGGTGCCAAATAAAATAACAACCCCCGATTCAAGGAATAACTAAAACAATGTTACAGAATGAGGGCCCCACCTCGGTCAAACTACTATTACCTAGTTTCCTGGCTCTCTAGAAGGTAAAATGCATTTCTTTCAGAAGCACATGAATACGTTCCCTAAGACCAGTAACCATGGCTTTTTATTTCCTTTAAAAATTATTTTAACATTGTGCCCCCTGACCTTGGTATAGTGCCTGGCATATGGTGATGCTCAAGAAATTTCTGTGGAATGAAAGGATAAGGTCTTTTGGTCAGAGAGAGCCTAGTGGGTTTTCATGTACTCGCCAGCAGTCCGTGCATGCTGAGCCCAGGGTAACCAGGGGAGGGCTGAATGGGTTGCTAGGACCCAGTTCCCTACAATTAAAACCTCCAGTCTCACTGCCTGCTAGTTTGCTTCTCCCCACCACAATCTTCTTCTCACAGTTACACCTTTTCCCTCCAAGTTGGTTCTCAATTCACGATAAGTTGCCTATTAACCACACCCTCAATGACTGTTCTCATCTTTAAAAAGCCTTGTTAAATCATCACACTGTGCAAATCATTATATTGTATCTCAAGATGCAGAGGAGTGTTATCTTGTCCTAGGTGGCTTTGCTGCATTGAGGTGGCTGCATCTGAGATTCTCTGTAGCTTTCTAATGCTGAAGCCCCAAGGCTCAGCTTGCTGCTACAGAAAACCGAGTCACTCAGAGGAATTCCCCACTGGAGCCTAACTTGCATCACTTCATTTAATCAGTAAATTGACCTCTTGTCTGTGGGAGCTGCAGACCCAGGGCCCTCCCCCATGGTCACAGCTCAGGAGTGGGCAGAGCAGGGGTGAGCAGGAAGCTGGCTGGGTCTCTGGTTTCTAACAGGCTTTTTAAATTAAGATGACTCCAAAATTTCTACCTCTCACTCCCAATAACTCCAGTCACAAAGCAAGTCTCTACCATTAACTAGAAATTGTCTTAACAAACCGATTCCATGGACTCTCAGGTACTGTAGCAGGTCTGTCTAGCCAGCCGGCCAGTGGTAGTTAAGGTGCATTGAGCGGAGCCCGCTGACCCGGGGCAGGGAGGCTGGGCAGATGTGGCGGTCAGGGGCAGGGCTCCTCTTTGCACCCTAGTAAACGCCGATGGCCTGAACTGTAGAATCGTTTGCCTTTCAGTTAAAATCCTTTCCAGAAGCTAACTTATTAGTTGCTTACATTGCAGGCTCATTGTCCGTGGAAGTCAGCTACCTGGGCTTTTAGAGGCCAGAGAAGGAATCCTGTTCCCTGTGCAGGTCGTGCGCAGAAGGTCTAATTGTTCGAGGTTTTCACTGCTTTTATTCAATGAGGTTTGGAACACAAGAGGCCAAAAACGAGGAATGTGATTTTAGGATCCCCTAGAGGGAATTATAAGTTAAGAAATTGTCCAAGACGAAAAAATTAGGAGGAAATCACCCCAACTCACGCTGACTGGGTCTCCTTCAGAAATGCGATCTTGACGGTAGACTTGACCAGAGGATGACGTCACAGATTCGCATGATCCCAGGGTCTGAATGCAGCACATTCTTCTACACGCAAACACACGCACACACACAACACCCTTACACGTATACCCCGGCTTCTATGAGTAAAACTTGCTGTTGCTGACTCTCTTCTCTCTCAACCTGAAATGAAACAGATTCCACCATTATCCACTGGGCTAGCACACAGGCCGTGTGCTCGCAACATTTCCCGTCCACACATCTGCAGGTCATTCCTGGCTGGATGGTGACCTCTTGGCAAGATATTTTACCTCTCTGAGTCTGTTTCCTCATTGGTCATTGCCACTTGCTAGGCTGAGGTAAAGATGCAGTGAGAATAATATGGGTGAGGAGTCTACACGCTGTTTCCCACTGGAGGCTGCCATGGGCATTTTGGGGGGTCAGTGCTTTGTGGAGCAGGGCTGTCTGGCACATTACCGGACACTAGGCGTCCTGGCTGTGCTACCCCCATTACATGTGTGTAGCACAATCCAAAGCACCCCATGGTGGGGCAGGGGAGGATTCTGCCCTGCTTTAGAACCACTGGACTAGCCCCTTCTTGGGAATACGATGGGGGCTCTTTAAAAGGTAGTGGTCGTCCTCCATGTTCATGGACACTATGAGTGTCCCTCTAGTGATGACAGTTCGGCTTAGGGAAGGTGCAGATACTCAAGATAGTGCTAAAAGTTCATTTATTGAGCAAAGAGAGCTAAAGTCAAGGGTATTGGTCAAGGGATTTCTAAAGATGGTGGTGCCTTCCCAAAGCCTGGCCCCAGGTGCCCAAGGTCGCTGTGCTGAGAGAAGCAAGACCTGAGGGTCTGCAGGTGGGGAAGGGGCTGACCTACCTCCGGTTGCACTTCTCCTGGTACAGCTGGAGCTGGTTCTCGTTGACATTGAACTCTTTAATGAGGGCATCCCGGTTGGCATTGCGCAAGTTCTGGTGTGTGTCATACAGAAAGAGCTGGTTGTTCAGCTCTTCTTGCCGCCTCCGCAGCTGGCGACAGGAGGAGTAGAGTTCCTCTTCGCTCTCCTGGAGAGTAGAGAAGAGAACCACCATGTGATGACAACGTCTTCCAAACCAGAAGGTGGGCCATGCCACCTTAAGAGTGTGACTGAGGGAAGCATAGGGCAGAAGGTTTACAACTGGGATTATCCCAGGAGATCCAGGGCCTACTTTAACCAAAGATAAAACTGGCCATCATTTACTGCATTGGAAACAAGCAATCCAAAAAAATCCTTGTTCACAATAAAGGATGGCTTCACTGTGAAACACTGAATAACGATGCATTGCCCATTGTTATTTCTTAACCAAATCTGGCTTTTCACTGGTCTACACCACCTTCGGACCCTTATCCCAACACAAAGGGTGTCAGCAGCTCTGTGAGTAAAGTGGAACCTAGCTGGCAAGGGAGAGAACAGGTTAATATGAGGATGGAAGGGTAGTCAGGAGCCAGCAGATCATTTAAGATTTCATAAAGGGCCTTATTAAAAGGCAAAGTAACACACTACAACATGGATGAACCTTGAAAACATTACACTAAGGGGAAAAAGCCATTTCCAAAAGACCACATACCATGATTCCACTTACATGAAATGTCCAAAACAGGCAATATCAATACATAGAGACAAAATAGATGAGTGGTTGCCTGGGGTGGGGATGGAGTGAGTGGAGACAGGTAATGAGCAGGAATTTCTTTTGGGGTGATGAAAATGTTCTAAAATTGATCATGGTGATGGCGGAATAACTGTGAGTATATTAAAAACTGTTGAACTGTATACTTTAAATGAGTGAATTGCATGATATATAAATTAGCTCAATAGGGCTGTACTTCCCTCCCCCGCAAAAAGCCAAGGTAACACAGGTTATGCCCCACAGATGGGCACTGACTCAATTCTAGCCAGTGCTGATGTCTTGCTCCCCACCACCTCCAGGCACATGACCCAAGCCAGGCCAGCTAGAAGCACCCATAGGGCTCTGGTTTGTGCTCTTGGTTAAACAACAGTTTCTTTTCTTGGGGATCTGCTGAGTGATGACTGTTTCCAGTTGCCAGTGGCCCCTTTGCTGTCACATATAAAGTTGGGAATGAAGCCACAAGAGGGAGACAGAACCATTGGGGAGCACCTGGATCCAGCTGTGACGGAAGCAATCTACCTGTAAACTTTGCAATGTCTGAGCCCAAATATTCTCTCTATTATGCTAACAAAAAAATTTATCAGGGTGAGAAGTTTGGGTTTCAGCATAGGAGGAGGAGGGGGAGGGCAGCGAGGGCGTTTTACCCCACTGATGTTTTTAAAAGGTTGCTGACCAGTCCTTGGTGACTAATTCAGAGAATTGAGGGAAGTATTGGGAATAGTCAATAATGACTGCTTAAATGTATGCCATTCCTCACGGAGATCAGCTTTCCTTCCTGTTAAGAGTAAAGCAAAGCAAAACACACAGCCCATTCAAATATTAACCCTGTACTACCAATGGTCATTTTCCCTTCTCCCCACCTAGAAGAAAGCCACTTCTGTTGCTTTCATATATGTGATGGCCGTTGATTATTCAGGTTAAGTTCAAAGCCTACCTTTTCTACTAACACTTTTATAATTAAGGCCCTTTAGCTCCTTTTCTAAACCCTAAAGCTTTTTATATCATATTATATAATTTAGTCCTTAGTATTCCACGTATGTAAAATCATAACATTCAGAGAAGAAAACATATACAGCAGGGCCTTGAATAATGTTCCGTTCGACGTCCTTTCGTTATAACGCTGAGAAAAAAGATAGATTCCAGCCAGGGCCTCTGTGTGGAGTCTGCACATTCTCCCCACGTCTGTGTGGGTTTTCTCCAGGCACTCTGCTTTCCTCTGGCGCCCCAAAGATGCAGTAAGACAGACTGGCGTGTCTGCACTGCCCCTGTCTGAAGGAGTGTGGTGAGCGTGAGCACGCCCTGTGCTGGAGGGCGTCCTGTGCAGACGGGCTCAGGCCCCCTGCCACCCTGAGGTGGAATACGCAGGTTGGAGAGAATTATGTTACTTGTTTTTATTAATTTTTCTTAAATGTATGCCTGGCTCACATTTACTGCAATGTTCAACGTTAGAAATGTTTTGGGTCATTATTTAGAAGTTTGGTGAGTCTGTGACCAGAAGTATGCTATAGGAACTTTTATTTATATCAATTAGCCTATGGTGAAATTGGTCTTGTTATACATTGTTTTAACGTTGCCATTCCCAAGAATCTACTGATGTTAAGTGAGGACTTACTGTATACAGTTTAATGAATAACTGTAAAGCAAACAGCTATAAAGTCAAGATATAGAGCACTGTCCACTCTAAGCACCCCTCCCAATCAAGACTCCCTCCATAACTCTTAGAATTTGGAGACAATTACTACCTGTTTCTCTTTGAGTCTGAGTTTTCACACAAAAATGTAGTTTGTTTTTCTTTTCCAAGTCTTTAGTAATTTCTGTTTTCTAATATATTTTACTGATTTCTTTGCTCACCATGCTTCCTGCATTGTATTCCCTTTTGCTTAAGAGTATTTTGGTAGTTCTTTTACAAAGGTTTATTAGCACTAAATGATCTTCCTTTGTGTGTCTGAAAATACCTTCCTTTTGCCCTCACTCTTGAATGACTGTTTTCAGGATACAGAATGTCTAGACTGACGGCTTGTTTCTTAACCAATGTTGAAGGTTTCCCCTAGACTTCAGGCTGCATCCGCTGTAGGCGGGAGTGGTACCGTCCCGGTCGATCCTCCGGAGGGGATCTGTCTTCTCGCTCTCTTTTACAATTTTGTTTCTCCCGGTCCTGCCCAGTCAATGAAACACGATGTGTCTGTACACAGACCTACACTGCTGTGTACTGCCGTGTCTGTGGTCGGAGCGCTCATGTCTCTTCAGTGCTGGAAAACCCTCAGTCATCAACGTCTCAAATATTTTATGTTGAAGTTTCTCATCCTACCATCCTTCTTTTAACTCTTATTTTTCATATTTAAAGCTTGTCTTGCGTTCAAAGCTAATTTCTCTAATATAGTCTTCACATTTACTAATTCTTTGTTAAACTGCATCCTTCCTGGAATTTCCCACTTACTAAGCTTTAAAGCAGTATTTTTTATTTAATTAATTTTTGAAGCAGAGGAGAGAGAGATGGAGAAAGAGAAACATCTATTTGTTGTTCCACTTATTTATGCATTCATTCGTTACTTCTTGTATGTGCCCTGGCCAGAGATTGAACCCACAACCTTGGCATATTGGGATGCTGCTCTAACTGAGCTACCCAGCCAGGGCGGCAATTGTTTTCATAATTTTTCAAACTGTATTTCCAGTATTCCTAATTGGTCCTTTCATGCCTACGTGTCCTTGATTAATAGTAAGAAGGGTTGTTCTTTTAAAATTCTACTTGTTGGGTTTGCTCTGGAAAAAAATTTACTTCAAAGTCGTTTGCAGATTCACTGGAGTGAATTCTCTTGCTTTTACATTTGTTAGCTATGGGCATTATTTTCTTTGAGTGCCTTAAAATTTTAATGCTCAAGCTCACCTTGGATGGGAAGGATGATTCCTGCCTTGAATCTGTATGTTGGTATCTGGTTTTCTGAATGTTGTAAATGTTGGGGGTGGACCCCCAAGGGCAGGATCAACTAAGTGTTAGGGTGATGGCCGGCGGCTCTGGGCTCTCAGAAATAGTACAGGCTGCAGGACTGTGTCCACTTTTATCCCAATTCCTCAGGCAAGCGGCTGACCATGGCCTGAGGCCTGGGCACTCG
Organism: Trachops cirrhosus; assembly: GCA_028533065.1. Classification (NCBI taxonomy): domain Eukaryota; kingdom Metazoa; phylum Chordata; class Mammalia; order Chiroptera; family Phyllostomidae; genus Trachops; species Trachops cirrhosus. Next base: position 23,344,304 of record CM052550.1, on the reverse strand, counting down.
CCAAATCTCTTTTTCTAGAGGGCGTTTTTGGAAAAGTGAAGCCCACCTTGCCCCGAATCGCCTCTGTAGGCAGCCTTCCGTGCCACTGCATCAGTCACAACAGTGAAGGAAGTGAATGAAGCGTCCAGGCACAGGAGTTAGAAAGTCAATAGAAGGTTAAGGAAAGCAGGCTGAATCCATAAAGGTAAACATGGAAATGGCTGAATCAGAAAAACAAACTCTTCAATATAAAAATATAAAATAAATGCAAGAGCTGGGTTCTGTGGGAAAAACACAAACAGAACCAATAAAGTATATAATCCATTATCTAAGCTAGAAATGTGTGTTAAGTCCAAATAAGACATCGGCATAGATATACAACTACAGATAAAAAGAAATGGAAGGAGCCTGTGAAATAAATAAAAAATAAGATAACAGAAAGAATGAATATATGTGTTCATATTTACTTATTATAAGGCTCTAGCTCCAATATATATAATAGAAATAGACATCTATATTTCCTATTATAGAAAATTATCCCATGAGAAAATAATTGAAAAGACCAATTTTACTCCAGAAGAAAATGAGAAAGTTTTATAGTCAAGCCCAGGAACTTTCATAAGTGATGTCTTTAACACCTGTTACGTGTAGGTAGGAGTTAACTCCAGTTCTATGAAAAATGTGCCATAGCCCTGAGAAAGAAGGAAGGTCTGTCTCCAGGTCATTTTAATGAAGCCAGTGTAACAAAGCCTGACCCAAACTACAGACTGAACACTCCGTGAAAACCAGTGCAAAAGTCCTAAATAAAATATTAATGAATACTTCATGGAAGCACATTAAGCAATACCACCTATTTCCACTAAGGAATTCTTTTTTTCTGCTATCTTAAAATGACTGTTTCACACCTCGGGCTCTCCTCAAACCTCCCCCATCTCAGCTGATGGCCTGGCTTCCTGTTTCACATACAACACAGAGGAAATGACATGGGAAATGTGCCCATCCCGGCCCCTGTACCGCATCGCTGCCTTCTTTCCTGCTGGCTCCAGGTCCCATCTCCTCTCTCCTACTCAGTTCTTCCCACACATATTCCTTCTCTCTCCTGCATCACTGTTGCCCTTCTCTACGAACTCATTTCCTCCAGCAGCATGCAAACACACCTTAAAAGGCTCTCCCTTCACCCCACACCCCCCTCCACCAACTGACCCATCTCTCTTCTCACCTTCACAGCAAAGGTCCATGAATAACTCATACTCCTCATCAATGTATCACTGACTCCCACTTACATCCTCAAGTTCAATTTCAGCTTGTATTACTTATGTGTGCACAGAGTTGAAAGAGTCAAGAAGTACTATAGGGATTGTTCCCCCAAACCAGCTGTCTCCATGTTCACCATCCCCCACCCCTCATGACCCCTGCTCCCCCAAATCAATAGTTGTCTCTTTGATTACAGACAGTTCTTAAAAAATGCTTATACTGCATACTCTTGGTTTTTCGGTTTTTAGGTATTATCTTCAGAGAAAGATCTGGCTATTTTCCCCACATACTCTCTTATCTTTCCCCATGGAGATATGTCTATTTTGGGTTATATCAGTTTATGTTTATATTGTGATTTTAGAGTCATTCCCATTGTATCGCCTGTAACCCCTTGTTTTAAATGGGTGTGTATAGATATTTTTAAATTTAAGATCCTTGAATTCTTAGAGAACATCATTGGCAATAAATTGCACCTGGCCTGTAACAAAATCTTCATGGAGTTCTCTACCTTTAGTTTTTTCAGTTTTTGTCTCTCCTCCTCCCTTCCCTGATGCTTTATTCATTTAATTATTTTATGATGAAATTTTAAAACTTACATAAAAGTTGCAATAGAATAGTAAGCTCTCATATACCCTACACACCCAAGATTCCCCAGGGTTAACATCCTGCACAATCAGAGTAACAATCATCAAAACCAAGAAACTGACGCTGGCGCAATACTGCTAACTACAGATTTTATTTGGTTCTCTACCAATGTCCTTTTTCTGTTCCAACATCCAGTCCAGCATCCCACACTGCATTTAGTTCCTGTGTCTCCTTGGAGTCCTCCAACCTGCGGCACTTTCTCCGTCTCATCTTTTGTGACCTTGCCACTTTTGAGGAGTACTGGTGGGTAATTTTGCACACCATCCCACAAAGTGATGTACCCCTCTCAGGAGATATCTTCTCATTGGTGGTAACACTGATCATTTGGTTAAGATGGTGTGTGCTGGGGTCATCCAGTGTTGAGCTGCTATTTTCCTCTTTCCAATTAATAAATTTCTTGAAGGATACAAATATCCTGTTTCTCCTCAGACCTTCACTCGCTTTAGCATCCATTGGCAGATCTTACCTATAGCAATCACTTACTGTGATGTTCCAACAGCAATTTTCTAGTTCTCACATTCATTTTACATTTAATTGGAATTCTCCTATAAGAAAGAGCTCTCTCTTCTCTCTCATTTAATTACTAAATATTCACATGTCCATGAGTGAATAGTTTTATTCTACATATTATAATCCAATATCATTACTTTGTTGCTCAAATTGTTCCAACTTTGGCCACTGGGAGCCCTTTTGGGGTGGTTCCTATACCCAACAACATGTCCCCCATCCTTTTTTCAGCCCTTCTTTACTTACTGGAACTGCCAGACAGTCCAGGCTAATTTCACATTTCATCTGTCTCAGCTCTGGAATCAACCACTTGTTTAAAGAGCTCTGATTACCTTTACCGGAGAATGATATTTAGAAAGCAAAACCAGGGTGCTTGGGTGTGCTCACTGCTACTGGGGTGTCACTGGCTCTGGGCCCTCTAAGCAGACAGAGCCAGAGTGTGTGTGTGTGTGTGCGCGCGCGCGCGCGCACCTGCATAGTAACTGATGCACACACATTTATTTCTGGATCTACCTATCTGTATGCCTCTCCCCAAGTTTTTAAAAGTGAATTTATGACAATACCTGATTCCAATCAAACATTAATTTTGGAAGGGTTGATATATATTTCTACTTGTTCAGGTGTTGCTTTATAAGCCCTGTACCTTTCTTGTTTAAATTTCTCCTAATGTGTTGCTATAATTTTTGTTAATATCATGAATGAGATTTCTCATCTGTTCCTGCTTCCCACCCTGTATTTTCTAGAATAAAGTGGTTAGACTTAATAAATACCAGACAAACAAAAATCAGTCTCCTTAGAATTATAGCCTCTGTTTTTGTAAATCTATAACCATAATTTGTGAATAGACAGTTTTACCTCCTCACCACAATTTATACTGATCATTTAAATTTATACATTTGTGGCATCTAGTGGTTTATGCTTTTTCTCACTAAATGTGTTGCTAATCGTGCCATGTTAAACCATCCTTGCATTATCACAATAAACTACTTGGCTGTAATATATTGTTCTTCTAGTAAATAGCTGGAAATGACTTGCTAATTTTTTTGGAATTTTAACATCTGTATTCATAAATGACATCAATCCATGATGTCATTTATGAATGCAGTACAAGGGGGAGGAGAGATGGCATACTATCTTTCTCCAATTTTTATATGAAAGTTATATAGCTTCAAGACACTAATTGGAACATTTCCATTTTTCTATTGATGTCAATGCATTAAACTTGGAATTATGTTCTTTATATCCAGGTAGAACACAGCTATAAAGCCATCCAGATCTGATACCTGTTTTATCTCAGGGGTGTTTTATGACCCTTCAAGTGTTTCCTATAGGATTTTGTAAGTTTTGCACTGCTTCTTGAAACAACTTTAGCCCATTTACATTCTTCAAGGCAGTCACACATTTGCCCTCCTATTTCAAATTTATTTCTATCTTCTCATTATTTGGAGGCTCAGTCCTCTTTTCCATATTTACTCCTGCATGTTTTTGCTCTTACCTTGTTCCTTCATTAAGCAGGAAAAGAGTTTATTTAATTGGCCTTTTCAATGAATCAGCATTTGTTTTCTACCGTCTTTGTTTTGTGTTTCATCCAGTTGACCTTCCAACTCCATTTAGTTTGAGTATTTATAAAATTTTTAAGATGAATGCTTAGTGCATGTGTTTTAAGTCTAGTTTCCAATATGAAGTAGACAAATCTGGTGTTAGAGTTATTTGATTTTCTCAGTAGATAACTTAGTGTGTTGGGAAGTTCAGGTTTTATTATTTATCCATGGAATTCAAAACTTTTATTGAAATGCAACTAGGGGTGAGTGTGTTTTCTATTCAGCTCTTCAGGAATCAAGTGAGCCTCCCAAGCACCTAATCAGACAGAGCTCCCTCCGTTAACTGTTTCAGTAATGGCTCCTCACCCGATGTTCCACTTTGTCCTTTGGAACGTGCTTGCCTGTCAGGTCACTTGCATCTGTCCTCCGAGCTTATCTTTTCCTTTATGACTTCCATCTCATGGTGGTTCCTCTCTCGATTGTGAGACATTTCTGTCATGTTATCTTTTAGGTCACTAATGTGAAGGCCTGTGTTCATATGCTGAATTTTTTAATTAAGAAATGGGTTTTTTGTTTCAAATTCCACAGTCTTTTCCAGTGCTCTACTTGGATATCTGTGAAAGCTTTCATGACTTATGAGGGTTCTCACTGGCCACTTCCAACGGCTCTGCTTCAACTCCACCTGTACCAAGTCCACCTGGGTCTGTCTTCCTTTCATTCCTCTGCGCCAGTTCTCTTTCTCACTGTGTCCTCGCGGTTTTGTCTGTTCAGTAGTCATGTCAAGTTGTTGGGTCTGCATGGCTGGCACAGCAGTTTCTGCTCTTAGGGAGTGACATCTGGCAAGCTGGCAAACGTAGCTATTTACGTACAAGGAGGATCTTTCTCTGAACAGTTGGGTTTCCCCAACTGTAAGGAAATCTTCCCTAACCTCAAAAACCAGGACCAGCTCCAGACTGCGCCTCCCCCTCCTGGTCCTCTGTGACTCTGGAAAGTATGCTGGAGCCTTTCTGCAAAGGGACTCACGTGCGTCTGTCTCATGGCTGAGCACTCACTGGGAGACACAGCATCCCAGCCTTTCCCCTAGGCTAGTCCAGCCCCTGCATCTTAGCTCCCACCCAGTGCAAAGCTAAGCACCCAGGGAGCAGTACTCAAAGATCCCAGGGCAGCCAGTTTTCTCAAACACACCCTCCAGCTACTGCCAGCATGCCCGCTGATGATGGTTAGAATGGAATATTCAAGTTTCCATACTTTCTCCCTTCCCATTTTTCTGAATCTCCCAAGTTTAGATCAGTTGAGTGAAGGCCCTTTTCAATTAATGGCAAGACTGGATATAATACATCAACTTAAAAGAAACTATTTACTTTCAGAGAACAATTCAACATATATCCAAAAATATATTATCTTTTTTTCCCTCTCTCTTTGATCTATTATTCCATTACTAAATATCTAGCCTTAGGAAGTAATTTTTAATCAAAAAGTGTTATATAAAGACTTTCATTATTTATAAAGTAACAAACTACAAACAACCCAACTGTCCGTCAGTGAGAGAATGGACAAGTGAATTAACGACCCACACCTAATGAAACAGGCACTAAGGGCTTGGAAAATCATGTAATGACATAGAAAAATGCATAGAGTCCTCTGTGAAGTGGTAAAGGGCACACATTCATATGCATTAGATGACTCTAGCCATGAAAATATATGCAAAAATTTATCAGGCAAAGGAAATATACCAACGTACTAACAGTGGTTATGTACAGGTTGTTTATGGGAATTTTTTCAAATCCCTCCTTCTTTTCTTTCCCTGCTTCAAATTAAATATAGTAGGTAATAAAATGGTACTGAAAATACTCTTTGTAAACCATACACACACCTGAGTAAAGGACTGAGAATTGATAAAGTAATTGTGACATGTAAATAAATGGTTTCTTCAGAAGGGGCTTAAAGTGCTTATTGACAGTTTTCTGGGGCTTTAAACTCTATCTCAGCAAATGTTTTATGAGTAAACTCCATCTCAGCCCTCACTGGATCAATCAGCTGCTCAGACAAATCTCTTGTGAAGCTGTTTACCAGTCTTCCCCTGACATCACAAGGATACGGTGATAAAACAAAGTTTGACCTTGGGCACGAGAAAGCCCAGGTCTACAGAACACAGCCCAGCTTGGCTCCCCAGAAACAGTGTGGGGCAGAAACGCCAATGGCACCTGTGGTTTAGAACCAGGGGACAGATGTGGAATTAAATAAAAGCTCGAAAACCAGCAGCTGAAATGGAATTTACACACTTAGACAAGTTCTCTTCCCAATTCCTTCACAGAGACACAGCGTGGCACCGGGAACCCACACCACGCCCCTGCGCCTCTGCCACACTCTTCTGGCACCCCCAGCAGCGTGGGCTTCCCCCACCCACGTCTGGGTGAACACATGTTCCTTCAAATATGGTAACTTTCTCTGCTGCCAGCGGCACCTAATTATTTACATTATTTGTGCCGTCTCCAAGTCACTCCCGGCAGCTTTGCACAGCAGTGCCGAGACAAATGCCGTCCGGCCGCCATCGGAAACCACTTTTATCGCTTGTTTTTTCGGTGAAATGTCTGCAGAAGGGTTTTATGTACACAGAGAGGCGGTGTTGGTTTCCTTTCCCCAGGCAGCAGAATCCCAGCTCTGTCGGGGGGCCAGGAAGAGGGAAGCTTGTCTGAGTTCAAGGGTCTGCAAACTTACTTACTCCAGGCTTTTGCTGAAGGCCCAGGTTTTACCCTCTTGCCATCCTGCTCAATGAACTTATCTGGGAATCGATCCTAAGGAATTCATTCTGAATTATAGGAGGAAAAGAGTAACCACTCTTCTGAAGATGATCATGAGAGCTTTATAAGTGGATTCCATCTAAATGCCCAACATAGGGGGATGTTTAATCTATGGTTGATCAGCTTAATAGAAAAAACCTGTCAGTCATTCAGTGCTAATGAAGATTAAGTAATAGCATGAAAAGTGCTTATAAACTTGCTTTAAAGCAGTGGTTCTTGACTGGGGATGATTTTTTTTTTACCACCCAGGGGATATATGACAATATTTGGAGATAGTTTTGGCTGTTATGCAAGGGGCAGGAGGGTGGGGTTGCTACTGGCATTTAGTAGGTTGAGGGCAGGGATGCTGCTAAACATCTTACACTGCACTGGGCCGCTCCCACCCCGAGGTACGATCTGGCCCCAAATGTCAGTAGTGCAGACAGAAAAAATTACACATGTATACAGACATTTGCATTATTACCACTATTACATTTCCATAAAAATACGTTGGCCTGGAAATGAAGGAGGCAAACAGACCAGATGCTAGCTTTATCTACTCATCTCTTCCCCCAAATTATAAAACTATGTTTTCCACACAGTCTGCGCTGTGTGCAGTTTTAAATTATTTATACAAAATAATATACATTGACTTAAGTCTTTTAATGGACTTCTTAAAGACTTCAGATAGTTTTATTAATGATAAATTGACAAATGCATAATTTAAAAGAGTGGAAGTGGAAGACTTGCTTATTCTCAATAAGGACACATTGGCTGACTCAGTCGCCTGGTAAAGGGAGAAATTGATATAAACTTTAATGACCAGGTATTTCTATCTTGGGAAAAATCACAAAATGTGATTTTTTGATCTGTAATTCAAGGTTCCAGTGAGAACTATAATCTTTACATAAACACTGCATTTATTTTTGACAGCGTCCAAAGCACTACCATTTAAAAATTATTCCAAAATGGGAAAACCTTCTATCCAAATTTCATCATCATAAGCTTACTTTTTACCAACAAAAAGTGATGCCTTGGTTGCCAGTGAGGATCTAGGGCCCCCAACTAGTGTGCCTTTTAAATCTCTACCTGTTTTTACTGCTTTCTGTCCTATTTTTGCATGCTCTTTCATTCTGATGCTTCTAAAATGCTTTGGGATATAAAAGTATCATGGTTGCAAGAACCGAATGCAAGGGAAGCAGCTATGCAGAGAAGGCTAACGTTCTCTCCTCTGAATTGAGTTCATGAATTTTTACTGCACGGGCTATAGCTGTTAAGAGAAATCCCCACCCCTGCCACCCTCCCTCCACATTTGGTAGTTCTCAGCTAGATTCTGGAAGTTCCCAAATAGGCGACTTCCAAATCACTGTGTAGTTCTTACAGCCAAAAGAACAACAGGACAGGGCGTGACTTCTCTACCCAGAGAACAATGAGACTGAGAAAACAAGATGCGTATCCAGGGCAGTGACCAAGCCCACATCAGCCTGCTGGGGTCCAGAACCATGGTCTTGCTAGGTTATCCCAAGAGAGCTGGACTGACCACAGAAACCCCCCAGCTCACGCTGGGTTTTGTGGCAAGGGAATGGAAAGATTTTGGGAGATTGTACTGGCCACATATGAGGCCTTGCAAAAACACACATTGAGTGGGTTTCATTCTGTGGGCAAGGCCATCAAGAAGATTCCAAACCTCCAGAATCACAGTAAATATTCCATCAAACCAAGACCTGAGCTATACCTACAGCTTGGTGCTATGTCGTCAGCAACCTATCTCAGTCTCGAAAAGTTCAAGGAGGCCAAGCCCTTTCTTCTACATCTCCCTAACTGGTCAAAAGCAGGGATTAAATGTCTTCAAGGCCTTGGCAAAATGAAAGGAGCAAAAAGGCAGGCTTCTCCAAAGGCAGATAGAACAAGAGGAGCGCAGCTCAGTATGGGAAGCTGTGGTCTATGAACATCCTTCCCCATGACAAGGCCTTTTTGGATGCTCTCAGGCTTTTTAAGGGATTACCCAAGACCAACAGGGAGAGAAGCATGCAGGAAGGGTGAATGTACCTAGAAAAGCATTGCCTTTGCCTGGCTTTCCTGAAATGAAACTATGGGGAACTTCCAAAGAGTTTCACCTTTCCAACTACATAGCCTACTCATATAATCATATGGCACTCTCCAAGAGGGATGGACTCTGGGAGAAAAAACTGTAGGCCCTATGGGGAGATCTGTCGCTGAGAGGAATTCTTTTTAATGACGTGGTAATAATGTTTGGCTAGATAACTCTCGATGGGTTTAAGCCCAGCAGCCAACCATACTCATCAACCATGTCTAGCCACCAGCAGATGTAGCTCAGGGAACCCCGAGGGACTTCTCCACTCACCAGGACTGGTCGCATCTCACAGAAAACCAGGAGGGAAGCCAGCTCAATGTCTTCGCTGTACCCATTCTTCAGAGGAACAGATCTAAATCCTGCAGCAGAAAGGAAAAACAATGCAAAGGCAGGTAATTAATGGCACATCTCCCTGACCATAGCTTTTTTGGGGGTACCCAGGGATCACATGCTTAGTCCAAGGAGCAGAGAGGTCAGTGCCCCCTACTGGAGCTGACTTTCAGGCAGCCAGAGGTCCTGTCCTGACGGTTACGGAGAGGGCTCCAGAACGCAGGCTTGACTGACAGGTCCGTACCGAAAAGGGGAGTTAAAAATATCTGCCGGCTAGAAATGAAAATGATTCACTCAGAAGAAATGAAAACCCACAGAACATTACACACCGAATTTAGAGTGACTGCAGCTGTGGTTCAATTCCTTAAATACTCCAGAGGCCAAAGATTCAAAGGAGTAATGAATCCTTGCATCCATTTTCTCCACTTAGCCCTTTACAAAGCAGAGGACGGGGGGAGTGTCTTTAAAGATTTCCAATGGGAAGAGATCTTTCTGCCCCTTGGCAGTTCAGAGCCCTATTGATCATCCTCCTCTGAAAGCCATTCCCTATTTACTTAAATGTTAACTTAGAGGAGCGTTGAAGTAGAGCTGAATTCCCCTGCCACCACCACCCATTAAGTAATGTTTAAGGCAGCGCATCTCAAAGGCTGGTTTGTCTCCTGTTTTAGTGAAGTAGTGGAAAAGAACACACGGTAAGGGCCCTGGCCGGTCGCTCAGTTGGTTAGTGTTGTCCCAATGCACCAATGAATGCAGAAATAGTGGAACAACACCTCGATGCTGCTCTCTCTCTCCCCTCCCTCACCCCCTTTCCTCTCTCAAATCAATAAATTTTTAAAAATACAGAGTAAAAGTGGAAGTCTCACTCCCATTCACTCATAATTCCTTATTCCACAAGAAACCACTGTGAACGGTATTATCTCAAAATAGTCTATGCATTTCAGTTTCCTTTAAAACCACAAAGGATAGTACTCTGACTTAAGCAATTCTGAACCTTACATTTTTCATTTTAACCCTGTACCTTGTGGATTCACTATATGGCCCTAGGTTGATTTGAAAGTTGTTTTTTAATTAAACTTTTAAATTTAAGGAAACATACAATATTCTACTTAGTTATATTAGTGTCAGGTATACAATATAGTGACTGGACATTTTTATACCTTACAATGTGATTGTCCCACTCATTCTAGTAATTATCTGGTACTGTGCAAACTTATCACAATATTATTGACTATTCCTCTTTACCTTTTTCACCCATTCTCCCCATCATCCTCCCCCTCTAGTAACCCCTTTCGTTTCTGTTTCTATGTTTCTGGTTTGGTTTTCTTTGTTACCTTTTTAGATTCCACATATAAGTGAAACCACATGGTACCTGTCTTTCTCTGACTTATTTCACTTAGCATAATACCCTCAAAATCATTCCATGTTGTCGCAAATGCCAAGATTTCACTCTCTTTTATTGCTGCATAATATTCCATTGTGTGGAATATCATACATGCTTTATTTGTTGGACACTTACATTGCTTCCACATCTTGGCTATCATAAATAATGCTGCAATAAATATAGGGGTGCATGTATCTTTTCAAATTAGTGTTTCTGTTTTCTTCAGAAAAATACCAAGAAGTGGATCAAAAAGCTATGATACGTTTATACAATGGAATTCTACGCAGCAGAGAGAAAAAAGGAACTTATACCTTTTGTGACAGCATGGATGGAACTGGAGAGCATTATGCTAAGTGAAATAAGCCAGGTGGCGAGGGACAAATACTATATGATCTCACCTTTAACTGGAACATAATCAACAAAAGAAAACAAACAAAATATAAATCATTGCTATCTTCATACTATTTTCCCATACCGACCTTACCAACTTGCTGTCCCACCCACAGTGCACAAGAGTGCCCTTTTCTCCACCTCCTTGCCAACACGTTATTTGTTGACTTTTTGATAATAGCCATCCTGACTGGTGTAAGGTGGTATTTCATTGTGGTTTTGATTTGCATTTCCCTGATCATTAGGGATGTTGAGCATCTTTTCAGGTCTGGTAGCCATCTGTATATCTTCTTTGGAGAAATGTCTTTTCATGTCCTCTGCCCATCTTTTGATTGGACTGTTTTTTTATACAAATTTTTTTATTTTTTAATTGAACATTTTATTGTTCAATTACAGTTGTCCCTATATTCTCCCCACCCCTCCCCCCACCCCCTCCAAACCCACCTCCCTCCCTTGCTTCCACCCTCCCCCTTGGTTTTGTCCATATGTTCTTTATAGTAGTTCCTGAAAACCATTCTTTGAACTGTCTCCTCCCCTCTCCCCTCTGGCTATTGTTAGATTGTTCTTAATTTCAATGACTCGGTTTATATTTTATTTGCTTTTTTCTTTTGTTGATTATGTTCCAGTTAAAGGTGAGATCATATGGTATTTGTCCCTCGCCACCTGGCTTACTTCACTTAGCATAATGCTCTCCAGTTCCATCCATGCTGTCACAAAGGGTATAAGTTCCTTCTTTCTCTCTGCTGTGTAGAATTCCATTGTGTAAATGTACCATAGTTTTTTGATCCACTCATTTGCTGCTATGAACATTGGGGTACATAGGTTCTTTTGGGTTAGTGTTTCAGGGTTCTTAGGGTAGAATCCCAGCAGTGGAATTGCTGGGTCAAAAGGCAGTTCCATTTTTAGTTTTCTGAGGAAATTCCATACTGTTTTCCACAGTGGCTGCACCAGTCTGCAGTCCCACCAACAGAGCACTAGGGTTCCCTTTTCTCCACATCCTCTCCAACACTTGTTTGTTGGATTGTTTACTTTTTTTGTTATTGAGTTGTATGAGTTTCTTGTATCTTTTGGATATCAACCCCTCATTAGATATATCACTTGCAATTATATTCTCTGATTCAGTAGGTCATCTTTTGTTTTGTTGGCTAGTTTCCTTCCCTGTGCAGAAGCTTTTTAGTTTGATGAAGTCCCATTTGTTTTTGTTTCCCTTGCATGAGGGGATATATCCAAAAAGATATTATTCAGACTGATGTCAAATAGTTTACTGCCTATGTTTTCTTCTAGGAGGTTTGTGGCTTCAGGCCTTACATTTAAGTCTTAAATCCACTTGAATTTATTTTTTGTATATGGTATAAGAGTGGTGCCATTTTATTTTTTGCATGTTTTTGTCCATTTTTACAACACTACTTGTTAAAGAGACTGTCATTACTCCATTGTATATTCTTACTGCTTTTGTCATATATTAGTTAACCACATAAGTGAGGGTTTATTTCTGGGCTATTCTGTTCCATTGATCTATGTGTCTGTTTTTGTGCCAGTACCATACTGTTTTAATTATTATAGTTTTGTAATATAGTTTGAAGTAAGGGAGTATGATGTCTCCAACTTTGTTCTTCTTACTCAAGATTGCTTTGGCTATGTTTTAGAATTATTCTAGTTCTGAGAAGAATGTCATTGGTATGTTCATAGGAATTGCATTGGATCTGTGGATTGCTTTGGGTAGCATGGTCCTTTTAATGAGCATGGCATATCATTCCATTTACTTGGGTCCTTTTCACATTCTTTAGTGTCTTATAGTTCTCACAGTACAGGTCTTTCCCTTCCTTGGTTAAATTTATTCCTCAGTATTTTATTCTTTTTCACACAATTGTAAATGGAATTTTTAAAATCTTCATTCAAGGATATGCTTATTGACTTGAGAGAGGAAGAGAAAGAGAGTAACATAGATGTGAGGAACATCTATTTGTTGCCTCCCATACATGCCCCGACCAGAGATCAAACCCACAACCTCGGCCCTGACTGGGGACCGAACCCACAACCTTTTGGTGTACAGAATGGCACTCCAATCAACTAAGCTACTTGGCCAGGACAGGAATTGTTTTCTGTTTCTCCTTCTGATTGTTCATTATTCATGTACAGAAATGCGACAGATTTCTGTATATTAATTTTTTATCCTGCTACTGTATGGAATTCTTTTACTATTTATATTCTTGGTGGATTCTATATGGTTTCCTATATATATTATTGTGTCATCTGCAAATAGTGACAGTTTTACTCCTTTTTTCCCCCAATATGGGTGCCTTTATTTCTTTGACTGCTAAGTCTAGGACTTCCAATTGAATTGTATTGAATAACAGCGGTGAGAGTGGGCATCCTTGTCTTGTTCCTGCTCTTAGAGGAACAACTTTCGTGTTTTCACCATTGAGTACGATGTTAGCTGGGGGTTTGTCATATGTAGCCTTTATCAAGCTGAGGTGAGTTCCATCTAAAACCACTTTGTTAACAGTTTTTTTATCATTAATGTTAAATTTTTTTCAAATTTTTTTCAGCACTACTGAAATCATTATGAATTTTATCCTTGGTTTTGTTGAATGTAATGTACCACAGTACTTGTTTTGGGGATGTTGAACCACCCTTGCATCCCTGGTACAAATCCCACTTGATCATGGTGTATAATCATTTTAATGTACCACTGAATATGGTTCACTAGTATTTTGTTGAGAATTTTGGCAACTGTGATCATCAGGGATATTGGCCTGTAATTCTCCTTTTATGTGGTGTCTCTCTGGTTTTGGTATTAGGATTATGCAAGCTTTGTAGAATGAATTTGAAGTGCTCCTTCCTCCTTTTTTTGGAACAGTTTGAGAAGAATAGGTACTAATTCATCTTGAAATGTTTGGTAGAATTCACCTGAGGAACCATCTTATCCTGGGCTTTTGTTTGTTGGGAATTTTTTAATATTGTTTCAATATCATTGCTCATAATTGGTCTGTTCAGATTCTCTGTTTCTTCCTGGTTTAGTCTTGAAAGGTTGTATGTTTCTAGAAAATTTATCCATTACTTCTAGATTGTCCAATTTGTTGGTATATAATTGTTCAGAGTATTATTTAATGATCTTTCATATTTCTATTGGGTTTGTTGTAATCTGTCTTTCATTTCTGATTTTATCTGTGTTCTCTTTTTTGCTTGATGAGTATTGCTAGAAGCTTGCCAATTTTATTTATCCTTTCAAAGAACCAGCTTTTAGTTTCATTAATCTTTTCTATTGCTTTTCTATTTTCTATTTCACTTATTTCCACTTTGATCTTTATTATTTCCTTCCTTCCACTTACTTAGGGTTTTTGTTCCTCTTTTTCTAGTTTCATTAGGTGCAAATTTAGATTATTTGGGATTTTTCCTCCTTGTTGAGTAGACCTTATATAGCTATAAACATTCCTCTTATAACTGCTTTTGCTACATCCCATACATTTTTTAAGGTTGTATTTTCATTTGTCTCATGGAGTGTTTGATTTCCTGTTCGACTTCCTCTTTGACCTATTGGTTGTTTAGAAGCATGTTGTTTAATCTCCATGCATTTGTAATTTTTCCACTTTTCTTCCTGTAGTTGATTTTGATTTCTAGTTTCATGCCATAGTAATCAGAAAATATACTGGATATAATTTCAATCTTCTTGAATTTATTGAGGCTCATTTTGTGGAGTTGTATGTGAAAATGTTCCATGTGCACTTGAGAAAAATGTGTAATCTACAGTTTTTGGATGAAATGCTCTAAGTCTATCAAATCAAACTGGTCTTATGTGGAAATTAAGGCTATTATTTCTATATTAATTTTCTGTCCATAAAAAATCTATCTACTGTTTGTGTAGTATTAAAGTCCCCAGCTACTATAATGTTGCTATTAATTTCTGCCTTTATGTCCATTAACATTTACTTTATATTCTTAAGTGCTTCTGCATTGGTTGTGTAGGTATTTACAATTATATCCTCTTCTTGGATGGACCCCTTTAAAATTATGTAATGCCCCTCTCTGTCTCTTTTTACAGTCTTTGTTTTGCAGTATATTTTGTCTGAGTATTGCTACCCCAGCTTTCTTTTTGTTTCTATGTGCATGGAACATATTTTCCAACCTTTCACTTTGTGTGTTTTTCCAATCTAATGTGAGTCTCATATAAGCAGTGTACAGATGGGTCATGTGTTTTTGTTTATCCGATCTGCCACCTTATGTCTTTTGATTGGAGCATTCAGTCCATTTACACTGAGTAATTATTGATAGGAATGTGCTTATTGACATTTTGTTAATTGTATTTTGGTTGTTTTTCTGGTTCCTCACTGCTCCTTTCTTCTTCTCTTGATCTCTTCCCTTTTAATTTGTTGGTTTTCTTTAGTGGTTTAATTGGATTGCTTTCTCTTCATTTTTTTTGTTTTTTTAATTATATTTTATTGATTATGCTATTATAGTTGTCCTAATTTTCCCCCCTTTGCCCCCTCCACCCAGCACCCCCCATTCCCTCAAACAATACCTCCACTATTGTTCATGTCTACGGGTCATGTGAATAAGTTCTTTGGATACTCCATTTCCTATACTGTACTTTACATCCCCAAGGCTAGTCCTCACTAAGTTCCTTGAGCATCCTATAATCGGAGTTTTAACCTCTGCATTTGATAGATTGCTTGTCACCATTTCATTTAGCTTTTTTCTGGACTTTTGATCTGTTCTTTCATTTTGGCTGTGTTCTTTGTCTCCTTGTTTTAGCAGATCCCCATCTTTATATCTTTATTTCTATGTATTAGGTGTTTTTGTATGTTTTTGGTATGATTACCATGAAATTCATATATAGATAGATATAATCTATCTAGCTACATATATATACACACACACACACACACACAGAGAAGCATTTAGGTTCAATCATATTCCGAAAGCACTATAGTTTTACTCCCCCCAATCTTTGCTTTTGATGTCATGTTTTATATCTTTTTGTTTAATATATCCCTGATTATTTATTGTCATAATAGTTCATTTTGCTACTACTATCTTTTAACCTTCATGTTGGCTTTTTAAGTGGTTGATTCACTGTGATTATTGTATATTTGCCTTTACCGGTGATAAATTTTTTTTTCCTGTATTATTTCTGGTTATAGCCTTTTCTTTTCTGCATAAAGAAGACCCTTTAACATTTCTTGTAAGGTCAGTTTACTGGGTGTGAATTTCTTTAGCTTTTGCTTGTCTGGGAATATCTTTATCTCTTTCAATTCCAAGTGACAACCTTGTCAGGTATAGTATCGTAGGTTGTAGATTCCTTTTTTTTTAAGTTTCTTTTATTTTTCAATTACAGTTTACATTCAATGGTATTCTGTATTAATTTCAGATGTACAGCATAGTGGTTAGATAGATTCCTTTCTTTCAGCACTTTAAATATCTCCTCCGCTACCTTATGGCCTGTAAAGTGCTCCTGCAAAATTAGCTGATAACCTTATGGGGTTTTCCTTGTATGTGATTTCGTGTTTCATTCTTGCTGCCTTTAAAGCTGCCTATTTATCCTTAACTTTTGCCTTTTGAATTACACTATGTCTTGATGCATTGTAGGTCTCTTTAGGTTCATCTTGTTTGGAACTCTGTTCTTCCTGGACCTGGATGTCTGTTTCCTTCCCCAGATTAGGATAGTTTTCAGGCATTATTTCTTCAAATACTTTTTCTGCTCCTTTCTCTCTTTCCTCATTTTATGGAATTCCTACAATGCAAACATTAGGGTGCTTGATGTTATCTCAGAGACCTCTTACTATCCTCATTTTTTTTCATTTTACTGTTCTAATTGGATGAGTTCCACTATTCTGTCTTCCAGATAGCTAATCCATTCTTCTGTATTAATCCATCTGCTGTTGACTCCTTCCAATATATTCATTTAAATTATTGTATTCTTCATCTCTGATTGGTTCTTTATTACATTTTCTATCTCTTTCTAGAGGTGCTGAGTTCCTCGATTGTACTCTCAAGTTTGTTGAGCTTCCTAATGACCATTTCTTTTAATTCTTTATCAAGCAAATTACTTATGTCTGTTTCATTGGGTTTTTCTCTGGAGTTTTTTTCTTATTCCTCCATTTGTGGCATATTCTTCTGTCTCCCCATTGTGTTGGACTTACTGTGTTTGTTCCCATGAGTTGACTGGAATAGATATCCCTTCCAGTCTTGAAAGAGTGGTATCTGTGTAGACTTCATTGAATAGTTTTGGCAGTCTGGTTGTAGTTGGGGCAGGCATGTGAGGTACCTTGTATGTCGCCTGGCCTGAAGGAGTGGGTTCCAGATGGGGCATTCTGGTGTGTCTGTGCCTGCCTGGCATTTTAATCTGGGTGTGGCTACCCGATGTAGACGAGGCTGCTAGGTGCATTCTCACTGTGTCCCATTGCTTTAACTGTCTGTGATCAGAGCAAGGCCTGGGTGGGGCTGCTTTGCATGCCTGCATCTCAACGTCCAGTTGCATGTGCACACACAGCTGCACTTTGCTTGTTCTGCTCCCTCTCAAGGTAGTGCTACTCCTCTGAACTCAGCTGCACCCTTCCAACTCTGCACAGCAGCCTTGTTGCTTTAATTGTCCACCCTTAGAGTAGGGTCTGAGTGAGTAGCTCAGCATGCCTGCTTTTCAGTGCCCTACTAACTCTGCTATTTCTCCAGGTGGGGTACCTTTCCTGCACAGAGCAACACCCCCTCACTCTGTGTGGGACAGTCTGTGGGTGGGCCCTGCAAAGTTTTGCTTGCTCCCCAACTTCTCGTGAGCAAGCCCCATATGCATGAGCACTATCTCTGCACTTTCTCTGGAAGAGACAGTCCTGCATGTGGATTCCTCAGTGTTTTGCTAGTTCCACACTCTGTCCAGGCAAGGAAGCCCCCTATGTGTGCAGCCTAGTGAGTGTGCAAAGCAGAACCCTGCTGTATCCGCTGGATCAATCTCCTGGTGGAGGCATCCCTTGTATGCAGCTATGGTGCCTTCCTCTTTCTGCTGGCTCCAGTTCCAAGAGGGGCACCTGGGGCCTACAGGTCAGCCAAAGGTCCTGGATGGAGCTCCTGCCCACTGTCCGTATTTGGGGGAAATGTAAGCAATGGCACTCAGAGATTCCTCCAGTCCTGGATTGTTTCCTCAGCTCCCAGAGAGCTGTTGTGGTACCCCAACCCTCTCAATGTGGTCGCTTTCTCTTAATTGTTGTGTAGATGCTTTTCAATTGGCTCACAGTTGTCTCTCAAGAGGAATGGCTCTGCCTATAGGTGTACATTTGATATGTCCTTGCAAGCGGGCAAGCTCAGCGTCCACCTACACCACCATCTTGGGCCCGCCTCTCTGACTTGAAAGCTTTTTTTTTGCATTGTATCTGCTGATTCTCAGCACAAGCAATACTCAAATTAGGGCACTCCCACTACTTCACCATTCAGGTTTTGGCTTGTTCAATGATTAGCCTTATTTCTCTTAGAGAACCTTTTACACTATCAGTTATAACCTTTAATATCTATTGAATCAATTGCTTTTCACTGCTTAAGATGAGGAAATTGGCATGCTTACACAACCCTGTACCTTCTCTTCCTCTTGGTCCCCTAATTTGTTAAAACCATATTATTTCTAAATCAACATGGTATTGTAATATGGGTGTTCCATTTTGTAGCCATAATTCTCCCACAAGGTAGGTGTGGTTATATTTTTCTGACATTTACACAGCAAAGCTAAAAGAGTATTACAAGAAGCACTTGAACAATCACTACCTAGATCTCACCATTAACCTTTTACTATACTTGTTTTATCACATTTCTCCACCCATCAATCTATCATATGTGTGTATTTCAAAGTAAGAGGAAGACTTTGTACATCGTACAGTTTCCCCTGAATATGTCAGCATGCCTCTCATTAACTAAAGCTCAGTGTTTGTTTATAGTGTTCTTTTTCTGATTTAAAATTGGCACACACAATGAAATGCACAATTTTCTTTAAGTGTCCAATGCTTACCACCCTTTTACTGAACATTTCTGCTGGCTAAATTTGCCTTTGTTTTCTTCGATTTGAACTCATGGACATATCCCTGAACTGTGCATGTCTGAACACACCTGCCCTTTAATTTTATGCTGGAGTGACAGTGAGTGGGCATAAAACCCTCAGGTCTTACTCTTTTCCCTGGAGGGTTTTTAGGGACATTGTTCTCCTTGAATACTGCTATAGGGAAGTTTTCTGAGGGAGTTACTCCTTACACAGGTGATGGGAATTTTGTTGTTGGTTGGCTTGTGGTGTTTGCCCAGATACCCACAGAATTCTTGCAGTCTAGCCCTGTGCTTCTCCAACTTTGATTCAGATATGAACCACCCGTGGATCTGATTACAGTGCAGATTCTGACCCTGGAGGTCTGGGGTGGGACCGAGCTCCTCTCGGTCTGTGAATGGCGGGGGGAAGAAGTCAGTCTAGGTGTGGATCGACTATTAGAATGTCCTGGGATCTGAGCACCCCCTGGTGTCTGGGGAGCCTGCCAGGCAGCCTGTGCCCTCCAGCTAACATGCTTCCAAGCAGAGTGGTACTGTTGCACTCAGTGCGTGCCTCTGGATGGGGGCCCCGTCACGTCTGCCAACATCTCCAGCTCCATATACCTCCTCTCCTGCCCAGGTCCCATGGTTATGAGCAGCCCTTCCTGAATATTGGGAAGTAGGACTGAAAGGGGTTTGCCAATTTCACCAAAAACAGTTTAATTCTGTTTTTATTCACGTTGGTTTGAGTTGTGTCACAGAGGAAAGGGAGCTGGAGACGTCTTTGGAAGAGTGAGCAGTGTTTTGGCTCGGGAGGAGTAGAGGAGGCCTGGAGAACAGGAAGAACAGGAGTCTGAAGAAAGACATCCTGGCTTCGCACCCAGCTCTGGTCTTACAGGTGTGTGACCTTGAGCAAGTTAATTAACATCTCTAGGCCCCAAAGTGCTTCTATTTAAAAAGCAGAGATGATAAAAACCTCTTTCACATGATTGCTATGAGGATTAGAAGAGAAAGAGTTTAAGGCACCTAACACAATAAATGATGTTTTTCTTCCTGAGCTCCAGCTGGCTTAAAAGCTTAAGCATATCCCTAATGACAATGGGCAAAGTTTATTTTTGAGTTCAGAAGGCCCCCAATGCCTTATGCACAAAGGGCTTGTTCATTTTATTTCACTCCCTCCATAAATATGGATGTGCCAGGCATTGTTAGAAGCTAGAAAGGAGAGGGAAAGAAAAGGTCCTTACTGAGTATCTCACAGCGGGGTGAAGGGTCACAGTTTTCATCATCCTTGACGCTTTGGTGCTTTGTTTGTTAAATCTCCAAGCTAAATCATAGCATTTTCTAGATGAACTGATATAATTTGATGGCTGTTAAGGAGGATTCATCAACTTTCCCCAAGGAGGGAGGGGCTGCCTTGCTCATGTGCCTTATCCTTCAAGTGGACACAGGTTAGGAATAGGTTGGCATAGTTACCATAAAAAGGAATCTGTCCTAAACGTTATTTATTTTAAAAGAGGCAAATTACAAGTCCTGGCTGGGTGGTTCAGTTGGTTAGAGCGTTGTCCATATAGCCAAAGGTTTCGGGTTTGATTCCCTATTGGGGCGTGTACCAGAGGCAACCTATCAATGTTTCTCTCTCTCTCCCTAAAATCAATAAACACATCCTCAGGTGAGGATTAGAAAATAAAAAGAACCAATTACAACGTTAAGAACTGCACCTAAATTGCTGGATTTAACATAGGTTACAACGTAGTGGGCAAGTTAACCAAGAGGGGTTTGCCGAATATCCGGCCTCTGGGACTTACAAAGGAGTGCCTGTTGTTCTCATCAGAGTAAGTTAGGAAGCTGGGTGATCCTAAAGTGCTAAAAGGCAGTTTAAACATTCTTCAAGCTCTTATTTAATCTAGGAATTCGTTTCCAGGATGGTAAGATGGGAAGGCTCAGTCTAGCTGTGTTCTCGAAATGCTACCCAAGGAGCTGGCTAAACGCACAGTCCTAGAGCCCAACCAGAGCTGCCTGAGTCCCACCGAGGAATGGACTCAGGAGCCTGCATTTTCCAACCGGGGTCCCAGCATGTCCACCTGGGCAAGTGCCCAGTGGTGGGAATGATCAGATTTATCATCTCAAAAAGCTAGAAATTTAGGGAATATCTAATATGTTCCAAGTGTTGGGGGGGGGGCCAGAAAACAGGACTCAAGGGCTCCAAACATCAAGAGAAAAGACTGTGTTTGTATCTAAATCACTAAAACCAGACTGCCCATTTTCTCTTGAAAAATAATGCTTAGAAAACAGGGAAACAGCGACATCGTGAGGAGTCCAGAAGGATCTGTGCTCTAATGTCTCAAATATGAAGGGAGGGGAAAGGGAATTCAACAGCGAGGGAGAGTCAGTTTGGCAAACACTCTACAGAAAATCCAGCAGGTAAGTAAATGAGACAAACTGTATACGGGCAGCAGCACCAAGCTGATGGTGCTGCCTCCCGTATCTCCTTCCTCCCGAGCATCTCCCTAGCTTGGAAGGGTGGGACTCAGTCTCCAGATTCTTAAGAGCTGGTCACATGACCTGGCTTGGCTTGTGTTTTGGAAGAAAACTGCAACTAGAAGAAAAAACGACCGTCCCACTTTTACAGAAGAGGAGAGCGAAGCTCTGAAAGCTTCAGCCACTTGCCCAGATGACTCAGAGAGGTGAACCTACAACTGTAACTCCCACCAGTGGCTGAGGGCCTTTTCCTTCCCATCCAGGGAGAGGGCGAGAACTCCAACCAGACATAGGCCCCTGGCTGAGGACAGGCAATAGGCTTCTACCCTTTCAAAGGAAATCAAATCACAGTGCCAAGTGGAAAATCAGCCAACAGTCCAATTTTGCACGTAAGCGTCTGACTCTGAAGGGCCCAGCATCCCGTCTGGTCATCGCCCCCGGCCCTGTGCTAAACCACAGGCTGCACATGTGCCAGCCCAGGGAAGTACCACGAGGTGAGCTGTCCAAGCCACCTAATCAGTTTTGCAGTGATTTCCTAAAAGCCAGAAAAAATGCTTTTTATTCTTTTTAAAGCCATCAGCATAGTCCAAAGAACAATGCTAGCCCAAACTGAACATCTTAATAAGAAGCCGCTTACCTGATTTGATTCCTTTAATGGGGTAAGTGGCATGAGCGAGAAAGTTGGGATCGCTGAACATGTCTTCCTCGTACACCACAAAGCGCAGAAATGCGAGGTTTGGATCATAGATCTCAAATGTCACTTTCTCCTGTGTTGGAGCCCAAACAGGGCTTAGGCCATTGTCATCTGGAAGGTGATCAAAGCTTATTAGAGGCCCTGTTCATTCTGCCCCCTCCTGGAAACCATCTCTACATTCATCGGCTTTGAATCTCCTTAGCAACCATGTAAATATGCATCTATGCCAAGATCTGAGAAAATACGAACAATCTTTTCCCCAGTAGCAATCCTGGTAAAGCTTCTGTCACAGGCCTGAGTAAGGACAGGGAGGCCCCTGTACCCCTTTATATGGCTCCCATCTCAACTTCCTGGGATGTGGAAGGGGTGGGAGGCAGTGGTGGAACAGGAAGAGGTGGGCTTGGGACAGGGGTGTGTCAGGGCATCTGAAGAGGAAGAGCCAGCGTGGGTTCTGTAGTTGTCAGGGGAGAACCGGCCTCACAGAGCAAGGCAGGCAGTCAGCCTGCCACCCTCCACCAATGCCAGTTTCACTGGTCAGCGTGTGAGTTGTCCTTGGGCCGCCTTTCACCCCTGCTTACGGTTTCTTCCTGGCTTAAAATGGAAGAAGACACGTTTGTCTAGGCCTCCCTGCCCTCTGTGGGGTAAGATCACCCAGGTTAGGCTCCAGACTTTGGGTCAGATAGTGACCTCCTCTCTGTCTCTGCTTCTTAGGCTTGGACTACGGGGGTAAAGCAGGTGGGGCTGCTGCACAGAGAGCCAGAGCCTTGCTGGCCGGAGTTATAGGCAGAATCACAGTACTGGGTGCAAGTCCAACTATTGAATCACCTGGTCCTTTGTTTCCCCTCCTGGAGCTGAACTGTAGTGAGCAAGAGGGATGAAGGAAAAGACCTGGACAACCAAAGTGCATTACAGAATCCCCAGTGAAGGGCAGCCCCAACGTGGGACACAGCTCACTTGAAGTGTAAGAGAAGGAAGGACCCACACAACTTACTCACAACTGTTGTCTTAAACTTGTTGTTGTCATATTCAGCTCCGCATATTTCCACCTCCACAAAGGGACACGCAATGCTTCGTCCAGGCTTGGGAAGATGGCGAGCCCCGAGAACCTAGGACACCGAAGATGAGTGCCGGAATTCTCCCAGGGCCGTTGTGGGAGGAGCTAACAAGTTCTGCGTGGGTGGTCTAGCAGGGAGCTCATCTTTGGTTCTAGCATCAGACTATATGAGTTCAAAGCCAGCCTCAGTTTCTTTATTGGAGAACTCCTAACAACCTTTTGAAGTGGGTACCACCGCTGTTTCCCTCCCATGGATGAGGAAATGGGGTGGAGAGTTGGGGTGGATTCCCAGAGCTGTTCAGATGAGCCGGGATCAGAGCGTCCGTGCCATCAGAGTGAACAGGTGCGCCTCACCTGAACACGAAACACATCCGCCCATGCGCAGGTGGGCACCTACAGATTCAGGGCATTTAATCACTTGATTTCCCAGCTCCGAGGAAAGGATGAGGGTGTGTGTGATTTTCTTTTAAAGGCTTTGGTTACAAATGCTTCATTTTTTTTCTTCATAAATCTTATGAGAAATGCAGTTTATTTTTCTTTCATATTTTCCCAAAGAGGAAAAAATAAAAATTCTCACAAAAGGACAACATAATCTCTGAAAGTTGAGTGAACTTTAAAAAGCTTTCACCCTTAAAACTGAACATTATGGGGACAAACGTTCCCTCCATGGAGACCAAATGGCCATTTTCCCACATGCTTTCTTTCCCTCTTTTCCTGGCCAGAAACTGTCCTCGCCAGGACCCAGGAGAAACCCCCAAGCTATGTCTGGGTGGTGACGGTTTAAACAAGACGACCGGCATCACTAGGCACAGGGCTGGGCCTCCCAGTGCCGCCCTGGCTCCCTGGGCAAAGGAGGACAGCGGGCCTTACCTTGACTGTCAAGGTCATCTGAATCTTCCTCTGGGACTCGGGTGGCATGGGGTCATACTTATCGGTCCTCATGCTCTCAGGCTGTAGGACGTAGCCGGTCCTCCCATTGAGTGAGAACAAGGCCTGATTCATCTGCATGTACTTGTCTAGGAAGGGAAGGGCACCGCTGCGGTCAGTCCGGCGGGAAAGGCTGGCAGGCCAGGGTTTGCACAAGTGATTATTCCCCAAAATAATATGAGCCAGTTGTTAAAACAGATACCTAAACTCAAAGGAAATATGGGTTTTTAAAAAATCCACCGAAAACCCATATTACTGGAAGAAAAACACGGACTTTTTAAAACATCTCAGACCAGGGAACACCTTTCCAAGTATGACACCAAATTCAGAACCATAAAAAAATTATAAACCACTCAAAGCTAAAAATGTCTACACAGAAAAAAATTCCATAAAAGTTAAGACACACTGTGGAAAGAAAAATCCTTTGAACTCAAATGACAGATAAACAAATACATCTAAGGTTAACCCAGGGAGAGAGCTGGTC
This sequence comes from Trachops cirrhosus, assembly GCA_028533065.1. Classification (NCBI taxonomy): domain Eukaryota; kingdom Metazoa; phylum Chordata; class Mammalia; order Chiroptera; family Phyllostomidae; genus Trachops; species Trachops cirrhosus. The sequence goes on along the minus strand of CM052550.1, from coordinate 23,319,773 downwards.
GATGTGCGCTATCAATACATACACCCGCTAGAAGAGCTGGGTCAGAAAAGAAAAAGCAAGTGCTTCCTAAATACGTGAGAAACTGGTTCATGTGACTTAAAATATGGGCAGCGCCAATAAGCGCAGCTTTAATGACTGTGATGGCAACTTTCATCTGTCAGATGGGCAAAGATTAATAAACTAAGCTGGTGAAGTTATCCTGGAAGGGTGTATTCAAATGCTTTACCAGTTGGTACTCCCACCCACTATCTCTACGGAAGCACGTGGACGAGGGTCTCGGCTCAGGCGCCCCTCGACACAGGTGTTCAGTGGCTGTCCTCAGGGCAGTTGATCAAAATGCTAGTGCTGTTTAACCCACCCTGCCATCTGATTGTCTCACAGAAGGCTGCAGCAGGCAATGCCATCTGGAATAGCAGAGGACGGGGAATAACCTAAGTGTGCCTCAGCAGGGGCCTGGCTGCATAAACGATGGTTCTAGTAGTGGAATCCTGTGCAGGCACAAAATCAATAGAAAGGACATAACTGATGAACAGATCCCCAAAAGAGACTTAAATAACAACAGAAGTGGAAAACACTGTGATTTATGCTGCTGTTTATGTAAAAACAATTTCACATGTTGGTTTTCTGCAGCATGTGAATATATCTGAAGGAGAGTCTGAGCATGAAGCCCTCGAACACAGATGCACCAGGAAGAAAGGCGAGTGCGGAAGGAAGCCACTGAACACCTTGACCCAGCTGTGCCCGAAGCTGGAACAACTCCTGGCTTTTTAAATATGTGAGCCAATGAATGTCCTTTCTTTCTTAATCCAGATGAACTCAGTGTCTGTCGCTTGCCATCACAGAACCTGCCGAATACAAGTGTCCACTGTCAGATGTGCCCATCAGTCCCTTTAGTCACTCTATTCAACGGATGAGCCTCACACCAGCATGCTGGTTGAACCAGTTCCTAAGACGAATCACAGGTACTGAGACAGCATATTCCACCAGAGGCCCCAGAAGACTGTGCCTGGAATGACACTACCATCTTCTTAGATTTACTGGCCACAAGTTGTCCCCCTACCTGCAGTCTGGAAATTGAGTGCCACCATTTGGGAGCCACACAGCCAGAGGCGGAAGGGATCGTAGTTGGAGGAGTCCACCCTCTGTCCCTTCGGGTAAACGCGGGTCAGGGCCTTCTGATTGTACTTCAGGAGATCGATGGGTTTCTGCCTGACGACGCTGTCAGCCTTTGTCTCCACAAAGGAACGGATTTCTCGGAAGTCAGGATTCTCTGCACGAAGAGACAGTCACCGTTTATCGTGTGTCTCATGCATTATCTGAATGTGAAGGCTCATAAAATGAAACCAGGAAGCCTCTGACAAGGCATGCACATGGTCCTGATGCCATTCCCATAACTGGGACTGCTGTGGGCTCCTGCCCTTCAGGGATCCTAGCTATTAAAAGGGATCCCAGTGTTCCCACAGTCTTTTCATCAAGGATTGTTGTAATTTTCTTTTTGTTCAAAATTACCAGCAGCCTCGCACAAGAAAACACAAAAGTGGTACAAGTATAGAAAGGGGAGGGTCAGGGAATGGACTCAGGGATCAGCAGGGAGGAGGAGAGTCCATCCTCCCCTCTTAGGAATGGCTTCCTCATCAGGGATGCTACAGGTTCAGATGAGTGGACCAAGCCTCCTGGTGGAGGGAGAATCGACTGCTTGCAGTTGATCCTTCACAGGAAAGGCTGTGAGAGAGAGGGGGGAGAATAAATGGGAGGAGAAGGAGGGGAACACGCAAACAATTCTTTGCTTGGGTGAAGCTTTGCCCCTTCATGTCCAGCTGTGGTGGGACAGCCCATAAACCTGCAAAGTGGAGGTGCCTGGGGAACAGCCTCCGAGTGACAGTTAATTCTGGGGTTTAGTACTGTTTCTCTGGTCCTTGGTCCTAGAATCACACATTCTTGAGATCACAGATAGGATCTGCTCCAAAGGTTCAAAGAAAGGAGGAAGGAAATGTGAATGGGACAATCCTAAGGTCAAAGAACTGGCTACTTTGGAGAATTTGGTGTAAGAGTCATTTTTTAATCCTGTGCTGGATAATTGCCTTATATTGCAAAGGGGGCTTTGCAGATATGATTAAATTAAGGAGCTTGCCATTGGGAGATTATCTGGGCCCTAAATATTACCGCAGACCCTTTTAATAGGGAGTATTTTGACTACACAGAAGAGAAGGACATGTGACCAAGAGGCAGATTGGAATGATGCAGCCACAAGCCAAGGAATGTTGGTGGCCACCAGAATCCAGAAGGAGTGGCTGAAATCTGTCCACACCTTGACTTCAGCCTAGAGATACTGATTCCAGACTTCTGGCCTCCGGGACTGAGAGAGTAAAAATATGTTGTTTTCTGCCACCAAGCTTGCACTAACCTGTTACAGTAGCAGTAGGAAACTGCCCCACACTCTGAGAGGGTTTTTCTCCTTAGATGCCAGGAGGGCCTGTGTAACTAGCACCCTGGCTCTGAGGACAAATGCAAGGGGAAGCTCCACCTAGAGCAGTTAAGCATGAGCAGGAACCACACTGGCTGTGCCCTGTGACAACGCCAGTCTCAGGGGAACAAGAGTTTTCACCACGTGCGGAGGCAGGGTGGTGGGAGACAGTACCTAAGTTGTCTTTGGTCTTGCTGGTTGGCTTGCAGTAGACGACCAGGTCCGACAGCTCGATGGCGATCGACTGGTTCTTCTCCCAGTACCTCATGTTGTTCTCCTGTTTGGGCCGACTGTCTTTAGTTCCGGCCCTCCGGCCAGCACCCAAGAAGTCCCATCCCCCAACCTACCTGGCAAGCTTTTCTCCCCTCTGACTGCCGTCTCTCCTCTTGGCCCTCCTACACACTCAGATCTTTAATATGGTTGAATGTCTTCCTTTCCCCTGTCCCTCCTCTCTTTCCTTCCTCTTCCTGTCGAAACTCCTGACCAAGTCATTTCCACCCAGGATTGTGATCTGCCACCACACCACTCTCCTTAAGCCTCTGCTCTCGGCTTGCTGGCCTATGAACCACTGTTCCAGTTCATCCAATTCTAGTTCTCCAAGCCCATGACCTCATGTCCTCCTGGGCTCTGTAGAACACAGCATCCTGGTCATAAATTGCTGGCCTGGGCACCCCTCCTCTCTGAGGCTGAGGCAATGTGCAGTCCCCACTTGCCTCTGATTTCTCTAAAATGCCCCCGACCTCACATCTCAGGTCCCCAGAACCACAGCAATAACCGCCTGGCTTCTCAGCCTACAGTCCCCATCCTCCCTCCTCTGCTATTCCATCAGATCCCTCCTCCTTCTCCTGGACCCTTCCCAGATCATGCCTTCTCCAGGAAGCCTACCTGGGTAACTCCAGCCAGAACTTGGAAAAGGATATTGCTTCCCTCAAACCTTTCAGAGTGCTATTTCACCCAGGCCTGGCCTTGCTCGGCCTCATACTGTCCCTTGTCTGAATGTCCTGCACTGATGTCATTAATCACTACAGCCCAGACCTTGTTTCCCCACTGAGACATGTCCCTTGGGAGCAGGCCCTGCGGGTAGCAAGTGTTCAGGTGCTGGGGAGAAAGAAGGGCTACAGAACACAGTGGTAATGATAGTAGAGACTGGAATCAGAGACATGGGTTTGAAAGCCAACGCTGCTATTTATTAGCTGGGTCAGCTGGGCAGGTTATAGGTTCTCTCTCTGCACCTCAGTTTCCTCAACTGTCAAGAGAGGCTAACACGAGTACCCCACTCCTAGAGAATTAAACAAGGAGGCCTTGGCACCCTGCCAGGCATGTGGCAAACAACAGGTGGGGGCCGCTCAGGTTGCTCCAAAAATGTCCCCTAGACAAGGATGGAAAAAGTCCACTCTTTAAACAGGTAGGTGTAGGCACCCGATTTCTTCTGGAAGAATGCCTTCACCCATGAGTGCTCACATAAATCCTGGGGCCACAGTGGACCTTAGCAATCAATGACCAGCAAAGGAGCCTTTTATATGAGCCCTAGCAGTGACCACATCACCAGGGCAGATTTGAGTGTGACCAGAAGCCTTCAAAATCTGCTCTAGCAGCTAACTCATCTACACACACCTAAATGTCGCCAGCCCCTCCCACACTTTCTCAATGCAAGCCACAGTGCTGAGGCCAGACTGGGTTGTAGTGGATGGGATGGGCCCAGAGAGAGAGGCAAAGAAGAGTCGGCCACACAGTCAATAGGAAAATGCTGTCAGGGAAACAAAAGCCTTACTTATTTTCGGACTTTGGGTGTTTTCTCCTAGACCTTGTGTCAACTCGGCTTGGTGATTTCACCATGGGGTTGTTTGGAAGCAGGAAACACAGCAACCACACAGTTCAGCTCTAATGACAAAAGGATTGCTTTCAATGCGGGGGAGGCAGGGGTGGTACGGGGTGGGGGGCATACCTATGGTGAATCATGGAACTTTGGCCTCACAAAGCACAGAGCAATGGCAAGTTATGGACTTCATTTAAAAAAAAAACCTTAGCAGAAGACATTATCAGTTTAAGATAAAGTATCAGTTGCTTCCTCAACATCTTGTAACCATTACTCTCCAGACGGGCAGATCTTGCCATCGGGCCATCTCAGAATATGAAGTCACAGCACATTTCCTTGGTCAGGCTTTGGAAGCTCACTAAGTAGACGGATCTTAGTGACTGGTCTTTTCCCATGGACTAAAGCGGGCCAGAGATCGTGCAGAGTCACAGGGCCCTGAGCATGTTCGCAGGGACAGGCGCCCCCAGCAGTAAGCAGAGAGAGAGCTCGCGAGCGCACACACTGCTCTCCCAGGGGCAGGATGGGGCCTCCTTCCTCCGTCCCCCACCAGCTCTTCTTACAGCTGGTTGGGCCCAGGGCTGGATGCAGTCAATTCTGCTGACTCCTGTTTTTCACCCTTCATAGACAATAAGACTACAATATTTTCTAATGAAATCTTAACAGATGTAAAAACCAATTAAAGAGGAATGTTGTCAAAGAAGCCTTGAACAGCGAGGCTTAACTTCAGAAACCATGCAGTGGGGAGCAAAAGGGGCAGAAAACCTTCAAGTGAAGTCACATTTTCCTCCATGAGAAGTAGAGGGCCAGGACGCAGCTGGCAGAGCGTCATTGGCATCGCCATGCCCGTGCGGCTCTGCCCCCGACAGTCAGCCCCCCTTCAGGACAGGTTTGGGTGCCTGAGACTGAAGTCTCCAGAGAACAATTGCTAAGGGCTTTCTCACTAGTGCTTTTCTCCATCCTCAGCTTTAGTGCCCAGAATCACAAATACTAGAATATACTTAAGAGGGTCGCATGCTGGCAAATGGCGCCATACAGTTCATGATGACAGCTATTCAAGTGGCTAGGTGAACACACATCTGTAAGATAGAGGGAAATGAACTTTCAAATGAGCCTTGGGACAGTGGCGCCCCCCTGTGTCTGGGAGCTGTAATACACTGAAGGCACAGGGGTAAATGAGATGCCCCCACCAGGAGAAGTGGGGAAAAAAGAAACTTGTGGGCCACTGCTCATCGTGAGTGATTGGTGATGTGTAACAAGCCTTGGGAAGAATGAGGACCCAGGTGTGAGGCCTCTGACTAGATACCGGGACAGGAAAGACGACAGGCCACACCAGGGAGGGTGCTCAGCCCACCAGCTCTCTATAAAGTCTTCTAAAAATGAGGACTCCACTCCAGGGTGTTGAAGCGGTGAGTCACAGTGACCAGAGACTGGCCAAGCTGTGAGGTCCCCCAGGGGAGGGAGAGACTAGGCTGCTGGTGCCTGGCCTTCCAAGTTCATTGAAGAGAGGGGACCCATCGAGGGGCCCAAGAGGTCCTGGGAAAACTTTAAAGTCAGTCCTTTGGGTCAAGACCTGTCTTAGAAGCAAGTGGGCATGTGGGAAACCCTAAAATTCCTTCCCAGTTCTACGGCCGCTAGAAAGAGCAGATGGCACCTCACGCTTCTGCACACTCTCCTGGTGTCACCAAGATGTGACAGTTCACCACCACCAGGAACTGTGCCCTCGCCAAATGCCAGGCGCCACGCCCCGCACTTTTCATGCTGCACCTCATTTCATCCTCACGTCCCCTTTCCAGTTAGGTGCCTGGCTCCTCGTTTGGCAGAAGAGGAAACTGAGGTGCAGAGACGTCTGGTTGCTTGACTAGGGTACAGCCCTTCCAGGAGGCAAACCAAACCTCCTCTTCTTACCCAGAACCTGACCCTTCTCAAAACACTTCCAGCCCAACGCTAACGCACCACTCAGGATAACCCTGCAAAATTCACGCCCATCGAGAGTGGAAGCATCTCCACAAGCACACGGACTTCTGGAGGCAGAGAACAGGGTCCTGTCAGCACACTTTCCCAGAGTCCACTGCAGGCCCAGGGAGGAAGCCCAGTGCATGCTCGCTGTGGGAGGGATCTGGCCTGCTTTGAATAACTCTTAGAGACGAGAAAATACTCACAATAAGAAAGGCAAAATCTTCTTGTTGACATATGGCCCCAAACATCAAAAGTCACTGCACACACTCTGAGCCTTCTGAGGTTCCCAGGGAGAACTCCAACATCCCTTTGCTCTATCAAAATGATGGGTGCTACCCCACTGTCTGAACCCACCTCATCGCCACTCTGAATTGTGTGGCCCCTGGGCCTGCTCCTCCTGCTGCCAGAACCCACCTACGTCTCCACAGAGTGCCAGGGGCCTAAGAATACCAGGCCCACCTGAGCCCAGGTGAGCAGAGGGCCTACCTTGGTGTCAATCTTCCAGGTGATCTCCCGGATGCTCTGAAACCATTCGAAGAGCTCCTCCACCCTGTCCGTGGCAAACTCCACCGGAGGGTCCCCCTGCTTCTTGGGTTCCAGGATAAAGACGAAAGGCTTCTGGTTTTTCCCCTGTGGGGCTTTCACTTTGGGGAGAGAACACCACAAGTCCTGATCAGCCTGTCAGAAAGCCACGAAGACCAGACTTCACATTGCCCGAGCCACTCTGTCATGAGCCCAGAGGTCAGTGCTGACTGGGACGCCTGCTTCATATCGGGCAGTGTCTGGACTCCTGACACACATTGCTAGCTAAGGTGCGCAGCAGCCTGAGGTGTGTTCTCCAAAAAGATATGCCCACAGCCTGACCCCCAGTGCCTATGAACATGACTTTAGTTGGAACCAGGGCCTTTGCAGATGTACCTAAGGATCTCAGGATGAGACCATCCGTGGAGTTAGGGTGGACCCTACCTCCAAGAACTAGTGCATTTATCAGAGAAAGAGGAGGGAAATCTGAGACACAGACACAGTGAAGACGGCCATTAAAGACACAGGCAGAGATTGAAGTGACGCAGCCGCACGCCAAGGGACACCAAGGACAGCCAGTAGGAGGGAGCCATGGAAGAGATTCTCTCTGCAGAGAAAGTGTTTTCTAGGTAAGAAAATGAAGGCTATGAGAAGAGGAATAACCTGCCAAGTAAGATTATTCACTAACTTCTCTGAGCTCTTATGTGCCGGGCAATATTCTAAGCAGATTACATGCACCATATCTTATTTAATCCTTATCACAACCTTTTGGGGTGCTTCCTTGTCATACCCATTTTACAGGAGAGGACACAGACTTGTTGAGGGAACGTGACACATGCAAGGTCACATAGCTAGTAAAGGCAAAGCTGAGGCCTGAATGAGACCTGGCTCCAACCTTCCTGTCTGTCACCACGCAGCCGTGCGCCTGTGCCCTGTGAACATGGTGCAGGAGACGATACAAAGAGCAACACAGGGGAGTCCCCGCTCGTCCATTAACTTGCCTGGGAACCTCAGGCAGGGCTGTGGGTGCTCACGGGCCTGGTTTTCTCATCTGTTAACTGGAACCAAGAGTCCCTCTCTTACCTGCCCTATTAGATCGCTGTCGAGAAAACAAACAAACAGGCAATAAATGGAGAAAGCAAAGTGCTGACACTGAAGCAGAAATTTCCCGGCACTGTTGTTATCTGAGGCCTTGGACCATGCTCAGGCCTCCCCAGCAAAGGCCTTGGAGGGAACACACCCAGGCTGATGAACTGATGGGCTGCTTGGAGCTGTGGAAACTCGGGCCGCCCCGAGAAGAATGCCGCGTGGGCTTCTTGCCCAGATTGTTCTCCTCACTGCCTTCAGTCCCTTCGAATGGAAGCTGCTATGTCCCCACTTAAAAGCGGGCATGGTCAGAGCTCAGGAAGGCCCTGAAATTCACAGCTCCTGCACCGCTGAATGCACCTGTGTGCTTGGGCCATGCATTCACATCTCCCCTTGCACCCGACTCCAAGGTGGGCAGGTCAGGCTTCCTGATGCCCAGCTGAGCAGCCAGGAAGTGGAGGGTCAGAGAGAAGTGACAGGCCCAGGGTCTCATAGCAACCGAGAGGCAGAGCTGGGCTTAGAACCAGACACTCCCATGCTCCATGCTCCACCGCAGCCGGGCCAAGAGCCCAGCCCCTCTTAGAAAAGCATGGGAACCCAGGCAGATCCCTGAAATGATGAAGACATTGGGAATAACAACATCTAACACTCGTCTAGCACCTACTCTGCGCAAGACTCAGCGTTAGCACTTTGCAGATATGAATAGCAGACCTAACACTGCAATCAGCGACCAGCCTGGCCCAATACTCAACTTCAGCAAGAGCTGCCTCCCTGCTAGGGGTGGTTCTGAGGCCAGACTCACGGTGGGGGGATTTGGGTGGGAATCCAGGCTAAGGACATGTGTGAACGCACCAACATTATAGGCATTGAGATCCAGTATTCCTCTGCAAAGAGACCCTAAGGGATTGTCTTCAATAATCTGTGAAGAAATAAGATGTAACTCATGTTAGTTTTAACAGGTATAATCATAAAAGACAACCAGTTTCCAAAGCACACCATTCAGCAGAGACACTGCCGATGGAACTGTTCAAAATGCATTTTCATTCCAGGATACGTCCAGGGGGAGAGAGCTAAATAATGAAGCATGTGACTGACGGGGACTGGGCATTAGCAGGTGCTGGCAGATTTGGCGTTTCATTTTCCAATCCATAAAGATGGGCCTTTTGAGTTCTAGAACTGGTTTGGGAGCATTTCCATGCATCTGGCTTCGAAAACATCTCGGGCCCCTTTTTCTGACATTACGAGATGGGACTACCTGGCCTCCTAAAGTCCAGCTCAAGAGCCGTCTGTGACTCTCCAAGTCCTGTGGAAGCAACATCCACGCCCTGTGACCTGACTTTCAGGCTTTCTGGGCGCCCTGGTCAGCCTCCCAGCTCTACCTCCCAGGGCCCCGGTGCAGCAGGGAACACCCTGGTGGGAGGAGAGCGGGCAGAACTGTGCGTCTGCCCACTGCGTTACTCCCCCACCCCTCCACCAGGCTAATGCTGTGTGGGTAGGGGCACCATGGACCGACACAGTAAGGGCGTAGTTTCTCTGCCTCAGGTTGAGCACACTGAACACAGTCATGTTCCCACCACCACACCTTTGCTTGGGCTGTACTTCCCACCTAGAATTAATTCCCTCCTGTCAGTCTCTTACTGTTGATCTCTAACTTGTCTTTTAAGGCTCAAATGTCCCTTCCTCCATGCAGCCTTCCCAGATTGCCCCAACTCCCTTAGAAAATTCCCTGGGCTCAAACAGGGACCTTAAAGGCCTCAATACAAAGAGTTTGTCCTTGGTGTGGTGCTGTCACACTGAAAGTGGCTGCTCTTTGAGCTTTCTGGGCAAGAGAAGGCAGGGAACAGAAACCAGGTTTGCAATGCCACCAGGGAGGCCTCACCTCACCTTGCACTTTGGCCTGCTGCTTATTCACACCAAGCATGTTCTGAATGTCTGGCTGGCCAAACTAAATGTGTTTCATTCGCAAGCTGCTTTAAGCAAAGGACAAATTCCCCATTTGGCCATTTTCACTCTAGAGAGATTTCTCCTGCATATTCAAAGCCTTCGAGCCCAGCACAACCTGATTAAAACATGGTCAGTCGCAGTGACTTTCACCCACGACAGCTCAGGGGACCATCCTGCTTTCCACGTCAATCTGTGTCAGGGCTCCACGGGGACTACACAGCAGTGCGTGTAAAACGTACCCGCTGAGATGGCTCAGTGGATTCCCCAAAGGAGCGGCAGGTCCCTCCCTGCAGCGATGGAGCCTCACCTGTTTCTCCAGATCCTCCACATCAACCGATGAAATGTCCTCGACGTAATTGGACGGGAAGTACTGCTGGATTTTGGTTCCATAGTCTCCTTTCCACCTAGGTAAGAACAGAGGGCATCAAGGCCTCGCCACGCAGTGTTAACAATCCACTACTGCTCCTTGGATCCCAGCTGCGGGCGGGGGAAAGGGCGAGTGACCGAGAGGCCACAGGCGGTGCTGAGACAGTGGAGCACTCCAAAGGGCTCCCCTGCTTTTCTTTATGAGCAATGAGTGAGACCGGGGGGAATCCTCTTGCCTTTTGGTCAAAGACACAAGTCAAAAGTTTCAGTGCCTCATGTGGACTTCACAGGCCACACGAGACAAGCTCTGCTCTAGAGCAGGGAGCACCGTGAGTTCAGAGACAAGAGTGAGATAAAGAAGGTTCTAGAGCCAAACAGCCTAGAATCAACTTCCAGCTCCATGACCAACTACGTGGGTCCTCTGTGCCATCTGTAAAATGAGGGTAATCCCAGTGCCTCCCTCAGAGGATTTTTTGGGGCTGCATGGCTTAACACATGCTGAGACCTTTAAATAGCACCTAGTACACAGTAGGCGCTCAACAGTGTTCTTGTTGTTCAGCTAAAACACCACCCCCAACCTCCTTCCTACCTCCGTAGCAGCACTGGTAACAGCACGGGACACAACCGAGCTATGTTCATGTCTGGACTCAACTGAAGTGTGGCATTTCCAAGATTCTTGCCCCACGTCCAGTGCCTGGACATGCAGGGCTCCTCCCTCCAACGCCCCTTGTGGGCCACCTTCTGCAGCCAGGAGCACTTTCCTGAATGCATCTCTGACCACACCGCACTGAGGGCTCCCGAACCCGTCAGAATCAAGTCCAGACTCTTCAGCCTGGCGACCAGAGCCCACATGGTCTGACCCCAGGGCCTCTTGGACTGCCCTCGACTCCTGACTCCCCATGACTGAAACTTGACATTCTTTCCAAACAACCGGTCACCCCCCACTTGTGCCCTTGCTGGGCTGCCTAGTTTCTATGCCTTGGTCTGTGCCCTTCACATCCAGCTTGCTCCTACTAACCATTTAAGGTTCAGCTCAGGTGTGCCTCTTCCAGGGAGCCCTGCCTGACTGCCTCCTAGGCTGAGTGCTCTTCTGTGCTCCTGTGGCATCTGTCCCTACAGATGTCAGAGCAGCCCACTTTCCCCACTATGTGAAACCTTCCTCAGTCTCAAGCTAAGCTGTACCGGGGGTGGTGGGAAACATCCCACTGTTTATCGACCTAAACAAGCAGCGTGAAGGCCAACTGTGCCACAGCCCCGTGTTGATACAGGCTCACCAGTTTGCTATTTTCGCCTTTGTTTCTCCAGGTCCGTCTCAGGCAAAAGCTGGCTGTATTCAGGGGGACTGTTTGCCCAGAACTGACTGACTTGTGCCTGCTGTCCAGGTGTAATTATTAACAATAACATTCTCTTCACTCTCAAGTACCTCCCAGGACACACAAAAATTATTTGGTCCCCTCAGCTCTACTGCAACCAGTTTGGGAGGATGCACCAAAAGGGGGTCGGACACAGGCACCCCCCTAGATGGTACTGTCATTGGAGAGGAGGAGAAAGTGGGGAACCCCAGCTGGGTGGTTTGCGACAGTGCCTCAGCAAAGGCCCTCATGCCAGGCTCTTACTTCTCAAAACAACAGCCTTGGGACCGTGTGGACCTGCGCATCAGAGGAGCGGGAAGGCACGAGCTGTCGCCCACATGCACAAGGGTGTGACTTACAGTGATCCCCTGGGCGCCACCCACAGCTCCGTCTGTCAGTCAGCCTCACGGACAGAAATGAGAGCTCAACAGAGGCAGGGCGCAAAGGCACAGCGAGGGACGCTGAGGCCTGGGGGAGACCTGGATCCTGGCCATGCCACTCAGCAGGAAGGACCTTGGAAAGTCAAACCTCTGTCTTGGAGGGAGGCGGATGGACAACACTGTGGTTGGCAATCTGGGGCTGAGACCTTGTAAGGGGGCCTCTAGATTCCAGTGGGGAGGCCAGCTGGGGGACAGATAGCTCTATTGTTACCTTTTTTGACTCTGGGAAATCCAGGTAAGAATTGGGTTGGAGAGGGGGTTCTCTAAATTAAAAAACTTTGAAAACCTCTGGACCCCATCCGTATACATGAGTTAGGTTAAAAGTGTGGGCTCTGGAGTCAGAGGGCCTGGCTTCAAATCTCAGCTTGCTGTGTGGCCCTGGACAACTTACTATACTTCTCTGTGCCAGTTTACTTGTCTGTAAAATGCAGGTGCTGACAGAGCCAACCTTATAGGGTCATTGTGTGGATTAAATGAGTTATTTCAAATGAAGTGTTTAAAACAGAGCTTAACACACAGAGGCACACAATTTGAGCTGCTATCCAGAGTTCTAGGTCAGGTTCAGCTATCTTGAAGGAAGAAGAGGTCCTGATCTTGGGAGGTGCTTGAATCCCCACCGGTACTCACAGTTGTGAACAAATTCTTACGGCTCTAAGGTAGGAATCACCCCACAAAACTCACTACCCCAGGGCCTATGGTTGGGCAGTTTTTTTTCTCACATGAGAAGAGGGAAGAGCTAATAAACCCTAGCACACCAGGTACCTTTGGCCTAAAATGTGCCCTCTTCAGCCCAGGATGGGGCCATTACATAGGGCACGGGATTAAGCCATTGCATAAGAATTTGAATGTAAAATAATGCACAGGCTTATATAATGGGGAGAGCCTGTGCATTTTAATAGCTGTGCAACTGTGGAAAGCCTCATTCACATCTGTAAAATGGGGATAATCATAGTCATAACTCTACAGAGTTGTAATAAGGATTTGGGTAGATGACGTATGAAAGCAACTAGCATAGTGCCTGGCAAACAGTAAGACCTCAATAAATGGTAGCTGCTATTACAATTAAAATAATATATAATATGATATGATATATTAATCTATGTAATATAATATAATAATACTTGTTATTATTATTGCTTACCCACTCTTTGAACAGAGCACGCATGCATCAAGCCACTTCCCAGAGAAGGCAGAACAGGTCAAAGACAGCTCAGAACGCAGATAAGAGGGGCCAGAGCTCAGCCAGTGCTTGTGTCTCACTACCAAAAAGTGACCAGTCAAGTTCATCTACCAAGCGGCTCAGCCTTACCAGCCCCCGGGCTCCTTGGAGACGTTGTGAATGAGGGCGCCACGGTAGAAGCTCAGCTCATCACTCTGCTTGGCTTTGTAGTCATACAGAGCTTTCACAGTTCTCTGAGGCTTTCAGGGAAAACAGAAAGGGAAAGGTCAGGCCCCTGACATGAGTAGAGGGAAGCCTCCACATTCACTGGCGCATTTGGTTCTTCTCTTTAGGGAGCAGGGGCTTCAGTCCAGGGTTACAGCGCCATCTGCTGGCAAAGTGCAAGCATTGCGGAAGCTCCATAGTCTCAAAAAGTCACCAGGGCGTAGGGATGGGGACTGGCTCAGTCAGAGCCAAGGGCACCCAAAATTGCTCAATTTCCTCAACAAAGAAAGGATGTGGCTTTCAGATTAAATCAGAACCAGCATCTCTGAAGTCTTCAGTGCCTGCGCTCTACATTCCTCCCAGAAGTTCAAACTCAATACCATTCCTGGCCATCCTGGGCCTCACCAATATTTACCTAGGCTAAGGGTCCCCTAACTAGATTCCTGAAGGACAGTGACATTTTGCAGGAGTAACTGAGAAACTCCTCCATAAAATTCTTCAAAAGGTTATTGCTGCACTGAGAGAAACAAGCCAGAACTTACTCAGAATAAAATTTGTCATCAATGACATCTGTTTTAATGCCTGCTTGGCAAGCATAAATCCATGGCAAAATGAATACCCATGCAGCAAGCAAATATTAATGGGAAAACCTCTGAAACTGTCAGACCTGTTTAGATCAGTAATGTCCCCTCCCCCCACCCAAGGGAAGGGGAATGGGTTTTACAAGGAATCCAGTAGAACTGCTCCTTAGAGCTGAGGCTCTGGAGTCAAACACGTGGGTTCAAGTTACTTCTCTGGTCCTTACTATTACATAACCTTGAAGCTCTCTCAGCCTCAGTTTCCCCATCTGGGAAATGGGAATTAAAACTTTACATGCTTCACAGGGTTGTTGAGCCTATTAAGTGAGATAATGCATGTAATGACAAAAATGACATCTAACCTTTATTCAGGGCTTACTATAGCCAAAAACACTGCTCTAGGCCTTTTATCTATGGCGTCTCCTTTAATCCTCCCAACAACCCTAACAAGTAGGTAGCAGCATTATTACGCCCATTTTACAGGTGAGGAAACTGAGGTACAAAGAGATGAAGTATCCATGCCTAAGGTCAACCAGCTGGCAGGTGACTGGCTGCAAAGATGAATCAATTAACGTAAGCCACTGCCATAGCTCATGGATGTTCCTTAAGGAGCAATCTAATCTGGATTCTGCAAGTTCCACAGGAACTTGGACCAGAGGCTAACCAGGCCTCCTGCCCGTGTCTCCTCCACTGCAAACAGAGCCTGCTCTGTCTGTGCATCTTACTCCAAGAGTGGCCATGAGAATCAGAGGTACATCTTTCCCCATGAAACTCCACGGTCACTGCCAGCCTCCAAGGAAGACACAGCCAGTGGCAGAAGTGGGGTGACACACAATGGCTTCCACAAGGAGCAATTCTCCAGCATGACAGGTGGTCCTTGATGAACTGCCCAGAAACAAGCCACCCATCAGATGACCAAGCAGGCATGGGCCCGTGTGAAGTGGCTAAGAGCACACACCTCACACCTAGCTGCCTGGGTCCAAATTCTAGCTCCACACCTTTCTAGCTATGCGGCCTTGACTTCAGTGTGCCTCAACCTTCTCATAGGTACAATGGGCACAAAAAATAATACCCACTGTATGGGGCTGTTGTGAGAATTAATGAGCTGTCAAGTGCTTAGAACAATGCTTGATGTGTGATCATTGATATGTTACCTATTATTATTGGTCTAGTTATTCCAGTTCTAATATCTCATCTAAAGGAAATAATGCAAAAGATGCCCAGAACCTCCGTTTTAGGGTTAACCAGAAAAGCAAAGACCAGAAATGACTCACATGGCTGCTGATGGGGACACAGCTAAACTTGCACAGCCACCCAGAATATCGTGCAGCATTGAAAACATTCTTTTTCAAAGTTAAAATTTCAAGCCATGTGTTTCATCTGAATCCCTTGGCCTACCAGGTGACACAAAAACGGTCGTTAAGAAGATCAGCGATGGAGAAGCCCACGCATGGCCAAGTGGCAGGCGAACAGTGAATAAAAATGGCAGGTGCAGGTGGTGGGGACTGTCAGACACATACACTGACCAGCAGAGGCGGACCACCCAACAGAAATGTAGGCAGCTACTGCGTCAGGATGGTGGGACAAGGCTGGTTATTTTTTCCTGTTTTCAAAATGTTTTCTTGATTGTTATATCATTTTTCAATCATAATAACAGTAATAATTTTATTTTGAGGCATTCGCCTCAGCTGAGCAGCCTGCAATCAAATTCAGCATGCGGTCGTGTTTTGCCTGCCTCGTGTAGTATAGGAAGACTTTTCTCTACAACTTAAGTTAGTTGCCAGGATTTGAAAATGTGGAGGTTCCACATAAGACACATAAATCACTGGCCTACCTTGAGAAATCGGAAGGCCTGGCCTGCTCTCTGGACTGCCCATGGGAGTGGCTGCCCTTGAGGTGGGCGGTGTGCTCCACGGGCTACCACAGTCTCCACCATCCCCGCCATCTGGCTGACCGGAGGCCACGCCATTCTCGTAACCAAAGTGCCGCCTCTAATAAAAGTTTTTGCTACCAAGCTATGTCCCCTGACACATTTTGCACACAGCTCCATTTGCCAACAACTGTTCAAGACTTTGTTTCTTGCTGAAAGGGATTTGCATTGGCCAAGGATTATAAGTTTAAAAAGTAATAAATGTGTCTCTGTCTTCTACAGAGCCTGCCAGCGGGGCCTCTTCCTGATCGAGAACTTCATTCATATTAACTGTGTGCCAGATCGCCCCTCAAACAGAAAATTCGCATCCCTCTCCCTCCACAGGCTCAAACCGCATCTGAGGTGAAACTAGAGCGAGGAGGAGCGAGGAGGTACAAGGGGCTCAGAGTAAAATCCAGCCTGCCTGCATGAAATTACACCACAGGCAGGGTGGGAATATGAGATAGTGTTCGCACTGTGAGGAGGTCAGCGAACCAGGCGGAATTTATAAACACCACCAACTCGTCAGGGAGCAAGAAACATTCGCAAAACTTTTAATTAGAAGCCGTGTGGCCCAAAGGTGATTCATCAAACCTCAGAATTTTAGCAAGGCACGGTCACGTTAGGAAGAATTCTATTAACCTCGTCCATGACACGAAATGTCATGCTGTCAATCATCATTTCCTCTTAAAAAAAAAAGGAAGAAAGAAAGAAAAATATTTTTTAGCCAAGTTTCCCAAAATGTCCTCTCGCCCTTTGACAGCTGGGGCATGGACTCCATGGCAATCTAGTGACCAGGAAATAGTGTGAATTAAAGGTCGAGACTGTACCATAGAAGGATTGATTTCACTGGGATCCACATACATTCTGCTGACATCATACAGGGAGTTTATGTCTCTTTCCTGAAAAAGAACAAAGAAAAATAATGGAAGCGTCCATGCTCCTGTGATAGCCCCTACACAGCACAAGGATTCCAGCCGCCCTTGGGGTCTCCTGCCCTCTGGCAGGAGAGAGGAAACCTCACCGTCTACTCCTGTCTTGTGGGGAGAGATAGTAAGAAGGTATAAAGAAGTTTCCCCAAATCTGGAAACTTTACTCCAAACTGAGAAAGGCCCTATCCTGGCCTACTGTGTGCAAGGCGCTGTGCTCTGTTGTTAACACACAAGCCCTGAGTGTGAAGCAGCCCGTACGTCTCTTCCTGGCCTGCAATCAGGGTCGGTCCCTTGAAACTGGCCACCGTGAAGTATTTAACCACGGAAACTGGCCAAGGCCACAAACCGGGGCTTCGTTCCACAGAGAACTGGTTAAACGTTTACTGCACACGCTGAAAAGCCACCCTACCCTCCCTCTGCCTCTATTCCACTAGGCTCTGGCCACACCAGCCGACTCTCTGTCCCTCAGAGCCACCTCAGGGCTTGCAAGGCGGCTGCTCCCCCAGCCGGAACCAGCTTCCGTCACAGCAACCGTGGCCAGTTCACTCCCTCGTCCAGGTTTCTGCTCACATTCCAACCCCCAGCAGGAGGCCTTCTCTGACCTCCTCTACCCCAATCTAAGGCAACACCCACCCCCATGGCACCATCCTGTTCGATTTTCTTCCTTGCAATTCACACTGCCTGGCATCTTCATTATGTGACCATTTGTTATCCAGCTCCCCTGACTAGAACCCAGATTTCCCAGGGCAGCCTTGTTCCACCGCACTCTCGGGATCTGGGACAGTTCCTGGCACAGGGCAGGTGCACAGTAAATCTCTCACTAGTAACTTAATGAACACACCTGATCGGGACTGAGACAAGGTAATCAGATCAGGTCTCTTTCCTGCTCAGGACCCTGCAATGGCTCAAAATACAAGCCAGTGTCTGACAATGGCCCCCCACCATGCAGGCCCCGGGTAACCCCCATTCTTACAAAGTTCTGCTCCCACGGCGGCTCACTCGGCAGCCACACTGGCGTCCTCTCTGCACCTCCAGGCACGTCCTGCCTCCACCCAGCTGCAGACTCAGTCCTTCACCCTGCTGCAGTCTGCTCACAAGTCTCCTCAGCGAGCTCTTCCCAGACCCCCTTGGGGAACCGCGTCCACATCACCCTGAATACACCTTTCCAACTTCCCGTTTGTTTTTCTTCTTAGCAACTACCACCACCTTGCAGTGCTCTGTATAGTTTTAAATTTATCTCACTCATTATCTGTTGCCCCCACTCTAAGCAGCGTGAGGGCAGGGTCTTGGTCCGCTGTTTTCCATGCTGTACCCCCAGGACTACAGCAGCATCAGACACAGGATAAGTGCTCAGCAAAGGTTTGCTGAGTGAACAGATGAACGATAACCTCAGACAAGACATTCCACCAAACCACGCGGGAGTCGACCGCCTACCATGCTGTAGCGCTCCAGGAGGTCGGGAGTCACGGGGTAGCGCAGTTTCATCTTTCGGTACAGCGCGTGCTTCTTGTAGTAGCTGACGAGCTCCACCAGACTCTCGAAGTAGGCGGAGGTCCCCAGCACGAAGTGCCGGCCGTCCCGGTTGATGCGACAGTGCTTCACCTTGCCCTTGGCCCTGGAGGGGGAAGACCACAGGGCACTGACACGTGGCGACCCTGGCAGCCAAGCAGCTGCTACACAATTCCCACCTCTCGGAAACAGCCTAGTTCTCCATCCTTAGGGCACCAGACGATAAACAGGGCGCAACGTGTCCATGGAATACAGTGCCGGGGGTCTTTTCAAAGCAGACGCGGCAGAGTCTGCGCCTGGGAAGGTGCAGGAGCGACTGGGGAGAAAGGCTGCGGAGTGATCCAGGGCCAGCTCCCCTTGCCCTTCCCCTCCTCCCCAGCTACAGGACTTGACTGTGGGAACACCGGATCAGGGCTGGCAAACTGACCCACAGGCCAGGTCCTCCCCGCCCCTGTTTTTGTAAGTAAAGTTTTATTGAGACACGACCACATCCGTTGTTTATACATTGCCTATGACTGCGTTCACTCTATAATGGCAGCGTGGAATCGTTGCAACAGAGACCATCTGGCCTGAAAGGCTTAAAATACTTTCTAGTCCTTTACAGAAAATGTTTGCCAGTCTCTACTCTAGAACTCTGGGACTTCACGCCTAAATCCTTAAATCCTATCTAAAAATGTCCCAACTAGTCAACAATGGCATTTTTCCCCAAAACAAAGTGTCTTTTTTTTAATCCTCACCCGAGGATATGTTTTATTGATTTTAGAGGGGCAGGGAGAGTGAGAGTGAGAAAAAGAGAGAAACACTGATGTGAGAAAGAAACATTGCTTGGTTGCCTTCCCGACACACCCCAGCTGGGGACCGAAACCGCAGCCTAGGTCATGCCCAGACCAGGAATTGAACCCACAGCCCTTTGGTGTACAGGACGACACTCCGACCAACTGAGCCACCTCGATGGACACCTGGCTAGGGCAAGGAAACAGGTCTTTTATTTCGTCACCCATTTCAAGCAAGAGGCAGAAAAAAATCCACAAGAAAACAGACTCCTCAGTCTTACTAGGTTTTATCAGCAGGAATAGAAACATTTGGGAAGAGAAGTTTTGACCTTAACTTTATAGCCAAGAGCATCTTCTTATTAAGCTGTCTAACAGCAGTTACTATGGGTAAACTACTCATCTTTTTAAAAATGTGGCACCTTAGAGACATTTTTTATGGTTTTAAATAAAACACACATCCTCTTTAAGCCATTTCTTCAAAAAGCCCTGTTAAAAAATGCTAGAAGACTTCTGTTTCAGTAGCTTATTTGCAGTGATATTTTAATAAATTTTTTAAAGAAATACTGCTGAGTAGAAAAACAAGTTACAGAATAAAACTAGAGTATGATCCCACTTGTATTTTTAAAGACAAAACACACTACCCACACACAAACAGCACTAAACATTTTCCATGGGCGTATAACACACGTGTGTAAGCTTGTTTTTCAAGATGGAGACACTAGTTAGAAAGCTGTGCTTTCCACCAGGACAAGGATTGAGATAAACAGGACCACAAGGGGCTTCAGCCTTCACTGCAGTGTCTCAATTTTTTATAAGGAGAATATACTTAGACAATTAAAAATTAATTCTGAAGCTTTTTACAAAAGGCCCCCAGGACAGGGAGACTGCAGGATGCCAAGAGCTGGGTCAGGTTCTGGTCTCTCCCTCAGGCAGCTGCTCTGGGCTTCCTCCCCGCGGTGCCGGGGAGCCGCGGCACCCGTCTCCTGGGCAGGGTTAGGCCTGCTGTCTGTCAGGGGACCCAGGGTAAGCCCAGTGCAATGTGTCCTGCACCCAGAGGGCACTTCACAGATGAAGGGTTAGGAAAAGAGAGCCGAGGTTGAGCCAAAACGAGCTTCCCTGGGCAAGAGAAGGAGACGGGAACAGGGCTAGAGTATGAGCTGGGGTTTCGGGCGTGTGTCACTATAAGTCAGCAGTCGCCAGGTCCTGAGGTCTCAGCTTCGCCAAGAAGCACCTGGTCCCACCGAGGGATGTCTCCACCCTTCACACCCAGACAACAACTTCACCTTTTCCCAAGGGTCTGAAAGCCCATGCTTCTCCTCTGCTGTGGAAACCCACCCAGAGGTCCAGTGCACACTCCCAGGGGCCAGAACTGCGCCCGGCCCAGGAGAGGCACCCCACGAACGTATGTACAGGGAGGAACAGGGCCCCAGACCTGTGTCCTCCTGTGCCGGAGCACATGCCCCTCCCCATTCCCCAGAGCCCCTACTCCCCGTAGCCCTGCCTGACCTGTCTCGGTGGCCCTTGTCACACAACAGTGCAGCGGTCTGTTCACGTGGCTGCCCTCCCAGAGGCAACGAGGGACAGTGACGCCCACCCACACCCTGACCAAGTTTGAAAAAGTATGTGTGTCCAGCACAGGAGGAGGTCTTATTTTTTTTAATCCTTACCCAAGGATATAAGCTTATTTAAGAAAATTATTGATCTGAGAGAGAGAGGAAGGGAGAGAGAGCAGAAAGGAAAACATTATTGTAGAGAGAAACCGATCGGTTGCCTCCTGCACGTGCCCCAACTGGGGGTCGAACCCGAAACCTAGGTAATGCCCTGACCGGAGATCAAACCAACAACTTCCTGGTGTACAGGATGACACTCCAACCAACTAAGCCACTCAGCCGTGGGAGGACGAGGTCATTTTTGACTGTTACGATGACTGAGGGCCCCCGACAGGCACGCAGCAGGTGAAAGCCGGACACTCACCATCTCACGCAATGGAAACAGCCTTCCCGGCCCCTCCTCTTTGAGCCACAACCTGCTGGACCAAGCCTTCCTGACGGAGAGACTCACTCAGCCCACACTTTCTGACCGCCTGCTGTCTCCCAGCCCACATGAGCCAGGAGAAAACTGGTCAATGGCCAGGAACACTTGAGAGTAAGATGGCATCTCTCATCCCCACCAGACCGCCGGCCTTGTGAGAGTGGGACCAGGCTATTTTGTCACTCCCGTGTTTCTGGAGCCCCACCCAGGGACTAGCGCATAGTAGGTGCTCACTGAACATTTACTGATACCTTAAAATTAAAAACTCGGGCTTTTAGGGTGCCTCCGATCCCATTGGGACAACAGACATGCAGACAGGATGGTGGACACACATAAATTGGGCACCAATCTTCATGGTTCCAGTGAACTGACCCCGACCCCATGGCCAGCTGAAGGTACCAATCAGCATCATGGCACCCAGCTCAAGCAGGGGCCAGTGGGGGTACACAACAGGACTCGTCCTTTCTGCTGGACCCTGTCCTGGCCCCCAGGTAAAGCCACCTGTGAATGAAGCCACAGAGAGAGCAGCATGGCACACAGACAGCCCGCTGAGGACTTCCGGTGAGGCCTGCACCCAGGCCTGTGGGACCCTCTCAGCAGGTAGCCAGCAGATCCCACATCTTGGTTGTTTGAGCCGCTGAGTTTGGTGTCTGTCAATCGCACCCAACAGCATCCTGACTGACAAGGCTACGGCGTGAACCCCAGCACCCAGTGTGGTGGCTGGTACAGCAGATGCTCCATCGAGCCAGCCTGGGTCCCATCCAGGCAGAGGGGGCACCCCTACGAGCTTTGGGGAAAAGGGGAGTAGAGAAATAGAGATTCTGCCAATGCGGAGAAGTCCAGGTACTCCCTGCTGGCGGCACAAAACACAAATGAGCCACACTGGCCAGCACCAGCACATAGTAGGTCCTTGGAAAATGGCAGTGATAATGACATTTACCCCCTACCCACGACCCGCCACCACACACACACACACACACACACACACACACACACGAAGGCAGCTCGGAGACGAATGACCGCGGAAAGGGAAGCCCGGCAGAGAAACCCGGGGGCGGCCAGAGCAATAGGACTGGAAGGAACAGGGGTGGCCCGGGCACACCAGGGCCCCCACTGTCAGCTGGTAGCCTCCATCACCGCGCAAGAACATGGGCTGCAGCCACCGCCTCCTCCCACATTTCATAAGAAGCAATCTGAATTTTCAAGTGAAATTTCTAAGTTTTTAACATCTCCATGCAGGCTGAGCAAAATAGCCACAGGCCCCGTTTGACCCAGTTTGAAGGCTGCTTGCTTGAGACCTCACAGCGAAGAGCACAGGCTTTGGAGGGAAGCGGGCCCAAGTCGGAAATTCGGCTACGCTGTATGGCTCCAGACAGCTCACTCTACCTCTCTGAGCCGCCATGTCCTTACTTGTAGAACTAGATCTACCCCTCACCAGCTACAGTGAAGGGCTCAACCGGATGAAGCCTCAAAGGCAGCCCAGTGTCTGGGACATTGGTTAGGAACTCGTATATACAGTAGCCAGTCTTCTGTTAGCATCACCAAGAATCCACTGGGGCTGGGAGGACAGAGGGACAGCGTGATGAAGCGGGTCTGGACTCCACCTCCAACGCCCCATTGGTGGGAACTGAAGGACTCCAGTGTCGTGGAATGAATTAAAGTAGAGAAACACAGTCCTAGAGATGGTTGGTCTATACGGCCTTCTCACTGGCAGTGCTGGGTGGCAAGTAAAGCTGGGAGGAAATCAGATCTATAACATCACTCATCTGGACCGCCAGAGATGCCTGGGTTTGAATCCCAGCCCCACTACTTACTGGCTGCACGTTTCAGCAAGTTACTCAACCTCTCTGTGCCTCAGTTTCCTCCTCTGAAAAATAACGATCATGATCACAGATCGTTAAGAATACAGACCAGTGCCCAGCACACTGAAAGCACATATTAATGTAGGCTGCTGTTATTATTATTTCTATCATTGTTGGCCCTCTAGGGAGAGAACACTGAGCTAAATAAACCTCCGCCAGCAGTTCTCCATGCCTGGCCTTCCTGAGCCTCCTCGGGAGTGCATACAGCAGGGGAGAGCACGCAGCAGGCTCATCCCCCCACCCCCACCTGCCTTGCTTACCTGAAGGTGATGGCGTAGGAGTCACTGCCTTCCCGCTTCCGGATGAGGAAGGCGCCGTCCCGGGGAACTCTCATCAGCATGTCCTCCGCTTCTCCACGGCTCAGCCCGTCATAGTACCACCTGCAGCACGGGGCCGGAAAGGCCAAGTGAAGGGCCACCCACAGAGGAGGACACAATGCACCTGAGGATGCCCAAAGGCCCCAGAAACCACCACGGAGACCTGTGGGCCTCCAGTCTAAAATGCCTCTGAAGAGCGCATTTGTAAAAAGACCACCAAGATATAGCTTGGGTGAAACGTTCATCTAGTGCGTCTGTTTGAAGCGCAAGAGAATAAACCAACCAATCTTTACCACCCCCCACCCCCACCCGCTTCTGAACCGCCAGGACGGGGGGTGGGGAGGCACAGAGAACCAGAGGCAGAGGCCACAGCGAATAGCATTGTGGACAGAGGCTTTTGTTTGTTTCATTGGCCCTTGCTTACTTGTAAAGAAGTGAAAGAGCAAAATTGAAAAGGCAATCTGTATGACTCTAGACAAGAGAAATGAAAAATAAAGTTGCTGTAAGTTATGTGGCTTTCTCAGAAATGTGTACTTGAACAGCTTCCTGCCTAAAAATTTTTGTATTTGTCTCTGTCTCCAGAATTGGTTAACCCTTTGCAAGGCATTACAGATATTCACTTTACCAGGTAAAAAATGAAGGGAAACCTTTATCATTATTTTTTCCTTGTTTGCTGTCAGGACAAACAGGAATGATCTTTGACAAATAGAAAGACATCACTGGGCCAAAAATTAATTAAATTATTCTGGACCAGTTCAGGATCGTGAAGATAAAGCAGAAGAAAGGAAGGGAGAAGAAAGAATGGGGCAAAAGTAAGGGGATCTGGAAAGGAATTTGGAAGCTGTGGCCACCCTGGGAACTTGGAGGGAGCCCAGAGGAATGAGGGCCCCCACACACCCACAAGGCAGGCTTTTCTGACCGATGACCCCAGTCGGCCGGGGCGTCTGCACCCGGCCAAACCCATGGATGTGCTGCCCCGAGAGCCTGGGCTCACGTACGGCTTCGACTCGTGGGGGTTGGGGTTGGGCACGGGGTCAGTGAGCCGGAGCTCGAACTCGGCGCAGCGCAGGTGCGTCCCGCGGTAGTGCTGGATGAGGGCGTAGATGCTGGGGAACATGAGGTTGTCAGTCAGGTAGTACTTCATGACCCCGTCCTCCATGGTGGAGCGGATCCGGCAGTGCTGGACCCGGCCTGACCGCCTGTGGGCAGAGGGACAACATCAGTGCCCAGGCCAGGCCGGCTGGCCTTCCTGCACCGGGGCGTCAGGGAACACAGGTCAGGGCCAGAAGTGCAGCCCGGGGTCCTGACGGGGGCACTAGGTGTGGCCACACGGGCCTCCCTCTGCTCCTAGAACAGACCCCAGGCCTTAGCACAGGCTGGTCCTTTTCTGGATTCCAGAACATTCTACCTCTCTCTTCCACCCACTGCCCCCTTTTACCTACATAACTCCCACTCTGGAGCCAGAAGAGCTAAGTTCAAATTCTGACCCTGCCACATGAGCTGTCCTCTCTGAGCTTCTGTATCATCATCCCAGTGGCCAAACGAGGGTAGTAATGGTATTCGCCTCACAGAGCTGTCCTGAGAGACCCCACACAAAACGCGCCTGGAATGCGGCCTGGCACGTGGTACGAGTGCGTTAGCTACCAGAGTTATTTGTATTTTATTATAATTTTTATCCTTCAAGTCTCAATTTAAACACTACTTCTTTCAGGAAGTCTTCCTCACCATCACCCCAATGCTACATGAGATCCCTAACAGACCCCCAATGCTACATGAGGTCCCTAACAGACCCCCAATGCTACATGAGATCCCTAACAGACC
This sequence comes from Trachops cirrhosus, assembly GCA_028533065.1. Classification (NCBI taxonomy): domain Eukaryota; kingdom Metazoa; phylum Chordata; class Mammalia; order Chiroptera; family Phyllostomidae; genus Trachops; species Trachops cirrhosus. Next base: position 23,294,711 of record CM052550.1, on the reverse strand, counting down.
CCCAATGCTCCATGAGGTCCCTAACAGACCCCCAATGCTCCATGAGGTCCCTAACAGACCCCCAATGCTACATGAGGTCCCTCTCTAACAGACTCTCATGGCATCGTGCATCTTTCTCCTTGCACTCACCACAACCACACTCGTGTACCAGTCAAGTGATTGATCTTTCACTGCCCATCTTCCCCACCAGACTAATCTCCATCGGGACAGAGACCCTGCCCGTCTGATCACTGCTAAAGCATAGTGCCTACCGCAGAGCAAGCACTGGATAAATGTCTTTCAGTGAATGAAGGCATAGATGAATGAGTGAGTGAATGAGTGGATGCATGAGTGAATGAGAAAGCTCATGACAGCTCAATAAGACTGCTTTTAGAATGTCTGTTTCAGAGACAAGGAGAGGGAGAATCCAGGAGGCTGAGGGAACGCCCGGGCTCATACCACCTGACCCAGGGCTGGGAACAGGGGAAGGTGAGTGAGGCCACATTGTCTTAAGTGCAGAGTCAGATCCTGTTTTTATTTAAAATGTTGATATTTTCTTCATCACCATTTTTTTGCATTACTTTTGATTTTTTTAAAAATATTGCATTGGAATGTCACTAATCGTGATTACCAAGTTTTTGGGCCTCAGGCACCGCACCCAAGCCCTGCCCACACCGCTCACTAAATGAAGTCTGGGTTCTGGTCCAGGCCTGCCCACGTCTGGCCAGAGCTCCCACTACTCGCCACCCAGCACCCCCACCCAGACCACCGCGAGCAGGCGGCAGGCGTGCCTCGGGCAGAGGGCCATTACCAGAAGGACAGGGTGTAGTCGTTGGGGAACCTCTCGCTCTCCCGCACCAAGAAGGTCCCGTCCTTGCCCCCCATCTCGGAGCAGTATTCCTGCAGCAGCTTCTCAGCACTCGTCCTCTTCTCCACCTTCTTGTGGAACCACTTCTCTCCAAAATGCAGCTCGGTGGGGGGCGTATCCTGGGCCGCAGAGAGAGGAGGGGTTTCTGAAGACCTAGGCCAGACCCCCTGCATCATGAGACTGGTCCCTCTTCACACACTGATTTGGGGGGGCTGAAAACAGACAGACTGGCCTCACCTGCCCGCTAACCTACTCTAGACAGCCCCCATCTGTGGTAGCCTCCTGAGATAAGGGGTAAGGGATCCCCAGTGGAGCCCTCATGCTATTGCAAAGGAAGTCTGAGAGTCATGCCCTAGGAGTGACACTCAAGAAACAGCACCAAGGATGGCCAGCAGCCTGAAGGGAAAGCTGGAGACCAGGCCAGGGTGTGGGGCCAGACAAAACATCGAAGCCCCAGTTTTTTCCAGGGAGCACATGCCCTTCAGACCCTTCAGAGAGCAGGAATGACCCTTGAATCTCATTGGTTAAGCCCTAGGCCAGCCAGCCAATCAGAGAAGAACCAGGGAGGCCTTGGTACCCAAAGAGATGAGAGGAGCCATCTAGGTCTCCACCTACCTGGGGCACTTCTTCTTCCATGGTCTGTTCAATGTCGTCACTGAAGGACAGCTTGGCATCAGCGATGGCGCAATAGTGCCGAGTCCATTTCTAGAAAGTGCAACCAGCATTAACTTGTCCCCAAAGTCTCTACCCCATCAACTCAGGGGCCCAGAGTCCCTGCCTGGCAGCATCACCCTGGCATCACCTTGGGGCTCACCTTTCCCACCTTCACAGACATTGATGGTCTGAATTTCCACAAAATTCAACCCCCTTTGAGACATGTCTTTTAAAACATCTATTTATTTGGAGTTTCCTTTGGCATTTTCAGAACTTTTCTATTCAGTGTATCCAAGGGTAGATATGACATAATACCAAATTTCTATTTCATATTTAATTTGACGCCGTTGGAATGATGGGATTGTTTTTTATGTCCTCATGACTTTTTCTTTTTTTTATGACTGTCTTTTTCCATTTCATTCACTTTTTTTTTACAGGATTTCTTAGCCAGTTTGTTTAGAGACCCTTTCTTCCACATTTCATTGTGATTCACTTCTTTCTTTAAATCTTAACCATTTTCAATGTTTATTTCTAGGACATAAGAATAGACACGTAAAAATATACTCAAGTGGATGTGCACGTTAGGTTAAGGGGTACAAGAAGTGGTGTCAGGGCTCAAAATGCGTCTTCTCATCAAGAAATGAGGTGCCTGTGGAACTGCCTCAGACTGGAAGAGACCGAGGAGTTAGGACAACTAAAAGCCTTGTGGCAGCCAGACTTGGTTCTCTGACCATAAAAAGGACATTGGTGGACAAATTGGTGCTATTGGAATAAGGCCCGTGAACGAGTCGGTATCGTGCCGATGTTAACTTCCTGGTTACAGTCATCATACTCTGATCGCGTAGGATGTTAGTATTTGGGGAATCTGGGTGCAGGGTATATTCTTTGTGTGTGCGGGTGTGGGTGTGAGTATACAGTATGTTATACTGAATACAAAATTATTTCAAAACAAAAGATTAAAAACATAAAAGAAAAATAAAACTTCATTATGATGATAATTCCCTTGGGTCAAAATGGGAGGAAGGCAGGAACATCCCCCGAACCGTCCAGCAGGCCTCGGAGACGCTCGAGGTCTGGGAAGGGTGGGTGCGAGGCGCTCACCTGGTCGATGGAGTCCCACATGTACAGCTCGCCCTGTTGCTTGTGCTCATCTTTCTTGTCCTCCATGTTGACATCTACGTCACCTCGGGGGCCCAGCTTCTTATGCTGAGGGGGAAAAGTACAGGTCGTCTGTCCCCCTGAAGACCCCGGTCTAGCATGTTTGGGCCAGCGGGCGTCCGTCCGTCCGTCAGCAGCGCCACACAGCGCCTTCGCACTGCCTGTCCTGCCTGCCCAGCTCCTCTCACCACACCAGCTCTGCGCTCGGTGTCCCCTCCTCAGTCTCCCCTGCCCACCCCTTCACTCACTCTCTAGCCCTTGGAAGTTATTTTTCATACTCAGTCTATGTGTTTCTATGTGTCTATCTGTTTGCCTTCTGCCTTCCCTGCTAGAGTGTAAGTCCCATGAGGACCACGCAAGTGGACCATTAAAAATGGTTTAAGGCTCCCTGGGACTTTGTTTCATTCCCTGTTGAATCTCCTGTGGTAGCTCAGCAGTGAGGAAGCGCGCAATAAGTACTCGGTGAGTCCATGACACCACCTGCGTGCTGGGCTTTCTCCAGCACACAGAGGGCAAGGCGGGGTCACAGCCAGTCCTGGGGCACGGGGCCTGCAGGGCAGCAGAAGGCACACTGAGGATGGAGAGGGAGGAGACTTGGGGCAAACAGCACTGCTGCTGCTTTGTCGGCTGTGTGACCCGGGGCAGGTGGCCGCACTTCTCTGAGCCTCCAGCTTCTCATCTGTAAGACTAACATGATGACGACAAGATGCTCACTTGGGTGAGTACCGACCACCCGCCTAGACAAGCATTTGTGAATCCCAGGTACTGGTGACCTGGGGAACAGAGTTCAGGATAGGGGGTCAGGCCTGGGTTTGAATCAAGGCCTGTCACCTTACTAGGTGTGTACCCTTGGTCATGTGACCATCTCTTTCTCAATCTCAGTAACTTGTCCGTCAATCTCAAACTCTGTCAACTGGGTGTAATGACATCCCTGTGGGTTCCTGTAAGCCAAGGCCCATGTAAGACACCTGTGAACATTAAAGCATGACAGAAGGGGTCTGGCTTGCACAGCCTTTAATTAGTTCCTTGGCAGGAACTGAGCAACCTCAGCCGAGTCACTTAACCTCTACACCTTAGTGACCACACCCGCAAAGTGGGTTGGGGACCCAGGTAAGCCTCGCAAGGTTATGATGGGATGGGATAAGCAAACACAACCATGCCTAGCCCAGGACTAGTGCATGGCACACACTGATTGTGTCACAAATGCTATTTCTATCCCTTTTTTCTGCAATAGGACGGGGTGAGCCATGAAGTACCACAGCTGGGGCAGTGGTTGTTCTAAAAGGGGACTTCAAACCCTAAAACAAGAGCAGGAAATCCCTGGGGACACACAGAGAGCTGTCCTAACAGAAACAGAGGGCAGTGTCAAATGAGCTGGGAACAAAAATGGCATGAGGTCCCCTGAAGACTCAGTGACCAAATGCCTGAGAAGCTATGGACCCTCCTGGCCTCAGCTCCTGTCCTGCCTTCCCTTGGTGTCTCAGAGAAAAGCACCCCAGGATCTTAGCCAAACCCTCCAAATATGCTGGTGCTTTTAGACCTCCAGGCACCAATGCCCCCTCACACTGTTGGCTACTACTTGTTGATGGGCTGGTCTGCCCACTAGACCGTGACCTCCTGGCACATAGGGACTGTCCCCAGTGTATCTGCCTAATAAACACCTATCCATCCTTTCAGACCAGCCTGCTGTGGTCAATGAAATCCATCTTGCTCCTTCCACTACTGGCTGCCCAACTAGAGACTGCATATCCCAGGCTCCCTTGCAGGTGGTGTGGTCCAGTGACCAGGTTCCTGTGCACTGAACAGGGCAGGCTGGGAGGTGTACAGCTGACATGTACACATTTACCAGAAGTCACCGGCCCTGGACCCTGGCACATTCCCTTTCCTCCTGGCTGGAGCTCTACCATGCACACCAGGGCGGTGCCCTCAGGCAGAGCATCCACCATTCGTGCCTTGGATTCCCTTTGAAGCCTGCGAGAAGACTGAGGACCCCTTTCTCAGAATAATGTTGATAATGTACAAGATTATAAGACAGCCCTGACCAGTGTGGCTCCGTCAGTTGGGAATCGTTCTGTAAGCAAAAGGTCACTGATTCGATTTCTGGTCAAGGCACACAGCTGGGTTGCGGGTTCGGTTCCCAGTCAGGGCATGCATTCAACAGGCAAATCGATCAATGTTTCTCTTTCACATCAATGCTTCTCTCCTTCTCTTTCTCCCTCCCTTCCCCTCTCTCTAAAAATACGTAAATAAAATCTTTTAAAAAAGATTATAAGAGAAACTATGTTGAAATACAATTATTAGTATATTAAATAAAAAATATTTGCAATATACAAAATATGTGCTTTCTTTATTAATATCTTATATTGAGATCTAGAGGCAGCTCTAATAACCACCATATTTCAAAGTGGTGACGAGCCCAGCATTACTCAGAAATATCTGCAGTAGCTGTGACTGTGATATGAAAATATCCATGATTTCCGCTGGTAGCAAAGCCCCAAGTGGTTTGTTGCCAATATTCATAATGGAAGGAGATGTTAAGTTTTACTTATAGGTTAATAAAAATAAAGAGGCAACATTTTCCCAAAGTTCACACATCACCCCTCCTGAGTTCTATCTGGATTCCTTGGGGATTGTGGAATCCCAGTTGAAAGCCCTTCCCTGGGAGACTGTAGAACAGGACCCGGGGTCCCTGGATGACCTTGCGGGCCAGACTTCAAAGCTTCCAGAACACTCTCCTTCAGATGAGGAAGAAATAAACCCTTATACACTTCAAGTCACCATATACCAGGTTTCTTTCTCCTAGTCATACAAGTGCCCAGTGTCACTCTGTCCATGGCATCCTTGGCACTCTTGGGCACAGCAATCACTCATCTCTCCCACAGCACCCGGCACACCACCCATGAGTGTATGCAGCCCTTTTGGGACAAGTGTTCACCTCGCGTCCACCTCCCACACTAGACTGAGAGCTCCCAAGGGTAAGAGCACCCCTAGCACCTTGCATGGGACTCAGAAAGGGGTGTGGTGAAGGTCTGCCCAAAGAATGAATGAGTTAATAGTTACATAGCACTGCAATGGCGCGGTGCAGTTCTAAGCACACAGCACACTAACCATGTGGGTTCTATTATTATCCACCCCCCAGACTGACAAGGACGCACAGTCACCAAGAGACTAACTGACCTTGCCCAGGGTCACAGATTAGTAAGGGCAGCAGCATAAGCCAGGGCAGTGGGACCTGGAGCCTGGTGCTGAGCCTCTGGCTCCCCTGAATGAATGACAGCAGCCCGAGGCCGCCTACCTTGATGATGATCTTTTCCCGCAGCTGGCTGGGTGAGGGCAGCTGGTCGGCACTGGCCTCCGTGGGCTTCATCAGCAGCATGTCTCCAAACACCTCCTTGAACACTCTGGCCATGTAGCGCTGCTGTTCCACGCAACAGTGCTCCTCGATGGACAGGACCACAGGGAAGCTGCAGGTGGCAGGGGCAAGGAGGCAGGCCCTCCGTCTGAGCCTGCCTGGCAGAGTGGCTGCTGCCCCACCCAGGCCAGCCCAGCAGAGGGGCAGGTGGGCTCAGCGTGGGGGAGCTGAGGTCACTGAACAGCAACACAGTTTCCCAGTGCCAGTCTCCTCCAGGCTCTGAAACAAGTCAGTGACTTGTGCTCTTGGCCTGTAGGGGGCGCCATCACTCACCCAAGGACTTGGGAATGACTTAAAGTTTAAGTGCAAGCTGGTATATTTGTGTCTCTGTGCGTATCTGAATGTGGGGATAGGGAGGGGTGTCTGTCTGTCTGTTCAACCTTAGCTGTCTTTCCCTTAAAGGTGAACCACCTGGAAATCAGACAACTGACCTCGAGGTGACAAAGGCATGGTCTTTGATGGCCTGCACCACATCATCAAACTTGATCTTGGTGGTCCGTGTCCAGCCGTGGTAGATGATGGGCTTCCCGTCGGGGCCATCCCAGCAGTCCACTGCGGGGAGAAACACGCGGCCTCACCACCGGTCCACCACTCGCCACCTCACGAGTCCACTGACGGCAGACACGTGCCCAGCCAGTTCGAGATCGGCCTTGGCCCCTGTGCCAGCTCAGTCACTAGAACATGGGGGACAAACCTAGTAACTGCACTTAGGGGCCACCAACATGAGGACAGGTGCTACCTGTGTTACCTGTGTGGACAGAGGAAGATTCTGGTTGTTTAAATAAAGGTCCCTTTGTAATTCAATACATTTGTCAAAAAAAAACTATTTTAAATGTTTCTCTTCTAAAAAGATATTTACATTGTATTTTATTTTCTGATTTTCCTTGTCTAAATCTTGGCTTGCTTTTTCTGCTGGTAGAAATAACATGCAGCGATGTGAAAATTTATTCTGAAAGGTTCGGAGAAAAATATTCAGACAGAACTGGATTGTGTAGGAGGCGAGCACCCTGTACATCATCCCCAGAGGTAACGGGGGCTGACAGTGTCAAACTTCATTTTTTCACATTTGCTCTTTCCCGAGAGGGAAAAAAGTATAAAATAGGCAGTACTCTGTAGGAATAAGTGCTGTTGAAGTCTGATACCGTGATACATTTTTTTAAACAAAGTTGGAGCCTAAACCACTGATTAGCTTTTTCTCAGCCTAACACACCTATGAGCCTCTGGCGGTCGAGTCAGGCCAGGGAGTAAGAGATGAGGAGACGGGAGGAAGCAGCTGGACCCTGGGCACGTCCAGGTGCCTGGAATCACCTGTCTTGGGGCGTCTGTGAGCAACCATGACAAGAACGATCAGGATGGCATCCAGGGCTGGGCCAGCTGCTAACACTCGAAGGGCATTCATTTGCCTTCCTCTAAAAGAAGCTCTGAAGGGAACCGAAGGAGGACAGAAGGCCAATGAAGCTGTCTTTGCTGCTGGGCTCCCAGGCCTTCCATTGTGACAGGACACCATCTAGATGGGTTTTGGGCCCCACCCGGCCAGGCTCCACACCACTCCTGCGGTGGGGACAGTTTTCTTCTGGGGAGAGGTCCCTGCCACTGAAGGCCACATCCCTTACCCCAGATGCTACAAGCACTGGTGTCTCCCTTGGCCTGTTCCACCCACCCCCACTATTCACCTTTAAAACCAAAAGAGCATCCAGCTGCAGGTGGCAGGGGCCAGCCAGCTCAACAATGGGGACCCCATTGTGCCTGCCCAGCAGAGGCGTAGGTGGGCTCAGTGAGGGGGAGCAGAGGTCACTGAACAGCTGATAGTTTCCCAGCCCCAGCCTCCTCCATGCTGTGGGACCAGAGAATGATGGGGGCTCTTGGCCTGTAGGGGGCGCCAACACTCAGCTGAGGAATTGGCAGGGACAATGAGCCTCTCTGTTAGAGGAGGGTGTTATCTCCACCAGGAAAAGGCTACTCACGCTCAATGCAGCGACAGCCCATGCGCAGACAGCGGATGTATGCCTCCGTGGACGACTCACTCCGCAGCTGGTCACCTGTGAGGTACCTGAAGGAGAGAAGGCGGGCCTGCACCTCAGGGTGTCCATGGGGAATTTCTCAGCCCAAGCCCCCAGAGGCCTGAGTTCTTCCTGGCTAGAAAGACCCAGGGTTAGGATCTGGGCCGGAAACTTGCCATCACGTGGCCACGCCTTAGACTCAGGCCACAATCACAGGATGTGAACAGTAACCACCTTGGTAATCCACGCGTAGGGTTGAGACCCCGTCTTCTTTGAGAACTGGGTCAAAGGGTGTTAGGAGTGAGACTTACAGCACATGATAAATGCACAACTCTCCCCTGGCTGCCCACTGACCCTTGGTCTAAACAGGGCAGAGACGGGCCATCATTTTGACATCAGGGAATCGGGCATTGAATAAGTGATCAACAACTACTGGTGGAATTTACAATGCTGTGAACTACATGCGTCAGACATAAAAATATGTATTTTTATGCACTCTCCTCTTCCTCATGTTCCCCTTTAAGAGTTTATGTTTTTGAATTGTCTTCCAGGTTTGGTAGAATTCACCATTCTAAGACACAAACTCTTACACCAATGGACGGAGTAGGGGAGAGAGAAGCATGAAACCAATTTGCCCCTGAAATGACTTTAGCTTCCAAAATGCCTGGAGATAAGCTCAAGAGCCTGACCAACCCCTGCCTGGAATGGCACTTGGGAAAGCACCAACCTACAGCTCTTGGGTGCCCATGAGCCAAGGCCTCCACCCTTGCACCATAGAAGGCAGGCTAAATACTGGAACTTAAGTGCAACGTCGTTTCTCTCTTCCAATCTATTCTCTTTTTTGCAATCATGGTAATTTTCCAAAGATGTAAATTTCAGCATGTTGCTCTCTGGCTTAAAAGCCATCAGCAGCTCCCACTGCGCCTGCTGTCACTTAAAGATTCCACTCAAGCTGACCCTCCAGCCTCCCCTCCTGCCACACAACACCCCCTCCCCCACCTGGATTCCACAGTCTGGTATTAACAGACACCTCTCAGTTCCTTCTGCCCCTGGACCTCTGCACATGCAGTTCCTCTGCCTAAAACCCTCTGTCTCATTTCACCACCTGCTTTCCTCTCACCTACTCCTGTCCTTTGTTAAGAGTCAAAGGAGGTCTTTTCCCCTCCAAGCACATGGGAACAGTGCTGTTCTGTCCTGCCCTGTTTACTGCTACATCCCCAGTACCCAGCAAGCACAGGGTAGGCAGTAAATACCAGTTCAACGACTCATTCAATTGCTTTGCTGTGGCTACTATGAGATGCCCAAACTGTGAAAACACCAGCTTTGCTGAATGGCTTTTCAGGGCCACAGAAAAAGGATGATCCTTGTAATGCCACCCCTTCCAGAAGCGTTTGTATATTCCAGTCTGAGTGGTGTGGCCCTGCACTCTGCCCGCTGCCCACAGGCTTTGCCAAAGCAGCGCACTGGGATGCCCGCCATGTCACCCGTCACCTGCGACCCCTCCCAGGCTGGTGGCAAAACTCACGTGTTATGGGAGGAGGAGATCCAGTAATGAGACAAGGGGTTGTTCATGTCCTGCATGTCCACCACGTCGTACTTCTCATCCCAAATGCTGTTCTCCCGTGAAAACAGGTACGTGAGGAACTAGGAGGGGCACACACACAGAGGCAGGGTCACCACCATGAAGACAAGGAGGGCTGGTGGCTGGTCCTTTCTGGTCTGTGCAGCACAGGGAGATGGCAGCTCAGATACAGCAGGTGGCCTCCAGGTTCCCACACAGAAGCTCATGCGACAGGCTGTACTGACACAGGTTTCACTGACGATGTTTCCTTTTTAATGTGTGCCCTAAAATATGCTACTACAAGAATATACGCTTCCTGTATAGCATAGGTTTTAAGGTATAATAATACCAGAAGCATTTGTGAACCCACCAACTTGATAAACAAAACATTAACAGTATCATAACATTTAAAAGGCAGGATAAGTAATATCCCAATTCTTTATCCCTTTAAAAAAATTGGAAGGTTGAGTGACACTGGGGTAACGCTCTGCTTTCTGGGAACAACGTTACAGGGAACAGGAGCTGCCAGTGCTCCCCAGCCTCACCTCCCCTGCTGCCTCACTCACAGCCAAGCACAGCTGTTAACAACAGCTCACAGGGACCCCCAAAACCTTTGAATTCGGTGTGCCTACCATGCTCTCCCGGGCAGCAAACGCCCTCTGGTGGTAAAAGCAAGAAACGTGTTCAGGAAACAAGGTCAATGGGGCAAGGACGAGGGAAAGGAAAAGACTGGAAGAAAACCAGCACTTGTGGAACAGCTCACAAGAAGCCCACTCACCTCATCAACAAATAGGAAAGGCTCCGCAGTTTCCCTCATTGTGTCGTCGATAAACTTTGTCATCCTCTTGCGGACTCTGTTCAGATCCTGAGCCCAGAGCTCCTTAGAATGACAAAGAGAACAAGAATCACCAAAAAGAGGGCTGGCAAAAAAGGTATGCCCGACCATCAGGGTGACTTGCGTGGTGGACCTGGGCAAGCCACATACCCTCTCTGCGCCTCCTCATCCACTCCATGGGAGTAATAACATCCATGCACAGTTTCTGTGAGAAGGTGTAATATAAAGTAACTTCATTGTTTTCCTCTCCAAACCCTACAACCTCAAGTATTCATCAGGCAAAGGGAGAAAACAGGCTCAAATTTGGCTAATGCTTTCTGGATTCAGAATATTCCAAAGCCTCTACCTTTGAAAAGAATAAAAGCAAATGTGCGACTGCATGTGTGTGTGGTTGGATGAGGAGAGTCAGAGCAGGATGCACGAAAGAAAGAAACGCTTACGGACAGACACAAATGAGGTGGTGGAGACACGGCCTCCCTGGTGGGTGGCTGCACATCAACAATGGGCCTCGCTGTTGAGTCTTGCAAATCTACTTGGATGAGGGACACAAAACAGCTAGGAGACTAGGGAACAGCCCGTTCATTTGAATACAGAGGTGTTGAAACCTTTGAATACTAGAACATGAAACTCAATGTAGGACAGGTCATGCAAAGGCCTCGCCAGACTCTGATGTCCCCAAAAGGCCAAAAGCTTCCTCCTTCCTTCTACAAAGCTTTCTCATGAAAAGCATGGGTACTTAGCTGACATAGCCTCAATCTTGATGACTGCTGATAAGAAATCTTCTGCCTACCCTGGCCGGTGTGGCTCAGCTGGTTGGAGTGCCATCCCTTAGACCGAAAGGTGGCAGGTTCAATTCCTGGACGGGGCACAAACCTAGGTTGCGGGTTCCATCCCTACTCAGGGCGCTTACAAGAAGGCGACCAATTGATGTTTCTTGCTCACATCGATGTGCGCACTCGTGTTCTTTCTCTCTCTCTCCCTCTCTCTCTCTCTCTCTCTCTCTCTCTCTCTCTCTCTCTCTCAAAGCAATGCAAAAATCTCCTCAGGGGAGGATAAAAAGGAAAGAAACCTTCTGCCTGAAGTTCAAACTACAAACTGGGGGTTAAAAAACGAATCTACTTGGTATGGGGTACTGCGCTAGGACTCCATACTACTGAAAATAAGAATAGTGGTGAAAGGAGTAGTACGTGGTGAGGGAAGTCGCACTGGGCGCAGACTGCACGCCAGGCTCTGCGCTGAGTCTTTTCCACGCAGTGGCCTGCTGTGAACCACACAGCCCAGGAGGCACATACTATTTTCCTCGTTATATAAATGGGGGAGCTGAGGTGTCAAGTCATTAAATAAAACAACATGACCCGACATTGAGCTTGAGACCAACTCAGGCACATTAGTTTTGAGGTCTTCCTCTTAACCCCCTTTTCTAGAGTGTGAGCCATCCCTCCCGGGGCTGGACTCGGGTATACTTAACCAGTCCCTTAATGGAGATTTAGATCTGTTCCAAGTCTTCACTGCTATTGAAAATGCTGCCATTATTGCTTTAGGATAAGTTTCTAGAAGGGCAATTATTTAATCAAAGTATATACCCTTTTTTCAAAGTTTTCATTTTAATTGCATATTGCCTAAGTGCTTTCTAGGAAAAGTTGTACTAATTGGCACACCAAGTGCTACAGTGATCACCCCACAAATGAGCGCCCATCACACCAAACCAATGTCCTAGATGACTGGCTCCATTCATGCTGTCACCTCACAGAGCACTGGGCACATGGGACATGAAGAGTCAGCCAGGCTGTCACACAGATGCTCATGGGCTGTCTGCCATGTGAAGAGCTCCTGCAATTCGCTCCTGGTCCATACCCCTGATCTCTGAGGGCGGTCCAGTGAACGGGGGAGCCTGTCATTCTCCCCTGTAATAAAATTAAGCAGCAGTAGGTGGTGGATTCTGAGATACAAGGCTTCCTGTCCCCAGGAGGTTAGCCATATAACTGCTGACAAGAAGAAAATTCTGAGATGTACTAAATTAAATTACCACAGACTAGAGCGCAGAAGGAGGGGACAAGAGAGGCTGATCAGTTAACTGAAGGGCAAAACCAACACAAGACTGCTTGCTCCTTAGTGTACGTTGAAGCCCTGAATTAACTTCCAGGTGGCTATTTCCACAGTTATCTAAAGAGGACAGCCAGGTGCCCCTGACCACCAGGCGCCTCTGCTTCTTGCTCACAAATGAACTCCCTGGGCTGTTGCCCACCACCAACCCGAAGGCGCACACACCTCTTCCTTTCAGACTCTGCCCCTATCCCAGAATAAGCCCGCTCCACCTTCTCCCACCCCCTTCATCTGTAGCCAGTGGAAACGCTTTCAAAGCAACTTAGATCTCTCCTCCCCACGCTGTTCCCACAGGAGAGCCCGTCAGCTCTGGACCTCAGATGTTCGTCCCCACTGGCCCTGCTGCTGATGGTGCAGACTGGGTGCCCCAGGACCTGCTCCTTCCTGACCAGCATTTGGACAAACGCTGTCTTTCGGAAAAGCTTTGGCCATGAATTTTTTTTCTTGGTTTAACATTTCAATAGCTCCTTACTAAAGAGAGCCAGCGATTCAGTGCAAGGAAGAGTATGGCGAAAAGAAAAAACCATACACCTCTCTCTCTACTTCACTATATTGGCAGCTCAATACTGAGCGTGTAATTGTGCCAAAGAGAACTCATTTATCCCCGCTCATTTTACTTCCCCTTGGTGGTAGCTCAGGCTGAGCAAAAAATCCTGCTCTTGATCACTCACATTCAGCCCCCACATGGAGAAAGCATGACACCTCATCTCCTCAGTCACCATTCATCGTGTTCCAGCAGCTGGCCCCACCGCAGGGGCCTCCGTGTGGCTGCCCTGTGCAAAGTGCGTGCTGTGTGTCTGTTCATTACTTTCTCTACAATCAGAGGAACTGAACATGGCTGTGCACTGGATGACATAAAGGAATTAGTGTTCACTGTGCAAGGTGTAATAGGAGTGGTACAATTTTTTTTAAAGAAAAAGAAGTCCATTTCATAAGAGAGGCATGCTAACTATTTACAAGTGAGATGATATGTTGACTTCATGATGCATTACAGTTTACTTTAGAATTTTCCAGCAAAGAAATGAAGAAGGGGAAAAGGGAAGGGAGACACAGCAGTGTGAGATACAGGACAGATGTACTAAAATTGGCAAATACTCTGAATTTTTAAATCAGCGTGACGGGTACATGGTGATTCAATGCCAGCCTGGCTACTTCTGGGCATGTTTAAAACATTCTGAAATGCAAATAATTTTAAAATACAAATTAACTGAATATTGTTATGAACCTAAAACTGCTCTTTAAAAAGTCTATTAAAAAACAAGAAATTAAATAAAGAGAAAATGTAAATGAGACTCCAGTGATATAAATACAACATTGAAACAGATATGTAACTATGCATATAGATGAACATGCATACACACAAAGCTCGATATTCTGACCCCCATGATTCTGAGAGGTGGGGCTCTCATCCCCATTTAAAGAGAAAACTAAGGCACAGAAAGGTCAAACTACCTGCCCGAGGTCACATAGCTAGTAAGAGGACCTCAGCCTTATTTCAGTCTTAAGTTTTTCAACTGGGCACTATTAACACTTGGGGCAGAGTAATCCCTTGCTGTGGGAGGGTTGACCTGTGCATTTTAGGATGCTGAGCAGCCTCTCTGGTCTGTACCTACTACACGCTATTTGCACCCCCAGCTGTGGCAACCAAAACTGTCTCCAGATATGCCCTGAGTGGCAGAACCGCCCAGCACCAGACTTTGACTCTGCCACTAGCTTGCGGCCCAGATGTGAGCACTCCCAGAGACCCCTCACATCATCTGTTGAAGGACAACCATGCTACCATATCCCCTCCCGAGGACCGGGCAGGCTCGCCACCTTAGTCACACGCTCCATCGGCCAGAGCTGGCTTCCTGAGGAAGTGACACCTAAGCTGAGCCAGGAGAAGCAGCAGAAGCCAGCCAAGTTAGAACACCCTGCCTGTAGGCTGTCACCCCGCCTGCCTGCCTTAGAGAACTCTCACTCTCGCCCTTTCTCAGTTGTGCCTTGAGAAGGAGCTACCACGAGGCTGTTCTCATTCCAGAGTCTGTGACAGCAAAGTGGCATTGGTCAGGGAGACTACAACTGTTTCATGACTATAGGCAGCCAGGTGAAGACAGGTGGTGAAGAGGTAAGAAACCATGCAGGTAGCTCCCCCAACCCCCACCCTTCTGTTCTCTCACCTGCTGCTCATGTAAGAGAAACCGCTGGAAGTCGTGCAGGTGAACTGCGGAGGCGTCCGGCCGGTCAGTGTTCCTGCCCTCGGGGAAAGAGAGGGTGTTCAGAAAGGCACACACCTCAGTAGTCAAGAAGCCGTTCCTGCCAGCAGACAGCCTGCCACCCGGACTCCCTGCAGGACCCTCCTCAGTGCCAGGCGCAGACTTGGCAACGGGAAGACAAGGGTGACCTACATGACATTCCTAACCTACAACAATTCAACGAGGACGCAGAACCCCAGAGCAGAGCAGGCCAGTCCAGCTGCTCCTAGGTGGCTTCCGTGCCGGGAAAGGAGGGAGGGGGAAGGCACGGAAGTGCATACGTGTCTCAGATGCTTGGGTGGGCTGGCGTGAACGGCACTCTGGGGGAGCTGGAGAAGTCCCTGGGGCCACATCAAAGTGTCCCCTCAGAAGCCACCATCCAGAGTTTGCTCTGAAGCAGGAGTGGGGGCCAGATGAAGCCCCCCAGACTCTGGGTGGAGGGGACAATCAGCTGGAACATGCAAGCCTTGGGCCATGGGGCCAGCAGAGGCCTGCTGTTGGGAGAATTTTCCATTTGACACGAGGGAACGCTTCACCCTGAATAACGGGAGACCCCACCTTGACTGGAAGCTTGCTGACAGAGGGGCTTGGAGAGAGGGTGTTCATTCATGGCCATCAAGAAACCCGGGGACCTCACTGGATGGGCACAGGCAACCTTGGCCTCTACGGAAAGCGCGCTCTGCGGAACAGCTGTCCAGGGAAACTTGAACTTGTCCCTGAGCACTTGCAAGTGGGGTAGGGTGGGGTCTTTTTAAAATATAGGAGATAAAACATGCTTTAAACTTTTTTTCTTTGCTAAACACTCAGGGTCCAAACGTCTATTGTCTTTATTGTCTTTAATTATTAGTGTATTTCTAACCTTCTTTGCTAAACAGCCTCCTAAGTTTGCTTCATATCTTTTCATTAATACACTAATGTTTTCATTACAATACTACACAAACATCAGATTCAGTTTTTTTATAGACTCTGAAGTGTTGAGGTTTCTTGTTTAGAAAGTGACACAGGAATAAGTGCCGAGTGCCCGCATCGATGAGGGCTGGTCCCAGAAAGCTGGCCCAGGTCACTGCACCGCAAGCCGTGCTCAAGGCGCCGTTAGCTGCATGGAAAACCTTCCTCCCAGGCAGGCAGGCTTGGGAAGCACAGACACCCCACCCACCCCCTGCTCGTGGAACTGGCAGCACAGGAGAGGCCCTGACAAGTCCTGCAGCACTTACTCTCCGATAACATCATTATTACTGCACAGGGTCCCTGACACACGCCACGTGAAGCACTCTGTACGCCTCAACTCATTTTAATTCAGTTAAACCTGCTTAACCAGCAATTTCCCAAATTCACTTGGCCACTAACGTTGCTTTAATTTGTGTGGAAAACCTATTCACCAGTCATGTTCTACAAAGCACACTCCAGGAAAGCAGGCCCTGAAGCACGCAAGCTTCTCTACAGAACCTTCTGGGCCACCCTCCCAGCACTCCACAAACTCTGCTGCTACTGTTCATGCTCATCCACGTCACAGGGGCGGTGTGGCCAGTCCCTGGTTAGGAGGACCCCCGCCCACTCCCCTGCCCATGCCCACCCACAGAGATGACCCTGCCAGAGCCAGCCAGCCAGCCGCACTGCGGCACCATGACTGGCACACCCACCCTGGACGACAGTAACCCAGAAGAGGTGCCTCACCCCAAGATGAACACGGAGGAGTCTTTTTTGAATTCGTCAAGAATCTGAAATAGAAAAGAGAAGGAAAACACACAAAATAAGAACATTAGACAAGTCAAGCCACTTAATGCAAAAGAACAGATTCTGGGAGTTAAAAAATTAACAGTATAATTTGTATGACTTATTAATGCAAATGAACAGACTTTCTTTCTCTTAAATTATCTTTGTAATTCATGTGACTTGTAAGTGTTCAAATATAACCAAAACTTAAGAAGCAAAAGGCAGAAGTCTTCCTTATCTCTTCTGTAATCTTATTCCTGAGGCTCTATCACTCTTAATAATTTAGTAGGTTTTCTTCTAGGGTTTATTTTATGGATAATAGTCTAATTTTATCTTATTATATTACATCGTGTCTCCGAACTTGCTGCTGTTGTTTCAAGCTTAATATATTCTACAACCTTGAATAGTCCTGCCTCATTACTCTAAAAACCCACACTGTGTTCCACAACATGGACATCATTGATTTTCTGTTATGTCCAGTATTACAAAGAAGGTCCTTGTTACATCTTTACCACTTGTGCCAGCATTTCCGGTGGGTATGTTCCTAGCTGGAAAAGCACCTGGATGTGAGGTATGCACGTGAACGTCAGCAGATTCCATCAACCGGCTCTCAAAACGGTTGTGCTGAACAGCACCCGCACCATGAACACACAGACTCTCTGCACCCTCACTGCTACATTTCAAATCCTTAACATTTCAGAGCATTAAAGTATTTAAGGGAAGATTTATAAGATCATACGAGAAGAGACAAGCAGGTAAAGGCATAGATGAAATAAGATGGCCATTAGTTGACTGATCATTGCTGAAGCTGGCTGACGGCTGCGTGAGGGTTTGTGATGCTATTATCTCTACCTATATATATTTGAATGTTTCTTAATACAAAACTTTAAAAAATTAAAGTCAATGACCAGCCACTGAAGGTGGTCAAAGGAGAACATGAACCCTAGCTGCAGCTTGCTAGTGCAAGACCTCCAGGAAGGACCCTGTTTGCTCACCTGTAAAACGAGGATAATAGAAGTACCTCTATTAAATATTTAATGTGTGCAAAACACCTAGCACAGCACCCAGCATAGAGTGCACACTTAGAGAATGTTAGCTAATTTCTGCGTACAAAATACTGTTATTACAGCTTGGGGAAAGGTATGTCCCCTCACCAGGGGGACACACGTGGAATTACTTGTCTTATCTTCCTGCTGCTAACTTTCAGAAGCTCTGAAGCTTGAGAGCAGCAGCATAAGCAGGTGCTTAGATACAAAGAGGAACTGACAACCTCAGGTTGAAAACCTACAGCTACTGATGAGTAGGAACCCACTGCCTGGACTTAGGTCTAGGGGTCATCAATCACTGTAAATAGCCCTGTCTCCTGAGGAGCCCAAGAAATCCAGCCGAGCCCCTAAGAGCACACGACTAATACTTTTCTCTGCACGCTGCTGCCAGGGAGAGCTCAGGAAGTAAATTATATGCTAACAGTGAGGGGAGGGGCATTTACCTACCAGAAGAGCAGTGCTGTTTCTCAAGCCAGCCAGTAACTATCTACAGAGCTTGGGGCTTTGTTATCAAATTCCAAGTCACTGAAGTAATACTATACATGCGGTGGCCAAACCGGACAGTGGCACTGTCCAAGGGTGGAGATCAGAGGATGCCAACCCCAAAGGTCTGTAGGGCCGGGGGGCCAGGTGGGCAACCTGAATTCACAGAAAGTTGGTGCGAGTGCAGGCTGGGGCACAGCGGGGATGCTGCTTCCTTTCCACTCCGATGTCGCCCGGGCAACGCAGGACCCATACACAGGCGGATCTCAATTTTTCTCACGAGAAGCTAAAAAAATCTGGATCTTAATAGAAAATTTCCAACTTTTAAATATAGGCAATTCATTAAAAAAAATTTAAACCATTAGGCCAAGTACAACCGAACACAGGCAGAATGTGGTATTCTGGTCATTAAGGACAACCTCAGTCAGGTACAGACGTCTCTTCCCCAAAACTGGGCAATCAAGGCCCCCCGGGGATTCGGAGATTCTGCAGGATTCTGACTCAGATTTCTTTCTCTCCGGTCTCCTTCTCAAGCACACACACATTCGCCTTAAAATGAACCATGCTGAAAGTGCAGGCTGACATGCATCTCACATGGAATTTTATCACAGTGGAGATTATCAGTGGGTTAACCTATGCTGGCAAGTGCAATCGCTTTTTTGCAAACCTTATTCTCAAGCTTTGCCTGCCATCTGTTGGATGAGACAGCACCCTGAAATTTCAAGGCAGCTGATTATAAAAACCGTTACTTGCAACCACTTATCTTGAGTGAATCAAGCTTCTGTCAATCCCGGTCTATTGGCTCAGACAGCAATTGTCACTATTCTGGATTTCACAGGTACACTGCCACCGAAACACTTCATCGTCCCCAAGGGCTGACTATAAATAAAAGCTACATATTTTAACCTAAAAAAGGGTTCTGCTCAGCTTCTGTGCAGTAGATTTATTTTTATTAAGATCTTATATTTAAAAAGGGGACTATAAAGTTTTTAAAGTTTTGTAATTAATAACCTGATTTAATACCTTCATTTTATAGAGGAGGCTGAATGAGAAGGGAAAAGGTGGCTTTCCCCAAATTGCTTGGTCATTAGAGGTCAAGTTGGGGCTGGAATCCAGGTCTTTCAACTCCCAATGCCTACAATCTTTCTACTGTATTTGGCAAACAAGAACTAATTATTATGGACATGAAAAAGTGAACACACAGATGTGGAATTTTTACTCTATGAAATAATGTATTTCTGCCCACTCTAGGCAGACAGGAACTGCTTCCCCCATTTCTCTACCTTGGAGACATCCAAAATCCCATGGTCACTGGTCACCTATCCAGAGGCCTCCCGCTGTGGGCAGCCTGCCGACCTGCACGTATAAGGCAATTATAACTGTCTTCCAGTGCTTTCACACTCAGACTTAAAAATGCCTGCACTCTCAACCACCAATCAGTCCCTCATTCAGTCCTCCCCAGAGCCCAGTGGGGCAGGGATCACGGCTCCCACCACACAGATGCGAACACTGAGGCTGGGAGTGGTCAGTGGCTGGCCCAAGATCACACAGCTGACTGGAGAAACCAGATAACTGATCTGGCTCCAAGTCCCCCCTGCTCTCTGCTCCCTCTCAGCTCTGCTTTGGGCCCATTTTTGCCACCTGCAAAGCCCTTTGCCACCAGTCACAGCAGCAGCTCCTGTTTGGGGCGTGCATGCCACCCGGCAGGCGCTATGCTCTGTGCGGTACCCCAAATCCCCTACTTTTTAAGCTTTATGGGACTTTTTTCATTGCAAAAGTAAAGGACCAACTTGGGCCAAGTCAAAGAAAACTGAGGTGTGCAAAGAAAAATGTAATTATCTCTCCTGCCCATCTTCCCAAACTCCTCCAGGGCACACACAAAAATCGATATTAAATGGGAGGTGTGTATTCTTCCATACTTTCTCCTTCTTCATAAAAACACACACAAACGATATATAAGTGAGGAGGATTACTATAGTCTGTTTCGTTTTTATAAAAACATCGGACCTGGCTCCTCGGGTGAATCTGCCGCTGGCTCTCCTAACAAAATATCAAGAGCATCCTTCCACATCAACAGAAACACTCAGAAGCGACTCAGAATTTCCCATCAGCCGCGTGATGTTCGGAGCACGGTTGGACCACAACTCCCCCAGCCCCTCCTCCACGGATCAGCACCGAGATGGTGCCCAGGGACTTTGCCCACACAGTAACGCTGCAATAAACAATCTGGTGACACATTCTTAGGTCCCAGTGCTTTCATTCCTTTAAAACAGAGTCCCCAGAATGCCACTGTTGGGCCAAAATGTATTTTAAATTTAAAATAGCATATTATCTTAAAATTTAAATTTCATTTCATTTAATTCTAAAATAGCATACTGTCTTAAAAATGTATTTCCATAAAAATGAATAGAAGTATAAAAAGAAGGCATACACACAATCCCTTAACCCAGAGATGGTTACTGTTAATAATTTGATAAATTTCCACCCAGAATGAGACTGTACAGGAGAGGAAGCTGAAATTTTTTACTTTAAGAGGCCCAGATTAAATTCCAATCAGACTTACAGCCACTCACATTCCCACCAAGCAGGTAAGCAGCCCAGCTCCCGTTTTCCCCACGGCACTCTCTCATTGAAAAACTTTTGCCAGCCTACCAGATGAGCATGGTACGTCACCGTCATTCTCACTTTACATCCCTGTGACTAGAAAGGAGCCTTCTCTGGCTTTCTTAGGGACGTACTGGACTTTGAAACACGGGAAACAAACGTCCTTCGATCATTTGCTTGAGAACCATCTTACCGATTTTTGCTGTTCAAACATAAGTTTTTTATAGAAGAGATGGAACTGTTCAAAGCTGAGTTCATCTTTGTGCGCGCCTATTTCCTGTAAAAGTAAAAAAAAGTGACCACACGATTTTTGGTGTCCACCACAAGAATGCCTCCTCCCTTTTACCGAAATAGAACATCTTTTCTACAACGCTGGCTAGAATCAAACCAGCATTCCTCTACACCCAAACCGTCCACAGGCTTCCTGATTTACCTGCCTGCAGAACATACCCAGCAGGGACCCCACCAGGTAAAAACCCCTCCTTTGGACCCCCGCCCCACAAAGGAGAATCTCAAGCAGAATTCCAAGAGCCATACTGAGAACTCCTCCTTTAGGGCATCAAAGACACTTTCAAATGCAGACATATTTACAGGGTATATACGTACAGGTCATTTTTTAAAGCTTAAGAAAACAAAACAAGCCTTTAGATTAGACAGAACTCAACTCCAGTCAAGACCTGTCCCCTGATTTGCTAATGGCTTTGGGCAATTTCTGTGACCCCTTCAGACCCTCAGTTTCTTCATCTGTGAAGTGGCAGAGCCACCACTATTCTCATTGCACTCCCCTGGAAGCAAACCAGGTTACATCAAGGGGCGCCTGCTCAGTAAAGGCTCGATAAAGAACTAAGCTCTGAGTAAGCGGTAATCAGCGGGGAATGCTTCTCCCATCTCTCTTCTCTTCTTTCAATCCCCGCCCTCCTCTGTTTTTGCCTTCTGAATTAGAATGTTGAAGGCAAGTCAAAAAATGGCCCGACAAACCACAAAGTGGGCTAACTCTTCCAGGAGCTCATTGGTACAACAATGAATGAGCTTTTGCAGCTGAGGAGTCCTGTGACTGGGGCTGCCACTGACAAGCCATGCGTCCCCCAACTGGGGGTACTGGGATGCAGTGTTGCTGGGTTCCTTGACAAGAGCAGGCATCTCTCTGGGGCTCTCTCTCTACATAGCCTCCATCCTCATGTCATTCGGAAAGCACCACTTGACCTACTCTGTCCTCTCACTCCTAAAGGAGTGACTTTACCTGCCCCACATCTACCAATAGCTTAATTACACAAGAACATAAATTAAATGATGGGTGGAAGGAGGGAGAGGTGGAAGGAGGAGTGTGTGGGCAGAGGGGTGAATGGAAGGAGGAGTGGGTGGAAGAAGGGGTTGGGTAGAGGGGAGGTGGGTGGGAGGATGGATGGGTGAAGAAAGAGTGGGTGGGTGGATGGAGGGGTGGGTGGGAGAGAAGTGGGTAGGAGGACTGATGGTAGGCAGTGAGGAGAAGAGCCAACTCTGACAACTACACTATCAGGACTTGCTTGCAAAATGCCACATCCCTGGCAAACCTACATGAGGAAGCCTTCAAAATATGTTCCAAAACAAACACATTTGTTCATGTTACAAGAAGGAAAACAGGCTGCAGGATGGGGAAAGAAAGGACAAGTTGGGATGGTGAGAGCGTTCCAAGCCAAGCAGCTCCACAGACATGGTCTCCATGGATGACGTCCTCTGCTGGGATTGAGACCACGGTCCTAAGGTCTTCACACAATTCCCCTGTCTGGACTAAGAAGATGAAGCCGGAGGGGAAGGACTTTCTTGGGCCCCATTCCTCAGAGCTCAAAGGCATGTAGTGGCTTCACGTGAAAGGCACCAGTAGCCCTGGGTTCACAAAACCAGCAGGCTGAGCTATGAAACTTACCACAAACTTATCCTTGAGGAACTTGGCACTGCTCACTTTGAAGTTGACCAGGGGCAAGATGGTCTTCAGCTCTCGGAGGCTAATGCTGCAAAAGAGAGGAACCCAGCTCCGTCAACCTTGAGGGGTCCCAACAATGGAGGGTTTGGCTACTCTCATTGGCTGCCGCCTCAGGTGGCCCTCCATGAGCAGACCCCACCAATAGCTGGTAAGCAAGGACAGGAGACCTGGGTTCAAGGTTGCAGTGACAGCCCGATGTGCAAAATTGACCTCTACCCTTCAGGGATGGCCATGGACACGGTCATGTAGGCAGAACATGGCATTAGGTGGCCAGAAAACCTCTGGAGATATGAAATGTCACAAAGGTTCAAACCAAAGAGAGGTCACTGAAGGCCAGAGAGGAGGAAGGGAAAGGACCCAGCCTTAGGTGAACAACTACTATGCGCCAGGGTGTCACCCAGGCAATAATGTTCCCTAACTCCGCACTACATTAGACCCCTACACGGTGTGCATTACCAATCCCCAGGGTTTGGGACTGGCAATGTGGGGGAGGGACGGGGGGTCACTACTCAAGGTCAGAGCCAGGTGGCAGCAGAGCCTGGGTTTGAATCAAAGCCCAAAACATACAGTCATTTGACCACACCCCTGGGAACTTCACAAATATGTGCCCCCAGGTTTGCCTGTAACCACCACAGTTGCCTGCTTCTCAGGGAACAGCACGAATGGGGGGCGGGGGCGGGGGCCCACAGTGGATCCGGGTGGTGTATCAGGGCACGAGATCAGTCCCTTGTGGCCACAGAGCCATGTCCCACAGATCGACAGAGAGGGGGCATTGGTGCAGCCAGAGAAAACTGCTCTGTGTTCTAGAAACATCAGACTGCTCAGGGGCTGTGCATGGCCAAGGAAGGAAGCCTGCCCAGATTGTGGGCAGAAAATGATCCAGTTTCCCAACACTGCCAACTCAGCCTCTGCCGGTCCATCTGGAAGGAAACAGCACGTTCATTACATTCAGCAGGTGCCACTGGAGATGACGAGTGTTCCACCTCCAGCTTTCTTCCTCTAGTCTAACAGCCTCCCTGACGTTGGAGACCTTCACCTGCAAGATGCTTCCCTACCCCGCACTACTACCAGCTCAGTACCAAGGGCTTCCCAGAGAGATGCTAAGAGTATCAAAGAGCCTGGTGGGCTGGGGGAGCTGGCTGGGACCCTTTTCTGACCCAGCGCCTGGTGTGTGCACAAAGAGCCTGGCAAGGGCAGGATGACGGGAGAACAGTGGCAGGGGCTGGCACTACAAGATGAAGTACAGGAGGATCTGGCCAAGCTGGTGGCCCAGTGGAACTTATGGAGAAAACCAGAACCAAGGGAAAGGTCAGAGTCCCCTTGGGAATTCAGAACTTCCAGAGAGAGACAGGGCCAAGAAACCTTCCCATCTCCAGAAATAAAGAGATTGGGAACTAGGAGCCAGTGCAGCTGCCTGGGGGCCAGTGGAGCAAACTTGGCATCCAGGGACATGAGCATCTCAGCACCATGACACTGGGACTCACCTGCTCCAAAAGTCCCACCTGACAGTGAGCACCTGAGCCCCCAGATAAAGGTGGGGGCCAAAGAGCCTCTTTGGGTTCCTGTGCTGCAGTCTGCCCACTCTACTCCCCTACCCACCCCTCCCTCACCCCCCACTCTGGGTGCATGGATCTGCGCTGCATGGCCTGGCCCCAAGCCAGGACAGGCACGCCGATTCCCCAGCTGCTGGAGGGCAGGAAGCCAGCAGCTCACGAGTTTACCCCTTTCCCCATCCAGGACCTGTCATCAGATAAAGAGAGTGCCTCAGCCAAGGTCATGTCTGGCATTCAACAACAGGTTAGCCTCAATTCAGGACAGCTCTGCAGGGCCGTCCCTGGAGCTCCCCGTGGAGTCAGCTGAGGCTGTGCTCTGCACAGCAGCCCAGTGCCCCTACTGCCATCACTTCCGAGGGCGCTGATCCCCTCTGCAGCCCTGAATGAGCTTCCTGCACACAACCCACATCTCAGACTCTGCTTCCTGGGTGCTCCACCTGTGACAGTGGGTTAGGAACCAGGGCAATCCCTATAGGGAGGGATGACAAAACACAATCTCTCCCCGCCCACAATGAGCCACTGACAGCCCTCCCTCTTGCATGGCAGATGCCACTAAACAATCATGAAATCTTCACTTCCTGGCCTGGCTTCATCCCAGCTCCTACGACACCTCAACCCATGGAAGCCCGTACCAAACCAACAGGCAAGGCTGGCAGTCCCCAGAAACCTGCCCGCCACCCTGAGGCTTGCCCCACGCCTCCACCACCCACCTTGTTCCTCGTCGTAATCATGACAATACTACACACATGTCAGTGTTTGCTGGCGAAGCCAAGCACCATGCAAGCACTTTTCAATGCTAACTCACTGGACCCACACACCAGCCCTAGGAGGGAGAAGCTATTCTCTCTTTCACAGATTAGGGAACAAAGGCACAGTGAAATTAAGTCATTCGTCCAAAATCATACAACCAGTAGGTGTCAGAGCTGAGATTCAAACCTCAGGGCCGCCCAGAACTTTGTGATGATGGAAATGTTGTAGACTGGGCCGTCTAGTGGGGCAGCCACCAGCCACATGTGGAGTGTGTGGGATATGGCCAGTACAACTAAGAAACTGAAATACTCACTGTAGTTCATTTTTGTTCATTTAGATTTAAGTAGCCACCTGTGGCTGTTGGCTCCATGCCGGCCAGTGCAGCTCTAGAACCTTGCTGTTCAAGAGTCCCTGGACCAGTAGCATCAACGTCAGCTGGGACTTGTCAGAAATGCACGTTCTTGGGCCCTAGCCAGAACGTCTAGTGAAGCAAAATCTCTGCAAGGGAGGCAGTGCACACCTGTGGCTGGGGCCCCCCAGGTGGTCCAAGGTGCTAAAGCCACAAATATTAACTCCATGAAAGCCATTTGCATTCCTATTGAAGCAGAAACCTGGACCCACACACCTGCCTCCCACCTGCGGCTCTCACCCGACTCTCACCCCCTTTGCCTCCTGAAGGCCCAACTCAGTCCTCACTCTGTCCCTGCCAGGCTGAAGAAGCGAGGGGAAGGCATGGGCATGTGCGGACTCAGTGTAATATGCCAAGGGGCCAAGGGCAAAGAAAGGGGGGAAAGAAATGTCCCCAGCGGGCAACCTGCTGCCAGCCCTTGGAGCTGCTGCCCCTTCACTAGGACTGTGGCCCCTCGGTAAGCCTCACACTGAGGAATGCAGTTCCAGCGACCTTCATGAAACAGGCAGGGCAGGGGCTTTCTCAAGGGGTGTCTCCACCACAGAGAGTGTCACCTTATGCACTGACCTTAGAACCTAATTCCCACATGAGAGACAACTAAACTCTAAAGGCTCATAAAGGGAGGTCTCTGGAAATCTGGCCAAGATTACGCAGTTCAAACACGCATGCAATTGACCCAGTCTCCCCAGGCCTAGAAAGGTCATAAGAAAAGCTTCCAATACTAGAACGCCCTATTAGCCCAATGTTATGTCTAGGAGTAAAAAGGGAGGACTTTCGCTCATCCAACAAACACTATTAAACCTGAAGCAGCCAGATCCCTGACCTCAAGGCGCCCTGGCCAACCCTGAGCAGCAGCAGCAGCAACAAGGGAAAGACTTAAAGAAAAAGCAGAGCATGTCACCCTGGGGGGGCCCGAGGAGTCATGACACAAAGGCTGAGAACCCTACAGTGACCCCACAAGTGCATCCCATGGGGGTCCCACCACAGGTTCACCTGGAACACAGCTCTGTGACAACGGGAACATGAAAAACTGGACATAAACTAAATGACAAAAAAAGGCAACTTTCCAAGCCAAATATCAAGTTCCCATTGGCTGAATCATAATGTAGACACTGACATAATTTTCCTGAAAAGTAGCAAATGAAACGTAGAAGTTCTTATAGTTTGACATAGGTGAAAATAGTTTAATCCTGCCCTCCAATAGTGAGGGTAAACTTGAGTTATTCCCAAAGAATGAGGAGTGGGTAACTTTACAAAGCAGAAATCTGGAAGAGACCACCTTGGCCAGGTGTTCAAGGCTGACATCACTGTTGACAAGCCACATGGAGAGTATATTCCTCTTGATATGATGCATTCAAAGACCTTCACCTCTGTGACAGTCTTCCCAAATACTCACCCCCTGAGGCTACCCACAGCTCCAGTCTAATTATGACAAAAATATCAGACCAGCACAAAGTGACGACATTCTGCAAAATACACGAGATACACTCCTAAAGACTGTCAGGGCATGAAAACAAGTAAAGACAGAGCAAGTGTCACACACCAGAGACGGCCAAGGGGACAGAACAACTAAGTACAATGCGGGGTCCTGGGTTGGATCCCAGACCAGGAGAAGGGCATCGGTGGGGAAAAGTAAACTCCAGATATACCAAGTAGGATCTGGAGATCGGGGAGAACTGGGCAAAGGGGAATATGAGAATTCTCTATACTTTTCTCCAAATGTAAAATTATTTCAAAATTATAATGGGATATAAGAGCATATGTGTAGTTATATTTTAATAAAGAAAAGTGAATAAGGAAGTAAGTAAATAAAGTTGAGCATAGAAGAAATCTACTGAAAAAAAATTGTAGCCGGAGTTAACAGTGCTTTACATTCATTGTAATGTCAAATTTATACAATTTTTTTCTAGTTTTCAGCATTTCTAAAATTTTCTATAATGAACAGGAGTGACTTTTGTCATTAAAAAAAAGTCCATGTGCAGCTGCAGACCACACTGAAGCACCACCCACCCACCTCCACAAGCAACACACTCTGTGGGCAGACTCAGTGGCACCACAGCCCCGCTGAAGTAGGTCCTGCTCTGTGGGGTGGGCCCTTGCACAGCTGATGCCCCTTGGTGGTCAGCGGTCACATCCAGTCTTTTCAGCTGATCAGGCTGGTGGGAAATCTCTTCCACCGATGTGCTAACATATATCAAGGCTCAACTACAACAGGAGGGTATACACAGCCTGCACTGGGGGTGGGGTGGGAGGGGCTCGTGTACCTGGAGTGCCCAGCCCGGGTGATTGGGAAGGCTGTGCCAGTGGGCCCTACGGAAGACCTGCTGCACAACGCCACTCCACCAAGCCTGGGAGACGTAGCAGCTCTACCTAATACATAGAAACAAACACAGGGAGGCTGCCAAAATGAGGAGACAAAGAAATATCCCAAATGAAGGAACAAAACTAAACTCCAGAAAAAGAACTAAACAAAATGGAGATAAGCAATCTACTAGATGCAGAGTTTAAAACACTGGTGAGGACTTAGAACTTAAACAGCAAAGAAAGGACATGGAAACCATAAAAAAGAACCAGTCAGAAATAAAGGATACACTTACTGAAATGAAGAATAATTTACAGGGAATCAACAGTACAGTAGATGATGCTGAAAATAAAACCAGTGATTTGTAATATAAGGAAGCAAAAACACCCCTCAGAAAAGCAAAAAAGTTTTTTAAAAAAAGAGGGTAGTGTAAAAATTCTCTTGGACAACTTCAAGCAAACCAATATTTACAGCATAGGGGCACTGAAAGGAGAAGAGAGTGAGCAAGAAATTGAGAACCTATTTGAAAAGTAATGACAGAAAACTTCCCTAACCTGGTGAAGAAAATAGACATATCAGTCCAGGAAGCACAGAGAGTTCCAAAGATGCCCACACCAAGACACATTATAATTAAAATACAAAAGGTTGAAGACAAAGAGAGAATCTTAAAAGCAGCAAGGGAAAACCAGTTACTTACATATAAGGCGTCTCCCATAAGACTGTCAGATGATTTCTCAACAGAATCTCTGCAGTCCAGAAGGGACTGGTAAGAAATATCTAATGTGATAAAAAGCAAGAACCTACAACCAAGATTACTCTACCCAGCAAACCTATCATTTAGCATCAAAGGGCATATAAAGAGCTTCCAGACAAAAAAAAAAAAAAAAAAAACCTAAGCAAGTTCCTCACCACCAAACCAGTATTACATGAAAGGTGTAAAGGTTATCTTTAAGAAGAAGAAGAAGATTAAAAATGTGAATGTGAAGTAAAATGGCAATAAACACGTATCTATCAACAACTGAATCTAAAAACCAAAATAAATGAACAAACAGAACAGAAACAGACACAGAGAACATTTTGATGGTTGCCAGATGGGAGAGGGTTGGGGGGATGAGTGAAAAAGGTGAAGGGATTAAGAAGTACAAGTTTTTTGTTATAGAACAGTCATGGGGATGTTCAGTACAGCACGAAGAATAGAGTCAATGATATTGTAATAACTAGTATGGTGTCAGAGGGGTATGAGATTTATCAGGATGATTACTTAGGATTATAACTGTCTAATCATTGAGGTGTGCACCTGAAACTAATATAATATCATATATCAACTGTAATTTAAAAATGATTTAAATTAGAAAAAGATGAAGGCACAAGAAACACAGACACACAATGGAGCTTGAGAAAATTTACAGGACATCCTAAACTACCAACCAATGAATGGCAGAAATAGTGCAGAGAGTGACAAGGACCACCAGACTGGACAAACGCCCAGAAAGGTCTGAGGAGGACCTCATCCTCTTCTCTAGATATCTAATTCCTACCCAAACTTAAATTCCCAGATCAAATTCCTCCTTAATCCTTAAAGGTTTCCTAAAGCACTCCACCCCACATATCCTCACTTCCTTCTCCAAACTCTCAGAAAGAGTGTTGTCCTAAAGTTCATTTGGTACCGGGTTGTGCTATCTAATAAACTTGGTTGTGCTACTGATTTTTGAAAAAGAACCCATGTGCATTTTTTAAAAAGGAAACAATAAATGAAAGTGTAAAAATGAAAAATAAAAGGTTGTGTAGTCCCCTAGCCAAGGGTCAGTGCTTGCAACTTCAATAAGGATTAAAATCATAACGTGAAATTTTAAAATGGGTAAAGGACTTGAATAGACATTTCTCCAAAGAAGATATACAAATGGGCACTGGCTGGTGTGGCTCAGTGGATTGAGCAGCAGCCTGTGAACCAAAGGGTCACAGGTTCGATTCCTAGTCAGGGCACATGCCTGGTTGTGGACCAGATCCCCAGTTAGGGGCACGTAAGAGGCAACCACACATTGATGTTTCTCTCCCTTTCTTTCTCCCTCTCTTCCCCTCTCTCTAAAAATAATTAAATAAGATCATTTTTAAAATTTTAAAAATAAGATATATAAATGGTAAAAAGCACATGAAAAAATGCTCCACATCACTAGCCATTAGGAAAATGCAAATCAAAACTAAAATGAGATACTACTTCATACCCGTTGGGGCGACTATTAGAAAGCAAGAAAGTAATAAGAGTCGACAAGAAGTGGGGAAAAAATGGAACCCTTGTGCACGGCTGGTGGGAATGTGAAATGGTTGCAGTTGCTATGGAAACAGTATTGAAGTTTGTCATTTGATCCAGTAATTCCACGTGCGTGTAATGCACAAAAGAATCTGAAGCAGGAACTCAGCAAGGGGAAGTAATCCAAGTGTCCACCAACAGAGGAACGAATAAATGAAATGTGGTCTGTACATACAGAGGAATATTACTCAGCGTTAAAAAGCGAAGAAATTCTGACATGTGCTACAACATGAACAAACCTTGAGGACAGTATGCTGAGTGAAAACAAGCCAGTCATAAAAAGACAAAAACTGCAGGATTCCACTTACATGTGGGAACCAGAACAGCCAAATTCACAGACAGAGATGGAACAAAGGTCAGCAGAGGCTGGGAGGAGGAGGAAATGGGGACTGAGTGTTTAATGGGGACAGAGTGTCAGTTCCACAGAGAAGAGAGTTCTGAAGACAGAAGGGGGCCAGGGCTGCACAGAATGAATGCACTTAGCCTCACAGAGGGGCGCACGTGCTCAGGAGGGTCCCACAAGTCCTTCAGAGACACTCTTCCTAAGCCGGTCCACAACCTTCAGCAGAGAGGGAGTCTATGATAAATTTTATGTTATGTATGTTTTACCACAATAAAACAAACTAAATACTATTTTTTTAGGTCAGCATGGGGAAGGAAAGGTTTTTGCCTTTTCCCAGATTTCGAGAGCACAATTAAAAAATAAAAAAAGAAAAGGCTAACAGGTGAGCCTCAAATCCTGGTGCCACACCTGACAAGGTGAGTTGCTGTAGACAAGTTATTATTTTTTAATTTTGTATTCATTGATTTGAGAAAAAGAGAGGAAGGGAGAGAGAAACATCAATTTGCTGTTCCACCCATTTATGCATTCATGGTTGCTTCTCATATGTGCCCTGACTGGGCAACATATCAAACCCACAACGTTGGCATATTGGGCCGATGCTCTAACCAACTTAACTATCCAGCCAGAGCTATAAACAAGTTACTTAACTGCTCTTGGCCTCAGTGTCTTCACGAAATGAATCAAAGGATCCCTGGCCCACCAGTCCGACAGCATTCACTCCATCAGCCTTCCATAAGGACATACAGTGCTCAGCACCGTGGCTGCTACAAAGCAAGTTCTCAACAAATGCCAGCGCTACCATTTTGTCTCTAGGGATGTGGAACAGGAGAGCAGGTGCTCGGGCCAAGGAAAACGCCTGAGGGCTGTGCACTGCCCAAGCAGGGCCTTGAGCCTTTCCTTTGCTTCTGCTGCTCCTTTGTTTTCCTTCGGGAAACCAATTAGTAGTGGGTGACAGGAAAGGAGGGGAAATTGGCAGAAATGAGTTGCCCTTACATTGGCTCCCTGGTCAAAGTGCCCTTTGAGAAACTCCCTTGGGGCCTCACAGGACCACAGGAAAGGTGGGACGGTCACACGTTGACAGAAGGCAGGGCTCTGCCCACTGGGAGGGAGGTTGGGGAGAAGGAGCAGTAAGCAAGGGACAAGGAATCAAGGTCCAGAAACAGACTTCCTCTCTGCTGAAGATTCTGGACCAGGTGATGGAAAGATAGATCTCTAAGAACGACTTGCAAGAATCCATGCTGAACAAGAGAGCCACTTCCTGACAACGGAAGTTGGAGACGCAGACTTCGGCACAAAAGAGCAACTCCGTACAACCACGGCATAAAGAGAGGGCCCAGGAGGCTGCGCCGGTCACCCCTGTGCCAATCTCAACTATGAGTCACCCCTCGGCCACTGAGAGAGGAAACACTCATAGGAGGCACACCTCTGGGGCTGAAAGAGACCAGTGTGCACAAAATCCTCCAGTGCAGGGACCTCATTTGATCCACCTCTGTTAACACTGGAGCATGGCCCAGGGTGTGGGACCCCACGGTGAATGCTGGGTGGGAGGAGGAGGGTGGGAACAACAGACAGACAGAGGGACATGGAGTGTGCTGCTGGCTGACCTGGCAAGATTACTAAGCTCTTCAGCACGTCATGGTTACTGTGTCCACATCAGGCCGTCGTTGTGTAGAGAATGAGTGTGGAAGGGTCCCCGAACTCTGAAACTGGCAAGTGACAGGGGACACTGGCATGACATGGAAGTGCCTTAGAGATGGGAAGACTTTCAGGAACAAAAGGGAGGGTTGTAGAGGTTAGTGATTGCCTCATATATGACACTGACATAGCTTAATGCAGGGAAGAAAACATGTGAAACGTGAAAAAAGGTCTGAGGTGAGGCTAAAAAGAGACATAATGATTGTAACGTGCTAAGCACAGAGCCCGGCGTGCTCAGGAAATGGCAGCTGCTGTTATCGTATTAATAAGAACTGGCTCAAACCTAAGAAGAAATGGGCAAGAGGATCTTCAACCTCACCCATACAGAAAGAAAGCAAATTTAAGCAAAAATCCGCTGCTGCCTTGCACCCATCAGACTAACACAAGTCCAAGCCCAGGGACACAGGGCGCAGGGAGACCGGGGCTCTCCTGCACCGCTGGCAGGACGATCAAGTGCTGCCACCTCTCCCAAAATGTCAGACCGGAAAAGACCGTGCCGCTGGTGTCCCTCCTCTGGGATGTTACCCTGCTCATCTCCTCCTCACACGAGTTAATCCGAAGGTGTCTAGACCCAAAGCTCTTCATGGCAGCACTATCGCGAAGATCATGAAGGACAAGGGACAGCTCTGCTGCCCATCAGGAAGGAAATGGTTTCTCACCCATAAGGAAATTACACCGCCGCATCCAAGGACAAACCACCTTTGTCACACAAGTGTCTGGCACGAGCCCTGTGTGTGCTGGCAGGGAACCCCTCCCAGACACACTGTTATGTGAACAGGCCAAGTCCACTGAATTCCACGTTATCACGCTGCCATCTCGGGTCTGCCCTGCCATTAGGACCCCCGCTGTTTAACTTGGTTTGCTTCTGTGTGGCCAATCTCTCCCGCCACCAAGCAAGGGCAGGCGCCACGGCGATCCTGCGTCTCCCCAGGGACTCAAAGGTGAGGGCCAAAGTGATGAGGCCTGAATGCCCCGTGATGGAGAATTTGTCTCTGCAGATGGACTCGAATTTCCCACTGGAATGAGGCTCCACACAGGAAGATTTTGTCGACACCCTTCCCCAGCACCTAGATGGCGTCTAGCTCATTGTAGGTCGAATCTGACCTCATGAGGACCTTTCCACAGCAAAAACATGATCAATTTGAATTCCTTAGAACAGTTCAAGGAAGAATGAAAGAGTCCACAGCAATCTGGAGAAAACCACAAAAATGTGAATGAATCTTACCTGTTTCTTCTGGTTTGATCCACTGAATAAATCTGCTTTCTCAGCCAACTGGGAAGAGAGTGGAGACGAGAGAGAGAGAGAGAGAGAGAGAGAAAGTTAGAAAATGGGACTAGTCTGGCCCTGGCTGCAGTAACTCAGTGGACTGAGTGCCGGCCTGCAAACCAAAGGGGTGCTGGTTCGATTCCTGGTCAGGGCACACGCCTGGTTTGTGGTCCAGGTCCCCAGCTGAGGATGTGCGAGAGGCAACTGGTCAATGTATCTCTCACACATCAATGTTTGTTTTCCTCTCATATTCCCTCCCTTCCCATCTCTCTAAAAATAAATTTAAAAAATAGTACAAGTCTGAGTTCTATGGGACAGGGACAGAGGAAACTGGGAAGAGTTTTCCAGCTTTCTAAATTGGAGAGCAGTTTCCTCCTTGTGGTCAAAATGCCCTAGCTGAGCCAAGAGGCCCCTTCAGCTCGGAGAGGCTGACATTCTTTAAACTGGTGACCCCCTCCGATGATACCCACTAATCCCAAAAGAGCTGGTAATAAGTAAAATAGTGGAAATTGGAGGGCTTTTGTTCATGGGTGTAGGGGGTGGGGGTAGGGGGTAGCTGGGATTCACACACCAATCCCAGCCAGACACGCATGTCACTGCCTGGACAGTCCTGAGTGGCAGGTGGAAAATTCTGGACCTAGCATCTGACTGTTCTTTGAGGAGTCAGCTAATGCCTTCCTAAATCCTTTAAGAAGGAAGCCTCGGGTCCTCCCCTCACTACAACACCAAGGCAGGTTTCTGTCTCAGTTTCAATGCACTCCTCACTCCACAGCCAAGGCCATGGTCCCAGTTCTGAGAGAGCCTCTTCTGTGAGACATCAGAGAGAGACCACAGCCACTATTGGGCACCTACTGCATACAGGACATTCAATGAGCCTCCAAGATGAAATGTCTTATTTTTCTTTCCTTTACCCACGTTGGCTAAAGGGAGCAGAATAAATGAATGCATCAGTGAACACAGATAAACAGGCAAAAGCCAGTACCTCTCAATAATGGTGGGTGTGGATGCACTCACTGCTTCTTGGTGTAAGATTTTCAAGCCGGAGAGCCACTTGGTTGCATCTTCCTTAGAGTCAGCTGGAGAGGTGAACAGGAACGGAAATGTTGAATTATGCCCTGGGAAGACTACAGCCTAGAGACCCTGGCTCCCCGCCTTCCCAGCCCCATTCAGACCATGGGAGTGGGAGAAGACTGTGCCAATTTGTAGTTTTGCAGGAGGGCACCAAGAAGGCACCCATCCCCTTCATAGCTGCATGATTCTAAGACCTGCCTTTTGTCTGAGATGAGACCACGTGCCCATTATGAGCCTCCTACAGCAGAGGAGACAAGGAGGCTGTTTTTAAAAAAAGAGTTTTAGCTTTTAACCCTATGCTAATGAATAAGATGCAGGGCCCGGAGTAACTTGTACCACAGTCCTGAGCAGCCCTCAGCTTTTCCCGTTTCCAACCAAGGCCAGAGAGAGGGTGGAAAGGAGGCGACACTGGTGCCCATGAGGGAAGCAGCAACAAGAGGTGGTTAAGAGCTTGGCATCATCTCCAAGTCCCACTGCACCACTCAGGGCTGTGTGACTTTCAGCTGGATACTTAACCCTTCTGTGCCTCATTTCCTCATCAGTGAATGGAACTAGCAATGCAAATACCTGGTGGGGTTATTAAACATCTAACTAACTACCAGGTATCTTGTTAGTTCAGACAGAACCATGCCAACACTGCTGCTCTCATTCTTCCCATGCAGATGAGGGGAAAACCAAGGCTCAGAAGGTTAAGACACCTGTCCCAGAGCCAATAAATAAGAACCTGGGATCTGAATCTAAACCTTGCTCATCTCCCTACCTGACCTTGAATTCCAGAGTTCTGGAGGAGGCACCCTGGAGTGAGACAGACTAGTATCCTGGGCTTCACCTCTTGCTTGGGTTCTCATGGTCTCTCTACCAAGCATAGCAGCCAGGCTAGCCTGAAGTGAAGCTAAATGGACACAGCTCTGAAGATTCACAGTCACGAGCCCCTCTCCCCTCTGCCCCATCTCTGCCGCCCTCCACACACCATCAGAGACACATCATATCCCATACCCAGAATGATTTTTCCCTCATCCAAGCACTTGTATATACAATGCTCTCTCCCTGAACCATCTTCCCTCTTTCCTCCCAACTTGTACTGATGCCTCAAAACCCAGTTTAAAAGTCACCTCCTCTGCAAAGCCTTCCCTGGAATTAGACACTCGATACTCCTCAGCACACTGTATTGTGCTTGGACTATTGCTCTTATCACAGCTCCTGTCCTCACATCTGTCTCCCAAATAGACTATGAACTCCTTAAAGGCAGTAACTGTGTCTTATTCATCTTCAGAGCCCCATGGACTTCCACCACGACCTAGCTCAGAGCCTATGCTCAAAAGATGCCTCATGAAAACAATGAAATACAAAATCGATGATAGGTATTTGACCCTAAATGAAACTCCTGTGAAAGTGACCCCCCACTGTGGCCCACTTCAGTGGTATTTATTCACTCTCTCTTCAGTCGTGATGCTGCCTGCAGCTCTAAGCCAATGATAAGTTCTGGGACTGGATATGAAGGGAGCTCCAAGCTTCTGCTCCTGAGTAAGGGGCCTGAGCTTTTTCACAGCTCTTATTCTGGCCTCTCGGGGGCCTCCTATGACTTTTTGGTGGATTCGCATGGATGACTAGAAACCTCACCTCCAGATACACGTGTCTGTGTGTGTGCACATATGCATGCATGCACACATACACCCACGTGCATGCATGTGTATACTCTGTGTATGTGTGTATATGTGCATGCTTACTTGTGTGAGACACAAGATTTCAGGATAGTTCCTTCAGTTCTGCTAACCTGAATAAATAATGTAGGCCAGGCTCTGCTAGACAAAACCGTCATCTGCCTTTAGCTCTCAGCATAAGCCAGGCAGGCCCTTAGTATAACCCTCACAACACCGCACCGCAGCCATCATTATGATTCTCCCATTTTCCAGCTGACCAAACAGCGGCTCAGAGGGGTTGCCTAGCTTGCCCAAAGGCACACAGCCAGAAAGGAGCAGGCTTAGGATTCAAAACCAGATGCCCCCAAACACGCATTAGTGGGAAGGCAGGTGTCAGCATCCTGCTACTAGAAAATGTCCTAAGAAGGAAACCAGGGAGGGAGAAAAGCACCCAGAGGTGCACCCACCTGCTAAACTGAGTGTGCTGAGGGTGAACTGGGTGCCGTACAGGATGGTGAAGCAGCAGTCTTCCTTCTGGCGGACTGCTTTTGCACGCTCAAAATCCTTGGAGCACTTCCCTGGGCGGATTTCCTTTATTTCCATGATATCCACTAAAAGAAAATTAACACAAACCAATTAGAAGCTGGAGTTCACTCCCCCTGAGGATGCAGATACACAGCCCAGCTCCTTCATTCCCCAGAACCAAAATGAGCTGTCCCAGCCCCTCCACCCTGCCCCGACTGCAGGATTATGTGCAAATAAATAAAATGACTAAGTACTGCAATAGTTCTACAGCAACAGATAACAGAAACAAAGAGGAATTGTACCTCCACCCAAGGGAGACCCCTTTCCTGCCATAGGATGACCAGTGACCTGTGCACTGCTACAAAGAGACAAACTCGACTGGTACCTTCCTCTCCTTTTCTGTCGAAAAAGCATCTTTTCCTGGGATGAGCACACTCCACATGCATCAGATGAATCTGGTCCATCTCTCTTGACCTCCCTCCACAATAGTCTGAGGACAGGAATGACCAAGGTGCTCCCCCAGCCCCACACAGTGATTAGTTCAGAGACAAGCACATGGCTCAATGGCAGGCCCATCAGAAGCCTCCTGGGACTTATTTGGCCAGAGCTACTCATAAAATTTCTCCTGCTGCTGCCTGGCTAATAGAACTTCAGTCTGTGGAAAGAAAAGATTGAGCCCTAATGCTCTCTTTAAGCCCCTGGGTCTGATCAAGCTTGAAGCTACTTCTACCCCAACGTGCTACTTATATGATCCAATAAATTCTTTTTTTTGCTTAGGTTAGTGTGAAATGAGTTTCTGTCCCTTGCAACCATAAGAGTCCTGGTACATGCATCTCAGGGCTCAACAAAGAAACAGGCAAGAGAGATATTCCTGGAAAAGAGAGGGGAGGGGAAGAGGTCTCGGCTTTGATCTAGGGTCAAGGAAGCAGGCAGACGGGGTACAGAAGTGAACAAAGGCACTGTTGAGTCACGGTGGGAACAGTGTTACTGGTGGACAGTCTGTCGGAGCCTAGAAGTCTTCCCCCTGCCAAGGGCGCGGCAGGAGGAGGTTCCTGCACTGAGCGTGCAAAAAGCCCTTCCCCCCACCCCTCTGGTACCAGATGGGGGTGAGACCAGGAAAAGGCAGGCACTTGCACCATAAAAATCAAAATGGCAGCAGGGGGAGGTGCTGGACCAGAGGCCTGTCAGTCTAGCCTGGGGAAAGAAACAATTAAAAGGGAGGAGAACGCACCCAAAGCATGCAAATGTTTGGGAAGCTGATTGGTCATTTTGAAAAAGCACCTGGTCCATCCCACACCTGAGCTAATACAAACCCAAGGGAACAAAGAAGGCTCTCTCTCTCTTGCTCGTGGCTGGCTTGCTTTAGACCTGCACTAGGACCGTGGACTTGCCTGTTCTGTCCATGGTCCGTGTGGCCTTAGCAGCCACTTGGCCCAGGGCCTCTAGGTGAGAGCTTCTCTTGCTCTCTTGCCAAGCTGGAGATGCATTCACTGGTGTGTTTGTGCCATCTCTCCTGGGAGCACATAATCTTGTGACCCTAGCAACCGCCCATGACCCCCTGGAGGGAGCTTGAAATGGGCAGCAGCCTGAAACAAGCTGAGCTGCAGGGTGACCACTCAGCAGCCACCTGTGGGCTCCCAAAGACTGCACTTTAAATTGGAGCAGAAACTCTGGGCACTGGCTTTTGTCTT
The DNA here is from genome assembly GCA_028533065.1 of Trachops cirrhosus. Taxonomy (NCBI): domain Eukaryota; kingdom Metazoa; phylum Chordata; class Mammalia; order Chiroptera; family Phyllostomidae; genus Trachops; species Trachops cirrhosus. The sequence continues at coordinate 23,256,547 of CM052550.1, read as the reverse complement.
GGGCTTGCTGAGGAGACGGGCTTTGAGACAGGGAGTTTGCCATTCTCCCAGAACACGCAGCACTAGAATAAAACCTCCTTCCTTTTTCACCAGCACCTGCTCACGAGCTTGGATGTTACAGTGACAGGCAGCCAAAACCCCCTTTTTTGTTCGGTAACAAGAGCAGAAAAGATTCATGGCCATTCACAGGAAGCAACTGGAGTGTGGGTGCAGAGAATAAAACCGTAGAAGGAAGGATGGAATGGACTAAGCCTTCTGCTTCCTTACCAGGATCTAGCTAAGCTGAAAACGCTTTGGGGGACCAGGGTCATAAAGTGACGTGAAAAGGCTCTAAGCAAACAGCATGTGTTCCGCATCCTGCGTGTGGTGGCGGTCACACAAATCTGTGCATGTGATAAAATTCCACAGAACTACACACCAACCCCAGAACAAAACACAACCAAAGACGACTGCATGTAGAAAGGAGTGAAAACCAATTATGGCCTGTAGTGTATTTCACAATATTGTAAAGCGCCACTTCCCTGGGTTTGATAACTATGGTTAGGAGAGACTTTACCACTGGGGGAAGCTGGATGAATGGAACACAGAAATGCTGTCCTATTTTTACAGTGTCTGCAGGAATCTAAAATCATTTCAAAATAAAAAGTTTTAAAAACCACTGATCAACTATGGGTGGCCCTATTATTGGGGGGACTGGTATCCATAAACCTAGGGCAGGTAGAAGGGTGGGGGTCATATCCCCATTCTTCACCCAACTCTGGAATCTGGGAGTCTCCTCTCTTCTCTGCATCTTCAGTCCACAAAACAGACAAAACAAACAACTAAACACAGATCCTTTGTCTGCTCTGAAATTCACAGCCTTCTAACTGCTTTTGCAACCACCTAAGAACATGAAAGGTATTAACATCTGTTCTCAAAAATTACTTATCCACCCAGTTGACTGCTAGTCAAGAGCTTAGCGACTTCAAGCAAATATTCATTATTATTTCCTATCTAGTCTAACGATGATTATCGAACCAGTCTCCTTCCCCATAAAATGTCTCTAAGAGGGAATCTTTGAATTAGCCTACTGTGAGTTTTTTCTTTGCCACGTTATAATAAAAATATGATACATGTATGTAACTAAAAAGTTTTCAGATAATGCAACATGGTCTTCAGGCAATCACCAAGTCTGATTAAGTCGACTTTCTAAACCACTCTTGAATTTGTCAACTTCTATCCATTTCCATGGCCAACACCCCTGCTCTATCCTACTTGGTCTTCTGAAGTTCCCCAAAGTTACCCCCAGAGCCACTGTTATAAAATGCAGGTATGCTCATGCAGTCCTGGGCTGCAAACCTTCCACGGTGTCCAGTGCTGTGAGGATTAAGAACCAAGCCCCAGGGCTGGCCTCTGCATGCTCCAGCCACACCGGCCCAATCTGAGAACCCCAGACACACTGTTGGCTCTGCTAGGAATGCTCTTAGCCTGTTTAGCTCCAAATTCTCCCTTCCAGTCGCAGTCCAATCACCACCCAACTCACAGAAAACCCTCTCACCCCTTCTGTTATACAGACCAAGCCCCTCTCCCCATAGTAGTGACCAGAGGCTGTGCTTACAGGTGTGAACCGTGGACTCAGAACTCTTTCCCTCGACGGTGCTGCCTTCCTCACCACTGTATCCCTACCGTAAGCAGAGATGGTGGTACACAGTGCAGCCTCATGAACAGTTGTTGAAAGAGGAAGGGGACAGAGGGAGATGGGGACACAGACAGGGACAGACCTGGGAATGGGACAGAGGGAGAGACACAGAGAGACAGGCACATAGATATGAACAAGGACAACTAAAGACACCCAAGCAGGGTAAAAGGGACAGAGACACCAGACAGGAACAGAGGACAAGTAACCCAGACAAGGGGAGAAATACAAACACACACAGAATGTCAGAGAGAGGAAAAACCACGGACGACAGAAAGACAGTGAAATAATAGCCACTCTAATGATGCCAGTGGCCCTGGTCACCCACACACAGTCTTTCACTTCAGTGAAGGCAGCATCCTTCACCCGGCCCCAGCCCAGGTGGGGGCGGCAGGCGCCCGCCTTCCCCGGCCAGGACTGGTCACCTCTGCTACGTCATCCTGACCATCTCCCTCGGTCTCCTCCCCAGAGAGGTACTGGCCATCCATCACACTTGGGAAAAGACTATGCTTCCTCCACTGAATTGCCTTTGCTGCTTCGCAGAGACCACTTGACTCTGTGTGGGTGGGTCTGTTACCAACCGGGCTCTCTGCTCTGTCCCGTTTCTACATGCTTATTCTCTCACTGACACCACACCTTCCTGACAGCCATGGCGTCCCAGTAAGTCCCCGGGTGGGGGAGCGTCAGCCCTCGGACTTCCTTCTTCTTCAATACTGCATCGGCTATTCTAGGCCTCTGCCTCCCATACCGCCCTCAAGATCAGTTTATCAATAGCCACCAAATAACTTGCTGGAATTTTGATTGAGGTTGTGTTGAATCTATAGGCCAAGCTGGAAAGAAGTGACATATTGAACATTCCTACCCATGAACACGGACTAGCTAGTCATCACACTTTTAACCACGAGCCGGACATTTCACAGGATGCACTTGGTCCTGGCCTCCAAGCGTCTTACAGGCACATCAGTCTCACCCAGGAGGATAAGATTAAAGGGGACAGTAATCATGTAAAATCCTCATAGAACACTTAGTATGTGCCCGGCACCATGCTGACGTTTTCCAGGTTGTTGCAGATCGGTTCCCTAGCTGAGCCTCAGTGAGGCAGGGATTTCTGTTCCGGTGTTTACTTGGGGGACGGGGGTGCTCGAAGGAGAAGGGAGTGTGGAGCAGGCTGGGGCAGGAGAAGAAAGCTCAGTTTGGCTGCAGCCCCAGCAGCAGACGGCCTTAGCCTGATGGCAAGTGGAAGGATCAGGATTGGAATCCTTAAATAGGTTCCCGACGTCAAGCAAGGGACGATGAGAAGCAGCATCGGAACACGCAGCCCTCGTCCCACCTGCTCCACCAGGAAGTCCCACCACACACACGTGCGTGCACACGCACGCAAGCACACGCACAAGCTGCCTCCTGCCCTTGTCAGATCTCGTTTAAGTGACCTCCACAATGCTGTCTTCCGTCTCTATCTCCCTGAATCGGCACCTCCTACTATTTTCATATCTGTGCTATAAAGTTTCTTACCAGCACCATTTGTATTTTTAAGTTTGTTTGCTCACCTGTGTGTCTGCTCCCTCTCTAGGCCCCAGGAGAACAGAGGTTGTGTCTGTCCCATTCACAGCCGGAGCCTCACTGCCGCCTACGCCAGCGCCTGGCTCAGAGCACAAACTCAGAGAGCCATGGAATGAATGAACTAGGTTCCTCGGGTGCCTTGGTCTGGCTTTCCCCAGAAGCAGACCCTGGGGAAAGCCAGGGTCTTTCTGGGCTTTCAAGACTGAAGCACAAGCAGTGTATCTGGGAGGCGGTTTCCGAAAACAGCAGTAGAGGAGTGAGGAAGTGAGAGGAGAAGGGAAGGAGCTGAGAACGGGTGGCTATGTTATCAAGCTGGTACCCCCATGGGCACCCGGAGCTGAGCCCACAGGGGCTCTGACAGTCCTCAGAGTCCGCCTCACTGAGAAGCGAGGGAGCTGGGGTCTTTATCCCCTGACCCCACCTTCCGCAGGCTGAGGGCTGCTTCTGGGGGCCTCAACTCCCCAGGCCTCAGGCAGAGGGCTGCAGTGTTCACAACAAGCTGCCTTCCCCGTGCAGAAGAGAAAGCTACAGCAACCAGGGTCGGCCCTCAGCAGCCTCCGCTGCGTCAGGCTATCGGTTTGTGCGCCACCCCGATGGGATGCAGCATCATTATTTTTGAGCGCTCACAGGCCCACTACCTCTCTAGTTCAGGCAGGAGAACGATGAATGTGGACAAGTCCCAGTTATTGAAGTTATTAGCTTCCCTTGGCTCCCCCAGCAGAGCCACAACAGGGAGCTGGGACAAGATGTTACTGCCCCTCGCCCCCCAAAGGTCTCTCTAATCAGCAGGTAGTCTGAAATTACAGATATCAGTGTGTACTCTCTTTTAAAACATATCTTTATTAAGATATAGTTCATGTGCCATAAACTCACCCACTTAAAATGTACAGTTCAGCCCTGGTGGGGTGGCTCAGTTGGCTGGAGCATTGTCCCATACACCAAAAGGTTGCAGGTTCGATCACCAGTCAGGGCCATTACCTAGGCTGCAGGTTCGATCCCCAGTTGGGGCATGTGCAGGAGACAACCAGCCAATGGTTCTCACATCAACGTTTCTCACTCTCTCTCTCCCTCTGTCCCCGCCCCCGTCTCTAAAATCAATAAACATATCCTTGGATAAGGATTTTAAAAATAATAAAAAACAAAAATAAAATAAGACTTAAAAAATGTAGAGTTCAATAACTTTCAGTAATCCACAAACAAGTGCAACCACCACCAGAGTCCATTTAAAACATGTTAATAAAATCACCACGAAAAGAAACCGACGCCCCTGAGCTGTCACTCCCCACTCCGCTCTCAGCCCCACACCAGCCCCTACCTACACCAGTGCACAGATTTGCCTGCTCTGGACATGTCATGTAGATGGAGTCATATGTAACAGGCGGCCTTTCGCGTTTGGCTTCTCTCACTCGGCACCACATCTCCAAGGCTCGTCTGCGTGGCAGCGTGTGGCAGCGCTGCACTCCCGTCTGCGCAGGGACCGCGCTCCGTTTGTCCTTTTGCCTACTGACGGCCACGTGGGTTGTTTCCACCCTCTGGCTACTGGGACCAGCGTGGCTATGAGCAGTCACGTGCAAGCTTCTGCTTGAACACCTGTTTTTGATTCTCTGGGGTCTCTCCTCAGAGTGGAAGGCAGTCCTCTACTGACCACACCCTCAGGGCTGCAGGTGTAATGGTGAGGGTCCCAGCCATCAGCCTGAGCCAGGGAGGCTGTAAATGTAGGTGTAAAGCCACCTGCTGAGCATAAGCTGCTGGTGAGGGACTCCACGAGAAGGTAGTTGAGCCACCACAAGCCCTTCACAGCCGCCACTACCACTTCCCAGGCCTTCTGGGTGGGCCGGGCCCAGCTCCACAGGCCCAGGCAGGCTCCCACTGTTTGGCCACCCCCTTGATTACCAGGAGCCCCAAGAGGGCAGGAAGAAAATCCCTCACCAGTGGGGGTGGTTTTCCACGGTAATCGGCAGCCTGAGGGGCCTGTTGGGCACTTTTGTTGATGCGCCCCACAGTTGCTGGTGATTAGCAGTGGACTCAGGAATCAGGCCACTGGGTTCAAATCCAAGGTGGCTGCAGGCAGGAGCCTCACCTCTCCATGTGTCTTGGTGACCAGCAGAAGCGCTGAGTGCTCTTTGAGGATTAAATGAGTGTGGGTCTAGATATGTGTGTGCACATGCGTGTATTAAAATCGTGGCTGGTGATTTTAACTAATAAAGATGTAGTAGCTTCTAAACTCTTGCTAGCTATTATTTTTAAGATTAATGCAACTGAACAAAGAGGGACTCACATGAGGAAAAAAATAGTTTCTCAGTGTATATGTTGTGGGAATTGAAGAGGCAGATCTGTCAGTACCGATGTGGAAAAAAATCCACAATGGCTCATGTAAGTAGGATCCTGGATGCATGCGCCCCTGTGTGCACAGGTTGGTGTGACCACATGCGTGCACACAGGTGTCCCTTGCTATTCATATCCTCACCACCTGAACATCCACTGTAACTAGTAAACAGCGCTGGCTCAAAACACACCGCCCAGATCACACGCACACCTGCCCTGGGGCCACACCTGCGGCATCAGGGAGAACGCAGCTACGCAGCCACCCGCAGCAGGAGGGCGGCATCCCCGGCGCTCCCCCGTGGAAAATCGCCATGCAGCAAACCCAACGTCCCGCCCCGAACTCGTCCTTCCTGAGCCCTAGCGTTTGCTTCTGACACGCAAATCACGAGAGTCCAATTTAGATGATTACCTTTAGTCTTTTTAACAGACTATTTCAGTGTCCTGTCTATTAAGTTATAAAGCAGAGGACAGGAAAAAAATTTTACAACCAATCTATATATTATAGTATCCTATGTACTTTTCACAAACATGCCCAGTGACAAGTTCATTAAAGCATCAAATAATTAGGTATTCGTTACTGGCCATGCAGAAATATTTGATGGGTTCATTTCTAGGTGTTTAAGGATGTTAAGCAATCTGGGGAAATTGGTTGGATTTTTTTTCATCAGTTGGTTAATACACTACATCTGTATCCATGGGATATCACGTAATATACTTCTGTGCTGTCCGAAGGAGATGCTCTCCATCATGTTTTCAGGAATGCATTAGTCTCAGCTAAGAAGGGATGCCTATGTTGATACATGTGCATTTGTGTGTAAAAGCATGAGAAAAAGTTAAAAAAAAAAAGATTGCTCCCAGCTTGCTGACAACAGGAGTTACAGTGGGAAGGGTGATGGGCAACGGCCGCAGGTGTGGCTTGACCTGCACTGGTGCGAGTTTCTGCCAAGGGCGCGCACAGCATTCAGATGACCAACTTTATTTTCGAAGTTGGCTGTGGTGGCCAGAGCTCAGACCCTGCGTGCTGGTGAGGTGGGGCTCGGCGGCCGTGTTTCCTGCTTGAAGAAGTGAGATAACACAGCCACAGAGGCGAGACCTCTTTGCACAATCCTCCCCCCTCCCGGCCTCACCTTGGTCTTCCCCAGGTCCAGCTGACCTCCTGCGCCCTCCCCACCTGTCACCTGCAGACACACACTTGGGTTTCCAGCCCCCTCCCACTCCCTGCCTGACTTCGCCACCCCGCCCCCCTGGCTGGCTGTCCTCATGACCCTGTTCTTCAAACTCCTGTTTCCTCTCTCCTCCCACTCTTGATGCTGGGCCCCTCTCAGGCTGCCTGCCACCCCACCTGGACACCCACCTACCTTCACACCAAGCACGTGGCCTTTTCCCCAATTCCCACACTCCACCTCAGGAGGCACCATCTGCAAACAAGCTTAACAAAGTATCTTCAAGGAATCACCAGAGGGATTCAAGGAGAGAGGAGACAGGCAAGTTTTGGGCACCTTCCCACATGTAGTCCCACCCTCCTTTCCTCCTTTCTGTCATTCGTTCAGCCAGGGAGTGACTGAGATCACACTGAGAGAGGGGATTGAAGCGGACAGACCCAGTCCCTGACCTTGGGAGCCCAGAGCCTGGAAGGGAGGACAGGGCCTGTCCAAACCAGCACGTGAACACGAAAATCTACAACCGCACTAAACATCTCAGGGGAGCGAAATACTGACACTGGGACTCCTTCCAGCCGCAGGAGGACAGGCTTCTCTGAGGGCCTGCATCTTGGCTGAGCTCTGAAGGCTGGAGATAACCTGGTGAAGGGGGAGGAGACAGCCCTCCCGTAGGAGGGCAGAGACCTTCAAATCCCTGCTCTGCGTCACAATGGCAGGTGGGAGCCTGGGCAAGTCACTGCCGTGTCCTCACCCGCACACAGCACTAACAATACCTCCTTCACTGAGCTGCTCTGCAACTGAGGTGCAATTACTCTGACTAAAAACCCTGTGGTTCCCAGGAGGTCTCAGTCAAGGTTAGTCTGGCTGTTGGGATGATGTTCTTTCGTCCCCCTTTCTATAACACCTTCACCACTGCTGGTGGTTTCACTTTGCCTCAGTGTTGCTACGTCTCAGGGAAGGACCCTGCTGTAAAAGCCAGGGGCACTGGGCTACTCCACATACATAGCAGCTTGCGACCTTGAAGACAGATAAATAAGTGAGAGTCACTGCAGAAAACGTGGGTAGAAAAGGTCTAATGTGGGAGAGCAGAACGAGCCCAGCTTTAGAAGAATCCAGCAGACATGGGCCTTAAATCCAACTCTGCTTATCCCAACTATGTGACTTGAGGTAGGTCTCTTTACTCTGGCTTTGCCTCTACTTTCTCATCTATAAAATGGGGAAATAATATCTATCCCATACGTAGATATATCTGAAAGAACTTGGTAAGATGTAAACTTTCTATGAGTTTTAGATATCAAAAAATATTTTAAAGCCCAGAGATGGGGGGCTACCCTTATCTTTGCTTAAAGATAATTAACAGTTATTGAGACTCTGCTGACAGCCGGTGGAGAGTAGTCCAGCCTCGCGCTTCCACATGAAGATACTCAGAATAAAACCACCCAAATAATTAGGTACCTGTCATTGTAAGGCTTTATCTTCACCTGGAAATGCTTGCTACTTTTTTATAGTTGTTTAAGAGTTTTAAGTGATCCTAAAGAAATTCACCAAGCCTCTCTTCCCTCTGGAGACTCCCTCTCCCCAGGGGAGCAGGGAACTCACTCCAACAGGAAAGTCTGGAGGACGGAACTGGGCGTGCCCAGCTCGGCCTCCTTGGCCAGTTCTGGTCTATTCTATGCCCCAGGAACCACAGGCTCTGCACCACTCCCTGCTGCTCAGAGGGCTGCCTCTAAGATGCCTGTGTGCATCCACCAGTGCCAGTGACAGGGTGAGCAAGTCAGAGGTCAGGGGCCAGAGGTCAATGTAAGCCTGACTTGCACTCAGACACAGAGTGAACCTTCTCATGGCCCTTTATCCGTTACCTGTGCCTCAGCTCTCAATTGTTTTTGCACTCTGGGGAAGATGAGAGAAAGAGTGGCTTTATGAATTGACCAGCTAAAACCCCTAACACCGACCATCAAATAATTCTTCATGTATTCATTATAATCATGTCACTTAAATGGGATGTTTTCTCCCTCCTGCTGGAAACAAGATGAAAATCATTTTGTGCATGTGATATGGGAAATGACTTTAAATGGCACCCACATTTTGTTATGTCTTAATTGTGATGTATTTTAATGTGAATTGGAAAGAATACACATCTAGCACCGTCAAAGTGTCTTCCATATAAATTGAAGTTTAAAAATGCCCTGGCTGGTGTGGCTCAGTGGATTGAGTGCCAGCCTGCGAACCAAAGGGTCGCCGGGTGGATTCCCAGTCACATGCCTGGGTTGCGGGCCAGGTCCTCATTAGGGGGTGGGCAAGAGGCAACCACACATCCATGTTTCTCTCCCTCTTTCTCCTTCCCTTCCTCCCAAAATAAATAAATAAAATAATTTTAAAGTAATAAAAAATAAATTTAAGTTAGAAAGAGTGACTCAATGTTAAGTATTCAGAATAAAACAGGTTGGTATGCAGATATAACAAAATTATAAGACATGAAAGGAGGGACTTACCACCTATACGCAGCCTCTTAAGTGTTTTTTGCCTGAAAACAGTACTATGTGTCAAATTACACCAAAGATCCTCACTATATAAAGACAAAGTAGAGATTTTCCCCGGACCAGACCAGTTTTTAGTTTCTTCTTTTTGTTTGTTTGTATTTCGTTTCTGTTTTTGTTTTGAAGGGCGCTGTGTATGTTTCTGACACTCCCGAATTTCAGTCCTTCTACTGTCAGCTCTGTAAGGTTTGCAGTACCTGTATAGTGCTGGTACTGTTTGTGTAATATTGTCTTTAAATCGACTCTCCCTTTTCACTTGAACAGACAGATTTTAGGAATGACGTAAACCTTTGGTAAAAAGCAAACCCGTCCCACCACCTACATGACAGGAATCACAAAGTAACATCTGCGGAGACAGGACAATACCACTAAGTTCTGCAGAGAAACCAGTGCTGCTGAAGGCGCAGCCCTCAGCACATTCCAGTTATGACGGGACAGAAGCCACCATCAGAGGGAGTGAGGCCGAGCCGGCCACACAGGACGCACAGATGCAGATAGAAGTCGGACGGCGGCCACCTCGTGGGGGCGGTAGGATTCGCATTTGTGGGGGCAGTCCGGGGAGGGGGAGGGTCACGTGTGTCAATCTGAGCTTGCGCTCCTTTTGTTTCACCACACGTATGTTGTATCTATTAAATGCAGGTCTTTCGGAAAGACACATGTTCAGAGCTTAGAGATGGGGTGGGCGTGGCCATTAAGAGGGAAGCTGAGGGACCTTGTGGCGATGGAGCTGGCCTGACTATTGACTGTGGTGGGGCACTCAGGAACCCACGCGTGAAGACAGAGCACAGAACTACACACACACACGCGGCACACACAGCGCAGGCAAAACCGGGGGAGCTGAACAGAACTGGCAGTGGACAGGTCAACACAGCTGCGATGGCACCTGTCGCTCTGTGGCACCGAGGGGAGCTGGGCGAAGTCTGTGTGGGGGCTCCTGTATTACGTATTTCCCACAGCTTTGTGTCAATCTACAATTAGCTCAAGTTTTCAGTTAAAAATGCAGGACAGCAAACCAGGAGAAAACAATGCCAGCACCAAACAGATGTCCCCCTCGACTTGATCAGAAAGGCCATAAGGACCTTCGAGGCCACCACGTTCCTGCCTCTGGCTCACGATCCCTGGCACCCTCTGGAACCAGGCTTCGCCATGGCACCCAGGGCACAGTCTGCCCAGGGCCACGGAGAGAGCATTCCCCACGCCCTCCCTATGGACCACTTCACCATCCCAGAAGCCAACTCCATGGTCCGCTTTCTGCCAGCACCCACACTATTTCTAGCCAGACCAGAAATAGATGCTCATGCTGCCTGCTGATAAGCCAGTCATTGAAACCCAGAGGAAATAGCATTGCTGGGCCCGGTGTGGGGGCCCACCCATGTGCAAAGGACAATGACAACCGAGAACACAGTTTCTATGAGCGTCTGTAAGGAGTTCGAGAGCTCTCAGCAGCCACAGGAGAGCCAACACAAACTCCCCTTTCAACAGCGGCCTCTTGCTCCATCACACCCTTGCCCGACCTCCGTGCAGCCGGCGGCACTGCACAGAAACATACGCTCATTCTTTGAGCCCAGTGGTTTGTCTTTGTTTTTTTTTATAGGAAAAGAAAGGTTCTGAGAACATCGACAATTATCTCAACTTTGACCACTTGGGGTAAAGAAAATTCTAGAGGATGACGCTGGCCCTCATCTTCTTACCAGGGACCTCTTGGATTCAGGGGAAACCAAAGAGGAGAAAAGAGAAGGGGAAGCCACATTTATAGAAACATCCAGTACAGCCAGGCAGCACACCAGAGATTCTGACACACGCACTCATATGAGTCTGGAATAGTCATCTGCTTTCCCCAGGCAGGGAAAACAGGGCGGAGATGCAATGACTTGTCCAAGGCCACGCCGGCCCAGCCAGGATTTGGACCCCAGCGGTCTAGCACCCAGGCCTGCACTCTCAACCACGACACAGGGCAAGATGAGTTCCTTTCCAAGAAATACCTCCCTCCAGCCCAGTGGGGCCCTGCTGGGTTCTTCTACTCAGGAGCATCCTGGGAAGGGTCCCAGCCCAGAAACCCCTACAGGCAGCGGCCACTCTGAGTTCGTGGTCTGTGGACCACCAGCCAAGCGCCTAGTGTCCATCACCTCAGCAGTCCTCCTGCAGTCCTAAGAGATGAATGGCCACTATTATCAACACCTCCATTTTGCAAGACAGGAAACTGAAGTATCAGCAGGTTGGGTGAGCTGGGGTCTGAGCCCTACCGGTCCAGGTCCAGAGACAGGGCCCTCCAATGTCACCCCACCAGCACCTACAGAGCCTGACCTACCAATTCTGCCGGCAGAAAACGGAGCCCTACCAAGGTCAAGCCCAGAGCAAAAACACCTGATTTGGACAGAGAACAGACCAAACCCTCCTCACAAAATATTTATTAGGTGCCACAGCTGACTTCACCGTCTCCTGAATCCTCCCTACAACCTTAGGAACAAACCCCCATTTTCCTGAGACGGCTCAGGAAAGTGAAGTCATTCACTCAGGGCCACCTGGGCGGGCCTCGATGCCAAACACAACAAGGCAGTGACGTGGGGGCGTCTCATAGAGAGAGCCCTGCAGCCCAGCCAGCCCAGCCCTTTCCCTCCCCATTTCCATTTTCCAGCGGGCTGCTCCCACAGTGGCCTCTCAGAAAACCCTGGCGTGAACAGGTTAGAGTCTGGCTAAAGGTGGGTCCTTTCTTTGAGGCCAAGAACCCACTGGCGGAGATGCCAAAAGTAATCGGGGCTCCCACTGCCAATGTCAGTCATCAGATAAAATGGGCAGAGATACCTTTTCAACTTGTTAGTGATCAGAACAGGTCTGAGGCTCCCAGACACCTCCCGTAGCAGCAGGCCCGCCTGCTTCGCCAGCAGGGACTAGGCCACACTGGCCAGACCGCCAGCTCAGGGTCCTCCAGCTGACTGACAGAGCCTGACAGAAAGGGCTCAGAGGTGCGTGGACAGACTAAAAGAGAAGGTCCTGGTTTCCAGAAGCCCCGCTCAGAGCCCTGGAGTGAACCTACCACACACCTGGTAATGTCCCCCACCCAGCCCTCTAGGTCTAGAAAGCCCTCCATCGAGAGGCAAAGCCCTTGCCCTGGCTGGGCGCCTTAGTTGGTTGGAGAGTTGTCCCGTACACCAGAAGGCCATGGGCTCCATCCCCGGTCAGGGCACATATCAAGGTTGCGGGTTCAGTCTTCAGGGGGCCACATACAGGAGGCAACTGGTCGATGTTTCTCTTTCACATTGATGTTTCTCTTCCACATCGACGTTTTTCTCTCTCTCTTTCTCTCTCTCTCTGTCTCTCCCTCTCTCTTTCTTCCTCTCTAAAATCAATAAATACATCCTCCAGTAAGGATTAAAAAAAAAAAAACAAGAATAACAAGAGGTAAAGCCCTCATTCTTAAAGGGTTGATTTCATCCTGGGCCTTCACAGGGTCCTTGAACACCAAAGGGGGTGCCCTCACATTGCAAGTTCTCTCGTAGGGAAGGAGCAGGTCCTCCGAGGAGTCCGTGGGCAGGAACGAGCACTCATCTCAGCTCAATGCCCAGCTCAAATGCCCCCTCCTGGTGAGGGCTTCCCTTCCTCTTCTCCACTTCCCCTTTCCTGGCCCTCATCACATTTACAGTAATCACTGGTTTCCCTGCGTTAGTGCTGTTAGTGCTGCAGCCCAGCACCGTGTGAGCTGGGAACACGAGAAGCCTTCAAATAGCTCCCGGTGGGGATGCCTGGGCCCCTGACACATGGACACTCTCCCATTCTGGCACTCACCCTGTCCCCTTACAGCTGACAGGGCACCCCCAGCCTCTCCCACCAGAAACGAAGCAGGAGGGCCTGCCACTGTCTCATTCTTCTGCTTTGTAGAAACGGGGTCTGGCCCTCCCTGTGTTCTCAGTCAACCCAATATCAGACTGTTCACCAAAGTTTAACTAAAATGGCAAATTTTTCTAAAAAAGGAAAAGAAGGGCATGCATTAGAAGATATTCCTTTATGTCTGTTGCTTAAACTGAAGATTACTCCTAAAAATCTGCTACTGTGTGGAGGCCAGGAGAGGCAGGCCAGGAGAGGGACGCCAGCAATCCACCACCACCGTGGACAGGTTGGCCAATGTCCCCCACGTGTTCACCAGGAGTCAGGCCCTGGAGGAGGTTTTGCATGTGTTCCCTCATTTGAGTTGTATGCTATCACCACAATATGACTGTTCTTACCCCAGCTAACAAAGCAGAAGACTGAAGTTGAAAAGCCCTCAGCTCGTAACTGTCTCCAAGCTCCCAAGCCCAAGGATGGGGCATGGCTGGTGAATGGTACCAGCAAGACCGTGACCTGCAGAATCCTGTCCCTTCTGCTGGGGGCATCAAAGAGCCCACTGCCCCTGCTTTGCCTTTGCAAATGAGTCTTCATTGTGGTTAGCAAGCCAGCCCTTCATTTCCCCACCAGGCTCAGTTTTGCAAACTAGGGTGGGGGTGTAGGGGGTGCGGTGGGGGAGGGGCAGTTCCTGTTACAGCCAGCTAGAAGGTGAGAATCTTCCTTCCCTTTAGAGAAGGCGGGATTAGGGTGAGAGTCCCCTGGAGCAGTCCCACCCAGGCGGGCAGGTGCCTCCCAAGTCCCACCCCGGCCCAGTAAGACCTGAGTCTGGCCCAGGGGGTATGAATGCTTGTCTGGCTCTGTAGTCTGGGGCCAAAACCTGCAACATGCCTCCCCCTTTCCCAGAATTTGCCAGGGACCCAGCTGGGCTCTCAGCTGGAGCGCAGGGTCAGGCCAGGCAGAGGTCCACATCCCAGCCCCACTGTGCTGCAGCCACCCAAAACAGCAGGGCTGTTTCACCGAGTTGACAAGAGGAGTTAAGGAGAGAGCAGCTCCCATCGAAGAGCTTAGCAAAATGCATGACACACAGCTTGTGCTAAATGCTTGCTACCATCTTCCACAGATTATCACAGTAATGGCAACACCCATCCTCTTGTTCAGTCAACAAAGAATTGCTCAGGGCCCAGGTGCCTGGCACAGTTGTGGGAGCTGGAGATATGCAGGGAACCGAACAGACGGAATCTCTGATCCCAAGGAATTACATCCTAAGGTGCGGGCGGGGGGGGGGGAGGGGGGGGGCAGTGTGAGCAGGGAACGGGAACAGATGGAGAAGCAAATCAATACATATTACATCTGGGAGCACTAAGTGCTGTAAGAATTAAACCAAACCAGCACTTAATTAAACCAAAGAGTGAGGCATGGGGGTGGCAGGTCAGGGGAGGAGCTCTGGTAGCAGGTGTGATCTGGAAAGCCTCCCCGGGGGAGGTGTCCTCTAGGCTGAGGCTTCAAAGAAGTGAGGGCAGGTTGTTGTGGATGTTTGGGAGGAAGATTCCAAGAAAATCAAACACCAAGTGCAAAGGCCCTGAGAGGGAAATGCGCATGGCGTGTTCTAGGAAGGGTAGGTGGTCACTGGCTGGGACACAAGGTGTGTGCCCGCTGGAGCCTACACGGTCCCTGTGCCTGCGCACTCTGACCACACCTGCTCTGTACACACATGTGCAGTCATCCCACCTGCCTGGAGCCCCATCCCCTCGCCATTCTCATTTCTCCCCATTGTCACCCACTGTGTTCATCCAGCTCCCTCGAGGGTCCTCTGGTGTCCACTGCAGGCCTTGGCAGGTGGTCTTGCCTTTATTTATTTAGATCTGTCCTGCTCGTTTTCCTATCCACAGTGCCTGGTGCCAAGTAGGAACTCAGTCAAGAGGCAGAAGGAGGGCTCTGGCGAGGGACTTGGCAACCACTGAGCACGCTAGAAATGCACACTCCAGCCCACCAGCAGATTCCACCTCCCAGCTCACACCCGCCAGAAACGCACACACGCTGGCTGCAGCGCTGTGACACATGCCAAGGAGCAAGGACACCACCACGAGTGTCCAGCATGAGGTGGAAGAGGGAGCAGACTGGCCCTGGTCATCAGTGGTCACTCTACAACAGCAATTTGTAAAAGATCTACATGCACTGACGTAGATAAATTAGAACAACTCAAAGCAATGTGGCATTCTGGATGGATCCTGGAACGGAAAAAGAACAACAGTGGAAAAGCTGGCAAACCCAAATAAAATCTGGAGCTTAGTTAATAGTCAACACACCAATGTTAATTTCCTGGTTTGGGCACATTTACCGTGTATTGTAAGATGGGGTGGCCTGGGGGAAGAGAATGTAGGAACTCTGTAAATCCAAATTATTCAAAATTAAAAGTTTATCTTCAAAAACGCTGAGCAAGAAAAACATCGTAGAAAGTTTTAAAGTACAGACAAGTAGTAATAACCTAGATAAAAGACACAAGCCCATTATCAAGGGTAATGGTGATTCCAGCAACCCCAGTGTATTTAAAGTATAAAACAGGAAAGTGAAGGGTACAAACCAACTTCACAAAGTGGTTATTTCTTGAAGAAATGACAGAGGGTTTTATAGCCATATCTATAACATTAAATTAAGAAAAGATCTCAAGCCAATATCATAAAGAAAATACTAAGAGTTGGTAAAACTAGGACAGGGTACAGAAGTATCACATTATATTCTATGCTCTGCAATGTATTTTGAAACATTTCATAACTTAAAAAGTCAAACATGTATTAATTAAAACAAACAGAAGCTCATGAATGGATGAAAACCACAAAAGCAGAAAGAGCCAGGGCAGAGCTGAGATACGCCCCTTATCATCATTAGACGCAAGATTCTGTGACTTTCTGACTCTTCCTGGACCTAAAAATGCCTGAGAGATTCAACACCCACAGCAGAGAATTAACTCAGTAACTACCGTTCTAAAACCAGGCTTCAGTTGGTGAGACGGAAACCTCTCCAGGGGGTAACACAACACAATCTATTAAAAGGTTCACTGTGCACACCCAGCGATTCCTCCGCTAGGAGCCCACCCTGCAGAAATGTCAGCACGGGGCACAGGGGCGCAGGCACAGGGGCTATACTGGAAATGACTCCTGTCTACCAGGAGGGAACTTTGGTTACCAGAGGGAAAGGGGGTGGGGCGTAGTCAAGGGCAAAGGGGTCAAATACATGGTGATGGAATATTTGACTGCGGGTGGTAACTATACAATGCAATATACAGATGATGTATTATAAAATTGTACCCCCCAAACCTATATAATTTTATTAACCAATATCACCCCAATAAGTTTAATTTAAAAATATTGTACACAAACTTATGTACATAAATATATGTGTACATATGAATATGTATGCACACAGGAAAGATGTAATTGCTTGAGATTATATTGCTTGAGTTTGTTATAGTAAGCAGGTATTATTTTTACAATAACAGGGCAAGAATGGGGCCCCTTTATCTCAATGTTCACAGTGGCTAAATAAAAATTTAAAACCTAAAAATACAGTGAAGGTAGAGGACTAGCCGAATTAACTGTGGTTCGGCCACTCTGTGAGCTACAAGGCAACCAGTAAAAAAGGCATCTTAGATTATGTGGGTCAGTTGAACTGGAGAAACTTCCTGAGCTGTTTTTCAGTGAAAAAGCAAAATGCCACATACACAGGTGGTCGAGTCATAAAGAAAAGTGAAAGTCAGTGGGGGAGGGGGGGAGAGGCGACCTGGGGACCCCTGTGGGGCTTTCTGGGAGCTGGCAATGTTCTAGGTCTGGATCTGAGTGATGGTTATGTGGCAGTTTGTCTCTTAATTATTCACTATACTGAATATTTAACAAGTGCTGCTTCAAAAACAAAAGCTTCAAACCACAAGATCAAGTTTATGCAGTAGAGTCCCTATAATGACCGCACGCCCACAGCTCCTGACATCATTCCAGCCACTCTGCTCCCAACACCCTGCCCCCTTTGCCTATTTTTTTTTTTAAACACAGCAAACACTCTCTGACCACAGGGCCTTGGCACTTGCCAGGACTGGTTCCTTGCAGGGCTCACTCTGCCCTCTACCCACGCTGCCTCGGGGCATCTCCAGGCCTGAGGCAGGTCTGAAGGAGGCCAACACAAACAAACAACAAAGAAACCCAAACAGTGGGCTAGGGGCCAGGGTGCCTGAAGGGCATGCGATGTCACCCTGGGAAGCGGCCCCTAGTGAAGAACCCCAGGCTCTGGCCTTTCTCAGTTCCCTTTTCTCCAATCCAAAATTTGGAAAAGAGAAGGAATCCAAATTGAGGGGAAGGACATTTACATTTTTTGAAATCTATGTAACACGCCCTTCCCCGGGCCCCGTGGAAAGGGCTGCCCCATCCGAGCTTCACGGCAGCTTTGGAAGGTGGGCGCTATAAAGGCCAGCTTCTGCAGGAGGACACTGAGTCTCAGATGAGTTTCACAACCCGCATAATAAGGTCACACGAGGGGGTCTTCCCAGGATCCCTGCCTGCCCCAGGACCCGCTGAACAACACCGTGGCTGACAAGAGCAAAGGAGGGGACACCACGCAACAACAGAGATCGCAAAAGTCCCCACAACAATCCAAACAGACTATGAGTCACTGGCTTGGGAGCGACACATGCATCTGGCTGCAGATGAGTTTTGTTAGGTCAAGATCATGCTGTTTATTTATTCGCTTGAACCCACACTTTGTAAGAATGAGAAGTTTACAACAATAACCTGCCTTTTCAGCCACAGATCCGTTGACCCTGAACCTGAAATGTGGGTACAGCCTGCTCACCTTGTAGCAGGCACGCATCAGCTTCCCGCTGACCACGGTTCCCACCGAACCTGGCACCTCGCCCACTCTGCCGCCCGCGTTTCTTGTCCTTTGTCCCCTGGACCCAGCTCATTTCTCTTATTTAGATCACCTGCCTGGCATCCCACCGGTAGTTGAGTTTCTGATCACTCACCTGGAACAGAGGAGATTTTAAAGCAATAAATGCAAAGTCCCAGTCTTTGGTCTGAAAACTTAATTGCAGCTATACAGAAGCAGCCAGACCTTGAAAACCCTATCGAGCTTTAATAACTGCAGTAGACATTAATTTACTAGGCACCTGCCCATGTATACCACCTACAGGGGTCCCATGCAAAAGTCAAGGTCAACAGGGAAATGCAGCCTTAGGCCACATGAGCATGGTGATGGAAAATCTGTGGAGCCCGAATCAATTCCTATGAGAACTGAGAAGGCTGAACACAGAGACAACTTCTGGGCCCAGCGCCCTGGTTTCAGTGTCTGACCGTTGTCCGGGGGAGGCTGGTTCTACAGATCTCCAGTGGTAAAATCCAAGACTTCCAAATGGATACAATGAAGAACTTGCAAAACAAAATAGAACAAAAAACAACAACACAAACCAGAGTTGCTCGAGATTGTCTCAGGCTGCCATGAAAGGCATACTAGAAAAAAAATCACAGCAGAGCTATTCCAGCTAAGTGGCTTAAGGAAAGTCATGCTACTCTTTGAGGCTTAGTTTGCCCATCTGTAAAATGGGCAGACTCGTCAAACAGCACAAGGAGGATTTATATATAAAGCACCAAGGACAGAGGTTAATAAACCACTCAGAACACACAGTAAGTGGCTGCTGCTTCCATGATTTTTAGTGGCTTCTCTACCAACTGCCGCTGCCATTTATTGTGTTATTCCAAGTGCTTTTTATATATTAACACATTTCATTCTAAAACATCCCTATGACATAGGTATCACTGTTATTCTCATTTCATCAGTGGGAAGGAGGAGGCCCTCAAGAGGAAGTAATTTGACCTCAAGGTCATACCCATCAGTGCAGAACTGGGACTTGAACCCGGGAAGTCTGCCTTCACAGTCCATCCTTTTGGCCTCAAACTTACCACCTCCTGCTTCCTAAACAAGGAAACAGCTTGTACTAAATGTTCTTCTCAGTTCCTCCCATCTCTGCATATCTCCAAATGGGGGCAGATTTGACACAGCAGGTGAAGGAGCAGTCAGGAGGACACCAGAGTTTGGATGTGGTGGTCCTGTACCTCTCGCTGAGATGGGGAGCAAGGACGAGTCAGTTTCTATGAGGGAGACCTTCATTTTTTTGGTGACAAGTTCCGTTTTGGACAGGTTGAGTCTGAAGGTCTTACTAGGTGCCCAGGAACAGATAGCCAAGAGGCACCTGGACCTTCCAGAGTTGCTACTTCAAGTTCCCTTAAATGACTTTTTCTGAGAAACCCTCCATGGCCCCCCAGTCCAATTCCACGTCTTTTTCTACCCTACACATACTCTGTCTTAGCATCGTCACCTTCCTGTCTATCTCCCCCTTATAGTGTGAATGCCTGAGGGACTGGGACTTGCTTTACTCAACCTGGGAGTCTCAGTGCCCAGCAAAGTGTCTAGCACAGGGCTGGTGGCCAATAAATATCTACCAGATGGACCACTGAAAGGGATCCCGCACAGAGATGCCTGTTTGGGGGCGCACGGGTTTCCTATGGCTGCTCTAACAAACTACCACAAACCTGGTGGCTTACCACCACCCCGGTTTGTTGTCTCACAGTTCTGCGGGTCAGAACCAAAATGGGTCTTGTCCGGCTAAAACCCTGGTGTCAGCAGGTCTGCGTTCCTTCTGGGGGCCCCAGCAAGGATCTGTTTCCCTGCCTTTTTCAGCTTCCAGAGGCTGCGTGAACCCCTTGGCTTGTGGACCCTCCCTCTACCTTCAAAGCCAGAATGTTTCACTCTCCCTCTCTGACTCTGACCGTCCACCCTCCCTGTTCCATCTTTTAAAGACCCCTGCGATGGCATGCCCCACCCAGACCATCCAGGATAATCTCCCCATGTCGGTCTCCTTAACTTAATCACATCTGCAAATTCTCTTTTGCCAGGTGAGGCCACAAACTCACAGGTTCATAGGCATCTTTAGAGGCCACTATCCTGCCTACACAGGAGTCATCATCAATAAAAGGGGATGTCACGGGACAGGAAAGGGCAGAGGTCACAGATGACAACCAGTGAGGCGAACAAGATCGCAGCCTTGGGATGTTTTTCATTGCTCAGCCCCAGTGTTATTCCTTAAATGTAACAGTTGCTACTGAATGTGAATGTCCTGGGCCCACCGCCCCTGTCACCTCACAAGTGTGGCACAGGAAGAACCTGGAAAGAGGGCCCAAGGCAGACCCAAACAGGGTCCCAACAGAGAGGCCCCACTTCTCCACGGGGACTAGCAGTAGTCTCTAACACTCACACCTTCAGCGGCTATTTGGTGCCAAATTACAATGAAACAACTGTTTTTTAAACACTTAAACACAAATCCACACCAGACAGGGAGGAGCTTGCTTCAGAGGTCAACGGGCAGTGAGCCCCCACACCCACCCGACCTGGACCCCAGTGCGGTGGGCTGGCCACGGCAGCCCACAGGAAGCCTGGCCTCTGTGAGCAGCAGCTCATTTCCCTTCCTGCTCAAGAAGGCGAGAGGGAGGAAGCCTCTTTGCAGCAGTTATCCTGGCCACAGGGGCTCACGGCCCTGACCGCAGACACTGAGGCACCGAGACCAGCTCTCAGGGGAGCCAGAGTCCCCCAAGTCTCGAAGGCCAGACCGAGACAGTCCATCCAAGTGAGAAGGGCAGAAACATAGAAATGAGCCAAACACCATCATCTGAGAAGTCACCTTCCTATGAAACTGTAATAAACCTGCCCTGTTTTCTAAGTGTCCTATTGCTGCTGTAACACGTTACCACAATTACAGTGGCTTAAAGCAACAAAAATGTAATCTCTTTCAGTTCCAAGGTCAAAGTCAGTCTCCCTGGGCTGAAGCCAAGGTGTGGGCAGGGTTGGGCCCTTCTGGAGGCTCCGGGGAGAATCAGTTTCCATGCCATTTGCAGCTTCAGTGGCCTGGCCCTCTGTGCTCCTTGCCATGTGGCCTCTCCCTCCACCTTCAAAGGATGTCACCTCTACTCACTCTGATGCTTCTGTCTCCTTCTTATAAGGACCTTGTGATGACATTGGACCCACCTGGACTATCCAGGATGATCCCCATCTCAAGATCTTTAACTTAACTGCATCTGCAAAGTCCCTTTGCCATATAAGGGGGCAGATCCACAGGGTCCAGGCATTAGGACGTGGACATCTTCGGGGCAGTACTCATGCCTACCGTATATACCTACATTTCAGCTTCCTCTCCAGCGACCTGCAGAGGTGGAGTACATCAAAGACAATCCTGGGAGCATCCTCCTAGAAAAGCCAAACATTACCCCTCCCCTCTTGCCTGCCAAAGTTAGGAAGCTAATAGATACTGAGGCATAAGTTCTAGGACAAGGAAAGAGGACATAATAAAGGGGGGAGAAGACACTCCATATTTATAGGATCCCACCACATGTCAAATGCAGTGTAAGGTGTTTTGCATACATATACAGAGTCTGTATGTCTCATCTTTGCCAGTGACTACAGGAAAACCAAGACTCAGAGACGTGAAGAAACTTGCCCAAGATCACACAGCCTGCAAAATGGTGGATCGGGAATTCAAACGCACACCTGTCTGGCTCTCACTCTGTGCTTCTCAGAAAAAAACTTGGATCTTTTTTATTTTGTTTTCTTTTGATCCCAAGAAGTTGTTCACAGTAAAACTTTTCGTTTGGGGGAGGAAATTATGCAAAGCATTTGCCACTGCCTCCACTTGCTCGGCAGCTTAGCAGAGAAAGATCTATTTTGGGGCTTTGCGCTCCAGTGATCTGCTCACTCGGCCTAAAGCTCATCACCCTCTGCTTATACTTTTTTTTTCTACAGAGGCCACTTCCTGAGGCTTGAGTGAGGCAAGCTAGTGGGTCTGCCCAGCAAGACCGGAGCCAGGCTCAAGGCAGGACGCAGGGCGAGAAGTAGGGCCAGCACTGAGCAGATCAGAGCCCCCGAAACAAAGCACCCAAACCTCAACACAAAGCCTGCCCATCTTAGAAAAGGCAGGCTATTAGCCTGGCCCCAAGATACACCGTGTCCGAGCTGCAACGAAGGCAGTAGCCATCCAGGCTTCCCTTTTTCATATTATGCATCGGTTCACACTATTTAAAAGAGCCCCAAACTGAAAACACTTACAATGTATCCCACCAAGTTCTGGGGTAGTGTGTTAGACGGTAGTAACTAAAGCCATTAGACTACCAGTAACAACCACCGTTCATTTGGCACTTGCTATATGCCAGGCATTCTTCTCATCACTCTTAGGAACTCAGACCTCACAGCAATCCAGTAAAGTAGACACGATCCCCCCTCTTACAGAAGGAGAAACTGAGGTGCCAAGTTCGCCCACAAGGGGAACGGGTAAGGAGATGGCGGTGTCCTCAGACAGCGGAATGCCACTCCACTTGGGAAAGAACAGACTGCTAAGACCCACAACAGCATGGACGAACCTCGGGGTCACTATGCTGAGCGTGAGAAGGTGACCACAAAAGATTACAGACTCTACGATTCCATTTATGTGAAATTTCAAAACAGAAAGTAGACGAGGGATTGCCAGGGGGTAGGGGGCGGGCTGACTGCAAAGGGGCACTGGGGGGATGGGACTGTCCCTCGCCATCATCAGGCTAGTAGTGGTCACCAAGTGTACACATGTGTCAGAATGCACTATAATACATACTTTAAGTGGGTGCATTTCATTGCAATGGCAGTTATATGTCATAAAGCTCATGTGAAAAGCTTTTTTTAAAAAATACCAGGCACATCTATCTAGCAAGAGATCATGACTCTTAAAGATAAAATATGACTAATGTTAGGTTGGGTCCAGCGACCTCTGGATGGTAGGCAATGGGATATACTTTTGTCTGTGTTTTTCTTTATACTCCAACAGTTCTGCAATGAACGTATATTCCTCTTTTGATAGAAAATAAAACCATAGTCCACATAATTTAAAAAACTCAAACAGGATATGGTCCAGTGTTCCTGAGATGGCTTAGATGATTGCTTCCCCCTGCCCCACCCCAGAAAGCATGAAAGGGCACTGGACCAGGAGTCAGGAGTGGTACCTGGAGTGGCCTCAGGCTCCCTGGACACTGTGGGCCCAATCTTTAGCTTCTCTGAACCTGACTTTGCAAGGGAATTCAGATGAGCCTACCCCACCAGCTGTGCCCAACCACCTGGCTGTGGAAGGAACACAGACTACCTCCCCCCCACCCCATGCATCCCCAGGAGCAGCCCTACACCCAGCAGGATCTTTATGTTCCAAGCCCAAGCCTTGCCACCCCCACCAAACTCCAGAGACAGGCAGACCAGGGTTTGGGTCCCAACTCTGCCACTCTCGGGCCGTGTGGCCTTGGGCAAGTCGCTGATCCCTTCTGACTCAGCTTCCTCATCTGAAAATCAGGAAAGTCGCACCTGCCTAGGAGAGGTGCTAGAACAATAAAATGAAATGAGAGTATTGGCTATATCCTAAGTTCTCACTCAAAACCTATATTTGTTTTTATTTTTGATTCAAAGAGTCACCCACTGAAAAAAGAAAAAAAAAGAAATTTGGTGAGTTCTCACTAATTTATGGAAGAGGAAGCAAACTCCCCTATTCATGATCCATCTGAACACCCTCCCTCTGCCACGGCAATGGGGTGGACAGCCCTCAGTTTCCATGGAAACTCATGACAAGAACACCCTCATAAAAACTATTCTGACCATTTCCCTCTGCTTGTGAGCGCCAACTGGGCCTGCCACATCTGATGTAGGCCGCTCCTGATGGCTGGCTCTGGCCTGGCTGTTGTCCAGGCCACCGAAGCCTCCAGAAACACAGCCCTAGCCAGACAGATGGTCCCAGAAGCTCAGCTCTCCAGAGCTCCATTTCACTGTAGCCCAGGCAGGAAAAGAAGAGCATCTGCCCCTCAGACAACGTCTACAGTGTACCTGGTGTATGCCAGTCAACATGCTGGGCCCTGGAGCAGCAAGAAGGACAAACAGAGCCCCCTTTCCAGGGCTGGCAGACAGGCAGGAGGCATCAGATGCCCACAGAAATAGGATGCAATTACAGTATGACAGCGCTCCCGAAGAGAAGGGCATGACGGAATGAGAGAGACTAATGGGGGTATGTGCTCAACAGAGGGGTGGGAAGTGAGGAGCTGACTGAACCCACAGACCCTCTGAGCCAGAAGGGCCCTCGCCAATGAGGAAACCAAGGCACAGGGGATGGAACTGATCAGAACAATTGTGAAAGCTCAGCACACCAGTGCGCTGAACCGTCACCACAACCTGATGAAGTACTGTAACCCTCACTTCACAGGCCGGGGACTTGGGCCCGCAGAGAGGAAGTGACTGGGCCCAGGTCACGTGGTAGGAAGGAACAGAGTACATGACCACCAGGTCTCTCTGTCTTGTCCCCTCCCTCCCAGGATTTGACTTCTCCTTTGAGTTCTTGCTCTCAAACTCAAGGGTTCACTGAATCCCTTTATTTCTCCCCCAATGAACACGGACACCAGACTCTATGCCCCATGAGGACAGGGAACTTGTCTCAATTTTGCACACCCTGGGCCAAGCCTAACATGTTATAAGTGTTAACGCCAATGAAAGTGTTAAGTAAAAGGATCACCACGTGCCCTCTGATATTTCAGATACACATTTGGAGTCTTCTTGAAGGGCAGGTGCAGTCTGAGAAATCCTCTCTTACCAACTATGCTCACCAAAGCTGTAATCATACAAAACAGAACTGATAGAGGGCATTCAAAACCATGCTAGTGCCTCCACGAGGAAGTAGACAGTGACCTGAAGATGATGATGGTGATGATGATGATGATGATGATGGATGATGGATGATGAGGACACTGTGGTACATTAAAAAGCACGACCACTACATCTCATTGCTCCTTCCACCAAAAAAAGGGCCCATTTCCCTCTTCTCAAATCTGGGCTGGCTTTCTGACTGCTTTGACCAACTGTATGAGACCAAGGTGATTTTGTGCAAGTTCCAGGGCCCAGCACACAAGAAACCTTGCAGCTTCTGCCTTCTGCCTCTCAGAATGGTCCTTGGAGACCTCCACTTGAGGAAGCCGGGCTAGCCAGCTGGAGGACGGGAGGCACGTGGAGAACAGAGGCCCCCCCACTGACAGCCAGCACCAACTGCCAGCCACGTCCACGAAGCAGTCTCGGAACTTCCATGCAAGTAAGGCCAGCACAACCAGCAGAGGGACTCCCTCAGAATCACACAAAATGACAAACCACTGCAGTTTCAAGCCACTACATTTTGACATGGCTTGTTACACAGCAATAGAAAACAGAAATCATTATGATCACTACCAACAACCACCACCATTCATTTAGCAGTCACTATGTGCCAGGCATTCTTCTAATCACTCATGTATTAACTCATTTACTCCACGCAACCGTCTGACAAAGGGGTAACATTTTCCCTTATTTTAAATAGAAGGGGAAACTAAGGTGTGGAGAGGTAAAGTGACTTACGCAAGGTCACCCACCAGTGAGCATGTGAACTCAGGACGGTTGGCCTAGGCCCACGAGACTCTCTCAAGCCGAGGCAGGAAGTCAGATGCATGACCCATCCTCTGGCCTCTGCAGACCCCATTCTTCTGGCATTCACATCACTGGCCCAAGTGGTGGGCAGACAAAAACCGAGCTGGAGGCTTATCCCCAGACTGACATACAGAGCCAATTCTCACCTCGCACAGTAGTCCTTTTCTGTAAGGTCACCGGGAACACTGAGTCAGCCAACACTGAACCAGTGCTCCTGGGACAGACAGACACATGGTCAGGTTCCTGCCAGCCTCTGCTCGCAGTATTGCCATCACTGATCAATATGTACTCTCAGTGTTTTGTGTGTTTCTGCATAGACACCTTATTTCCTACGTATTGTTAATTCATTGACATTGAACTCACAGCCAACAGCCATATGACTTAACTCCTAAACGAGCTGGTCTAATACATGCCCTTTTCCCACAAGGCACATCACAGCCTTCTTGTGCTTAGCAGCATGAGACAGCACTCGGTGGTAGCATTTTAAACAAAATCACCAACGAAAGCCCAAAAGTGAGACAATGTGGCTGTTGCAGTCTGTGAAAAGGACACTTGTTAACAGCAGGAGAGCAGAACCGAGAAGGCAGCCGGATGGGAAAGTGTGTGTGGGACAATGACTACAATTTTTCACGGCTCTGTGCACGTCCACAGATGTCTGCACAAGGGCCACAAGTTGGTCTAGGGGTCAGGAGTAAACTGTAGCCAGTAGGTGAACCTGGCGATGTGGTCTCCACGAATACTGAGACCACCTGTGGATGCTGAGAGAAGGCGGCACTCTCGGCGAGCTGCCGGGCTGGGGCTGTTCGCGGCCCCGCGGTCTGCTCTGCAGACCAGGCCTGTCCGAAAACGAGAGAACACAGGCAGAGTGCAAAGGCCGGCAGAAAGATGGACCAGGAATGAAAGGCAGTTCCTGCTTCTGATCCCCAAGGCCCTGGTTCCTGGGATGTGTGAGTTACTGGGCATTCATCTCAGCCCCACATTCCAGTAAATTCTCCTTTTTGCTTGAGCTAGTTTTTGATCCCACACCGGTCAACAGATCCCGGCTCATGCGTTGGCGGTGGTCAGGGACCATCAGACACACTCTCTCTGGAATCAGGACAGGTGGCAGGGAAGCCCGGGTAACCGGCGGCGAGGAGAAGAGCCACACACACGTCCTGGCACCAGTAATGAGTAAGTGCGCACATGGAACACAGAGAAAACGGGAGTGTCAGAGCGGCCAGTTCCAGTCCCGTGCTTCCCGACATAGGTCTGAGTGTCTCTGTCTTACGGGCCCAGGTGCTGAGGCTCGGATGCACATCCAAGTCGTTTACGCAGGCATCGCCAGGAATCCAGGGCAGTGAGCCGGGCAGGGAGTGCGGCCGGTACAAGGTTGTTGCCAAGCCCACCGCCCCCGTGGGCAAAGGTGACTGAAACCACCAGGAACCCTAGATGCCAGTGGAGAACACGTCTCAGAGTTGTCCCAACCAAGGGTAAGCACACTGGGGTATTGGCTCACCAGCTCCCTCTCTGTCCTTAGCCCCCTCCAAAGGCACTAAGTCTCCCGGACTGCCCTGTTGCAGAGGCCAGCAAAAGCCTGCAGGCACAACCCCAGGTGTTGGCAGAGGTTTGCCACAGAGCCGAGGGCAAGCAGCAGGAGTGCCCCCAATAGTTTCTGTTCCCTGCCACAAAACCAACCAGTCCAGGGCACCGGCTGCTCCAGGAGACTGAGGCCCAGCTCGTGCCTGCTGCTCTCTTCCCCAGAGTCCACACAGCTCACGCCTCACCTTCGCCAAGTCTTGACTCAAATGTCACCATCTCAGTGAGGCCTTCCACACACAAACCCCTCCCCGGCCCTCACGATGCCCCCCAGCACTCTACTTTGTCTCCGTACGCATAGAATTTACTCGGTCACACTGACGAGACCAGTTGCCAACCTGCGCCACATGTCAGCAGACCCGAGTCTCGACAGGCACTGAAGCTGATCAGGGCTACCTGGGACAGGCCGTGCTTCCAGGAGAAGGTTCTACTGCAGGCTGCCCAGTGATTTGCAGAAGCACAGCAGGGACTGGGTGCTCAGGCCCCGCGGTTGGGTACCACGCCTAAATCTCGGACAGACACGCACGCAGATGGCAGAGCCAGCAGGCATGCACGACTGCACACTTTCAGCCTCCCTGGGAAAACGCAGCCACCTGACCTCACGAGGTGGGACACCGTTCACAGCACGATCATCGCAGCTGCTGCCACGTGGAGGACACCTTTGCTGCTGGGGGAAGAGGGAAGAATGAGGAGATGACAAAGGAAGTGGGTAATGCAAAAAGAGGAAGGCGGCATGTTCTAGAACAGCACTGTCTGATGCAGCAGCTCCTGGCCCAATATGGCTAATGAGTGCTCGAAACTGAATTGGTCCAAACGGACATGTTCTGTGGGTATCAACTACACACCAGATTTTGAAGACTCAGTCCAAACACAGGACTATCAAATCTCATTAAGACTTCTATTGTGTACATGTTGAAAGAATACTTCGGACATATTAAGTAACATAAAACTTATTGTTAAAATTAATGTCACCTCTTTTTCTTTTGACTTTTTTAATGTGGTGACTAACAAATTTTGAACAGTGACGTGGCTGGCGCTGATGGCTCGCGCTGTGTTTCCACTGGGCAGCACTGGCCTGGGAGGGGCCGTCTGTCTCCAGCGGCGTGGGCCGGTGGGTGGGGCAGCAGGAGTGGGTTAGGATAGGGGGTGGGGTGCCTGTTCAGATCTTTTACCCACTTTCTAATTGGGCTGCTTGCTTTATTATTGTTGAGTTTTAAGAGTTCTTTTTATATTTTGGATACAAGTCCTTTATCAGCCACGTGTTTTGCAAACATTTTCTCCCAGCCCGTGGCTTCTCTCTTCAATTTCTTAATCTCTATTTTTATGGCACGTGGTATTTGGGAAACTGGCCTGATACAGTTCCTCTAGAAAGTCTGGCACCCTTCAGCATGTCACCCAAGCTCACCTAACTCACAGAAAAAGGTATATTGTGATTACTGGGAACTGTACGTGAATACCCGTACACACGCTGAACAGCTACACAGGTGCTTGCAGCGCTTGGCACAATACTGACTCGCGGCACAGGCTCAGGAAATGCAATCACTACTATGCCTTCAAGGTGCTCCCAGAAGTTTTGGTTTTTTTAGAGAGAGATCGGAAGAGAAGGCAAAAGAGAAAGACAGAAACATCCATGCAAGAGAGAAACATCAATCGGTTGCCCTTCAAAGGCGCTCCAAATGAGGACCAAAACCACAACCCAGGCATGTATCCTGACTGGAAACTGAGCCCACAGTCCTTTGGTTTGCGGGATGATGTCCAACCAGCTGAGCCACACTGGCCAGGGCAAGGTGCTCCCAAACTTTGCAGAACACTCTCTATCCTGGTGCCAGTGGTGCCTCCAAATTCCATGACTCCTAACTCCTCCTCTTAAGGGGTGGCTGGCAGTCAAATGCAGGCAGAGGGGCTCGAGCGGGCAGCTGGGAGGTGAGAAGGCATTTTCAGGGCTCTGTGAAAAGATAACTAAGTCTGGACATGCTGGGCCATGGTAGCAAACCTTGAAAGGATGGAAACTTTGTGCCACACCTCACCCACAGCACCGGAATGAACTTGAACATTTACTAGGAAAACTAGGGGAGGCTATACCTTCAAAAAAAATTGATCCTTTTATCCCCAAAGAGCAGATGTAATGGTTCAAACTTCATGGTTCTAGACTCAAGCCAGGAATCACATCCCTACTGATCCATGTCCACGCCCACAGGCTCACGATAACCTTTCCAGAGTTTCTTCATGCATCTGCCCGATGGTAAGCACCAGATGGCCATGCTCAGCTCCAGGAAAGTGAAAGGAAGGTCAGAACCCTGCCCACAGAAAGCAAATGTTTCATGGGAAAACACTGCATCAACTAAGAAGCATAAACAATGAGTTTCTGTGTAAAACAGAACAATGAGCCAACAAGGAAATGCAAATCAGAACCATGATGACATGGGACTTCACCCCCATTAGGACGGCTACCATCAAAAAGACAGACAGTAACAAGTGCTGGCGAGGCTGTGGAGAAGCTGGAACCTCGTGCAGCGCTGGTGGGAATGCACGGCGGTACAGCCAGCCACTCTGGAAAACAGTCTGACAGTTCCTCAAACACTTACACACAGAGTTACAGGTGACCCAGCAACTCCGCTCTTGGGTATATGTCCAAGAGAATGAAAACAGTCACACAAAACTTGACACACAAATGTTCGCAGCAGCATTATTAATAACAGCCATAAGTGGAAACAACCCAAATGTTCATCAGGTGATGAGTGGGTGAACAAAAGTGGTCTATCCACACAGTAAAATATTATTCAGCCAAAAACTGAATGAAGTACTCTATGACGTGGAGGAACCTTGGCAACATTATATTAAACAAAGTCAGATGCAAAGGCTATGTACTGTATGATTCCATTTATATGAAATGTTCTGAATGAGCAAATCTACAGAGACAGAAAATAGAGTCCTTCTTAAAAAAAAAGTGACAGCTCAACAGCACACAGTTACTGAGCACCTCCTGGGGTCACCCAGTGCCAGACACTAACGTACGGAGACAAGACACCACTCGCCTCGAAGGACCAAAGACCTAATTCTGATTGGCAGCTTGGCAGAAGCCATACATTTTTTGGAACCAACTTCAAAATAGAAGGTCATTAAAAGACTTATTCTTGCCCTGGTCGGGTAGCCCAGTGGGTTGGAGCATCGTTCCATGCACCCAAAGGTTGCAGGTTCGATCCCTGGTCAGGTTGAGGGTTTGAGCCCCAGTCCAGGTGTGTACGAGAGGCAACAAACCAATGTTTCTCTCTCATATCGATGTTGTGCATGCATTCTCCCTCTCCCTCAAATCAATAAATATATCCTCGAGTGAGGATTTCTGTTTAAGTTTTTTAAAAATAAAATAAATAAAATAAAAATAAAAGCTTTATTCTTGAGAAAGGAAAATGACGCTCAAGTCATATCCCAGAAGGCTGTTCTACTAACACACAAGTTGGGTAGTTAGAATCCCTGGAACGAAATCCCAGCTGTCGACCTTGGAAAGTTCCTAGGCTTCCCTGCACATGAAGTTTCTCATCGAGATCAGGAACATAGCAACTTCACGTGTGGTCTGAATGAGGACGGACAGGAGCCTCGGGCCACAGACGAGCGCATTAGTCTTCCACCAGCGTCCCCGGCGGTCATGCTGACGTCACGGTGAGATGCGCCAGTCTTCAGGGGAATCGAGCTGCTGCTTTCGGGCCTGGACCAGAACAAATGCCAGGCCAGGAGGAGATGGAAGGGGAAACCACACTCATGAGACCCTTCATTTGCTGAAGAATTCTGAGTCTGTGACAGATGGAATGGCTGACAGACGCCCAGGTGCCAGCAAGGGGGCAGGGCAACGTGAGTGAGTCAGCGAGGCTTCCCTGGAGACTGAACGCTCTGTGCCCTGAGCCTGTGACACAGCCTTCCCTTCTTCCCAGAAATTCTTTTAGAAATTTATCCTATGAATAAAGAGTTCGCTAGAAAAATGTTCCCAGGATCAATGGCTGACGCAGCAAAATAATAAACTATGTCATATCCAAAAATAGGAGACTGGTTAAAAAAATAAAAATAAGTTGGAAAACTATAGCCATTTCAAACAAAACAGGAGCATATACCTGGAATGGGAAATTTTTCACAACTGGAAACAACCTGTGTCCATGATCAAAAGGACAGGTGAATTTCGAAAGGTGTACTCACTGAGACCACCAACAGCAGCTAAAAATAACACTACCAATATCAATGAAGGTACCTCACAAACAATGTATTATGTGCTAATTATAGAATAAAATGTTTGAAATAAATGTAAAAAATGTGCATAGGAATAGCAATTATCACATGATACTGGTTTCTCTAGAGAAGGAGGGGTATAAATGAGGTTTTAGCAATATTTATAATATTTCTTTTCACACTGTACAACGCCCTTCAGTGCTCACAGCCCACAGATAAGGAGGCTGGGCAATGGTTCGAGGTTGCAGTTTACTCTGGCACGGGTACACTATGAGAGGCCCACAGGCAAGGGTCCACCATAAATCCATTCCATGCTCCAATATTTATAATATTTAATTTATTTTTTAAAAAAAGAGACCTGGCTGATGTAGCTCAGTGGATTGAGTGTGGGCTGCGAATCAAAGTGTCACTGGTTCGATTCCCAGTCAGGGCACAGGCCTGGGTTGCAGGCCAGGTCCCCATTGGGGGCCACATGAGAGGCAACCACACATTGATGTTTCTCTCCATCCCTTTCTCCCTCCCTCCCCCTCTCTCTAAAAATAAATAAATAAAATATTTGTAAAAATTAAAATAACAAAAAACGAGATCCAAAGAAAATACTATGACTTGCCTAAATTGGTCAGGAAGGTGTATTCACTTCCTGAGGCTGCTATACAAATCAGTACAAACTTAGTGGCTTAAGACAGCACAAAGTTATCATCTTATGGCTCTGGTGCTGAGAAACCCAAAAAGGGTCTCACTGGGCTAATGGAGCTGCGGCAGGGCTCCAAGGGAGGGTCCGTTCCCTGCCTCCTCCAGCTGCAGGACGCTGCCGGCATCCCTTGGCTGGTGGACCCTTCCACCCGCACAGCCATTGATCCCATCACTCTGACCTCTGCTTCTGCCATCACACCTCCTGACTCTGACCCTCCGCCCTCCCGCTTCTACTTATAACGACCCTTGTGATTACATCAGGCCCACTCAGTAATCCAGGACAACCTCCCCACCTCAAGATCCTCAATCACCTCTGCAGTGAGCCCTTAACTGTATAGCATCACAGAGCCATAGGTTCTGGAGATTAGGACACGGGACATCGTTGGGGAGTGAGGGTGCACCTTTATTCTGCCTAATACGGAGTACATAGAAATAATAATAACAGCAGCAACAACAATAATAATAGCAACAGCAGCTAACTCTCATGGAGTACGCTGGGATACTTTGAGGCACTGACCCGCAGTGCGCTACCTAATCAGCTTCCCTAATGCTCATAGAATCCAGCAGGACAGCACCGCTATTACCCCACGTTACAGATGGCCACACTAAGAGGCTGAACAACTGGGCCAAGGTCACAGCCATTGCAGTGGCAGAGCCAAGATTTGAACCCCAGCAGTCAGGCCCTGGAAGGCTTGCTCTTGCACACATTCGTGTTTGTCTGTCATCTTAGTCTCTACACCCACCTCAATATCTAAAGTAGCTAATTTTAATGGTAATAATAATAATAACATGGTCACAATGTAGCACAAAATGAAAAGGACATATTACTAACGAGTGTTATGAAAGACTGCGTTCTGTAAAAAATGGATCTCTATCTTGAACGGAAAAAAGATCTGGCAGGGTGCACACCAAGTGTGAACACACAGCCCTCTGGTGCCGGAGAATGAGTGAAGGGGCTGTTCCCCTCACCGGGTGCAGCTACAAATGTTTCTACTAATGAATACATGTTACTTCTATGATGAGAAAAAACTAAAAGCTGTTTTGATTGGGGGAAATAAAACAAGGTTGGAGCGGGCCAGCTAAGAACTGCCTTAAACAGGAAATCACCATAAGGTTCACCCCTGGCCACCCCAGCTTGGGGTGGCCAGCTTGGGTCCTCCTTGCCTCCCCAGGGACACAGGTCCTCCTCAGGCCAGTCCCCAGCCCAGCATGGGGGCCGGGAGGCTGCTCCCACTGGCAGGGGCTGGCCAGGAGTGGCCTGGAGGGGCTGGGTGTGGTACGAGGTGACACCTGACCAGCAGGACCCCCATCCTGAGACCAACAACTCCCCTGTGAGCCCTGCAGGGTCCTCTCCTCCTGCCACATTTGCTGTCACCTGGAGGTGCTCACTGTAACTTTGCTAGTCTCCATTCTACAAATGAGTAAGTTCCCAAGTTCTCCTGTTCTCCTTTGTCAGAACAGAATGCTTCTGCGCACAGATATTGCGCCCCCCCAACCCAGTTCCACGGTGGCTGCCAGCACCACTCATGTCAGACGAAAGCAGCATCTCACAGCTTCCTCCCAACTGTGCCAGGAGAGGGAAAAGGCCTCTTGCACCCCAAACTGGCATCATTACTGATTCTGTTTACAAAACTTCACCACTGCCCTATTGACACTCCCCCTCCAAGTCCTGCCCCACCCCCAGACTCACAGAAGGGGAAAGGCAAAGAGCTGAGCTGCCTGCCTACACCTCTTTGCTCAAATCCAAGGGACCTGAACCCCAATCGGACCTTACCCCCATGCCACAGAATAGCTGAAGGAGGTGGCCTCTCCATATGTGGGCTCCTCAGCGCCACCACATACCCAGAGACGCAGGCTCTGACAAACCATCGGAGCAGCAGGAGCACTAGGCCTGTCGAGTGCATGCTCCATGCACTTACAGATGTCAAGTTCACAAGATCCTACAGGGTGGCTCTGCCGTCGCCTCATCTCACAGATGAGGAAACTGAGGCACTAAGAGGCTAAGAGGCTGAGTGGATTGCCCAGGGTCACATAGCCAGTAAGTGCAGGGCCAAGACCGAAACTATCGTGTAGGATTAGAGAGGAAGTTGTCACAGAGATGTCCTATCTTAACCCCAGATACTTCTGTCTCTGGAGAGAAAGAGAGGGCATCCGGGTCCTTTCCCTGAGTCATTTGCTGCCCGTGTGTTTGTGAAGCATCCACCGTGGGCCAGGCACAGGCTAGGTGCTGGGGGTCCTCCCTGGTGGGCAGTACAGATAGATGGGTCCCTGCCTCCCAGAGCTCACAGTCTGGGGTGAGGATCCTGAGGACCTGGCTCCAAGGTCAGGCCCTGCCAGGGGACAGGAAAGTCACCGCCAACACATTTCTGGCTTCCACTTCAAACTGCACAGCACTCTTGCAGGACAAGACAAGACCCAGCACTTTGCTAGCCAATATGTGAAAATGCACACCAGGGTCGATGAGTGGGGGGGGGTTCAGGGGGGATGTCAATCTTTTTTTCCAAAAGGATGCACCAAAGGATACCTTCTAATAACCCCCTCCCCTAGGTAGACATCCAGAAGAGATCTAACTCATATGAACTATTCGGGAGCCTCTAATTACACAAATTGGGACACACCTGAATTCCAGGGCTTGGCACTATTGCAAGGGATAGAGGCTGCCTGTGCCCAGCCCTCTGCTACTCAGAGAGGGATGTGTCCACACTCCAGCTGCCTCTCCTCTCTCCACTGACAGCCAGATGGAGTTCTGGGCTGGGACATCTCATTCCCCAAAGCCAGACTGAAAGAGACCCATGTCCACACCCTGAGGCCAAGGGAGCACGAACTGGATCAGCTACAACTAACTGGACATGCATGGGATTCTCCAAAGGGGAGACTTGGTTGCTTGAAGGAGAGATTTCAAGAGGATACAGGAGAGAAGCATGAGATGTAATAAAAACAAACCTTACCTAGTATTTCCCAGGCCCCTTTCTAAATGATTTCCCTACAGGAACTCACCTTCCTAATGAACCTATGAGGTGGATACTATCATTCTTCACATTTTAGAGCTAAGGAAACAGAGGCATGGAGAGATAAGTCTCTTGTCCAAGATCACACCGCCAATGAGCCAGAGTTGGGATTCGAACCCAAGCAGGCTGGCTCTATTTCCCACATTTAACCAGTACACCTCACCCTCTCTCATGCCCTCATGGCCCAAGCCAAATCCAATGCAACCAGGAAATAAGATGGCACTTGAAATACACTTAAATTGCTTTCCAACAAACTCCAACTCATCCATGATATCTGTGGCCAGACGCATCAACTGCTGTGCTCACCCCACTGCTCAACTTTGCTAGGGCTGCTGTGACAATGTAGCACAAATGGGGTAACTGAAACAACAGAAATCCATTGTCTCACAGTCTGGAGGCTAGAAGTCCAAGATCTGGGTGCTGGCGGGGTTGGTTCCTTCTGAGGGCTGGGAGGGTCTGTTCCATGCCTCTTCCTAGCTTCTGGTAATGGCTGGCAATCTTTGGTGTTCCTTAGAGTGCAGGTGCATTGCTCCAACCTCTGCATCCATCACCACATGGCCTTCCCTCTGTGTGTGTATGTGTGCGCGTGTGTGTGTGTGTTCTTATGAGGGCACCAGTCAGACTGAAATAGGGGTCTACCCTATGGCAGCATGACCTCATCTTAACTAATTACACCTGCAACAACTCAATTTCCAAATAAGGTCATTCTGAGGTGCTGGGAGTTAGGACTTTGATATATGAATTTGGGGAAGAGGGTACAGTACCATTCAACCCGTTATAGGGACCCACCTTTGCCTACAAGTCCTGAAGAAGCGAGACTACGTTCTCCAACAGGAGACACTGTCTAACCCACACACTTCCACACTCGAGCTGACCAGAGAGGATAATGGTCTCAAAACAGCCAACTCCCCTGCGCTGGCTCAAAAGATCTGGCCAATCAGAGGCCTCTCTCAGGAGTCCATCCTTGAGAGGCTGGAAAAACAAAGCCTTCGCTGATGGGGCCACACAGAAAGTCAAGGTGGAGAGAGGCTTTGCTAGGAAGGGTCGAGCCCTGGCAGCAAGGAAACCTAAGAGGGCAGACGAGGCTGGTCTATGGACAGCGGGGCTCTCATCACTGACAAACAGGAGAGACCTCAGTATCACCATATTCCCTTCCCCCGAGGCCCAGTGGGAAGGCTAATCATTTTCCCCGATTCGTACAGGACCTCCCAAATTTACCATCATTCCATTCTTTATCATCAGTGGGCCTCCTACAGCCACCTCTGCACCTTCCAAAAGTAGGGCTGTGGAAGAGCCTGGGAGGTTCCACCAAACCCATTTCCCATATTTCCCAGCATCCTTTGCAGCTAGTCACAGGCCAAGTTCTGCTCACCGGAAGGTGGGAAGCTTCTACCTTCCAGGACTGGGTCATAAATTCCTCCTAAACCTTCTTCTACACTTCCTCTTCCCCCACATGCTCGCTGGACAGAGGATCCTGGAGATGGCCTCAGATGCCTCAAGAGATGGTGATGCCACCAGACAGCAGAGCCCCACCCTCCCAATCCCACTGCATTACAACTTGAGTGATGAAGTTGTATCATATCAAGAAGTCGAGTGTCCCTGCAGTTAGCCCATCCCAACGAATCCAGAAGCTTACAGGCATGCCCTCTGCCTGGAACACTATCTCCCCAGAGCCTCCCGTGGCTTCTTCCTCCTCACCCTTCAAATCTCATCTCAATGTCACCTTCACAGAGAGGCTTCTCTGATGCCTGCCCTGTTAAAACAGCATTCCCCACAGGTTCCTCTTCGTCACTGGGCCCTGTTTCTTTCCTCCCTGACATCCATCACCATCCAAAATGACACTGAATGGTTGGAGCGGGCCAACCATTCAAAATGTTTGGATCTTCACAGTGCGTGAAGGAGTTATTTAACGTTTTCTGTCTTTCCTGTGAAACCACAAAATCCTCTTGGGATCTCTGTTGTCCTGGTCACTTTATCCCTAGTGACACCCACAATATCCGACACACACCAAGTCCTCTTCGAGTGTTTGCTAAATCAACAAAAGAACAAATTCTAAGAACATCAAGTGATCGTCACCCAGGACAGAAGACAACCCTGGAGTAACCATAGAAACCAATTCTTCAAACGTCCAGCATACAAGCAGGTCTGTCTCAGTGTCAGGAATAAAAACAGTTCTATTTTCACAGCAGCAGCCTCCAACGTGGAGTGTACCCCAGAAGGGGAGCTGGCCGATCCATTGGGTGCAGCAAGAAAAATCTCTGTATGAACACAAGTCCTAAATGTCGATCTCCTCCTTTCTATTGCACGACCCCATTTCCCCTTGTTTGATCATGATGATGAGGACGACGATGATGGTGACAATGACGATGATAAGAATGACAAGAGCAACAAATACTGGAGCACCTACCTCCTGTGTGCCCGGCCCTACTGAGAGCACGTTACATATGTTACTTCATTTAATCTTCCCCAGAGCCCAGGGAGACAGGTTCGTTTATTAGTCTCATTCTACAGATGTGGAAATGGAGGTCCAGGGAGGTGCCGAGAGTGGTCCAAGGCCATACGCCCACGAAGTGCAGGGCTGGCTTTGGAGCCCGGCACTCAGGCTCCGGCATCTGCGCTGCTTGCTGCAGCCGTAACTGCACATCTGTAACCGAAAAATGAGCCAGTGTGCAGCCGCTGGGACTGCGTCTTACTTCCGCCAGATGCACGACCGGAGGAGGTCAGGGGCCACTTCCACAGAGTGGACTTCTCCTCAGACAGGAGATGCCTGCGAGAAAAATCTACTTTTTACTATGTGGAAAACATTTTGATAAAATCACAACTTTCAAAAAAATCCTCATTTATTTTTAATGGGTAAGAGGCCCAAGGATGGATTTCAGAACTAGCTGGATGCAGCGCAGCCCCACCTCACTGCCCCCGCTCTGTTCGCACTCGTCCATGCTACTGCGTTCGTGGTTTGCCTGGCAGGTCTGTCTCCCAATAACCAAGGGCCCCCAGAGTCTCCTTCCTCGTGGTATCGCCAGCACCCAGCAGAGCGTGTCCTCTGCACGAGGTAACGGCCGCACTTCCCTCCTGCTGCAACGAAGTCTGAACAAAGCTGTGGTTCTCAGGCCCCCAGCAGGGTGCTCCTCCATCACACACAGAACTGAAACATCTCTGGGACTACGTAGGAGGAGAGAGCAACAGAGAGCAGGAAGAACCGAGACTCCAAGGCAGAGAGAGGCAGAGCAAGTTGTAGCTCTGCCCCTTCCTGGCTGTGTGGCCTCAGGCACATCACCTAGTCTCTCCAGGGCTCAGTTTCCTCAAAAATAAAGTGGGGATGAGTCTTGCCTTGCAGGGTCACTGTGAAGATCCATCAGAGGTAGACGCTATTGTTATTTTTATTACTATTATTATTTTATTACAACTACTACTACTATTATTATTATTATTATTATTATTATTAGGCAAGCCAAGACCCCAATACCAAACAGAGCTGCTCAGTTTTTGAGCATTCCTCATTCACGGGCAGCCACAGCTTACCCAAAATAAGCAGATGGAAATATGTATGTGAAAACATCAGGCTAAAAGCCTATTCAGTCCAGATGGACACCATCCAAGCCCTAAACATGGCTTTTTACCATACCAGCACAGGCTCCACAAACAGGTGGCACCAAGGTGGCTGCCTCATGAATGGTTGAGACGCAGGAGAACCCCGAAGGTTCAAACCAGAAAGAGCCAGAGCAGGCGGCTTTGTACATGGAGGCTGCTCAGCGGGTCCCAGGAGGAAGGAAGAACCACGGCTAGAACTCCCTGCCTGAATCACAGACTCTCAAGGAGCCAGTGTGGGAAGAAACCTCTCACTGGATTCTGTTCCAATTGTACAATATTTCCCATATATACAAAAGTGCATAAAATAAAATCCATTTTATTCTCACCCAATAAGCTAGGCACTATTATTACCTCACTTGACAGGGAAACTGAGGCACAGACTGCCTTGGATCACATACAGGAAATGGTAGAGCAGGAATTTGAACCCAAAGTTAGGATCCAGAGTCCAGGTGTGCCCATGGTCGCTTAGCTCCAAGGTGATCACCATCAGTTTCTTCCCACCCAAGATGTGCACACTTGCCAGCCACTCCCTCTCCACAAAGAAGTTCCCCGATCTTGAACCTGAGCTGGCCTTGGTGACCTGAGCTGGTGCATGTGACTCTCTGGGACTTCTGATACTAAGTCCTGCAGCTTCTGCCCAGACTCTTGGAAATGCACCCTCAGGGCACCAAGAGCCATGTCACACGTCCAGCTACCCTGGGACCACCAGGCAGTAGAGCTCAGTCAGCAGTTCCAACCGAGCCCGGTCTTCCATCATCACCACCACGGCAGCAGACGTGGAGCGAAGATTCTGGAACCTTCCAGCCCAGGGGAGATACCAGCCCTGTACCCCCAAATCACTGCCATCCAGGCCACAAAGAACAGAAGAGTCACCCAGCCCAAATCTCTGGCCCACATATCTCCTCACTTATGTTCAATGGCGGCCACTGACCCCACTTCAAGATGTTCATCTTGCTGGCCACCTGGTCAGCCTCTCCCTCTACTCTCCATGAGAGCAGCTGCTCTGCGGTGAGGCCTCTCCCACTTCCCATCACCTCCACCATGCCCACGTGGACAGAGCCTCCCTCCTCACATGGCACCTGGTCCAGACCCTCACCGTGGTAGTGAGCATGCAATCCCACGATGGCTGGTTGCTGAATCTGTTTCCTGTCCAGGGCAGGGACTCCACCCCATCCCTCAGCAGTCTAGCTCCCCAGATGATGGTAAATATGGACCGAACACACGAAACAGCTCCGTTGTGACAGGGTCCAAAGAGAAGCCCTAATGTGCCCGATGATGTTTTACAGCTCTAAACAAAGTCGACACGACTCCAGACCAGGGTTTCTCAACTTTGGCACCACTGATATTTTGTGCTGAAAACTAATTACCTGTGATGGGTGGGGGCTCTCCTGGGCAGTGTAAGATGGTTAGCAGCATCCCTGGCTTTGACCCACTCACTAGGTGCCAGGAGCGCCCTCCCCCCAATTACCACAAGTAAAAACGTCTACAGACATTGTCAAATGTCCCTGGGCGGGGCCGGGGAGGATCACCCTGGATGAGAAACACTCACCGCTCCAGATAGTGGGATCTGTGCCTACCTACATCCAGGCCCCCACAGAGGACGTGATACCTGCCGGAAGTCACATGCCACTTGCCAAGTACTCCAGAGCCACACGCGTGCTCCTGCATGCTTACCTGCTCCTTACAGACCTCACAGTAACCTACAGTTCCTGCTATTAGGACCCTTGAGGGAACTCAACAGCTGGGGGTTCCCCTAAGGACATCACACTGACAATGGGAGGCTGAGAACATGGCCCTAAAAGTCCCTACCCAGAGCCCGAAGGCCTGTCCTCTCAAAGTGGTCAGCGAAGCACCATTTCTAAGCTCTTTACCCCTGAATTGGCTTTTTCTGTCTCTTTACAACCACCACCAACACAGCCGTCTCACACAGAACAGCCAGACCATGCTCAAAAACGCAAATGCACTCACACCATCCCTCTCTGCACACCCTTCAGTGGATCCCCACTGTTCACCAGACGAAGTCCACACACCTAAGCAAGACTCTGTCACCCCAGAAAGCAGGATGTCACTCGTGAGCAACAACAATGGCAAAAGTAACACAGCAGTGCCCACGGGTTGAATGCCTGTCCCGCACTACGTGCTGTGCTGAACCCCTCTGATGTGCTCCCTCCTTTATTCACTCCCAACTATAGCTCTGCAGAGTGGACAGCAATATTACTCCCATTCTACAGAGAAGAGAATTAAATCTCAGAAAACGATGCAACTTGCCTACAGTCACGCAGCAAAGCTCATCAAAAGGTGCTGGAAATCAAGCCGCACACGTCTGTACTTAATGCCACGGTGTAGGCTCTATGAGGGCTTGAATCTAACTTAATTACTGTTGCAACTCCAGTACCTAGAACAGTGCCTGGCAGAACAGGCATTCGAATATGGAAGGGTAGAAGGGTGGGGGAGGGAAGAAGGGTGGGTGAGTGGATGGGAGGGAGGCTGTAGAACGGTATATCTCAAACCTGGCTAATTACCAGGATCACTGGGAAGCCCATTAACTACAGTTCTCAGGCCAAACCAGCCTAGTGAATAACAGTCATCCTCAGCCACTCCAGGGAGAAGGAAGAATTGCTTTTAGTTAACTGAGGTGGGAAAACTACAGAGCATGGATTTCAGAAAACAAAATCCTGTCTGGTGCCCCCCAGAATGAGTTTCCGGAGAAGGTTCCAGCAGCCTATACTTTTAGTAGCCCCTCAGGTGTTTCCTATGGTCAGCCAGGCTTGGGGTCAGCAAGTCAGCAGAGAAAGGGCCAGCCCACTCTCACGTAGCACACCTGCATTTACGGTCAGCGCCCCAGCAGGCCCCAGCCCGTCCCAGCTGCAACAGGTCTCTGAGTCACCTGGGAGGTCGAGTGCGGCCAAAGCAAACAAAACTGGGAGGAAAGTTGGCTGCCTCCACACATTTTCAAAGCAGGGGTTCTGGCCCTGGGCCACCTGAGGCCTCCTTGGCTCGGAAGCCAGGAGCAACCTTTTGGAAAGCTGTGTGACCTCACTCACGATAAGAGAAATCAAATGAAGAATTACGCCAAGCTACCCGAGTCTACGTGTGAGTGGCCACATCCAGAACCTCATAGCACGGATGAAGGTGTGGAGAACAGGCACTCTCACACCTCGTGGGCTTTTCTGGGGTGTCGTCAAGCTGCCAAAGTTAAAATGCCCTTTAACTCAGAAACCACACTTACAGGAAGCTGTCCTTCGGATATACCCATATGTGTATATAAAAAAGTAACACGTGGACAACCCTCACGAACTGCTGGTGGGAATGCAAAACCGTGCAGTCCCTTGAAAAGCCGCCTGGCAGTTCCTGGAACGCTCGAACGCAGAGCTGCCACATGACCCGGCAGTTACACTCCTGGGCACGGGCCCACGAGCAACAAGCACACGCATCCACACAAACACAAGTACACCGATGTTCACGGCAGCACTGCTCCTAATCGCCTGAAAGGGGCATCAACCCAAGCGTTCATCAGTGACTGGGTGGGTAAAGGAACGGAGCAACGGACTATTACTCAGCCATAAGAAGGGAGGAAGCACCGACACACGCCGCCACATGGACGAACATTGAAAATAGCATGCCAAGTGGAAGAAGCCAGGCGCAAAGGCCATGACTCTGTGTAAAGGAGAGGTCCAGAACAGGGAAATCCAGAGAGGCGGAAAGCAGACGAGCGGCTGCGTAGGCAGGGGAGGGGGATGGGGAACCGAGGGGGTGGGGCAAAGGGTCCAGGGTTTCTTTGTGAGGTGATGACAATGTTCTAAAAGGGATTGTGGCGGGGGGTGGCTCAGATCTGACTATACTAAAAACCATTGAACTGTTCCTTTTAAATGGCTGAATTGCATGGTGTGTGAATTATACAGAAGGAAGAGGAGGAGAAGAGGAAGAAGAATGTAAGTATAGTTGCGGCAGCTAATAGCAAAAAACAGTTCAAGTGTCCCTCTCTAGGGGCTAAACTATTGCACTGCAGCAGGACGCTGTGTGGCCGTGAAAGGAGGCACATCAACGTGCTGATAGCAAACCACCTCCAAAATAATTACTAAATTTAAAGAAGAATCGAGGTGCAGAACTATATGTAGGAGGTAC
The DNA here is from genome assembly GCA_028533065.1 of Trachops cirrhosus. Taxonomy (NCBI): domain Eukaryota; kingdom Metazoa; phylum Chordata; class Mammalia; order Chiroptera; family Phyllostomidae; genus Trachops; species Trachops cirrhosus. Next base: position 23,213,727 of record CM052550.1, on the reverse strand, counting down.
CCATCTGCGTAAAAAAAAACACGACACACACACTAAATGAGCACAGAGCAATTCCGGACGACCAAAGGACTTGAGAATGAGCTTGCCTGCGGAGTGCGGGGCAAGTGCTGAGGAAGAGAGACATTTAGGAATTTTTTTTGTTTTCCCCCAAGTGCACATTTTAATTTTTCAATTAAAAAGTAGTCAATAAAATGCAAATTAAAGCAAGTCTCTGCAACTGAAAATTGCTTGAGTCTCCTCACTTTGTTAAAAAACAGTCTTAGAAACTTTAGGAACTGAGCCACTCGCCCAACCTCCGGGGGGTGGGGAAGGGCCGGTGCCTCCACCAGGGCCCGCACTGCATCCAAAAGCTACAGGACATGCACCGTCCACACGAGCTACAGGAAAGGCCTCTCACTCGGCAGTGTGTGTGCAGGAAAGTGAAACGGGCATTTATCTGGCCACCGAGCTGTGAGTGTCCGCAAACTCCGGCCTGTCCGCCCTTAAGAGGGCAGATGGCTTGACGATCAGCAGGAACCAAACAGCCCGGCTCCTGGCAGACTGCGCGCACCCCTGCCAGCCCAGGTGACCTGTCTGAGGGTCCGTTCCAAGTCGGCCCACGCGGGCCTCTGTTACTTTAAAGAAACTGATTGAGTTTCCCCCACCTGCTCTACACCCCATCAGAGACCCAGACAAAATGGCCACGCTTCCATTTTTAGAGGAAAAGAAGGAATTAAACCAACAACTTCGGAGACAAGGTAGGAGGGTGAGGAGATGCACGGCCCGGACTCGGGACGACAGGCCACTCCGCCCACCCAGCAGGTACTCACGGAAACCTTCGATCTTGTCGGCTGTCTTACTCCAGGCCACCTGCCGCGTCTCCATGATCACCTGGACGGTCCTGCGCTCCGGGGTGGACTTGCGGAAGCTGAACACGGTCATCACTGTGCCCAGCTCCAGGGCTCTCTTGATCTGACTCTTCTCATACTCCGGAAGGCCGTCCACATTGACCATGGTGGTCATTGTCGGCCTCTCCAGGGAGGAGGAGGACCCAGGGAACAAGGAGGCTGGGAGGACAGAATAAAGGAGTGAATTGGTTTTAGTTGACTAAGGGGGATGTGGTTAACAGGGCTTGGACTTCAAGAGCCAAAATCCCGTCTCATGACCAGCAGGGTGAGTTTTAGGAAAAGGCTCTAGTGGCAGCAAACGGATGACCACTCAGAGCCCACACAGAGGTTTAAACAGAAGTGGAAGTGTGGGAGGAGACCCCTGACCTCAGTGACCCAACCGTTATCCAGGCTTTGAATACGCAAATCGCCCCAGCCTGGCTGTGAGCTCCTCCCTCCCCACACACTTTTATGCTGCAGAATATTTGAATAGCCAAACACCTGCTTCCAGCCCCCACCCCCAACACCAGCATCCCCTTCTACCCTGCCTTGAAATACATGACCATCCCTTTACTTCCTTAATGACATTGGGACCAGAGGAAAATAAATTTTTTTTAAAACTCCAGAATGTGTCCACGGAAACCTCTGCATGGACATGGGGCCAACAGGACAGAAGACCTCAGGGCCCAGCAGCCTCAGGTTGAAATCCCAGTGTAGGTTTCTGCTGCCTGTGTGTCCCCGGGTGGGCATTGTGACCTCTGCAAGCCTCAGTGTCACCCTTTCTAAAACGGGGGTGTTAGACAGTTAGAAAGCTTGGAATGAGATGTCACCAGCAAAGCACCAGCATGATAGAGGGTGACCTCTATCGCCACTTGTTCCCACACACAATTGATGTCTATCAGATGTTGATGTCTATCAGAGACACGCTGGGGACCCAAATCTAGCAGCTGGCCTTGTCTGGCCTCTCTCTCAACCACACCCCAGCCAGAAGCAAATCCAGAATCCAGCCCTCTTGCCCCTCCTGGGTTCCTCCTAGGATCCCGTACTTGGAGTGTTCGAAGCACCCACTAACTGGCCTCCCTGCTTCAGCCTGCCTCCCATGGACAGCTCACAGACCAGTGGCCGCAAGGTGCTTTCAGAACACAAGTGAAATCATGTCACTCCTCCGTTCAACCCCTGCAGTCACTCCCTGAGCCCTTGCTCTGTACCCTCCAACCCAATTCTGCCTCCCAAATGTCCAAAGACACACTACCTGCCACTCAAAGGGGACCTGAACTGCAGGCCGGCTAGCTGCAGGCCGGCTAGCTG
>CM052550.1:23147844-23211453 GCA_028533065.1 Trachops cirrhosus | reverse complement strand
CCCCCCCCCCCCCCCCCGTGAAAATGAGTTTGACACCCCTGCCCTACACCAAGTCCCTTAAGCCCCCTGGGCCTCATTTCCACACTTGTAAAGGGGAAAATTGATCACAAGAACCAAAGGTTCTTATGAGAATTAAACCTAATTTGCATCTTGGGTCCTTCAAACAATGATGCAAAGTCAGTGCTCCTGGGATTTAGCTATTGCTAAACGTACTGTTACCCATTGTTCTGTGTACCTTTCTTATCTTCCCCTGTCTCCAAACCCCTCTAGGAGCCCACCGTTGTCACTCTGCAGAGAGGCATGTGGTCAGCCAGGCTTCTGGGCCTCCACTCTGGCTCTGACTCCCCCAGAGCCTCCAGCCAAGATGCTCAAACTTGGGGCCTCAGTTCCCTCATCCGTAAAATGGGGATAACAGTACCACCCAAAAGAGTGCTGGAAGGACTGAGTTACAATGTGTACACAGCCCCCAGAATTTTGCAAGGCCTCAGATATTAATCAGACAGGCAATCAACACCTTCATCGAATGTCAACTCCACACCAGGCACTGGGCTGGGGGAGGGATGAGCAGGTAAATGAAGAAGAGTGGAGAGAGGCCCAGGCCTAAGCTCCCCGCTCCCTCCCGCAGCCAACGGCACCACTGCGGGTGTGCTGGGAGCCAGAGACAAATATTGGGTTGGCCAAAAAGTCCATTACGTTTTTTTCATAAAATAAAAGACATGCTTTTCATTTTCACTAATAAATTCATTGATTTGGATATTTTGAGTATGTCGGCTATCTCCTGCTATTGGCTTCTAGCAGGTAGAGACCAGGGGTGCTGCTGAACACCTTCCAATGCATAAGACAGCCCCACAGCAAAGAATTATTTGGCCAAAAGGTCAATAGTACCAAGAAACTTCGCAAATCACTTTGGACACATTCTATCAGTCACAGAGCCTTCTCCATACATTGCACAAATCTTTTTTACGTTTCAGCTGCATTTTCACCTTTCTCAAAATAATAGAGCATTATATGCTAAAAATGTTGTGTATCTTCTTCCATCTTCAATATTAAAATCGCTGTACAAAATTCACCAATTTTGATGTTTTTTTAAATGCACACTGATATGAAAGCTGTCACAAGTCAATCTAACAAAACTGTTTCAAATTGAATTAAATACAACTAAGCACTACTAGAGCCATCATACACAAAAAACTGTAATGGACTTTTTGGCCAACCCAGTAAGACCATGAACTACACCTGTCTCTGTCCATCTGGAAACATACCCATCAGTCAGCGTAAGGACTCTAGCACAGAGAGATCCGCACAGCAGCAGGGACACGGCAGGGAGTACCAAGGGAGCAGCGGGAAGGGGCCCCGAGTTTAGTCTGGGGGGAGGCCAGGAGTTTGAAGGGCTCAAAGAAAACCTCTTGGGGGAGAGGGCATCTGAATCCAAACTTTAAAAAAAAAATGAAGCAGGAGGGAACCATGTTCTAGGCAGGGGAATGGGCTTAATTAAGCAGAGGCCCTGCCGCCGGACTAAGAAAGTGAACCTCCTGCCTCTCCACCTTCTGCTCCAGGTCAAGGCGGGAACAAGGTGCCCGCAGGCAGCCTCACCCAATCACTGCTTGTTGGCCCTCCCCAGGTGCCAGCATCTGCTCTATACCTGGTTCATCTCACTCCTCTCAAGGACAAATATAGAAAACGGGTCTGAAGGGGTGAAATGATGTGATCAAGGTCGTGAGGACAAGTGGTGGGACCATGACTAGAACCCTGATCTGGATCCCACCCCCCTGCTCCTTCAGCACCTGCTTCCTGGAATTCAGAATCCCGTGGAAGGATGTGGCCAGACAGTAACTAATCTGGCAGCCCGTCCCTCTCTAGAGAGAGGTTAAAGGACTTGTCCAAGGCCACACAGCTGCAAAGTGGCAGAACTTTGAACCTGGTGCCAGCTCTGTGGCTCTCTGTCATGCCGACCCTGGAGTTCCCCACTCCCAGAGCTCAAGACCAATATGCAGGAGGGCAGAAAGAGGAAACACACGCCCTGTCACAACACCTCCACCTTTGATTAGACTTGCCAGCAGGGAGGCACTGGGCTCTCAACTCTGACTCTGGCTCTGGGAGTCCTGAACTTAACCATCCCTGGATTCTGATAACTTCCTGCTCAGAAGCCTTGCGGTGAGGATTGGCTCGACCAGAAACATCAGGTCTCTCCCGCTCCCTCTGGCCAAGAACTGGAAAGACATCCTCATGGCCACAAGATTGTTGGAATCAACCACCAAAATCCAGCCTGCTCCTGACCCGGGCTTCCACAGTTGGATGTTCAGCGACCCAGGGGAGGGCACTAGCCATCAGAGGCAATTTCCATTTTGCTTCTGAAAAAGGAAGGAAGGAAGGGAAGAAGGAAAAGGAAAAGGAAAGGAAGGGAATAACCTTGAAATCCCCTTTTTGTTCCTGTTCCTCACCTTCCCTGGGTAACTTTGTAAAATAACTTATGATATAAATACAAATGTGGCTGCGATTCAGTACGAGGTTTCACCATTTCTACTTTTCATGTCCTTCTCTTTGAAACAAACTTCTAGAATACAAGGACCCAGCACCAGGAAGCAGGGGAGTTTTCTTCTCTTCATAACTTCTTGCACACATTAGGCCAGTACAGGATATTATACAAAACCCCATGAAATAATTCTTTGTTAAAAGTCAGCGGAGTCGCATCCCTGAGAGGTGAGCAACCCTCTTGCAGCTTAAGGGATGTTGTAGCTGCCCTCACACCCACCCTGCAGCCAGGATGTGTTTTCACTGCAGAGCAGGCAGTGTTAGCCACTGCAGGGAGGAGTGCACATCGGCTCCACTTTTTTTTAGGGCAACCTGTAAGTATCTAGTAAAACATGCATGTGCTTTGATCCAATCACTGAAGTGCAGAAAGAAACACACACAAAGGTGTTCACAGGGGCATCACGTGTAACAGAATAAGAGAAAGAATAACAACCCAGGAAACAACTCAACTGCCCATCAGTTGGGGGAGAGGGGTGATTAGGGAAGAGTTCTGTAAATGAATAATGAAACACACATTAAAGAATGAGCCACAGCTATTGGAAAGAACGAACATGATTTATAAGCGATTTGATCTGGAAAGATCGTGAGAGAGATGAAAAAGAGTTGCAAATCAGTTGTGTATAAGATTTTTAGAAAGCTGTCTGCTTATAAATCCAGGGAGAGGGGTTACTTTGGGGGCAGGAGTGGAAGAAGGGAGAAAGGATGACTTGATTTTTTATTAACTGCAGTGGTGACATAATGGATAAGTTTTTCCTTTTTGTGTTTTTCCTGTTTTCTAAAATAAGAACTGTTTTCAAGTTTTCTCACTGGCCATTTCCCACTGACTTTTCCCATTTCCACCCAGCAAAGAGTATGCACGGGGGCAGGGGTGGGGGGTCCCCACTATTCAAGGTCAAGTGGTGCAGAGGGTAGGCAGTGGAGGGGATAACAGCATCATTAGACAAGTTCAGCATCAATGAAGCCTGCAGTGGTCCCTGACCAAAACACACGTGGTGCACACACCTTTGTAACAGGGTAAGTGCCTGGGGCTGGGACTAGCCCTAAATTAGTAAGCCCTCCCTGAAGAACTGTAGCTAAGGTTGATGGCCCAAGCCCCCACGAAGGGACCTTAACCAGAGGGTAACAAGCCAAGTACCCTTTCCATAGATAAGCCCCAACTCTCAACACAGCCCTGAAGTGTATGTAGCCCAGTGTTCAGGGGAAGAAACTGAAGCTCAGAGAGGTTTTTCAACGAGCCCAGGCTCACACAGCTGAGACTGAATTCAAATTAAGCTGATAGAGGCCACCTTTTCCCCTTGAGCCACGTCAGGCCCCTCACCCCACCACATTCTTTCAGTCTCATTCAAGATTAGGGTGCAGAGAGTCCCTCCCCAGCCTCCGCCTAAACCCAGGAGTCAAACCCAGCCCAAACGGGACACATCTTTCCCTCAAATTCTTCCGCTATGGGGGTAATGACCTCTTTGGGATTCCAAGACAGAACCAGGAAAACGCACAGACGTACACACATAATCATGCACACAACTGCGGGGCCCGAACACTATCCTGGTCTTTCTCGCCGTGGGGAAAGGCTGCGCCTTCGTGATATTGCGCCGCCACCCACCCATCCTCAACCACCTGTACCATACGGGGAAGTGCCGGGGCGGCCGTGCGGAGTGGGAGAGCCCTAGGCACAGAGGTGGCCCAAAACACGGAGCCTTGAACGTCAAATCCAGCGCTGGCTCTGACCCCCTCGGACCGCAAGCCACTCCGCTTCCTCTGGGTCCCCATACAAAGCCGGGGCTTACCCCAGGACACCGACCCTCGAAGTGGCGGACTCCGGGCACATCGGGCGAGGACCCAGCCGCGGCTCCCCACCCCATTCCGCTGCGCCCCGGCGCAGGTTCCCTCTGGACGCAGCCCACCGGACGCGGGCTCCCCGGGCCCAGGTCCCCGGCGCCCACTTGCGCTCCTATCAGGCCAGGCCACCCACCTGGCCGTGCCTCAGCCGCAGGTCCCGGCTCCGGGGTCCCGCGCGCAATCGCCCGCCGTCCGGGCTCCGGGCACTCCCTGACGCGCAAGCCCTCCGACGCCGGCGCTGCTACTTCTGCTTCTGCGGCAGCCACGCCACGTGACTCCTCGGGTGCCGCCCCCCGCGCCCCGGCCGGCCCCACCCACGGCCAGAGGCAAGCCCAGCCCCGCCAGCATCTCCGAGCACCCCCGCGCAGTGCGCCTGGCCTGAGACACCGGCAGAAGAAATCGAGGCAACGAGAGTGGAAGCGAAGTCATTTGCAAGTTTTGCAAGGACGAAAACTTCCACATAGCATTTATGGAGCACCTACTGCACACACGTGTTTTACATACATTTACTATATTCCTCATAATCACCAGGAATTGGCTGTTGGTGGTTCTAAGCTGAGCTGGTGTCTGACCACCTCTTACTACCTGCCGCAAGCCACTTAAACACCCTCAGACTCACTTTCCCCATCCGTCCAAAAGGATAAAATTAGTGCCAGCCGCAAAAGTTTGTTGTAAGAAACGAATGGTTGAGCTTCCATTTTCCCAATGAGATTTTTGTTTCTGACTCACTTTATAAACTTCTAAGCATATAGATGACTTAGTCAAATGCCTAGTTATGGTAGTTCACTCACTTAACTAGCTGTGCCTATTTCAAGTCACATACTGTATGATGTAACATATTCCTCAGGGGAAATACTGCTTTTCCACATTCTCTGATTTCATGAAACAATATCATGCAAAGCTTTCATATGTACCTCTGGTACGAATGTCTTCCGTGTGACTAGAGCCAGCTTTAGGTCACCGAGAGAGTTTTATTCCTGAATTGCTCGAGTTACATTTTTTAGTCTATGAATGCTGCCGTAACTGCCAATGTTATATTTGAAGGCCCAGGACGCACGCGCTGGCGTGAGGCCGTCCGTGGACCCATTTCCTTCTCTGCTCCTGCCCCAGGGGTGCGCCAGGGCTACTCCACAGATCGCCCAGCGCGCCATTTCTGAGGAGCTCTTTGGAGGACTTGTTATGATGTGAACCGCTTGGAATCACAGCGTCAATTTGCCAGGAGTAATGGCTAAATCTGGATTATATTTCTTTACCTTGTTTTCTGTTTGTTTTAGAACTTCAACTTATATTTCCACCTGTCCTTTTAACACTTCTATTTTGGGACATTATATAATGTATATGATATAGTACTACAACCATATGTGTGCATAATTTATTATTGGGTTGGTCAAAAAGTCTATTTGGTTCTTTCCACAATGTAAAAGACTCAGTTTTCCTTCTCACCAATAACTTTATTGATTTGGATACTTTGAATATGTCGGCTCTCTCCTGCATAGTATAACGTTGCTTGCTCTCAATGTGTCCATTTGATCGCTATCGACTTCAACCATGCAGCATCGTCCGGTCAGAAATCTCCAGCACGAGACTTCGCAAACCACTTTTGACACATTCCATTGGTCACAACACCTTCAGCTTACACTACATGAATCTTTCTCTTTTTTTTGCATTTCACTTGCATTTTCTACCTTTCATGAAATGAAAAGCATAATATGCTGAAAATGTTGCTTATTTTCTTCCATCTTCAATATTAAAATGACTACACACAAGTTCACCAACTTTGATTTTTTTAATGCATACTTATATGACAGCTGTCACAATACCGTCTAACAAAATTGTTTCAAATGAAGTTGCAGGCAACTAAACACTACTAGAGCCATCTTATGGAAAAGAACAAATGAACTTTTTGGCCAACCCAGTACTACAAAGTCTAATGTGTAGGGAAGCAGGTTGAGTCTCTTGCTGATAAACGAGACCAAATGCAAGCAGAGGCTTTGGAAACCACTGCAGGAAGCCTGGGCTCCTCACCTCTGTCCAGACAGATGCTAATTCTGGCCAGTTTTCTCTGGTCCCTGGGATCAAGCAAGGAAAGAACATGTAGGACATGCTTCCATTGAGAAAAATGCTTTTAACCTGTGGTTGCAAGCCTACAGCATTTTTGGAGTGAAAATGTCTGTCGTGCTATACAAGATAATGGTACGGTAGATGGCAGTTTGTTTTTTTCATATTTTTTAATCATCTCTGTTTTTCTTTGCCTCATTTTTCACCCTCAGGTGAACAGCTAATGGAATCTGGCCCAATGAATAATGGTTTAGGGCTCCTCACCTCCTCTTTTTCTCAAAAGTCGCCTCGTTGTTCAAAATAAAGTAATTGGGACAGCAGCCCCGGTCACTGGAAGGACTTGAATACAAAATGACACTTCTTTTCCAAAGCCTGATGGGTGGGGGGGAAGTCAGCCTGTATGTTCAGGCACATACGGCAGAAAGCCCCTGTCCTGGGCTGGCTATGGCAGGATGCTAGTTCAGTGGGCTGGTGGTGGCAGCAGGATTTGAACCCACTTGCACACAGGCCTACTGCCCATCCCCAGCATTAACAGGAGGCATTCAGGCAGGGAGAAGTGAGTTTGTAACCAATCCTCAGAGATTCACAAATGGGTCAGGAAGTGACCTCAAAGGGTAGAGGGGACTTTCTTTTCCTTTTTATATAATAAAAAAGAAGGGGGAGGGAGGATAACCTAAGAGAAAATAGTCTTTTAATCAGAATCATTTCAATTTTCTATTCTGCAACCCTCACCAGTCCTCAGAAATGCACATTTTTTTCCCATAACCCCCTTCCATCTACTAGCAGCCATGATGCATTGGTCCATTAGCTCCTTGGTGTCTCAGTTTGTCTCTCTGCAAAATGGGTATAAAAACTGTATCTACCTTCCAGGGTGACTGTAAGAATTAAACGTGACAACGGAGGTAAAATAAGCATCCCAGCTCAACCATAAAGGCTGGCCATCTTTAACTTTGTTAGTGGGAAGGAAAAGCTCCATGGTACTGTGGGATGATATGGACTAGAATGGGAAAATCTGGGTCCAAGTCTCAAGTCTTTTTCTTCTTCAGCTGTGTGACCTTGAGCTGGTCAGTTACCCTCTCTGAACCTCCTAATGTCCCTCCTTCACTCTACCTTTGGAATATCCATAACAGGCAAACCTGTAGAGACACAAGGTAAAATAGCAGTTGCCTCGGACTGAGGGGAGTGGGTGTTGGAAGGGTATGACTAAGGGGTACAGGGTTTCTCTTTGCAGAGAGGAAAATGTTCTAAGACTGATTGTAATGATAGTTAAACATCTCTGAATATACGAAAAGTCACTGAACTGTGTACTTTAGATGGATGAAATAATCGTATGCTATATGAATTATATCTCAATAAAGCAGTCCAAACAAAATACCTACCTAAAGAATTCGAGGTAATGGGTAACACAGAGCTTAGCACAGCACAGCTGTCGATGAGTAACAGCATCTCATTAAAACAACCATTATTATACATGGGCCTTCCACAGCTGGGCCTCCGCTCCCAGCAGTCAGGCAAAGGCCCACCAGCCTACCCCAGGAAGCTTGCTAACCTCCCCCTCCACCCTCGCAGCCAAAAATGACCAGAAAACCCCTAAGAGCCCTTGAGTTTGGTTTCCTTTCCTGACATTGTTCAGAGAAGTACATGTCCCCTGGGACCAAGCTGAGACCCAGCTGCTGGCTGGCAGGCTTCTGTGACAGGAAGTACCACCCAGAACTGGCACCCAGAACCTGTGAGTGTTAGGTCCAGCCTAGCCGCTTCCGCGTGGGAAATGGGCCCCTCTGTTTTAATTGGTATACAAAACAGCTGCATGTATTTAATACCCATAATTGGATGAGTTTGGACTGTGTTACCATCACCACAATCAAGGTAATAAACACACCCTTCACCTCCAAACATTTCCTGCTGTTGCCATTTGTGCTGTACTTTGTGTGTACTTAACATGGTATGCACCCTCTTAAAATTTTAGGTGTACAATACAGTATTGTTAACATAGGCACGATATGTACAGCGGACTGCTAGAGTGTATTCCTGTGTAACAGAAAGTTTATACCCACCACTGAACAGCTTCCCGTTTCCTCCTCCTCCCAGCCCCTGGCAACCACCATTCTACTCTCTGCTACTACAAGTCTGACTACTTTAGATACTTCATACATGAGGAATCATGCAACATTTGTCATTCTATGACTGGCTTACTTCACTTAGCATAAAGTCCTCTTGCACCCTAGCCTGGCTCAGTTGGTTGCAGTGTTGTCTCATATACCAAAAGGCCACAGGTCCAATTCCCAGGCAGGGCACATACCTAGGTTGTAGGTTCGATCCCCAGTTGGGGCACATACAGGAGGCAACCGATCGATGTTTCTCTCTTGTATCAATGTTTCTTTCTCTCTCCCTTCCTCTCTCTCAAAATCAACAAATATATCCTCAGGCGAGAATTTAAAAAAATAAAATAAATAATAAAATAAATAAAATCCTCCTGGTTTATCCATATTGTCACAAATGGTAGGATTCCCTTCTTTTTAAAGGCTGAATAATATTCCATTGTATGTATATACATTTATTCATTCATCCATCCATGCACATTTAGGTTGTTTTCACACCTTGGCTGTGCTGAATTATGCTGCAACGAACTTAGGAATGTGATCCTGCCTTCAATTCTTTTGGATATGTACCCACAAGTGGGAAGGCTGGATCATATATTTTTTTAAATTTATTTGTTGATTTTAGAGAGAGAGGAAAGGAAAGAACAAGAGAGTGAAACATTGATTTGTTGATCCACTTATTTATGTATTCATTGTTGATTCTTGCATATGCCCTGACCGGGCATGGAGCCCACAGCCCAGGTGTATTGCGATGGCACTCCAACCAACTGTGCTACCTGGCCAGGGCCGGTATCTCTATTTTTAATTTTGAGGAACCTCTTCACTGTTTTCCATAGTGGCTGTACCACTTTACATTCCCACCAACAGTGCACAAGGGATCCCTTTCTCCACGCCCTTACCAACACTTATCTTTTGTTTTTTTGAAAATAGCCATCCTAACAGGTATGAGGTGATATCTCATTGTGGTTTTGGTTTGCATTTCCTTGATAATCAGTGACCTTTGTCACCTTTTCATTCACCTGGTAGCCATTAGCATGCCTTTTTTGGTGAAATGTCTATTTAAGTCCTTTGCCCTTCTTTTTATTTTTAATCCTCACCGAAGGATATGTTTATTGATTTTAGAGAGAGAGACACAGAGGGGAGAGGGAGGGAGAGAGAGACACTGATGTGAGGAACATTGATCGTTTGCCTCTCAGACACACCTGACCAGGGATCGAACCCACAACCTACACATGTGCCCTGACTAGGGATCACCCCCAACCTTTTGGTGTTTCTACCAACTGAGCCACCTGGCCAGGGCAGTCCTTTGCCCATATTTAAATCAGGTTATTTGTGGGGGTTTGTTCTGTGTGTATGTGTTTTTTGTTTTGCTTTGGGTCTTTTGTTGTCATTTGTTGGTTTCTGTTATTGAGTTGTGGGAATCTGCTATTTAAACTGACACTTGCTTGGAAGAGCCTCAGGTCCTATGGTTTTTCTTTGGGCTTCTCAAGCCTTGGATTCCTGCTGGGGCTCATTTATTCATTCAACAAACACTTGAGTGCCTGCAAGGGGCCAGGTATTGCTGGGCTCATGGAGGTAGAACTAAGGAGCAAAGTCCCCCCTCCAGTGAACATATGTGTAGCTGGGGGTGTGGGGAACAAACAAAGGGGCATCAGAGTCAGACTTGCTGGATTTGAATCCTAGTACAGCCCCTCACAGTCTGTGTGGCTCTACAGAGAATTTCCATACTCTGTGAGGCTCAGTTTCTTCATTTGCAAATAGGGTTGCTGTGGAAGTACAAGTCAGCCAATGCCTGTCCAAGCCCTGGGCAATGTCCCTGGTTAAAGGGGACCCAGAGCTGACATGGCAGCCATCAAACTGTGATGGAGGCGTGATACGCAACCCTGCTGTGCTGAGGACCCAGCTGCCACTCAGCCTTTCCCAGGCCCTCAGCCCCATGCAAAATCAAGACAGAGAGTTTAAAACCAAGAGCAAAAGTGTGCGGGAGCAGCTGAGGAGGTAGGTCAGGGAGACACACAGGCCTGGGTGTGAATTCTGGCCCCATCACTTCCCTATCCTGCATCCACAATGAAATGACGTCGTTTCTCAGAGCCTCAGTCTCCTGACTGCATGGCTGAAGATAAAAACTCCTGTCCATAGTGGCTGGAGTATCAGGACGTGCTCGGCTTCCACAAAAAGGCCACCTATAATCTCATGTCATTGGAAGCCTAGGAGGGGTTTAGGGGTGGGCACGAAGCAATCAGAATTTTACGTATGTCAACGGGATAAAGGTTCTTTCCATGTCCACCACTCCCGGCAACCATACTTGCAAGGGAAAAAGCCAGAAAGAGGAAACTCTCTTTCAAAGTCCCTGGCACGCTTCCCCTCCTGTGTCATTGACCAGAATCAGGTCACAAGCCCATTCTGCCTCGATTACTCTCAAAGAAATGGGGATCCCCTGTCTGGCTGATTGCTGGGGACAGGGTCAGCTTCCTCCAAGTCATGTGAGGGTCCCCGACATTGTATGACAAAACAAAGTAGGCATTAGCAGGAGGGAGGATAAATGATGTCATGTGCGCAGTCCAAAGGGTCCTGCAGTTGTCACAGAGCTATGTGGGGTGGCCGGCACAAACACAGAAATCATCCCAGTACCTCCCTTTGTTCCATGGGCCAGCAAGTCCCCCTTCCAGTTCTTTTATTCATTCAACAAACAAGGAGCCATTACTCCACACCAGACCCTGTGCATTGGTGCCCAGGGGCTGCGTGACAAAGTGCCACAGACTGAGAGGCCTAAACCAACAGAAGTTTATTCTCTCACAGTTCTGAAGGCCAAGGTCTGAACTCAAAGTGTTGGCAGGGCTGGTTCCCACTGGTGGCTTTAGGGAAGGTCTCTCTTAGCTTCTGGGGGCTGCAGGCGGTCCTTGGCGTCCCCTGGCTTGGAGCTGCATCACTCTAGTGTCTGCCTCCATCTTCACTGGCCTTCTCCCCTGCGTCTGAGTCTCAAATCTCCCTCCCCTCTCTCCCATGAGGATTTAGAGCCCACCCTAAACCCAGGACGATCTCATCTTGAGATTCTTAATTACATTTTACAAAGATCCTATTCCAACTAAGGTTAGGTTCACAGGTACAAGGGGTTAGGACTTAGGTCTGATGCAGAGGAAGGAGGTGGCTCACAATTCAACCCACTATACCCCATATTAGGTAAACAGGGCAGCCTCTTTACTGCTGGAGAGGGAGACAGCAGGAGACAGGTATTACTATCACAGAATGGCCACAGCTGGTTTAGAAGGGTAAAGCCAGGGGCTGGGAAGCCTTCTCAGAGGAGAGGACCTCAAAACTGGGTCTTGAAGGATGTGCAAGCGCCCTCCAAGGTCCCTGGAGAGAGAGAAGCTTTGTTTTAAACAGGGCTGTTTGGACAAAGCTGATCAATTGCCTTAGAAGTGAGAACAGTGATTCCCTTTGACCGGGAGGGAGCCGAGCAGAGGATAGGAGCTTGGGGGGCTGTGATGTTCTCGATTCTGGTCGGGGGGTTGCATGGGGTGGTCTCCTGATGAAAATGTATTGAGCCTTATTACACTTATAACTCATGCAACTTTATACATGTTCTATCTCAATTAAAAAATTGTATTTTATCACGGTTCGATTCCCAGTCAGGGCACATGCCTGGGTTGCAGGACAGTTCCCAGCAGGGAATGCACAGGAAGCAACCATACATTGATATTTCTCTCCCTCTCTCCTTCCCTTCCCCTCTGAAGATAAATAAATAAAATCTTTAAAAAAAATTGTATTTTAAAAAGGTTGTTCCTGTGCTAATGGGCTGTCTCCAATTTGTTTTTCTGCTTTCAGTGTTTTCTGAATATTCTTTACTGAGCATGACTTAGTTGGTTAGTAGAAACCAACGCTGTGTTCAAATCAAGGCTGGTAGAGGCCGGGAGACTGGCCACTTTGGAAGGTGGTGGCGAGAAGTGAGCCAGCCGAGGGGAGCCCTGGGGATGTGGGTGTGTCCTGTTTCTCAGTGAGGTGTTGGCTACACGGGTGTGAAAACTCACTGAACCACCCACTTACGTTAAGTGCACATTTCTGTATTATGTTATGCATCAGTAAATACGTTAAAATATAAGGCAGTTACCTAAGGGGGGAGGAAGGGTTTGTAATCTTGCAGCTGACCCAAATCACTAACATTTATTGAATACCTACCTCGCACCAGGACCCGTCATGCAGCAAACACATGGGGCCCTCACAACAAAGGTGGGAAGCGCAATTCTTTTCAGGGCTGTTGTACAGATAAGGAAACCGAGACTCAGAGGCATCAGTCGACTCACAGAGGTCACCCTCCAGCGGTTGGCGGAGCTGGAGTCTGAAGCCTGAGGGTTCTTCAAGATCCGGAGCTATTTCCACCCCCTCAAAGGGGTCCTGCCTCTCATGGGGGCTCTCAGGGATGTCCAAGAGGCACCCAGAGATGCGGTGCCGCGTGAACCAGGACCTCGGGCTGGGGCCTGGCACCTGTGTTTTAACCACTCCCACCTCCGCCCCGTGGTCCTTTGCCCCTCTAGTCTGGGCACCAGTGCCTACTGCTGGAGCAACAGGGAGGGAACACACGGTGCGCCTCCTCAGAAGTGAAAAGCATTCCGGGCACTTTGGGCAGATACAGGAAGGTATTAGCCATAAAGGTAAGGAGGTTTTGCCTGGCAGATTCCAGAAAGACCACCCCGCCCTGGCTGGGTGGCTCTCAGTTGGTTGGGGCATCCTCTCCGACAGCAAAAGATTGCAGGTTTGATCCTCGGTCAGGGCACATACCTGGGTTGAGGGTTCAATCCCCGGTCGGGGTGCCTGTGGGAGGCAACTGGTCGATGTTTCTCTTTCACATCGATGCTTCTCTCTCTCTCCCCACCCCCACCACCTTTCTAAAATCAATAAAAACATATCCTCAGATGAGGATTTAAAAATAATAATAAAAGGCCACCTCATAACAAATTCCTTTGGGAGACTGGGCATCAACTAACTCTTCCCCCATGGGATTGAAACAAATTCCCCTTAAACACCAAGTCAATAAGATCACTCAGCCATTTAGCCCACAAGCATTTACTAAGTACCTACTACTTGTAAGTTACTACTCTAGGCTCAGTGAATAAGGAGAGGAAAGATTCATTTTCTATCAGAAGGTCACAGCTGATAGGAAAAACTAATGGTAAAAAAAAAATTACATCCTTGTTAAAATGGCTAAACTGAAAACAACGGACAGTGCCCAGAGCTGGGGCAGCTCCTGGTGGGAATGTGTGCAGCAAGCCCCGACGGGCACAGCGCCCAGGACGCTCAGTGAGAGACGCCCCAATCCGAAGGCTGCAGAAGTGTGAGTCCAGGGATGCAACACTCTGGAAGCGGTAAAACCACGGGGATGTAAAACAGATCACTGGTTGCCAAGGGCTGGGGGTGGGAAGGGGTTGACTATGAAAAAGCATAAAGGAATGGGAGGGGCGGAATTGCTTAATATTTTGATTGCGGTGGAAATCATACAACTCTGTGCATTTGCCAAAACTGATATAACCGTATACCAAAAAGGACAAATTTTACTGTGTGTAAATCACATTTCACTTAAAAAATAGATTATAATATAGATGATAAGGCAAGAAGGGCTGAGGAAAAAGGAGTAATTAATGCAGGAGTGGTAAAGAGGGTCGGGAAGGCTTCCTGACGGCGGTGACCCTGACACTGAGATACTGAGAGGAGGAGAGCTGCCAGGTGGATGGGGAGGGGAGGGCGGAGGGCAGATTTCAGGCGGCGGGAGCAGCACCTGCGACACATGCCCTGGGAGTGACCCACCTCTGCACCAGCGGAGGGTGTAAGTGCCCAGAAGAAAGGCAGGCCTTGGCGAGGGCAGGGCCCGTGGAGTCTTCTGACAACGTCGGAATTTCCCCTGGGGACAATGGGGCACTACCGAAGGTCTTAGAACAGATGCAGGATCTAGACAGACTTCTGGTTTGCAAAAATCATTTCGTGGGCAACGGGAGAGCGCAATGAGGGAGCCAAGCTGGAAGCAAGAAGAACGGTCAAAACATCCCTTCCTTATGATCGTGCATTCGGGGCTGAGACATTTTGTCCCTCGGCACATTAACCAAACACTTTCCATGTGCCAGGCACTGTTATAGAAGCCAGGATATAAAATGGGCTCTTACATGCTAACGGGAAGACAGACACAAACAAGGGAACACATTAATCACTTCAGATGTGCATGCATGCTTTGATAAAGCAGACGGATATAATGGGGCAGCTGAGGGTAGCATTTCAATACAGTGTTACCAAGGCCTCTTGGAGGAGGTGAGGTGGCGCAGGACCTGAGGAGGCAGAGGATCAGCTAAGTGAGGGAATGGAGAAGGAACTACTCAGGCAGTTGCAAAAGCCCTGCAGAGCAACCTGATTGCTTCTGAGGGTCACACAGTGAGTGAGTGCAGAACCAAAGTCCCTGGAATCCCTGGGTGGGGGGCGGGCAGCTCCACCCTTCCAGAGGGCTCCATTCCAGCAGGGAGGCAGAGCCTTTTGCACTGGGTTTCCACCCCCAGCCCCGCACCCTCCATATTTTGGTGAATAACAGTTTATGGCCCTGACTGTGGAGAGGAGGCCTGAATCCATTGGCAGCTTTTCTCTTGGTTTCAAAGGTCACAGCTGTTGCCACTGTAAATACTGCCCATGTTGACAAAATCACACCAGCTCTGGAGACTGGGACACTTAGTACACACCTGGGAAAGCCAATCTGGATTTTCAAAATAAAAAAATAAAAGTTAAAAAAAGACCCACATAAGCAAACACACGTCAGTGTCTGATCACTCGTCAACCCTGCCCAGCTCTCTCCTGGCACATCACCTCCCTCAGCCACACAGCATAGTGTCCAAAGGGGACACTGTTTCACAGATCAGACCTTTGCATCAAGTCTGAACTAAGCTGCCATCCAGGCAGCTGGACCACCAATTTCTACAGGGCCAAAATGCCACTGACGAGGTACCTTAGTTTACTGTGGCTGCAGCCACAAAGTACCACTAACCCAGTGGCTTCCAACAACAGAAACTGATTCCCTAAGGGCTCAGTAAGCCAGAAATCCAACACTGAGATGTCAGCAGGGCTGGTCCCTTCCGGTGGCTCTGTTCCACGCCTCTCTCCTCATTTCCGCAAGCTGCCAGCAACCCTTGGTGGCCTTTGGTGTGTGGATGCGTTACACCAGTCTGCACCCCTAATGTCACATGGCATCTCCCTGTATGTCTGTGTCTTCACACCACCTTCCTGCTGTGTCTGTCTGTGCGCTGTCTTCTGTTTAAAGAATACCAGTCATTGGACTTAGGGCCTATCCTAACCCAGTGTAAACCTCATTTTAAGTAATTACATCATCAAGAACCCTGTTTCCAAACATGGTGACGTTCTGAGGTGCTGGGGGACACTACTGAACCTGGTACACAAGGTGACAAACGAGTGGAGAAAACCGGGCTACCACAGGCCTCAGCGTACAGTCCAGCAGTTCACCGCGATGGCTGAGGGGAGGCCCTCCCAGGACGGGCCTGAGTAAGAGCGGCTGTTGGCTAACCTGCCTTCTGGGGAGAGCGAGTCTATCCAAAAGCCCACTGTGAGCGGCTGTGTTTTCCAAGACGTCTGTCCATCCCACCTGCTCTTTCACAATGTGACACTGGCATTTCTCCATTGAGAGCTGGAGTCCAGGCTCCCCATCCTTGAACCTGGCCAATCTTTGTAACTTCTTATAACCGACTCAGTAGAATGTGGCAGAGGGGACAATGCATGACAGCTTCCACCTGACTCAGGACACATACCCTGGGAGCCCCAAGCTGACTTGAGACCTGCTACCCTGAACTCACCATGCTGGAGAGACTGCAGAGAGGGACTACCAAAGAAAGAGGTGCCTGGAGAGCCCCAACTGCTCCAGCCCCTCAGGTTAAGTCTTCCCAAACCAGGTCCCACCCATGAGAGTGAAGAAGCCTTTGAGATGACCCCAAGCTAACTCAGTGCCCACCTGCAGCTCCTGAGGAGACCCAAGCCAGACTGCCCCATCATTCCCGAATTCTTGACCCAGAGAAACCATGAGAGACAGTCAATGTGTACTCTGGTTTTAAGTCAGTAATTTTGGCAATGATTTGTTATGCAGCAATAGCTAACTGATACAAAGGGTTTGCTTTGCTGAGTGGGGCTTGCGCGTCTGGGGCAGACCAGAATCATCCAGGGCGGCAGGAGAGAGGCAGGGCTCTGCCATCTGGAACCCTCCCTCTTTGCCCTTTCCTGGGACCTGTTCTTCTGCCACTCCTCTGAAGAAGATCCGAACAGGAATTTTTAAATGTTCATGTGAAGGGACATGGCATGATCAGCCTGCCTTGGAGGGGCCCGCATTCCAGTGTGGCACTCCTTTGCACAGGCTGTTTCCACTCTGAGGAAGTCTCGGCTTTCTCACTCTTCCCTCGTTCTGATGAACTGTTTCATCCCATAGGATTCATCTCATGATGTGAAGGGGAAGAACAGCACAGATTCTACACACGTGTTATTTAACAGTTGAGAGTTGCTTTAAAGAAATAATGAAGACATATGCACACATTTGCTAAAACTCTGAAATGCATTAAAGTTAAGATGGGTCAATAATGGGAAAGAGACACAGATGGATAGAGAGGCGATCAAACAAACAGTCAGATGTTCCTGGTGGGATCGTAGCTGGTAGTTATTTGGAGAGGTCCTATACAACTTGTTCATCTTCAATGTGTGTTCCACAATGTTCATAATAAAACGCTGGGGAAATAGGAGTGCCACACTGGAATACGGGCCCCTCCGAGGCAGGCTGATCATACCATGTCCCTGCACACGAACATTTAAAAATGCGTGTTCAGGTTTTATTTAGAGAGAACAACTGCACAGCGAACACAACGGGCCCGACGTGCTCCTGAACCTTCACGTTTGGGGACTCATTCGGTCTTTAGCCTGACCTCCTGGGGGAGGTTCTATTATTATCCCCATTTTATCAATGAGAAAGCTGGGCCTAAAGAAGTTCAAATCGAGCCTAAGGTACAAGGCTGGTAAGGTGTAGAGGTGGAACTTGAACTCTGGCAGTCAGCCCAACACTGTGCACATTTAACCATTACAACATGTCGCCTCTCACACATGCAGTGCTTTTCTAAATAGGAAAAATATATAGATTATATATATATATATATATATATATATCCCCTCACCCAAGGACATGCTTATTGATTTTTTAGAGAGAGGGAAAGGAAGGGGGAGAGAGAGGGAGAGAAAGATCAATTCATTGCCTCTTTACTCGCCCCAGTCAGAACAAAACCTGCAGCCTAGTTATATGCCCTGACCAAGAATCAAGCCCGTGACCTCTTGGTTCCTGGGACAATGCTTCAACCAACTGAGCCACACCAGCTGGGGCAGAAAAATTATAATTGTATAATTAAAATACACAAAGTTTTATGTAGTGGGCTTCTGCCATTCTTTTTGGCTGCCCAGTCAAATCTGCCCTCCTCTGGGGCATACCCACCCCCGAGATCTGCCTTGCCAAGGTGGGATTCAGAACCTTGCTTTCCCAGGCTCCCTTGCAGCTAAGACATTCCCGTGTGCCCTGTCAGTCAGGTGCAGTAGCACCAGGCTTGTGTTCAGAAGCTGGCGACTGTAAAAGCAGGCATCAGAGGACACATAACTAGTGAAGGGGGTGGCAGCATCAGGACCAAAGGTGGAAGCCTCCGAGCCCAGCAGAACCAGGAGCACAGCTCCACTGGAGCCATCCTGTGCCTAGTTCTGTTTTGCTTTGGGCCATGTAGATTCTGGACCTGGGTCTCTGCTGTCCTGGAGAGGCTGCAGGCCACCCCACATCCTTCAATAAATTTGTTTTTGCTAACACTAGAATGGGTTTCTGCTCTACCTCCTACAACTGATGAAGACGTATTTTCCCTTCAGGGCAATTTCTAGCTACATAACTACATAGAGCTAAAAGACTGTGAAAGAGCTGTTGACAAATGCTGAGTAGAATGGACAATATCCCACAAGTTAAGGGGAAATTGATGTGTACTGTCTATATCCATATAGACTATCTCTGAAAAATCAGCAAGAGGGCAGTAACACTGGCTACCCTTCGGGGAGAATTTGGGCAGCTGGGGATCAGGGCAAGAGACTTATTTTAGATTTTTGTACCTCTGTAAATATTACCTGTTAATAAAATAAATGTATAATTGAATTGATTAGAAGGACAAAGAAAAGGAAACAGTATTAAATACTAATCAATGGTGGTCTCCGGGTGGCTATTTTTCAACTTCTTTATATTTCTGCCTTTTTCAAATATCTCAGCATGAGGATGTACTGATTTATACTCTAATAATCATGGGGAAAAGATACAGTGAAAAAGAAATGGAGCCCAAAGAATGGGAGAAGATATTTGAAAATCATATATCTGTTAAGAGACTTGCATCTAGAATATATAAAGAGCCCTGGCTGGTGTGGCTCAGTGGACTGAGCTCTGGACTGCTAAGCAAAGGGTCACCAGTTCAATTCCCAGTCAGGGCACATGCCTGGGTTGCAGGCCAGGTCCCCAGTGAGGGGACACTCGAGGGGCATTCGCACATTGATGGTTTCCTCTCTTTCTCTCTTCTCTTTCTCTCTTCCCCTCTCTCTAAAAAAAGAAAATTAAATAAATAAATACAATAATAAGCAAATCTTACAACTCAATAATAAAGTGCATAACCCAGTTTTAAAATGGGCAAATATCCAAGCAGACATTTTTTCAGAGAAGGTATACCCATGGCCAATAAGTACCTGCAAGATGCTCAACATCACTAGCCACCTGGGAAATGCAAAACTGAAATTACGAGGTATCGCTTCACACCCACTGGGCTGGCAAAGATAAAGACAGAGATAATAGCAAGATGAGGGGGAAACTGGAGACTCATATACTACTGGTGGGAACATAACACGGGGCAGCTGCCTTGGAAAACAGTCTGGCAGTTCCTCAAAAAGGTTGAATAGAGAGTTACTATATGACTCAGCAGTTCTACTCCCAGGTGTACACCCAGGAGAGTTGAAAACATAGGTCCACACAAAAAACTTGTACATGGCTATTAATAGAAGCATTATTCATAAGAGCAAAAACAACCCACGTGTCCATCAACCGAGGGGTGGATGAGCAAAATGCGGTCCATCCATTCAATGGAATATATTCAGCAATGAAAGGGAATGAAGCACCGACTCACACCGCAGCCTGGAAAACCTGGAAAACGTGGTGCTCAGGGTGGTAGAAGCCATTCACAGAGAATGACAGTGTGGTATGATTCCATTTACATGAAATGGCCAGAATAAGCAAATCTACAGAGACCGGAAGTAAATGTGTGATTAGACATAGGTGGGCCCCTGGCTGGTGTGGCTCCGTGAGTTGGAGTGCGTCCCGTAGACCTGAACGCGGCAGGTCTGACTTCCGGGCAGAGCACGCACCCAGGTTGCAGGTTTCGTCCGGTTGGGGTGCGTACAAAACGGCAACCGTCTCTCTCACACCGATGTTTCTCTGTCTTCCTCTCTCTCTCTTTCTCTCAAAGCAATGAAAAAATGTCCTCTGGTAAGGATAAAAAAGTAATAAAATAAAAATAAAGGTAGGTGGGAAGATGGAAAATGGGGAGTGACTGCTTATTGGGTACAAGGTTTCTGTTTGAAATGACAAAGCATTCTAAAATGGACTGCGGCGATGGTTGCACAATTCTGTGAATACACCTAAAAACCATCGAGTCGTACTAAATGGGTGAATGGCATGTAAATTATATCTCAATAAAGCTGTCAAAAATTATTTTAAAAAAGAACTGGAGGAGAATGTTAAACAGTGTGTGTGTGAGTGTGTGTGTGTCGTTTCCAGGTCGACACATAGCTGGAGCCCAGCAAAGGTTCACTGAATGAACGAAGGGGCAGATGACGGGGCCGGCTGGCTGCCTGGCCGGTGCTAACCAGCCTCCACGAGGGCCCCCAACCCTCATCTCCTGGGATTTACGCCCTTGTGCTGCCTCTCCAGCCCCTCACAAAGGCTGACTCTGACTGGCAGAATTCTGGGGGAGGGACAGTGTATGATGTGTAAGGCCAGGTTATAAAAGGCACCGCCGCTTCTGCTTTGGTCCCTGGGGCTGCTCTGTCAGGGGGGAGTCGGCCCCCATGCTGTGGGGACACCACCCAGCCCTCGGGAGGGCTCGGGTGGTCGGGAACAGAGGCCTCTCACTGACAGCCAGCACTGAGTACCCAGCTAGTCTTGAATTCCTGACCCTCAGGAACCATGAGATGATAAATTGTTCTTGTTTAAACCACTAGGTTTGGGGGTCAGGAGGCAACTGATCCCTAACAGAAATTTATAAAGGGAGGAATGGATGGATGGATGAAAAGCGTGTAGGTAGGTAGGTGGGTGGGTGGGTGAATGGATGGATGGATGGAAGGAAAAATCAGAAGGATGCAGAGAAGGAAGGAATTAAAGAAGGGAGGAGGGAGGAAAGGTAGGTAGTGGATGGAATTTTCAATGTGGATCCCTCTTAGAACTTCCTTTATTTTTCTTTTCTCCACTCCCAAAATAAAGGAGATGCAACTCTGCCAACATGATGCTCTTTTCTAGACTCCCCATTTCAGCGTAGTTCAGGCTCAGGCAGACATCCAGGCACCAAAGACATGAGGCCACCACACTTCCTACCACATCTCCTCCCCTTCACCCAAAGTAGCAGCAAGTGAAAACGACTGGCCACTCCCTTAACCTCCGTGCTCCCAGGTCCTCGTCTATGAAAGGAGCCGGTGACGCCCTCCTCGGGAAGCCCGACTCTGCAACCTCAACATTGATGGAAGGTTCCCGTGGGACCAGGGGCCTCGGACTTACCTTCCTTCTTTCCCAGCCCTCTGTCCTCTCCTGGCTCATGACAGTGTATGGCATGGTCACCAGCACAGTCTCTGGCTTCAGGTGACCTGGGCTGAAATCCAGGCTCCGCTCTTTGACTGTGTGATCTTGGGCAAAATACTTAACCTTTTGTGTCTTCGTTTCCTCATCTCTAAGATGAGAATGATAATAATAGCTGTCTGATAAGTCTGTTGTGAGGATTACAGGAGATAATCTTACAAGTCACTTAGGTGACTGACTGGCACATAATAAGCTCTCCATAAATGCAGGCAATAATACCAAGCAACAGCACATCACTGCTGTCCCCTTAGGCTCTGTCCGAGGGCAGATGGGGCAGCGCCAAGTTACCCAGTTGGCCCTCCGGGGAAATGCTGCCTATCCCCTGGGTCCCCTGACGGTCCCTGGGCTCGGCCACGAATAAAGATGGCTCTAGCATCTTTGGATGGACTTTGTGGGATATTCCTTTCTTGATGGCCTGGAGAAGAGCAGAGTTTGAGTGTCCAGGAGGCGTGTCCTCCAAGCGTCTGCAGAGGTGGCTTCAGGAGCTGCGGGCAGGTGCCTTGGTGAGAGGCCCAGGTGGGGGCTGGCCTCCCCTGGAAGGCCACCTCTCTCTCTGCTCAGCCCAGCAGCACTTCCTGCTGAATGAGACTGACCACATGTTTAATCTCATCTGACCCCCATCCCAACGGAAGAGGGAGGGGAATTTCCAGTCTCACTTTACAGCAGGAAACAGGGGCTCAGAGAGGTCAGGCAATTTGCCTAAGGACACACAGCTGATTCTTCTTCCTGCTGCGTTTCTCACTTGGTGCTGTTGCCAGGGTGGCGACCTCTGTGAAGGTCGCCACTTCAGATCCAGGCTGGGAAGGTCAGCTAGACTCCCAGGGCAGAATTTGAGCAGCACCTGAGACATGGCAGGTGTTCAATATGTATTTTTTTTAAATGATGTCCTTCCTTTTTCCATAGCAATCATGTAAAAAAATATAAAGAATAACATTAAGTAATTTTTAATAACTACAATGTGCCAGGCATTTCAACATGCTGTTCTACTTCATCCCGTGGCACTGTCTACGTAACACCCAGAGCAGAGATTCCATTCAGATCTCTGCAAATATCTGAGACAGGCCTGGCCGTGGCAATGCTGGGGAGAAGTCTTGGGAGAAGCAGCGTCCGCATTGGGGAGCTCTGCCCGAGGACCATGTAGAGTGTCATTCACTAGGGCAGGTACTGAGTGCCAACTCCTCACCAGGTCCTTGATATTGATAACGTGAAATGGAATGCACTACTTTGTGAATTTCCATATTATCTACAACCTGGTATGAGGTGGCAGAAAGAGAACACACTAATGGGAAAGGAAAGGGGATGGAAAAGAAAGGGACTGAGGGGTTACGCATCCTGGAGGCTTCTCTGTCCCCTCCTGTTGCAGGTGGAGGTAGCAAACCTACATGTGGGTCTCAAGGACCTGGGGTCCCCAGATCAACCCCTAGGCATGGTCGCCAAAGACCAAAGCCCTCAGCCTGCCAGGTCTAGCCTTGACCGCCCTCCTGGAATCACCCCAGGTCAGCATAAGTAGGTCTATGACGGGGACCCAGCCCAGGTGAGCGGGCCAGGTAGCGCCCTGTACTGGCTTAGCCTCCACCAGAGGCGGGACTGTCATGGCTGAGCCACGGTGGCCTGTCTTCAGTCATCCTCCCAGCTCCTCTCATCCCTCCCATCAGTCGGGCGCAGACTGGACCCAGTCTTTAAGAACAGTAGGATCAAGGTCAAAGGAAAGAAGAGGGCTCCTCTTCACCTGGGCGCCTGCCAGCCTGTCGGTCAGCGTCCTCGCTTTCCCCTCTGGTCCTGGCTCCCGCTCTCCTAGAGTTGTTATAAGGCATAACCCCTTGGCTTTTGTCGTCAAAAGCTTAAGCCATGAACAGGGAGAGAGGAACTCCCTCCAGGTGAAGGGAGGTTCCCAGAGAAACAGAAAAGAGGAAAAAGCAATCTGAGTCCTGGGGAGGGACCAGGGCCAGCTCCCCAGGGATGCTTCACAGAGCGGCCAGGATGGTGTGGTGTCATAGCCACCCTAAGATTTTGGGATCAGATCTCAGCAAAAACACAGATGCAACCAGTAATGGGAGCTAACAGTTACTAGCGCTTCCTGAGTGCCAGGCACCCTCTTAGGTAAATATTCTGATTACCACCACAGCCCCATGAGGCAGGACTGCTCTCATCCCATGTAACCTCTGAGGAAACTGCAGCACAGAGAGGGCAAGTGACTTGCCCAAGGTCACACCACTGGGAAGTGCCAGAGCCAGGAGTTGAACCCACAAAGTCTAGCTCCTGATTCCATACTTCCCTGTCCACAGTATGGCAAGAGGGGCTTCCCCAGTGCCTGGGTCTTACTTAAAGTCCCAAGACTTTGGGTGGTTTCTTAAAAATAAACACACAAAAAAACATCAAACAAGTAATCCAGCAATCCCACTTCTGGGTACACACCAAAAGAACGGAAAGCAGGGACTCCAATGGATATCTGCACACGCCTGTGCATAGCAGCATTATTCACAAAGGCTGAGGTGTGGCAGCAACCCAAATATCCACTGATGGACGAAGGGGTGAGCAAAATGCGGTCTACATATACAACACAATATTACACAGCCCTAAAAGGGGAGGAAATTCCGACACACGCTACAACATGGATAAGCCTTGAAGACATTGTGCTGAGTGAAACAAGCCGGTCACATAAACACAAATACTGTGTGATTCTACTTACATGAGGCCTGTAGAGGAGTCAACACATAGAGACAGAAAAAAGCAGGATGGTGGGTGCTGGGGCCTGGGGCAGTGGGAGTGGGGAGTTTGCGTTTAAAGGGGCAGAGCTTCAGTTTGGGAAGATGGAAATTCTGAAGACAACAGTGGTGAAGATGTGAATGATGAAGATGGTTCCTTTTATGTTACGTATATTTTACAATAAAAACCAAGCCCAGAGCTTTGGCACAACACTGAGCTGGGCACACCCCAACGATGGCTAACACTGATGGTTCACCAGACTGGCCAGATAGGGCTGCGAGGCTACAGACTAAAGAAAGGGGGCGTTCCTCATCAGCCCAAGCTGGAGGGCTGTGCCCGCAGCAGATGGGAAGCCAGGGCAGCTGGGGCAGGTGGGAGCGGACACAGGACAGAGCCAGGAATGGACCTGGTGTGGCTGTGACTGGCTTTCCTCAGCAGGGACCGGGGGGTCCGGGGGTTCCTGAGAGCCTTAAGATTCCAACTTAAGGCTCTGCCTAATAATAGCTAACACCGTTATTAAGCATTGTTGTGTGCCAGGCTCTGTGCTTAGTTAACACAATACATGTAGTACCTCATTTCTTTCTCTTTTTTAAAAAAAATTTTTATTCATTTATTCTTAGAAAGAGGGGAAAGGAGGGAGAAAGAGGGAGAGAAACATCAACGTGTGAGAGAAACACCGCTTGCTTGCCTCCCCCAGAAGCCCTGACCATGGACCAGCAACCTTTTGGTTTGCAGATGACATCCCACCAAATGCACAACACCAGTCAGGGCTCATTTATTTTTAACCATAACTCTTGGAGGTATTATTATTTATGTCCATTGCACAGACGAGGAAACTGAGGCTCCATGAAGAAAAGCAACCTGCCAAAGGCCCCCAGCTAAGCAGTGGCAGAACCAGGCCTGGAACCCACACCTCTTGATGCCCATCCTCTTCCCAGGCCGAAGGGGGCGCTCATTGTTGAGGTGCACTGTTCTGGGTTGGGGATCCTGCCCAGGGCTGGGGTCCTTGCCCCCCAGTGCACCCTGAGGGGTCTGTCTGTCTGGGCAGGGGTCCTGGACTTGGGCCACATCCTCCATGGAAGTTGCTGGATGCAGACTCAGCCCATGTGGATGGAGCCTGCGTGGAGGGTGGTTAGCCCAGTGTCTGCATTTTCTGTTTCGCTGAGAGAGGGTTCAAGGAGCCTGCTCACCCCACCCCACCCAGAAAGGGGATACCCTTTCTGGCTCTGGGGAGGACCATGGGGATGGGGGGATGGAAGTCCAGGTGAAGAAGTGCCGGCAGCCCAGCTGGGGAGCCCTTCCAGGGGAGTCTCAGAAGCCTCCTCAGCCACTGCCTGGACAGCTGCCATTAGTGAGGCCACAGCTGCCTCCACCCCAGGGAAAAGAGGAAGTGGTCAGAGCAGCAAGAGAGAGAGAACCTTAAAAGAGGACGTGTCCCAACCCGCACTGCCCCCTCCCCTTGGAGGAAAGGGGGACGACTGGCCCAGTGCTTCTTGGAACCTCCCACCAGGGCAACACGGAACCTGCTTTAACCCCACAGTGATGTCCTGAAAACACCCGAGAATCCTGGGGGCCTCCAGCCTGGGGAAACCCCAAGGTCCAGGGGCGGGCACTCGGCAGGCTCCACGTAGTGGGCATCATGGTAAGAAGGCACTTCTGGAGCTGTGGGCTCTGATCCTGACTCTGCTGCTTACTAGCTCTGTGGTCAGGGACAGGTTACTTACCTTCTTTGGGCCCCAGTTTCCTTGTCTGCAACATGGAGATAACAAGAGCCCTTTCCTCTGAAGGCTGTGGTGAGAATTCAGTGAGGTGTTAGAAGTTAAGTGCTAAAGGCAGTGCCTGCTGTGCAATAAGAGTTTGCAAAATAATAGCTAGTATTATTTCAGGGAGTCTCTGAGGCTCCAGGGCCCAGTGGTTGCCTCCCTTCCCTAGGAGGCTGGACCCAGGGCTACTGTCTTCACCAGGAAGAATGGAGCAGCAGGGGGAGGCTGGGCACAGGCTATGTCCAGAGAAGGCCAGCCCTGCTGCTGCCACTGGTGGAGAGTCAGGAAAATCTGAAAAACGAACATGGAGGATCCCCATCTCCCCAGAGGTACGCTCTGAGCCCTCTCCCTTAGCACAGTCCAGTCCTCAAACACCTGGGGAGACGGAGGCACCACCAACACGCCAAACCACGTGGGAGTCTGGGACGCGATTCAGAGCTACGCCCGAACTTTGCTGCCCTTTGCTGCGGATGAAGAGTTAGTCGTGTCCGCCGCCACGGCCGTTCCGAGTCTAGTTCTGCAGACACAGTCACGACCACTCGAGCATTTCAATTCGAGAGCTGTTCACAGGCCTTTTGTTCTGGCACTGAGAACCGGTCCACAGGGCTGGGACCTGGGCAAGGTGAGTTGACTGCTGAGGGTGGGACCTTGAGAGTGAGTGCCACCTTAAATTTGGTGTGTCCTTAAATTTTGCATCTCCTGGGTTTTCACGCTGGGGCTGTGCCCCAGTCCCGGGCTAGGCAGTCAGTCTCTAGTTCCCATCACTCCACCTGCTCGCAAACATCCATCTCCACTTTCCGACTATTCACCAAGAATCAACAATCTACTTTATAAGAGCATCCCAGATTTAAATCCCAGATGGGATTCCCATCCCAGAAGGGAAGAGATGAGAGTGTTACTTTGGGCAGAAAACTTCCTTATTTTTCAGACCTTCACCTCACAGGATAATTCACAGGACATTAAGATGAAGAGCGTTCTCTGCTTTAAGTTTCGGAAGCCACTTTCCAAAATGCCCTCCTAAAGGAAGCACTGGAAATCTAAACAGAAACTCTTATTATGAGATATGGTGCCAGGGTTTTATGCCATGCGTTATGTGACAAACAACCAAGGAACAGTAATATTTCAGAAATCCACACAAGAGGAAACGCAACTGGCCAACTTAAAAAAAAAGGTGCACCTCACTAATATTCAAAGAAATGAAAATAAAATACCATTTTCAGACCTGGGGAAAAAAAAATACCATTTTCACATTCTAGTGAAATAATTTGCTATCTAATCTCATAAATTATTTTCTAAGTTTGTTCAAACATATGTATCTCTATGTGAACATACGCTCATAGCTAATTTTTTAATGGAATCTTTTTTTTTCTAAACAATATATTTTGGATATCTTCCTAGGTCAGCAAATCCAACAAACTTTATTTATTATTTTTGTTTTTGTTGATCTATTACAGTTGTCCCAATTTTCTCCCATTGCTCTCCCCTGCTCTGTCCACCCCCCACCCCACCCCCCACCCTGCTCCAAACTTTTTTTTAAATCAGCTATAGCACTTTGCATGACCTTGTGGAGAAGCAGCCCTGTGATTTGGTCACTGGTCTACCGATCTGTGTCTTTATTTCTCTTACAAGCAATGCATCTTTGCACGTGCATGTCTGAACACTTGGGTAAGTATATTCCCAGAAAAAAATTACTTGTCATTGCAAATGCTGGGTCACATACCAAAGCATACATGCTAATTTAAATTTTGACAGAAATGTCAAGTTGCCCTCTAAATAGTTTACTGTTCGACTCTAATTTTTTAAATTAAAAAGAGAACTTTAAGATTTTAGATTACAGAGATGGTAAAAAGCAGGCCAGATGGGCTCAGGGAAGAGGTTCTCTGGCTGGGTTAGCTCTTGGCCCCCCCAGATAAACTCCAAACCAGCTGCGCATGAACATGTAAATGAAACCCGTGCTTTGGGCGCCCAACATCGACTTCTGTTTCCTGCCTGGAGAGCCCGTGCAAAAGCAGCGGCAGGAAGACAGCAGGGCTGAGCTTCAGTGAGCACCCACCCAGAGCTGGACGTCAGCTCCACACTGGCCCTCCACCCTGGGCCCTCTCCTGCCACCTCCAGCCCTGGGCGCTAGGAGAAGTCACTTGCAGGAAGGAAGGAGGCAGGCTGGGTCCCTAGAAAGGACTCAGTTTCAGTCCCAGCTCTGACAGTGTCTCACTGTTCGACTTCGGACAAGTTGCTAAGACTGTGTGAACCTGTTTTCCTCGTCTATAAAACGGGCCGATCAAACCTGCCTGGCTCACTGGGCTGTGATGAGGATCAAATGTGGGGAAGGATGTGAAAGTAACTGGTTTTCCTTCCTTCTGTTGAGTTTGCTGTCAAGTCTGCAACTGGGGAATAGGGGAGCCCAGTCTGGGGTTTTCTGACCACAAGTGCTTTTCCCAGAAACAGTCCTCTTTAAAGTTAATATTTTTCTTGTCTGAATAGGTTATACATGCACATGACACAAAAAGGTCTAAAAGGGTATGAGAAGCAAGCCTCCTCCCCGCTACACCCCCCCGCCACAGACTCCCCTCGCCGGCAGCGGCCTTTGCCACCTCTCCCTAGTGTTTTCTTCTCGGGTCAGTCTTTTGCACTTTCCCACAAAAAGGCAGCATTCTACACATGCTGTTCTGCACTGTGCTTTTAAAAAGAAGTTTCCCAGTGTTTTTGAAGCTTTTCCCTTATCAGTGCACCTGGAGCTTCCCCATTCTTTTTACTTTGACATTTTTTAATACTGTAAAAAAAGTTGCAAGAATAGGAAAATGAACAACTATATTTTTAAACTTTGATTCACTAATTATTAATACATGCTACATTTGCTTTTTCAATTTCTCCCTCTTTTTTTTCTAAACTCTCTTAAGAGTTAGTATTTCAATCCTAAATACCTCTGCAGGTATTTCCTAAGAAGAAGGGTATTCTCCTACATCACCACCGTACAAGGACTACATTCAGGGGACTCAGTGTTGGTACAAAGCTATTATCCACTACAGCGACTTTCAACCTTTTTCATTCATGGCACACATGAACTAATTACTAAAATTCTATGGCACACTAGAAATATATTTTTGCCTATTTTTGACAAAATGATATATTTTTTTATTTATTCACACTGGACAGCTATTATTATGTTGGTGGTGTCAATTTTTTTTATTCGGCAAAGTGTCCCAGATAAATAGTCAAGTATTGCATGTTTTAAAAATTCTTACCACAAACCAGTGGGAAGTCACAGATCTAATAATGTAGCCCATAATCAAACTACCCCAGGTGTCTAGTTAGAAAGGACTTTATGAGAACCCAGGCTCCAGTAAGGACCGCCCCTGGCCTTTAATTCTTGAGTCTTCTTTAACCGAGAGCAGTTCTCAGTCTATGTGTCTTTTTTTTTTTTTTTAACATCAATGTGTGGTTGCCTCTCACATGACCCCCACTGGAGACCTGGCCCGCAACCCAGGCATGTACCCTGACTGGGAATCGAACCTGCAACCCTTTTGTTCGCAGCCTGCGCTCAATCCACCAAGCTACACAAGCCAGGGCTCAGCCTATGTGTCTTTTATGACCTTGACCTTTTCAAGTGTCCGTGCCAGTTTTGCAAGATAACCTACAATTTGGATTCCTCTGACACTTTCTTCACTATAGAGTTAAGTTAAACATTTTTCTTGCAGAAATGTTACACCTCATTATTTTTAATGGCGACATAGTATTCCAGTGTGTGAATGTACCACAATTTATCTAACCCATCTTCTATCCATAGAAGGATGATTTCCAATCACTTATTTTATAAAGCACGACAGTAAGTATTCTTAATCTCCTGTCATTTTGAAAGATGCTAGTATGTCTACAGGATAAACGCCTACAAGTGCAGTCACTGCATCTACGAAAATTACCTCTTCTAGAAGATATCGGTGCTTATTAATACTCCCACTGATACTGTATGAGGATGCTTGCCCCAAAGCTTGTCTCACTTTAACTTCCACCTCGCTGTGTCCTGGTCAGCAAGGTCACACATCTTTGCTGAGCCTGTACGACAGTATTTCACTGCTCACCTGGAGAACTTCTGTCCTTTGTTACAAAACATCCGTTTGCTCTATAAGGTGCCATGAAACAAGAGATTTTTTAAGCGGTTAAGGTGTATTAAGCACTTGCTAGTTGCTTAGTCAATGTTATCAAGCCTACGAAGTGTGCATTATTAACATGCCCATCTTACAGATAAGGAAACAGACTCAGAGAGATAAAGCGGCCAGTTTGTCAACTTTGGGTGAGGGATAACCAATATCCAGACCTGCTTGTCACCACTGAATGTGTATAACTTTTATTGTCTCCTTGGGTGCTGGGGGTGCAGTTAGATCAAAGCAAATCCCAAAATTATTCATCCCCTGCTCCAGCACTGGGCTCCAGCTCACCCCTGGGCTCCGGACTACAGGAAAACTACCTTTCCCAGAATCCACCACTCACAGGATCTTCCGCCTTCTGGGACTACATCTCCCAGAATGCAACATGTCCACACAAGCTTCTGCTTCCGGCCTAGTTGTGTTCTGGGAGTTGCGGTTTCCGTGCTGCGGAGGAGACGGCAAGGACAGAGGGGGACCTAGGTCTTTAAGGCCGCAGCCCTCTCGGCCTACAAGGGCATCTGGTTGGAGTAGAGACCGCACTACTAAGCAGGAGATGCGGGACAGACCTGAAAGCAGCTTCTGCCTCCCTTTAGCCAGAAGGCTGGCTTTGTCTGTGACCACTCTTCCCCAAGGAGCCATCAATTGAGACTCCTGACCGCCTTTGGGGTTAACAGAGCTCCTTTAGGATCCTGTCATTCACTTTGTAGGGGCCGTGAGGTCCTTTATTCTGTGACATCATGTTGCCCCGGAAGCACACTTGTGTTCCTCCTTGAGACACCTGCTCCCTTCTAAGCAGTAAAGAAGAAAAAGGAAGCACCTTTTAGTAGGCTATCTGGTTCCTACAGAGTCAAATTGTTGTATTCCATGCAGGAAGCTTAAGAATAAAGTCAAGCGCTGAAGTCGGCTTCCGAAGTGAGAGCTGAAAGCAGAGGTTCTCAACCCAGGGCCCTTCCTTAAAATCCACCCGCCATGCTAACCCAGATCCACGGAAGCTGAATTAGAATCAGCTCAAAGCCTCCACCTGACTCCAACCTGCAGCCAAGGTCAGAGCCTCCAGGAAAAGCTGAAACACTTGTACCCTAGATTTATCTACTTTTTCTTATAGGAGCTACCAGCCTGCCTGCCTTGTAAGCAATAAATGGGCATAATTTTCTCAGTGTCCCCATGAAGCAGTCCATACTGTCCACCATAGGGAGTGTACTTGGATTGATAACCAGCTCCACTTACCATATGGCCAGGTGTCTGTGGCCAGCGGCCATTCCTTGGTTAGTGCCCATGTCATCCTGGTTGTTAAATATTTTGCATATACGCCTACGATATATTAGTGGGGTTTGGGGGGGTTGTTTTTATTTTTGGATGGAACTCAGGAAAATTCAAGCTGGGAGAGAAGGAAGGTCAAGGGCAAAGATATTTGATGGCAACACTAATGAGTATTGGAATGTAGAGAAAGAAAGATCTGTGTGGCTACAGGTCATCACGGAAGGCCTCTGGCAACCCTGTTCTCATCCGGCAGCATGAGGTCACATGCCAGTCCTGTCCAATCAGTGGGAAGAGGACAAGGAATGCCGGGACTGCAGCCGGGCCACCTGGCACTGGGTCCGCAAGGAGGAAAAGGACCCTATAGCACCTGTCATTGAACATACCTTCTCCAGTCCAGCCCTGCAGTGACCGGGATACCCAGCCACTTGGCTAGGGTTCATTTACAACAGCGTTCGATGATTCCTGTGTTCTTTACCAAACATTAGTGGAAAATTAGGGAGAAGGTTCCCACTGCCCAACATTCTTTTTAAAATCCATAATTAATGTTGGGGTTAAGGTTAGACACTTTTGTTCTAGAAAAAGTGCATTTCTATCTTCCCTTCCTTCGCATAGTGCCTGGTCTTTTTCTTTTTTAAGATTTTATTTACTTAGTTTTGGAGAGAGGGGAAGGGAGAGAGAAAGAAAGGAAGAGAAACACCCATGCACAAGATAAACATTGGCCACCTCTCACACACCCCCAACCCAGAACCTGGCCCACAACACAGGCATGTGCCCTGACCAGGAATCAAACCTGCAACCTTTTGCTTTGCAAGACAATGCCCAAGCCACTGAGCCACACCAGTCAGGGCACACAGTGCCCAGTCTTCTTGGTGCCTCTTTCCTCTTCAGGGTCCTCTCAAAATTTCAAATTCCTTTTTCTGCTATTATTCAGAGCAATTCAGTTCTTTCCCAGATCCTTACCCATACTTGCCTCCTCCTTACCACCCCTCAGCACCATCAATACTACCATTTGTGGAGTCTGTTGACGTGACATTGGAACCTTTGGGTTGCGTGTGAGGGAACAGTCAATGAAGAGTGGCTTTAAAAAAAGGGAAATGATCAGCTCACATAACTCAAAGCCTGGCGCTGCTGTCACAGCTGCATCCAGGCTCTCAGACAACATCAGGACTTAGTTTCTCTCTATTTCACCCATTTATTTGGCGGGGGGGAGCGAGAGAGGACTGGCCTTTAGACAGGCTTTCACTCACAGTAGCTTCAAATTTCCTTCCTCTCAGCTTCCCATCCAAAAGGAGGTAAGAGCTCTGACCGGCGGTTCCCCCCAGTTTCAGTGACAGGCTGGGGCCCACGTTCTCATCAGGTCAGAAGTTACTGGTGCCTATCCCCAAGCCCCTGCATGGCTGGAGATGGAGTGCACGGACTGGCTCAGGCGGGACGGGGCAGTCACCCCCAGAGCTGGGGGGTTCAGCGACAGCACCCATCCAGCCATGGACCCAGAGTGGGTGAGAATTGGTTCCCTCTAAGAAAGTGGGAGACCATCCCCAAAGAAGGGCGGGTGGCCGTTGTGTTAAGTCAGGGTGTCCACTAGGATGCAGGCCATGTTAAACGTTTCACGCAGATTAGCCCACTAATCCTCCCCTCGACTCTACACAGGAGGGACAATTTCCCCATTGAGTTGATGAGTAAACTGAGGCCAGTAAGTGGACATAGTGAGATTTGAACCCAGGCAGTTGTAACTCCAAGCCAAGTGCTTTCAGATGCTCAGTGAAACGAGAGTCCTACTGTCAGCAGCTCCCCTCACCTTAGTGGGGATTAATGAGTGTCTTTGCTACTTCAGCATGTCTTTTTTTTTTTGGGGGGGGGGGGTGGAAGGAGGTCTTACCATCCACCCTGAGCAACTTACCAAAGTATTTCTTACAAACAAAATTGGCCCTCTGCCCTAGAGCAGGGGCTCCCAGCCTGGGGATTGTGGTTAAAGGGGCCCAGGAACTTGGGTGGTATAATGGACTGACTGTTTGTGTCCCTCTCCAAATCCACATTTAAAGCCCTGACTCCCCCTACATGATGGTATCTGAAGGCAGGACCTTTGGGGTGTGGTTAGGGTTAGAGGAAGTCGTGATGGGATTAGTGGTCATGTGAGGACACAGCAAGACAACAGCCATCTGCCAGAATGGGGGTCCTCCCCAGGAACCAAGTGGGCCAGCATCTCCATCTGGGTCTCCCAGTCTCCAGAACTGAGAAATAAGTGTCAGCTGTTTTAGTCACCCAGTCCATGGTACTAGTCAGCCCAAGCCCACTAATACAGGTGTGTGTCTGGGCGGGGGTGGAGGGGGGTGGGGAGGGAGTTTGCCTCCCCCCCCAACTTTATGTATGTACTAAACATGAAAAAGTATAAAGAATCCAAACACAAAGGAAAACATGTACAGCCTCTTAAATACTCAACAGAATATATTTTCTCCTCCAGCCGATGAGAATTAGGTCATGCTGCACAACTTCAGCACCTACCAGCCTTCCATTTCATTCAGTGCCCTGAGGAACACTGGATGGTGAAGCCCAATCCACACGCCATCTCAGCGGTGCCTTGCTTTGCCACAGCAGTCCAGGAAAGAAGGCCGTAGCTGCTGTTTTCCTGAGGGTGAAACCTTTTTTCTTTAATGCAGAAGGTTAACTCTGAAACTGCTTCCCCTTGGAGCAGGAAACACACTGTTTCTAACACGGTTGCACATTATCTCCGCAGTTGTGTTGAGCCTTATTTTTTATCATTTAAAATTGTAGGTATAAAATTTTTCAGTATAGTGCAGTATATACACTGCAAGGCACATGCTAAAGTGAAGAAGCAAGTTTTCACGCTGACCCACTCAATTGGCTTAGCAAACTTACAGCTTTATTTGCGCCAACCTTTAACTGAAATTTAGCATTTCCTTCCGTATGACTGTAGGCAACTAAATGCAGGAGTATCCGCGGAACCTGTGCCTTCCCCACACGTAGAAACCTCAGGTGTGCTCGTATCACATCACAGTTGTTGCAGATCCCTCAGATATCATGGACTCTCGGCACTGCTGGGAAATCCTAATGTTATCAGACTGCTTGCTAAATCTGATTATTTAATATGTTAATGACAAGCACAGGTATTGTGTCACAAATTCGCATTGTTATATCTTGATCACTGTGTTCAGTATAACCGGTTTATTCAAGACTTCTTTGAGTTGACTTTCTGTACTTGAAAATATCGCTTGGAGAAGAATGGCACAGGCATAGGTCCCGGGGAAGCCTGGCGAGCAAACTTCTGTTTCTTGTTACACGTCTCAAGGGAAAAACTACTGAAAGGACCGGCAAGGTTCTGCCCAAAGCAGGGAAGACCCAGGGATGTGAGAGCCAGCAAACCCTGCGGGGTATCTGCAGCGAGGAGCTGAGACTCGCAGTGGGCGCCACAGGAACGCTAGTCTGGGGTTCCCACCAGCAGGCCGCTCCTCACTGCCAGAGCGGCCCCACCTGAGTGAACCGTTCTGCGAGGCAGTGAGCTCCCCAACACTGCAGGCGCCTCCTCACTCGCCCCCGACACCTTCCAAACACCTGCTTCTGCCCGCTCCCGTGAGGTAGGCTCACTTTTGGAAGACAAATCCGACTGCTTCTCTCAGTCACTGCCTGTTCCATGGCTCCCCATTGCCCTGTGCGTCCCAGCCGGGCTCTGTGCCATGGCCCTGAGGAGCTGCCCTCTCCAGCCTACTTGCCACCTGTTTGCTCCCTCCAGCTCCTGGCCTTGGGCCACACAGGTGCCTCTGCCTGGACCGTGCTGCCTTCTTTTCTTGTGTCCAGCTGACTCCTGGTCCTCCTGTGTCATTTAGAGCCCTGCCAGGAGACGGGAAGCCTGGAAGACGGGAATTCCCTCCGTTGTTCTTACAACAGAGGGAATGTGATGTAAAGAACTGTTGCCCAGGTATTGAAAACCGAAAGATGACATGGGGACACCAGGGTGTCATGGGTTAATAATGACACAGAGCAGCCACCTCCCCCAGAGCTTAGGAACAAGGGAAGCAAGTGAATTATGAAAATGTAGAAGCTTGGGCCCCCCCAGGCCTCTGAAGAGGGGCTGGCCGGTCTGCAAACATCACCACCGTGGAGGGGCAGCCCTGGTACGAGAATGCCCGGCGAGCTCCTGCCCCTTCCCTCCCGCCGTCTGCAACACAGTGTGTGTGTGTATTGGTGTCTCTGACCTCGGCTGCCCCTCTCCCCCAAGAGCAGTAATTATGCCACATGGCGCATCTCTGTGCTAAGTGCCACTGCTGACAGAATCATTTCTTCCTGCCCTGGCCGGACCTTTGCCAAGCTACCTAAATTCTCCTTGACCTTGAACCTGGGCTGGGGTCAAGAGAGGCTCCAGAGGTGCAGGACTTACTGTGGCACTTCCTCTCGGGACATCCAAGTGCGGGGTCAACCCCTGAGAGTGAGCACCACCTTAAATGCTGCACCCCGGGCCCCTCATTGTCTCACCTTGAACACTAGGACCGGCTGGCACCTAGAAGGTGCGCAGTGAATGAGCTGAGTGAGTGAACCCTAGCTTCTGTTTTCCAGCGGCATCAGCCCACTTGGAGTAATGAATTCTCTAGGTCATTCTCTTGTCTGAGAAGGAATATTCTGCCTTAAAAAATCCACCCCCCTTTTAATGGTAAATTTTATGTGTTTTTGACAATGAAAAAATTTAATAAAAAAAGAAAAAAACTGCATGTAATAAGCCACTTGGTACAGTGAGACGTGCTCCTGCTTTGGAATCAGACTGCCCAAATTCAAATGGGAGTGATTCCACTTCCTGGCTGTGTGGCCTTGGGCAAGTCACTTTATCTTTCTGAACTGTAGTCTCCTCACCCATAGAATGCAACTAAAATAACAGCCAAGCCCCAGCACAGTTCCTGGCCTGTGACAGGCACTTTACACAAGTTTGTTTCCTCTTGCCATGAGCCCTAATCACAGCCCCGATCCAGAGGACCTGCCTCTGTGAGTGGGTCATGGACCCAGCACGGGCTTAGGTCAAGGCTGAAGCTGAGGGTCTCAGTTCCTGGGAGAATGGGACTGCCTTAGGGGTACCCCCATGCCCTACAGGGCAGAGAGGGTATATGATCGTAAGTCTGCTCTAACTCGCTTAAGCAAAATGGGAAATTGCCTCATGCATTGAGAATCCTGACTCAGGTGAGGCTGGACCCAGGGACTCAATAAGACCTTCACCAGGTTGGTCTCACTTCCTGACCCAGTGAATGGACTGGTCAGGGCAATATAGTATGATCGACGGCCCCACTGAACCAGCTCCCCAAGGGAGAAAGGAGGAAAGAGAAAAAGTAAGCCTTATTACCTGCCACACAGTGTCCTAAGCTCTCTTAGGTGTTAAATCATTGAATCCTTGTAACAACCCTACAAGGCGTGTATAATGTTTATCACTCCCCTTTCACGATGGAAAAACTGAGGTGCAGGGTGCCTCAGGTCAGAGTTAGTGAGGGGCAGGGCCAGTATTTGACCCCAGACAGCCTAGCGCCAAGTCCAAGAGCTTCACCACTCCCTACACTGCCTCCCCCCACCAAACAGAAACAAGAGCAGGTGGTCGCAGAGCAGCCCTGGAAGAAGGGGTTCCAACTCTCCCCTGCAGCATGAAGCCTGCCCGAAGTGCCTCTGCGTCTGGAAAATGCTGGGGTCTCCTAGAGAACTTTCCAGAAATTGAGAACACTCCCAGGCTCCACCCCAGGGGCAAAAGTCTGGTCTGAACTCTGAGACAAACCAGCTGTGTGACTCATGGTTAGTCAGTACCCCTCTCTGGGCCTGTTTTTTCCTCTTGCAAATGAGCAAGTTGCACCAAATCCCCATCACTTGGGGTATGAGTTCTCTCTTGGGAAAAGCTGGGGGTGAACTGCTCCAACTTGTGGTCACCCACAAACTGCTCTGTCCCCAACAGCCCCAGGTGCTGGGAAAACAAGGTGGCCCCTCCCCCAGCCTGGCCCCAGCACATGGCCGAGAAGGCCCCACTGTGAACCCAGCCTCAGCCCCGACAGCGCCTTCGACAGCGCCTTCGGGTGGGGCCCATCCCTGCTGGCCTGTCCCCATCAGCGTCTTCGCCTCCTCAACGGGGTGTCAGCTCACCAGTGCAGGGGCTCTCCGAGAGGGTAGTTTTCTCCCCCAGGTAGGGCTTCCAGGTTTAGCAAATAAAAATGCATCTCTGGGACATAATTGTACTAAGAAGTGAATTGCTTACCTGAGATGCAAACTGAGATGCAAACAGATGCAAACTGTGAAACATTCCACTCGGGGACATCCGTCCTTGTCTGGAGACACTTTTTTTTGTCATGGCTGAGGGGGTTCTATTGGCATCTAGTGGGTCCAGGGACCCCACAGCCTACAACGTGTAAGCTGGCTCTCCCAAAAAGAATGATCCTGCCCCAAAGTCAGCAGTGCCTGAGGGTGAGAAGCCCTGCCCTCCGACCTTCCCAAGCCTGACCCACGCAGGAACGTGCCACCTCAGGGTCCTGTCAGCAGGAGCTGTGGCCTATCCTTACGTGAAAGCCAGGAAAACCGAGGCAGGGGTTAAATGGCTTATTGAAGGTCTCTCACCTGTCTGTGCCTTCTCCTCACTAATAAACTCACCTGTTCTTCTAGACATGGAGCCATACAAGTCAGCCAGGAAGTACAGTGGAGGAGGGGAGACAGGTGGAGATGGAGCTGCAGGGTCCCCAGATCCCTGCTAAAGGCTGTTCTGGGATCCCTGTGGGCGGGCAGACAAGCTAGTCCCGGAGAGGGAAGGTCCCAGGTGTTGCTAGAAGGGCTGTTGTCATTACACCACACGAGGGCAGCAGAGACTTTGAAATAAGTACACGCCTCCCTGGCCCACTCCCAGGAAATCTAGTTCCGTGGGTCTGTGGTGGGCACCAGGCATTTTTTTTAACAGCTCCTGTGGGATTCTAATGGACAGCCAGGATCGAGAACTGCCGGTCTAAGGCCTCTGACTGAATCCTAACTGCCCATCAGAATCACCTGGGAGTTTTGAAAATACCAATGTGAAAACAATTCGAATGTCCATCCACAAATAAATAGATCAACAAAATGTGGTATATACAGACAATATTACTTAGCCATAAGAAGCATTACTTTTGACACACACTTCAACATGGATGAACTTTGAAAGTCCCTGTGCTTATTTCAAAGTGAAATAACGAGTCCCAGAGTGACAAATGCTGAGTGATTCGCCTTACACGAGGAACCCGGAGTGGGCAGACTTGGAGGTAGGAAGAATGGAGGGCTCCAGAGCCCGGGGAGAGGAACAGGGAGAAGTCAGTATTTCGTGGGTCCAGAGCTTCCGTTGTGAGTGATGGAAAAGAAAAGATCTGGAGGTGACGGTTGAATCACAGTGGGAATATGCTAAATGCCACTGAATTGTACACTCAGAAATGATAAAATGATAAATACTGTTATGTATATTTTACCACAATAAATTAGTAGTAAAAACAAATGCTGCCTCTTACAACTGAAGTTTAAGACCTTCCACAAAACGAAACACGGACGTCCAAGGGGCCCCCTGGACCAACTGAGTAAGGCTGTCTGGGGTTTGAGCCGGGAGCGCTGGCATCTCCCGACAGGGTCCCGGCTGACTTGGCGTGCGGGCCTGATCGGAGTCCCTGCTGCAGAGTGTTCCGGGGCTCCAGCGCCGGGAAGAATAGTGCGTGCTGTCCATTTCTCTGTTGTGATGGCTTGAAATCTGTTCACAAAGTCTATGCTGCTCTTCTTTCAGGAGGTGGAGCCTAATTTCCCTCCCGCTGAGCATGAGCCAAACTTAGTGACTAGCTTCTAACAAACAGGAAAAAAGAAAAGCCGAAGTGCCCGTGATGGAGAAACAGAGAAACGGAGAAAGAGGCCTGCCACCACCTGCTGTGTGATGGCGCCATGGAGGTGGGGCCCCAACCCCCACGGACATCTGATGGCGACCAGATGAGACCCTTAGGTAAGGCACTCCCAAATTCCCGTCTGACAGAAATGAAAAATAGTGCTCGGTGTTTTAAGCCACTAAGTTTGGGGGGATTTGTTACACAGCAACAGAAAATGAATACATGCATTTCTGAGTCTTTAAGCCATACATTCACCCCCATACACACCCACCCACCCACCCATCCACTCACCACCTACCCGTTCACTTATCCACCCATTCAGCCACTGATCACCCAGGCAGCCAGCTGGCCACCCACCCAGAACACGAGTCCTAGCACATGGCAGACCCATGTGAAATCTGTCAACTGAATGAACAAACGTCTTCTAAATGTCTCCTTTGTTACTAGCTGAGACAGGCCAGGGGACTTACCAAGAAACACGGCCCCCAGATCAGTGTGGGAGGGGACGCGGGCCTGGTCCTGCTGGCCAAGCCTGGGCGGCCTCGGAATATACTCTGGCCTGCAGGCTGCTGGCCACCACCCCACCCGAGCCCATCCAGCCTCAGGTCCTCCAGCTGGGAGCCACGCCCAACCCTCCCACCAGTCTTTCTGCTCCGACAGATAGAAAACACCTGGTTGTCTCTCCATCTTCCCACACCCTCCCATCCCCAGGGACAAATGCTAAGGCTGCTGGCTACGACCCAGAGGGCCAGGCTGCCAGCCTGGAGAGGGGAAGACTGGGGACAGCAGAGGCCTGTCTCTTCCCTGGGAACCTAGGGAAGCCTAGGACAACCCCCCTCCCCAAAGCCCACAGTTGTCCTGCCTAATCCCTTCTCATTCCTCAAGGTTTACTCTTCCAGTTTTCTCATCTATACACTGGGAATGATGAGGGTGGGGCAGAAGTAGGTTTACAGTTGTGAGTACATGAAACACAGATTTTATTCTTGTATCATTATTAATTATTGTATTACTTTCCATACAAATGACTGCAAAACTGCCTTTGCACACCCCCTGTATTTTGGAGGTCAGGCTACACGGTGCCCAGGAGGACCCTCAGCAAAGGGCAGGTGGCGGTGAACACCGCAGCGTGCCTGCTGAGCCGCTGTGAAAAGAGCATAGAGCGACAGTGAGCCCACAGTCCTCCCGGCAGCTGGCAGGACCAGGGGGCCGGCCCTCTCCCGTCTCCCGCTTCGCTCGCTCTGCTGCCCGGCAGCGTCTCCTCCAGTCCCTCCTGCACTCCATGCACGCTCCGGCCTTGGTCTTCTTCGCGGTGAGGCCTTCCCTGGCCCACTCTCCACTGTCCCCATGTCTCTCATGGATACAGGGGTTTGGTCGTATTATTCACTTCTGGATCCCCTCACCTACCAGAGCGGCCAGCATGTAGTAGGACGATGGAGAAATGGATGATGATGACGGATGATGGATGGATGACATGGATGGGCGGATACATAAATAAGTGGTTAAAGTAAGAGTATACTCAGTGGTACTTCTCCTATAGCCCTGAAATCATGCTCTGAGTGTGAGTTCCCCACATTCCAGAGAAAGCCACAAAAGTGGGGAACAGACCCCGGGCCTACTGAAAGTGGCTGCAAAGGGTCTGTTTCCGGGCAAACCATCCCAGTGCCAACAAAAGACTGGCTGGGATGAGCGTGCAGAAAGGAGGGGAACCCCCTCCCCAGGCCCCAAGTTCACCCCTGCCCTGCACCCACCCCCAGGCTAAGGCATTTGGCACGCCAGAACTAAGGAAAAGAGAACTGGGGGGAGGTGCCAGGGTGGGGATGAGGGGGGTTGGTAAGAAGCTGGGAACATTCCTTGGCAGGTGGAATGGGGAAACTGAGACAGATGAACAAACCAGCCAAGCAATTCACAGCCAGAGGCAGAAGCCCAGGGCAAAACTGGTGACCTTCCCTTCCCTGGTTCACTGGTCAGGTGGTTCAGACCTGGTGCTGGCCAATCAGTGGAGACCACGACCCTGAAAGGGCACACCTGGAAAAGCTGATGAATGTTCTATTATATTCTCCCCTAAGACCTCCCCTAAACTCCCAGCCTTTAAAAACCCTCAAAACACATACAAGAATCAATCAACGAATGCATAAATAAGTGGAACAATGAATAAATCTCTCTCTCATTAATCAATAAATTAAAAAAAAATCCCAGCTCTCACTCTCCTTCCCGGGACCATGCCCATGCCTTTCCCTCCCCCCTCCTTCCCCCACAGGTGAGCATCTCCTAAACTCTAAGGGACCCCACCAGACTTGCAACCAGGGAGCAATGGGGACAGTAGGAGCTTGTCCCAGGCTGACCCCCTGAGCCTGTCCCCAAGGCCCCCTTTCCTCGACTCTCCAGTGAGCCGACAGCGGCCTGCCTTGGCTCACTGCTTTCACAGACGTTTCTACAGAGCCAAAGCAGAGCACCGGCCAGTCTCACTCCTGTTGTTTTTCCCCATCCTAGGCCTTTCCTCGTCTCACTGCCCCCAGCTTTAATAAACGTCCTCTCAAAATCACCTGGGCTCATGTGAAGTCTTTCCTGTACAAAGTCAAGAACCCACACGCTACTGGCTGGCTCTACGCAGACCCACCCCAGGCCTGGTTCCCTTTCTGGTTACAGAGAGAGGTGACCAGGGCAGGTCAGGGAGCTGGGAGATTCTGGGAGTCCCATGGACACCGGAA
This sequence comes from Trachops cirrhosus, assembly GCA_028533065.1. Taxonomy (NCBI): domain Eukaryota; kingdom Metazoa; phylum Chordata; class Mammalia; order Chiroptera; family Phyllostomidae; genus Trachops; species Trachops cirrhosus. The sequence continues at coordinate 23,169,568 of CM052550.1, read as the reverse complement.
GGAAGCAGGTCCTGCGGCAGCTTCCCAGTGTCTCACTCAGTAGGGTTGGCTCCAGGGTGAGCAGAGCCCAGCAGGAAGGTCGGGGGCGGGGGCACAGCGGGAGGGTGCTGGGGAGGGGGAACACGCCTGGGGAAACTTCCTGTCTTCCCTAACCTTGCATGGTCTCCCCAAAACTGCACACTTGGGTGCAGTTTTTGAACACACCGTGGCCAGAGAAGCAACAATGACCAAACAAAGACAAGGACAGCACCAGTGAGGCACACATGTCCCTTTCCACCTTCACCCACCACTGGAGCAGGAAGGGACTCAGAAAAGGGAAGGGGAGGGAAATGAACCTGAAATTGCATGTGAGCCTCCAGTTTTGGAGTGGCCTGGACATTTTGCTACTGCAGGTGTCTTTCTTAAAAAAGTAGAAGGAGCCCTAGCTGGTGTGACTCAGTGGACTGAGCACCAGCCTGCGAACCAAAGGGTCACTGGTTCGATTCCCAGTCAGGACACATGCCTGGGTTTCGGGCCAGGTCCCCAGTAGGGGGCATCCACGAGGCAACCATACATGGATGTTTCTCTACCTCTCTTTCTCCCTCCCTTCCCCTCTCTCTAAAAATAAATAAATATATATTTTTTGAAAGTGGAAGGAAAGATTTTAGAGAATAAGGTTCAGAGACAAAGGAAAGGCCACTGCATACATGTGCTCCACCCAGTCCTGCCCGCAGCAGCGGTAGGTCTCCCTCTCTTCCCTGCCGAGCCGCCAAGGATTACCTGAGCTTGGCAAAGCCTTGAGACGCCGCCTGGCACCAGGAGGGTCACAGTAAATGTTTGTCGAAGGAAGGGACACTGGAAACAAAACAAAGGAGCAAGGAGTGTGGGGCGGGAGGGGTCAGTTGGAGGGATCCTGCGCCCCTTGGAGCTCCCGTGGGGGAGGGCCACGGAAGGAGCCTGGGCTGTTTTATGACAAGGATCTCCGAGACTGCGAGAGAGGAGCTGAGTCTGGGGGGCAGGGGCGGAGGCCGGCTGGAAGGTTGCATGGAGCCCTCCCCGTCGTCTACCCTGCCCGGTCGCTGGGTCCGGCTCTGGAGCAGGGCCAGGCCTGCAGAACCCGGGTCAGTGCTCTGAGCCTCTCTCCACCCTGCAGAGCCTTCCCAGCCCCGGGGTCTCCAACAGCTGCAACACGTGCCTAGGAAAGCCAGGTTTCCTTGGCAACCTTGACGTCATGGACCTGGGGTCCCGGAACGTTGCCTCCCGCCCCCGTCCGCGGGCTTGGCGCAGCCCGGGCGGGGATCTATAGCAGCTGGGACCTCTGGGGCGTTGGAGCTGCTAATCTGCGCTCTGATTTGTCCTGTCCTGGGCACCAGGAGCAGACAGGTGTGAGCCAGGACAGCCAGGTCTCACCTGCTTGCCCCCCCACCGCGATTCCCTTCCTCCAGCCCCTTTGACCTCAAATTGTTCTCAGCTGGCCGCTTGCTAAACAGACCTTTCTTCCTGTTTCATTAACAGGAAGCCCCCTCCCAAGGAAAATGCGCATTCTAATAGGAGCGTGGGAGGTGACCTGCCGCCCTCTCTCTCCTACTACCCATCTGCCTCCCTCTGATCCATTCCACAACAAAGCCAGGGGATTATTTAAACAACTCCCAAAGTATCACAGAGCCCCTCCCCCCACAGCGCTGGGACAAAGACTTAAGGGCCTTGCCTCTCCCTCCTGATGCTCACTCCCCACCCCCCGCCCCATCTAACAGCCAAGTGCCAGGCGCTGCCACAGGACCTCGGCGCCTGCTCTTCCCGCGGCCCTAAAGGCTGTTCCCCCGACTGCCCTGCCCTCCCCTTGGGCGGCTCATATTCGGCTCCTCATTTTCGGCTCTTTCTCCAAGCCTAGGCCCTTGAGCTCCGCGCTGCCTCTCCAGGCAGGCGGCACTCGAGTCCGCACCTCCCTTTAGCTCTCCGCCGCTGGCGTGCCAAGTGGTGTGGGGTTCTTTGTCTCAGGCTGCCTCCTCCCGCAGACGCTGTGTGGCGGAGGACGGTGTTTGTTTTACTGGTGTTCACCCGAGTCTCCCTCCAGTCGGTGCCTGTGGGGATGTAACTCACATACCCTACGATGCACCCGACTGTACAATCGCATGGTTTTCAGTATATTTGCAGAGTTGTGCAGAGGGCGCCACAGCCAACTTTAGGACATCTCCATCACCCCAAAAAGAAACCAATGCCCTTGAGCGCTCACCTCCCTGACCCCCACTTCCTCAGCCCTAAGACCACTGATGAACTCGTCTCCACAGAGCTCCCTTTCATGTGACCGGAATCATGTGGATTTTTCGTGACTTCTTTCACTTAGCACTGTGTTTTCAAGGTTTAACCAACACACTTTTGCCCAGTGAATGGACGAATGGGTGCTTTAGTGAATGAAAGGCTACGGGAAGCAAAAGAAGGTGCTCTCCTGGGGGCATGGCAGGCAGGACCACAGGCCCTGGGCCCACCTCCGGGTCCAAAGGGTACAGAAGTAAGCGCTGAGTGAGGCCTTGGCCAGGGGGCGTCTGGAACACACGTGGTTGTCTTCCGCCCCAAGTCAGGGATGCAGTCCCGCTGCCCACGCCTGACTCAGGCACAGGTCAGGTGCGCAGCTCACTGCCCTCACTGTTTATTCAGCAGGGCTGCGGTCCCTCCTCCACACCCGTTTTCCATCCATCCATCCATCCATTCGCAGTCCACAGAGATGCACGGTTACGGGCGTCTTTCTCTGGTAAATGGGCACACGGCGAGGCCAAGTGAGGTTCACAGTTGTGAGTGCCCGTGACACAGAGTTTATCCCTGCATTATTACTTATTAAGTTACTGCATTATTTTCCACGTGAACAACCGCAAACCTGATTTTTCCCAACCCTGTATGCTCTTCTTTTTTAAAATCCAATTAAAATAGACAGATGTTTGCTTTTGAGCGGGACTGGCAGCTCAGCTCCTCAGTTCTGGGAGACCCCCCCCTCGGGGAGCCTTTCCTGACCGTGGGCCTCCCACAGTCAGCTCTGCGGTGGGCTCTCAAACCCTGCCACCCAAGCGAAAACTGCTTTATCCCTGCACAAATGCTACTTCCGGTCGGGGCCCTTTGCTGCTGCTCCCCACGCCCTCCACGCCCTCCACGCCCTCCCCGCCCCCACTGCCCCGGCTCTGGGCTCACGGACGTTCCAGCACTGTGCCGTCCACATGAGAGCCACTGGCCCCTGAGCGCTGGAGATGGGCTGGAAGTACAAAGCACACACCGGCGTTTCAAGACTGCACATGAACAAGAGAGAAAGAAGGTAAAATATCTCAATAATTTTTGTATTGATTACATACGGAAAAGATAGTATTTTGGGTATGTCAAGTTAAAGAGAATGTATTATCCAAATTAGTTTCACTTGTTTATTTTTACTTTTTAAGATGTGGCTAGTAGAACGTTTCACATTATCTATGTGGCTTGCATTGTATTTCTGTAAGAGCTCTGGTGCCAAACAGCCACCCGGCAGTGGGGAGCTCGCAACCCCACACCAGTGATGGATACTGCTGAACCCCAGGGCTGTGAGGGGCTTAAGACGCCTTATGGCAGCCCCTGGGGAGGGGGCCCAGAGAGGATCTGCTGTGAGGGAGGATCCTGTGCCCTGGGAACCACTGAGATTCCAGGGTCCCATTTTCTGAGCCTCTTCCCCCACAAGCCCCTTCTTCCTGGCAAATCAGAGAGGAGACACCAGTCTCGTGTTTGAGGGAAACAGCTTGCTGGTCCTGCCGTTACATTCAGAGGAAAAACAAACAGCCAAGAGGGTTTTTTTTTTTTTGCCAGGAGCTTGGTAGGAACCTTCCAGACCATCCTCAGCCTCTGGCTTCTGTGGGATGACCAAAAGTGCTTTGTTTCTGGATGTGGCTCCGAAGGGCAGGTTCAATACACTGATGAGTAGGTCGGGGCCACATGGCTTCCCGCCCCCTTTGAACCTGGGGCGAGCTAGCCCAGGCTGGCCTCCCTCAGCCTTAGAGTGGGAGCAGGAGGGAAGGCCAGCATGAAGTTCTCCAAGCCCCATCGAAACCTGGAGAGAGTGCACTGCAAAATAAGGCAAAGTCACACATCCTGCCATGTACGGCTGTGCAGTTGTGCATTGCACATGGGTGCCTGCCACAGGTAAGGGAGTTTGTATATTTATGTCAACGTCCCAGCAGATGGCAGTCTAGTGTTTTGAGGAGGGGACACTCGGGGAACCGGTTCACCAAGAGGCTGTGTAAGGATGGACGGACGAGAATGGCTCTGATAGAAGTCACGATGTCACTGGCACCACACCCTCCAGAGCCCAGCCAGAGATGAGCAGCAACCGCATTTTCTTTAAAAAAAATTCTTTTTTGATGATGCCACTTAAGAAAATCGAGACTAAATTATAACATAGAAGAAACCAGTTTACTGTGGCATTTACAGCACTGGCAAAGTATTGTGTGACCACCACCCGCATCTAGTTCCAACCAGTTCCCATCACTTTGCAGTAAAACCCTGTTCTCACTGAGCAGTTGCCCCCGGCCCCCGGTACACGTCAGTCTGCTTTCTCTCTGTGTGTTCAGACGTTTTCTATAAAGGAAATCACACAATAAACGGTCTTTTGTGTCTGGCTTGTTTCACTTACGTAGGCTGGGTTTTCACGGCTCACCCGTGCTGGAGCTGCGTCCCTACTGTGCTCCTCGGATGGGTGGGTGACGGTTCATTGTCTCTGTGCACCACTTCTACTCACCAGTTCACTCACTGCTGGATACTTGGGCTGTTTCCACTGGCTGCCGCTTTAAAGTTGATGTGTGAACACATACTGTAAGCTACACAAATCTTAAGTGTGGAGTTCTAGAGTGTATAAGCATCTCTGTACCCGCCAGCCAAGATGGAGGGCACTGTCATCACCCAGAAGATTCCCTCCTACCTTCCCAGTCATGACAACCCCCCCGCCCCCACAGAGATAACCACTACTGGGACCTCTATAATCACAGAAGACTTGTGCCGGTTCGTGGACTTTATGTAAATGGAATCATACAGCAAACCCTCACTTATGTCTGCTCCTCTCACACAGCGTAATGTCTATCCAGTTAATTCACGTCATCGTGTGTATCAGCTGGTTCCTTTCCTCTTGCTCTGCAGGACACCGGCACATGAGTGTGTCGCTGTGTACGCATGCATGCTCCTGTTGATGGGGACCCTTGCGAGTTCCACCATATGACTGTCTGTCCCACAGTGCGTTCACTCACTCTCGTTAGTGGACTTTTGGGTTGTTTCTACTTTGGGGCTATTATGAGTAATGCTGCTATAAACACCCGTCGGTGTCTTCCGGTGGACACATGAGCGCAGTTCTCTGGGGCACACACCCGGGAGTGGGCGTGCAGGGTCACAGGGCGGGCAGATGTTTAGCTTTAGTGGGTACACTTTCCAAAGCAATTGAACTGATTTCCACTCCCACTAGGAATGTTTGAGAGCTTGTCAGCCACCACCCCACCTCTGAAAATGGGTGCAAGCCACTTCTCGGGCACCTAGGTGCAAAAACCTTTTGGCTCGGCTGGGAGGTGCCTCTGCAGCTGAGCTCAGGACCTGCTGACCTTGCAGTGTCCTTGGGGGATTCCCAGCCTGTCACAGATCTCCCTCTCCAACCTGTCCCTCAGTCCCCTGGCGTGATTAGTCATTGTCTTTGTCTGGGCTTCCCCTGCAGCAGGCTCTGAGATTCCAGTACAGGCAGCTTAGGTGGGAAGTGGTCCCAGGAAACATGAATGGGACCACAGGAAAGTGGGGGGTGGGGGAAAAGGGCAGAGGTTCAACAAGCAAATGGGCCCTGGGGGGCAGCTGGAGACTGGTCCCAGGGAGGCAGTCCAGGAGCCAGAGGGGCGGGGGCAGGGCCCTGGCGCGCCAGCCCTGCTGCCTGTTCTAGGTGCTCACAGCCTGCCAGGCAGAGAGGCCAGGGCACTGAGTGCCATCCTGCCTCCTCGCTGGCCCTCCTTTCATTCCGATCACCGAGTTCTGCAGTTTCACTCTTAAGCTTCTCTTGAGTCTCACTGTGTACATGGTCCCTGCCCTGGTCCTAGCTCAGCTCCATCCATTCACCAGTCAGCAGTGGGGAGATCTTCCCATAAGGACTGGTTATCAGCTTGTCTCGGTCCCCTTGCTGACCTTGACCAAGAGACCCAGCCCCTCCTGGCCTCCACTTACCCATTCTCTTTTTGACACATCAAGTTGCCTCTTGGGAATGTCTGGGTGGGTGGTCCTAGGTTTCTGAACTTGGAGAACCCTCTAGGCACCAGTCTGTAGCTCCTAGGAAACTCGGAGTCTCAGGCCCACCCAGACCTGAAGAATCAGAATCTGCGCATTCGAGTCCGGCAGGTGGGGAGAAGGCACACTCATCGGAGGCGCTTCTGTGGGGCCCTGCTGCACAGCGGTCCACATCCACGGCAGGGACTCTCTCCTGGGGGGTGGTTGTGTCCCCCGGAGACCACGGGCAACATCTGGGGACATTTCTGGTTACAACTGGGGGTGGGTGCCCCCGGCAACTAGTGGGTTCAAGCCAGAGTGCTGCTCAACATCCCACGGTGCCCAGATTGGCCCCAAATGTCAATAGTGCTGAGGATGAGACCCCATGGACCCCCAGGAGAGGGCACCCAGGCTCTGCGGTGAGTCCCAACTCTCGACCTAGGTCTTGTTATCCTGCCCGCCCCCTCCATGCCCCGTGAGACCCCCTGGAAGCCACACAGAAAGGCCACATGTCAATGAGTCACTTACAGTTTATTTTTGCCTGAAAGTATTTCACATCTCTGAACACAGCTACGTGACAGTAGTATAACCATCAGGGAAAGCAACAGTGCGAAGGGAAAAGGTGGCATGTCTCAGTTCTTCTCTTTGTTTTCCTTTAAAAAAAATTTTTTTTTTTTTTGCTTCTGCTTTTTCCCGCACCAGAGTGCTGTAAAGTATGGGACTGGAGGGGGAGAGAATAAAACCAAACGACGGAAAACAACAAAAACGGAACACAAAACGGAACACTCACACGCACACGAAATAAAACCTGGCACGTAAAATGAATTAAGACTGAAACCCAATTTCTTTTTTTTTCCTTTTTTAAAAAAATGAGGGCATAGTCGGGGGGTAATAAAGTCTACCTAGCAAAGTATAAAACGACAAAAGCATGGTTTCCATTGAATAAGATTAAATATATATAAAACAATTACGTTGACTGGGGGTTGGGTCTGGAGGTGCTGGAGGGGGCGTATTTGTGCTAAAACAACAGAAAAAGGGGCTTGGGGGAGAGGGGACCCCAAGTAAACTGTAAAGGGGCTGTTCTGTACAGTGAGGGCTTGTTACGAAAAAGCCGACTGTTTATAAAAGAAACAGAGGTGGTTGTCCTCAGGGTGGGTGGGGACAGAAAGGTGTCTGCGCAGCAGTGGTCACATTCGGGGGAGGGGGGTGGTCGGGGTGGAGGTGACGTCTCTCTCTTCTCCCAGGAGACCATGCAAGGAGGCAGCATGCGTGAGGAGACCACGGGGAGCACAGGAGGGTGGGGAGGCCACAGGTCGCAGTGTCAGTCAGGGACAGGGACAGCAGAGGCCACCAGAGGTGGGAGCTCTCCAGGGAAAGGGTGGGGGCAGCTCTTCTCCAGGGATGGGGGGACGACAGGTTAGCGCCCCCCCACTCCAAATGTGTAAAAGGGTGGAGAGAAAGCCGGGCCTCGGAGGAGCGAGACTGCGATGTGGGATTGCCGCACTTCCTCCCCAGCCTGACCCCCGCCCTGTGAGGGAGTTGGAGACATCAGGGAAATGCACAGGGGTAGGTGGGGAGACAGAAGGACTGACGCGGAGAGAGCATTAGCATATAGAATCCATGACTTAAAAAGTAATTAATTTTCCAAGGAGGTTCTTTTTTTTGTCTGTTTCCTTTAAAAAAATAACAATACTACTACCACTACCCCGACAGCCGACTGGTTTATACAGTACTAAACGCCAGGGGCGGGTGGGCGGGCAGGTGGGCAGGAGGGCGGGTGGGCGGGTCAGAGACTTCATAAATAAGAGGCAGGTCCCAGACCTGCAATTTGACAACATTTCTTAAATAGGCGCATTATTTAAATCTTATGTACAACAAGAATCACTTTGCATAGCAATGGCGAGGACACAGGATGGGTGGGTGGGATGACGGGACTGGACCTTCTTGTCCCAACTGCAGGGAGCTCTCAGCAGGAGCCTTGGAGGAAGAAAGTGTCCTTCTCGGCCCTGGAGGCCCATCGGGTCGTGTGATGGTGGCATCGGAGTTGACTTTCCCCACATGGCATTAAACACAAAGGCAAAGAAAATCCACAAAGGGTCCCCCCTCCCCAAGCCCCCCACCCATCCCCTCCCCGACCCGCTGATGCTCCTCTGGTTGCTACAAAGTCCATTTGAGATCAGGTCAAGGTTCCAATTATGAAGCTAAGAGAATTAGGCGGGGGCTGGGCGTACTTATGAACTCCCTCCCCACCCCCTCCCCCAGCGCCCTCTGCCCCCAGAAAGACTCCCCCATCTATCTCACAGCCAGGATGCTGGGGTGGGACCCCAGGACTGGCCGCTCTACGGCTAATTAGTCAAGAGTTATGTGTTGCCGTTGCAAACTCCTTCCTGCCGAGTGGAGCTTCACCAGGCCTCTGTGTAGCGGACGTCCACCTCCTTCAGATTGGGGAGCTTGGCCTGCGAGGGAGCAAGAAGGATCCGGTCCCTTCCAGAACCCAGCTGAGCCCTCCCCGCCCTGCCGCTACCTGGAGCTCAGATCTGGGTGACTTCAGAAAGAACACAGGGCGGCTGGGGTGTTTCTGGCCCCAAGGAAAGCAGGCCGCTGGGCACTCCGTGTCCCTGCCTCAGAGGGGATCTGGATCACCCGCTGGCTGCATGGCCTTGCACAACCCTCCCCCACACAACCTCTTGGAGCCTCAGTTTCCTCACCTGTGGCGCAAATCTAAGTCCAATCCCAGACTCACAGGACGATGCTAGGGTTTAAATACTGACCACACGGAGATCCCACAGCGCCCTACCCTACAGGACGCCCTGTGCTTACAGAAGGGCGCCAGTCTCACTTAACTATTGCTTGTATCCTCATCATTCTCACAAATAGGGCGAATGAAGTGGGGCCACCTTCAGCTGCTGGTACTGGGGGGTCGGTGGAGAGCCTTGCACTTGCTATTCCTCAAGGCAGCGTCCTGCTCTCCATGCCTGACACCCAGTCGCTCTTACTCTCTTCCTCCTTTTATAAATAGTTGGCTTTTTCCTGACGAGCCTGCAGGTGCAGAGAACCTGCAGACCGTCTCCCGCCTCTACTCCCCCCACTTTCCACTTCCCTGCGCACTGGCCAGTGAGCTCTTCTCCCACACACAGTTCCTCACTGCTGCTCTGCTGTGCTCGACGGCCCCCGGCGGCCCCCCACTGCCGGGGCACAGCCACTCATGGGGCCTGCCCTCACCAGGATGACACTGTAACAAACATTTAGGCCAACCTTTCAAAATTAGGAGACTACACAGGAGAAGCTAGATTTCCAGGTTCTCTTGAAAACAGGAGGCCCAGGCTGGGCTGGGCAGTGCACTCTACCTGGCCTCCCCGAAGGCAGGCGGTCTCCAGTCCTCCCTGAGTCTCTGCCACACAGAGGCTGGGCGTCACTGGCCAGAATCACCCAGCTAGTACCACGTGTCTCCCAAATGCTTGAAAATAAAATGCCCACTGAAAGCGACTTCCTCACACGTGGCTTACTACAGTCCCTTCCAGCTTGGTCTCATCAACGTTTAGTTCTCTGGCATGCTGAACTCAGGGATGCTCGAAAACAGCACTTCTCCAGCTTCTGGGAGCACAGGGGTCCGTGGGGGTGGTGTTCAAATGCTCATCTGGACACAGCAGGTCTGGGGGGCCCTGGAGTTGGCATTCCTGACAAGCACCCAAGTGAGGGTGATGGTGCTGAGCTCTGAACCCTGTGGGTGGGCACCCAGGCTGGCTCTGCCCTGGCCCATCCTGTACCCTGGTCTCCCCTCTGCATGTCCCTTGTGCCCAGCTGTCTCTTTTGGCCTGTGTGGAAAACTCCTTCTCAAGACTCCCTTTTGTGAAGACCCTTCTGCCTCAGTAACTGGAGTTGGCTGCCTCTTCCCTGCTGGCCCCCAAGCCCTGTCCCGTCTGTTAGCTGTGCTTCCTCCTGACCACAGATTAGCCAGCTGCACCTCAGTGTCCCCATCCCCAGCACGGGCCTGACACACAGTAGGTACTCTACAGGTGACTGGAGGCTTTGCCAGGGAACAAGTCCTGGGCCACAGGTATGGCTGAGCTGGAGGTGGGAGACGACAGGTGAGGCCTTCCTGAAGGTGGGCCTCAGCCAAGAGCTGCCGAAAGGTCCCCTCCAAGCAGCTTCCAGGGTGTTCCCAGCAGGTGCTGGCATGCTCCTGGCCCATCCGTGGTTCCTGGCTCAGCCCTTCCTTCCCAGCGTGCTGGCTCTCTCCGCGGCCCCGTGCACTCCTTTTGGGGCACTGGTACCGAGCCCAGGCTGACAGGGTGGCAGGAGGCTGCTGAAAGCCTAGTCCCTCTAATCCCCCACTCCCAAGACCAAAGTCCACTACCCATGGTCTCTTCCTTTCCCTGATTTCATCTGTCCAGCCTGGCTCCCACTGTGTGGCTGCACCAGTCCTGCTTCTGTTCTTGCTCCTGCTCCCCCTCAGAGAATCTGTTTTCCATCTAACAGCCTGAACAAGCTTCACACAGCATAACTCACTACCCTGCTTAGACGCTCAGGCTCTCCACTGAACCTGGATGAATTTCAGAGTCCTTCCAGGACCTACGCGGGAGTATGGTTTGCCCCAGTCTATGCTCTTTCTCATGTTCCAGTCACATTTGCTACAGTCAGTTCTTGCAACCCTCTCTGCCCTAGGACCGATGCACGGGTGCTTCCTCTTGCCCCTGCATCCTTGGCTTCTTACTCTGGGGTCTCAGCTCAGGAACTGCCCCGACCCTCCCATGCCAAATAGGCCACCCCTGCTTCCAATCCACCAGTTCCCTGTTGGCTTGCTCTTTATCACTTCTTTCCACCTGCCAGTCTTTTCTTTGCTGGCTTATCTGCTGGTGTTAACAGTCTTTCCTCCTGGAGAGAGAGCTCATTGCACCCAAAGCACCCCTATCTGGATGTTGGCTGGAGGAAAGAAAGAAGGATGGAATGAATTACCTTCAGATCTTCATAGGTGTCAGCCGAGAGCTTGGTGCTGTTCATGTTTAAGCTGCAGAGACTCTTCATGGCTGGGCAAGAACAGACAGACACAGTCATTAGGTCGGGGAGCCCAAAAGGGGCAGCTACAGGTAAGAGATGGTCAAGTTGGGGGATGGATTGCAGAGGTCAAGGTCCCTGCTTAGGAGATGGCAAGGAAGGGGCCCAGCTGGGGGGCCACTCGGTACAGAAAGTCTACTTCAGGCATGTGCGGGTCTAAACTGGGCCCTCGTTCTCGCCCTGCCCTCTGAGCCTCCATCTCTTCTGGTCCCTCTGGCTTGTCCCTCCACTGCCCAGACCAGATGTCTACAGAACTCAAGATGCCTCACCCCAGACCATCCCTGATGGAATGGGCCTCACCCTCCCTTCAAGGGAACCCCGGAAGCTGATTTAAGCCCTTGGCTTCTCATGAGCAAGCCTCAAAAAACTCTGCATCAAGAGTTGTCCAGAGAACCTGTTAAAGACATGAACTTCCTGTCCCAGTCCCAGAGACCTGATGCCAGAGGCCGGGGCGAGGCCCAAGAGTCTGCATTGTTACCTGGGGGCCCCCACCCACATGGTGTGACTCCAATGTCACTGACAGAGAAGCGGCTCCAAATCTCATCCTCTCTGCCTTCCATTCACCCTGTTGCTGGCCCCCACCCCCTCCCAAGCCCTCCAGATTTGCCAATGACTTTGTCGAAGTCATGGCCACTGTCCAGCAGGCCTCCCTATTGACCAACTCCTACGCATCTGCCTTCCACACTCAGATCCGATCACGTCCCTGGACGCCTTCCTCAATCCCTCCCAGCTGAGCACACGGCCTCCGATCTGAACCATGGGGCTGACACGGGAAATACAGACCCCCCAGGCTCAATGTCACCCAGGGTTTTCGTTCAGTAGCTTGGGGTTGGGTTCCGAAACTGTCATTTTGAGGCTCCTTGAGTGGCTATTGTGGGGCTCCTTCTATTAGTGCTGCGCTTCTCAAACTTCAACGTGCCAGGAATCACCCAGGCACGTTTCAAACAGCAGTTCCTGAGTCAGCAGGTCTGGGGTAGGGCCCGAGAACCTGCACTTCTAACCAGCTCCCAGGTGACAGCTCAGGCGCACCGGGGAGCACAGTAGCAATGTCCTGGAGCACTTGCCTTGAACTTGGTCCCTTGACGCTATTACAGCATGAGGAGGGTATGGGCTTAGCTGGACTCATTTTTTGTTTTTCCATTAAAATTTAAGCTCCATGAGGGCAGGGATATTTCCTCCCCCATTTTGTTCCTACCACCGAGAATGGTGCCAGGGACACAGTAGGTGCCCAAAAAACACTTGTGACTGAATGAATCTATCCCAGCAGGTAGCACGGTGCATGGTGCCAAGGTGAATGAATGAGTAAATGGATGAAAGGATAGAAACGGGCCTCACCCACCCTGGCGGTCCCTTCAGTACTCACAGCTGAGGGCCAGCAGGCCAGCATCAGTGACAGGCGTCTCGCACAGGTTCAGCACCTGGAGCATGGTGAGGTGTTCCGACAGGAGGCGCAGGCCGGCGTCTCCGAACTGTGGGGCACAGAAACTCTCAGCCCTGGGGGCTGACTTTGGCGCCCGGAGGCACCCTAGGAAAGGACCTCAAGGCCGGGGCAGCTGTGGAGGGAAGGATGGGGGCAGAGCCCAGCTCTGAGGCCCACAGCCCTCCCAGCCTCAGGGTCTGTTCTCACTTCTCTCCAAAGCCTCAAATGCCTCTCCCGACCTGGGTACCAATCTAGCTTCTGCTGGTGGGACGTGGGTCTGGCAGGGGCCCTCCCTGCATGTTGGTTTAGCCACCTATCAAGGAGGGCTGTGAACAGGAAGTGAAGTAGCCTCTCCCTGGGCAGGACAAGGGGAGGACAGGGGGTTGGGCCCAGAAGGCAAACTGACGGGAATGCCGAGTTTTATTCTATACAGTGTGAGTGACGGTGGGGCCCAAGCATCACAGGTGTGAAGTGGAGACCCCCCATGCGCATCCACGCTAAATGCTTAACAGAGCAATCGATACAGAGCACTGGCAGCAAGCAGGGTGGTGCCGTGGTCATTACTGCAAGGAAGAGGCCCACAGCCACCAACAAGCACAGGAGGCCCTGCCTTTCAGCACTGCCTGGCACGTGTCTGCCCTGGGCCTCGGCAACTCCAACTGTGAGATGGGCCGCTGGGCTTCATACAGTTCTAGGCCTTCTCTGACCTCTGGAAGTGGCAACTGAGCAAGGGAGGGGTATGGTAATCAGTGACAGGGCCGTGGGCCCTGGGCAGAAAGGCCAGCCACGGAGAAGGGTGCACGGAAGAGAATACAGGGAGCAGCGTGCAGAGCGGGCCACAGGTACCTGAGTGGACCACAGGTTCAGCTGCTTGAGAGAAGGCAGTTTGATGAGGTGCTCAGCGCAGGCACTGGTTACATTGGTGAAGGCCAAACTGAGGTTCTCCAGGTTTCCGAAGGAGCCAGAGCTCAGCAAACGAGCCAAGTCTGCATCCTGCAAACAGAGGGCAGGCGGGGCCTTAGGGGCTGCCAGGAACTCCCCAAGACCCTGAGCCATCCCACGGCCCCTCCCCATCTCCTCTCCCTTGCCCCACAGAGAGCCGTTTCAGGGGGTGGCAAATCCCCAGGAGCTAAGGGGACATGACTTGGTGGGTTGGGCCAAGAAGAGTGTCAGGGAGGGAGGGGCTGTCCCTGTGGGTGGCAGCTGCCAGGTGGAGGAAAGAGCCTTCAGTGCTGTGACTCATACCCTGAGTCACTAACTGGGGTGTTCCAAAGCCAAGTGCTTCCCACAGGTGTGTGTGTGTGTGTGTGTGTGTGTGTGTGTGTGTGCAAGGACACACTCCACTCTCCCAGGCAGCAGCCTGTACACATTTCCCATGGGGGAACACACACATGGCACCCCCTGGACTCTCAGGACTGTGAAAGCTGACGAATATCTAGCCCCAGACTGTGAGGCTGTTGAGGTGAAGATCCATTCTCCCTTCCATCTCAGTGACAGAATTCTTGGGTTGTAGCTGCCACCTGGTTGTCCTCAATTAACGCTAATTTTTCAGCTGGCTGGGGCCATGTGCTAAATCTGGGCAAGGATATGTAAGTATACGTGTTGAGTGGAACTTCCATGAAGTTCCTTAAAGGGAAGGGTCATGTTCATCTTTGCCTCTTCCTTCTTCCTGCTGGCTGTTATGCAGACATGATGGCTGGAGCTTGAGCAGCCTCTTTTAGACCATGAGGTAGAGGCCCTGTACCAAGGATGTAGGGCACCAGGATATGAGAAACTAAGATCCCTTGCAAAATGGGGATGGTTAGAGGCACCAACCTAAGCAGGTTGTTATGAGGATAAAGGACTTAACACAGTATCTGGTACATAAATGCTCAATGTACCATTACCAATTAGCTATTAACTAATGAGCTATTACCATTGTTGACAATAACTGATAACATATTAACATTAATAAACAATAATCTTTTTCACAATGTTCGGTTTCCTCCTTAAAAAGCTGGTTGTTCAAGTACTGTGGGGTTTTAGTTCACCTCCCCCATCGCCTCCCCCAGACAGTGCCATGCCCAGCAGAGAAGGTCAACCCACCTGAACCCCCCCACCTGGCCCCGAAGAGACAACAAAACCAACTCACTGTGGACTTGGAGGGCAGTGTTAGCCTGGTGGGCCCGCCTTTCCTTTGCTGCAATAGAGACCAGGTTGATTATGACCCCTTCTTTCCCGAGTTTCCTCCCCACACCCCCACCGGCATTAACACCACGCAGGGTTCCATTTTTATTTCTTGGTTGTAGAAGCCAACACAGTGGCCTTGGTCTCAGGGGCAGACCCAAGGCAAGGTTTGAGCACAGGTGGTTCATTCCAGAGGTGATCCCAGGAATCAGGGGAGTGGGGAAGTGAGTCCACGAAGGCCCCTAGTGGAAGGTCTTGCTATCAGCCCAGCTGCCTCTGGGGACCTCTGGGAAGTGGGGGAGGAGTCATGTCTCAGAGCGACCCCTCCTGCATGGTAGGGGAGCTGCAGTGTTCACAGACCCGCTCCCCTTAGTCAGTGGCTAAGGGGCTGCTTTAGGAGACCAGGGGTGTGAACTCCCCACCTCTTCAGTTCTGCTGTGCATGCATGTGGACAGAGATGTGCTGGCATGGAAAGTCCAGGCCCCATGCACTGAAGTGGGATGTGCAGATGTGTGGCAGGGGGCGGGCACAGACAATGGCTTTGGGGGTGAAACAGGACGCAGTCCTGGCCAGGACCTCAATGAGCTGTGTGACTTCAGGCCACTGACTTGACCTCTCTGTGCCTGTCTTTGATGATCTGGAAAGTGGTGGGTGCTAATCATGACCTCTTTGGATCTCAGAGGGGACTCAGCAAGACAGAGGTCCCCGCGGGTGCCATGGTCCCGGCCGCTCGCCTTGGCTGGCCAGCTGCGGACTCACCAGCTCCTTCAGCTCCCGCTGCCGCTCACACAGCTGCTCATACATGCGCTTCCCCACGCCGGTGCTCTCCAGGGTTGAGATGATCTGCAGCTGCGTGTCGTTGTTGTCGATGATGTTGTACTCCAGCATCAAGCACAGGATCTGCCGAGGGCATGGGGGGCACGTTATCACCAGCCTGCGGCTCCGGGTGGAGGCAAACAGCCCATCCAGCAGCCCCACATGCCCTGGAAAGGGGGCCTGCGGGTGTTATTTTGAAAATCAGCAGCCCCACTCTCTTGCCTCTGCATTTCTGGCTGTGTGACATCGTGCAAATCACCTACCCCTGCTTCCTGAATCTGTACAACGGGAACACTGGTGTACGCCCAGGTGAGCGCACGGCAAGCAGGCTTTTGGCAAACACACGTAGAAACGATGCACACCAGGCCTGAAGACGAGACACCTCCTCCTATCCCTCAGTGCCTGGCACTGACCTGGAGCCTGGTGAACACGTGCACTGCGCTGCCTCCTGGAGGGCCTCGGGCAGCTGCAGAGGCGCACTCTCCTTCCCAGCCCTCCTTGCCCAGGAGATCCCCTTTCCTTTTTCATTTGCCCAGAAGAGCCAGCCCAACCCTCACACCACCGCCCCTGCTCATGCCTCTTCTAGAAGTCCCCAAACATGGCACTCAGGACGAGCACATGGACTAAACTCCAAACTCCTTACCAGGACCTTTGGGCACCAGTAGGCTCTTCAGGCACGTCCACCTGCATCCCGAGCCTCTTGCCCCTGGACTCACTATGTGCTAGCACCCGGCCTCCCCTGTCCTGTTCCACCAAGCCTCCCGCAGCAGGCCTTGGCGGGTGCAGTCCCCACAACCTGCAAGACCCCACTCCTGCCTCTTGCTAACTCCTCCTCCATCTCAAGTCTCACCATTACACCAACTTGCACGGGACCCTCTGGTGTTTTGATGCTCTTCCCGCTGACAGGAGAAGTCTACTCCTGTCCCCTAGACCACAGCCCAGCCCTGGGGACTGAGTTCTATCAGGCGGAAGGGGCAGTGACACTGCCTGACTTCTGAGGCTAGTTAGGGAAAGCGATATGGCTCCTGGTTGGCCTCTTTGCACAGTGGCTCTGGGAACTCGGGGGTGGGAGGGACAGAGGGGCAGGGAGAGGTGGCATGAGGTGTGTGCTCCTTAGTGGGCGGGAGAGCTACTCCCCCGACTGCTGCATGGAGAGAGGCCTGGGAGACCACCTGGTTGAGTCCTCTCAGGCCAGTGCTGGACACCCAAGTGAAGAAGCCTTGGAGGTGACCTGGCCCAGCTTCCATCTGACTGACCCCACGAGAGACCCAGGGTGAGAACTGGGCAGCTGAGCCCAGTCACCACAAGCTCCGTGAGCAAAATGAGTGAGAATTAATGTTTGAAGGCCCCATTTGGGTTGGTTTGTTACATAGCCACAGACAAACGGAATAAAAACCTCCCCTCAGCGTTTGGACAATGCAGATCCCAGATGAAACTAAAAAACCTGGTCGGTGAAGGCCTCCTGCCCGCTAGGCTCAGAAGGGCTGGGATCGCACCTGCCTGGACCGCTGCCACGTCTCCAGCTCCTACACGAGCTCTGGGCTTGGTGCTCACTCGACAGGGCCCAGGGACCGGGTGAGCCAGCGGCCCCGCCAGGGACTCGGGACGGCTCCTTACCTCCACCATGGTCTGGTTGCCCCTCAGCGCCAGGAGCATGCAGGGTCCCAGCTTGTTTTCTGCCAGGGAGAGCAGGAACTTTTTGGTCTTGTAACAGGAGCCCATGAGGATGTGCACCTGTGAGGAGAGACGGCCCAGGTGAAGGGTGGGCCTGTGTCCCGTGTGAGGGAGGTTTCGAAACCAGAAGACACGGACCAGACCACGCCCTGTCTGGATAGAGAGACCTGACGTGACCACCAGCCCCCCAGGGGGACTCCAAAGACCCCTCCCTGACATGCTCCCACGCGAATGAACCTCAAGGACGTTGTGCTAAGTAGGCCAGTGACAAAAGGCTAAATCCGGTAGGACTGCTCTCCTGTGACAGACCTAGAGCGGTCAGATTCGGGGACACAAAGGAGAACGGCAGGGGCCAGGGCTGGGTGGGGGGCGTGGTGCTCAGTGGGGGCAGTTTCAGTTTGTGAAGATGGAAGTTCTGCAGATGGGTGATGGTGGTGACAGTTGCAGAGCAATGCCAATGTCCTCAATGCCACAGAACTGTGCACTGACGATGGTTTAAGTGGTGAATTTTATATTATGTACATTCCATACATCTCTTCCCCCACAAAACACGCCTCCCTATTGCCTTTGGGACTCTGCTGACATCGGCCCTCTGGGTTCTCAGTCCTGCTGAACCTGGTGGACACTTGGGCAGCCCTCGCTCAGGGAGCAGGGAGGGGCCTGGCCTCACGGGACACGGAATGGAACGGAGCCCTGCCTCCCCTCCCCAAGCCCTCTGTAAGCCCAAAGGTATTCTGAGTGACCCCCAGCCCCAGAAATCCAACAGGCAAATTCTGCTCCATCCTGGGTTAGAAGTGGGGCAGCCATTAAGGTAACTGTGCTTCTTTCAGGAATCTGGAGACGGGGCCCGAGAGCTGGGGCCCCAGCACCTCATTTGCTCTCCCCGACTTCACACGACAGCAAATGCCCACCCACAGCTGGAAATAGTAGCCTCATCAAGAGGACCTCTTCCTCGCCATGCGTTTCCATGGAAATGACGTGCTGCCATCCCCGGGGCTGCCTGCTTCCTTCCTTCCTTCCTTCCATGTGTATTTTTTCTGCTCCATCATTAACCACTCTGGCACACAAATGCAGTTCCTCTGGCTATGAAGCTGCCAGCTCCCCGAAGACTCTCACATAGCGGTTGGGGGGGACCACCGGGTGTTGCCATGGTGAAGCTGTGACATCAGAGGAGCTGGGAGAGGTGGGAGAGGAGGTGCAGGCAGGCAAGGCCTGCACTTCCGGGATGCACAGGGCACTCAGAAGGGACTGTCAGGAAGCAGGTGAGGAGTGGAGAGTGAGTACGTAAGAAAAGGACCTAAAAATAAGCCCCTTTTCAAGGAAGGTTCCACAGGCAGCGCCCCAATGTGTCGTCACTGCAGAAACACCGCTAAGTTCATTGTGGAGAGCTTCAGGAGCAGCTCACCCCGCTGAGTGGCCACCCAGCAGAGATGAGAATAACCACAGCCATCACTTCCGAGCACTGACGTGCGCTGGACCCGACCCTGCATCTACCATCGTGCGTAATCCCCACGGTAACCCCAAGAAGCCAACACTATACTCCCTGTGTTACAGCTGTGGAAATTGGGCCCAGAGAGGCAGGCTACCAGCCCAAGGTCAACAACCTAGTTCGTAGCAGAGCTGCGATCTAAACCAGGTCTGGCTGATATTCCTGCTTCCTCTGGCTTGTGAACAGGCGTGACTGTGGAACTGAGTTGGCTTTGTCAGCAGGTGAGATTCCTGAGGTCGCCGGCCACCTGGAAGAGCACCTGGCCCGGGAGATGGGAGTCTGAGCTCCTCTCAGGAGACAGGCACTCTGCTACTGGAAGGAGTGGCCGGCTCCAGACAGCCTGGGCCTGGGTCAAGGGAGGGACTAGGAGTCGGAAGTCCTGTGTGGCCTCTGGCAAGCCTTTGCACCTCTCTGGAACTATTCCAACACAGATGTAATTAAGGGACAGGGCTGCTGTGAAGATTAATAGTGTCCGTGAGGTGTTTGACACAATGCACAAAGAAAGTACTAAGTCACCATGGGTGCAGATAATGGTTTGGTGACTTCACATCCCTCGCCTCCACGGTGGGACAAACATCCTGACCTGGGCTTCTCACTGTGAGGCTGAGAGGAGCGGTGGCTCCAGCTCGCCCCCCGAATCCCTGTGCACGTTAGGTGTGCGGTCCTTTGGACCTAACGTTGCCACTACAACGAACTGTGTGAGCTCAGACAGTTAACGCCCCAGTCTGCAGCCTCCTCGTCTGGAAAATGGCGTAACAGTGGCACCTTCTCACATCGCTGAGCGAGACTGAGAGAGAATTCAAGCCCCTGGCTCGGTGCCTGCTCTGGTAAGAAATGAGAAAGTGACACCGTGGACGTCATCACTGCCATCTTCGTCAGCAGCGTCATTTGAGCCTGGAACCTCCCAGGCCGGCCAAAGTGGCTCGGGACAGCTCTCCTTCACTGTGAAGAGAGGCGGCCCGGTGCCCGACGCCCCGCTGAGGGTCCCGCCCCACATACCATGCTGGCAAACAGCTCCCCGTCATCATCGCAGGCCACCCCTCCGGGGCTGTAGAGCTGAAACCAGCCGTCCTTGCCGGCCCGCACACTCAGCAGGCAGGAGTGCACCTGTGCAGAGGAAAGGCACACTGGTCAGGGCCTCTCAGACCCTCCGAAATGGTGACCTGTAATCCAGACACGCAGCGCAAAAGGCTCGGGAGAGTCCCACAGTTAAACTCGTTTAATTCTGTTTAGTCTAGTGATGCCAGCCTTCTACTGAAAACCATGGAAGGTGCTTTGCAAAACCTGGTATCCACACCTGAGGGGCTCCAGCCACCAGCATCTGCCCTGTGGGACAGAGGGCCCAGTCCGGCCGGTCAGCGGCCCTGAAAATTCTGTGGCCAAGTCGGGAGCGAGAGAGGCTCAAGCAACTGCTCAGACTCAGCCCCCTTTTCTCCTGTGCCTTTGGGGGGGATGTTGAGAGGTACTTCTTTCTTCTCTCTTCTCTGTCCTTCTCTCTGTCTCTGTCTCTGCCCCACTGTTCCTTGGGTATTTGCTTCCCCCATTACTGACCCTCACTCTCTACCTCTACCTTCTTCCCTCCCTGACCACTACTTCACCCTCACTGGTGCTGTCCCTTTGCTGGGACTCTGCCACCCCCTTAATAGGCCCCATCTGCTCCTCCTCCTGAGTTTCTGTGCCTCTCCCTAGAAGGGGCTCTCTCCAGGGTGGGGGGAATTTTAGTGCCCAAAGCACAGGTCTCGCTGTGGCTGTCAACCTCCTTCCCAGAGCTACATGTGTCAGCATGGTTGGGCGTGGGTGTGCATGTGTGCAAACACGGGTACCTGTTTGGGAGGAAGAGTTCTACACCCACCCCGGCCGCTGCTGTAACTGCATAGAGAGAGAGAGAGAGAGAGATAGAGAGAGAGAGAGAGAGAGAGAGAGAGAGAGAGAGAGAGAGAAACAAAGGCTTCTATTTTCCTCTCCTCCTCCCCATCCTCAGAAGAAAGCTGAGAGAAGCGCCCCATCATTTCCTTTAGGAGTGAAGGACAGCTTGCTGCCAAGAGTCACTCGCTCACAGATACTCAATTGATCACAACCCACACACGAGTAAACAGAAGACAGGCGGTGGGGCTTTGATTTTCCCCCGCGTTGGAGGAATGTCAAATGTTACTGGCTTCAAAGAAGTAAGGAACCAGGAGTATGAAACCCTATTTGCCAGATACAGTAAAGAATTTATAAGAAAACAACTCTGGCTTCATTTAGGAGGTAGAAAGCAGGAATGGAGAGTGAAGGGAGAGAGAGGAGGAGAAACTGGAGAGGAAATCAAAGGAGGTGGCCAACAGGGGGAGGGCGAGGCGCCACTGGGCGGGGCTCTGCTCCCAGCAGCCCCCTGGGCCCACGGATGTTATCCTGGCTCGGAAATTTCCCTCCCGGCACTTGGCTCTGCCTCCCTGCTCTGGGAAGCAGCTGCTGCCACTTTTATTCTTCGACCTTCAAAGTTTGTGTCTGAAATAAAGGCTCACTTTCCAGGGGAATTCTGAGAATCCTAAGAACAATGGAGACCATCAGTCGCCACCAGTTAGAAACTTCCATCTGCCAGTTCTGCTTTTTCCTATTAGGCCCGAGAATCGCTTTTGGAATCAGGGTTTACAGTCATGGTGTTTTAGAACTAGGTCCTTCTGGATCCTTCTAGAACGAGGCTTTACAGCAAGGCCCGAAGAGAATATATTGTGGCTTCATGGAGAATAACTCGCTCTCTCCTCTGCCCATCCTTATCCTCCAGTTCTGCTTGGTGCTCCCCCCGGGCCTGGGGCTAGACCCCCTCATATCTCAGAACCCCTGTGCAGAGAGGAGACAGACCACCCACATCCAGGAACCATGTGCACAGAGAAGACAGACCACCCCAC
>CM052550.1:22811814-23147744 GCA_028533065.1 Trachops cirrhosus | reverse complement strand
GAGAAGACAGACCACCCCACGACCAGGAACCACGTGCACAGAGAAGACAGACCACCCCACGACCAGGAACCACGTGCACAGAGAAGACAGACCACCCCATGACCAGGAACCATGTGCACAGAGAAGACAGACCACCCCATGACCAGGAACCACGTGCACAGAGAAGAAAGCCACCCACATCCAGGAACCATGTGCACAGAGAAGACAGACCACCTCATGACCAGGAACCATGTGCACAGAGAAGACAGACCACCCACATCCAGGAACCATGTGCACAGAGAAGACAGACCACCCACATCGAGGAACCATGTGCACAGAGAAGACAGACCACCCACATCCAGGAACCACATGCACAGAGAAGACAGACCACCTCATGACCAGGAACCACGTGCACAGAGAAGACAGACCACCCCATGACCAGGAACCATGTGCAGAAAGAAGGGGGTCTGAGCTCCTCAGGGCAGCGCCAGCATCCTGCTGTCTCCGAAGCCCTGCCTGGCCCAGTGTGCCTGCTGCGGCAGAGCTGGTTCCTGCTGAGGCTCTGTAGCCAGACCCCCTGGGTTCACAGCCTGCCTCACCATGTACCAGCTGTGTGACCCTGGGGATGAAACTCAACTTCAGTTTTCTTAACTCTGAAAGGAAGGGAATTCTCATGTACGACGGGGATAACCAGAACCTACTCGGGGTTATGCATGAGGGTTACATGAGGAGACGTGCATGCCTGACACAGGGTGAGCACATGACAGTTACCCTGACGCAACAGGGAGCAGCTGACAGCTGTTTGCGGGACAGCGGAGCCCTCTAGGGAGGCTCTCAACCATGCTGCTCGCAAACAAAGCCCACCTCAGACTTCTCCTTGCTGGTTCTCAGAACGGCAGGTCCCCGGAGAGGACCTCAGAGCCAGCAGAGAGACCCTGTGCCTGCCTGCCCCAACTCACGGCCTGGGATCCTAGAAGCTGCCAGCCAGGGGAAACCACTTACTTCCGGTGAGCCCGAGTTTACAGTAAAACACTGACATCATGGGCCAGGCCCAGGCTCGGGCGGGGCTGTTTATGCACAAGGCAAGGAGCCTTTGTAAACTGTTCTGAACACCGTGGGTGACACGGAGGCACTGGCAGAGCCACAGACAGGCCCACACGGGTCCTGCTGAAGCCCTGACAGTGGGCTTTGAGGAGAAAGGCCTCACCTCTTGTCGTGGGTCTTCAGCGAACCTCTGAATCACATACTTCAGTTCCCTGAAAGAAACGGGAGGGGACAGAGTCATTTCCAGGGGCCTGGCTTAGGTGGACCAGGAGAGGGGGCTGAGGGGAGGGGAGCTGGCTGAGCTGGCGGGATGAGGAAACTCCTGGACGGGCCTGGACGTGTATGGCAGGAAAACTTCCCAGAGGAGCCATCACCGCCTCCCAGAATGCACAGGACAGACAACGGCTGGAAGGAGGGCTGGCTGAGGGGATGACCTCAGGACAGAGGACATTTGCACCGGAAGAAGGTAACGAGGGCGTTGCCTAAATACTCACTTGGTGAACTTCTCGTGTGCGAGAGCTCTGTAACAAACACAAAGGGAAAAGTGCCGTTAGTGGGGTGCTTTTGTAACAGCACGGGGACCCAGAGGTCTTCCTCTGGGGGTGGCTAGGCTTTGTGTCTGACTCGAAGAATGAAGAGGAAGCTGAGAATAAACCACTGACATTTTATCTCTACTTGAAGCTGCAAAACAAAGGCCTCCTTTGACCAGTGAGGGGACTGAGCCCCCACACTCCCAAACCACCACAGGGCCCTCACCTGTAAACAAGAGAGGCGGTGCTAACTGGATGTACGTGACCATCTGTGCCTGCACGTGGTCACCAGGGACCCAGGTGTGTTCGTTAATTGTTCCACAATTAAGGTACAGCCACACTGATTAAGGCTGCACATCAGGGCGACATTCAGGGACGATCCTCCAAGTGAATTGCATCATGGGCCCACCATCAAGGGTCCCCAGGGCTGTGGTGCAGCCAATGACACCACCGATCTTTGGAGACAGCAGTGGCTCTCAGGAGTCAGATTTCTCCGGTCTCGGGTCCTGGGGGGCCCCAGGGACCAGCCAAGCCAGCAAATGGGGCAATTACTGAGTGTAATGTCCCCCTCGGAGAGCCACATTTCATAAACACAGGCTCGTTAATGGGCTCCTGAGAGAGCCCCAGCTGCCTCCTGAGGCCTGGCTTCTTCACATCTAGTAAAGGAGAGACCTGGAGGCATTTTAGGGCCTGGTTTAGACAAACCTTCTCAGGCCATTATCCACCAGGCAGATTTCTCCCTGTTTGGCTGTGATGAATTCAATATTGGGGTAAGGGCTGGCAAGAGAGAGACAAAAGGCCCATTTCTGGCCAACTCGCTGGGGAACATGAGCTAATGATAATCATAATGGACGTAGTAAGACAGCTTTCAGCATACAACGTAGGACATATGGAGTGGTTCCACATGCAGTTTTTTTATCACAGCCTCAGAGAGAGTAGAGGTAGGTATTCTGCCCCCACCTGGTACATAATGAAAACCACTAGTGGCTCTGCCTGCATTCCCAACTCAGTGAATCCTAAGGACACAATGAGGTGGTTTCCCCATTTCTCAGAGGGGGTGCCCCCCAGGGGTCCCAGGGCTGAGAACCAATCTCCACCTCCCGCGGTCGTCCCTGGTGTTCCCGGTGCATCCTGTGACGTGACTGGTCCCCTGCTGAGGACTCGGGGTGACTGAGGTTTTCTCACAGGCCAGAAGCACGGGTGGGACTTACTCTTTGGGGAATGGAATGGGTTGAAGCAAGCTGGCCAGAGATGGTCTCCAGTCATCGTAGTCCGACCTAGAAAGAGAAGGGGACGTCAGGCTGATCCGGACAAGGAGGCGCACACAGGGCTCTCACGGTGGCCAAAGATGGGGCAAGAGTCTGTCAGAGACTCACATGGCACCAGCTCTGCTCTAACCATCTCAGCGTCCAGGCAGCTGGGAGGACAAGTGGGTGATGCTGACGGTGTGGCCGCGAGGCCTGATGGGCAGAACCTGTCCCCAGACCTCCGAATGGCAACTGAAGGGGCTGGCACCCGGCCTCCCAGAAGTTCACCCCTCCTGGCCTCTGAACCCAGGCTAAGGGGGTCACCGTTCCTTCCATCTTTTGAACTATCAGGGGTGTTATGGGCTGAAATGTGTCACCCACCCCCCCACATTCATATATTGAAGTCCTAACACCCCGGTGCCTCAGAATGGGACTGGGTTTGGAGAGGGCCTTTGAAGAGGTGATTAAGGAGAAATGAGGTCACGTGAGTAGGGCTGATCTGCTGTGACCTGCGCCCTTATACAAAGAGGAGATCAGGACACAGACACACTCAAAGGGACGACCATGTGCGAACACAGAGAGAATACGGCCGTCGAGGGGCCCAAGAGAACGGTCTGTGGAAACCAGCCCCGCCCACACCCTGATCTCACAGCTCCATCCCCAGCAAATACATTTCTGTTGTTTAAGTGGCCTGGCCCGTGCCATTTTGTTATGGAAACCGGGCAGGCTAATACGAAGGGGGTCAGGTTGGGAACACAAGGCCATTCTCATCTCTCATTGACCAGAACTGACTGATTCATAAAAAATAAAAATTACAGGCTCTTCCTTTGTACAATAGTTTGGGTCAACCCTTCTGAGTTACTGGACACCTGTATTCTGTGTCCAGATAACAGCTTTCCTTTACAGTCACTGCTAATGGCAGTAATAACACTAATGGTAATAACACCACTACTGGAAAAATAACAGCAACTACAGTTTTGTCAACACGGTGTACATGCACTCTGCATCATGCTAAAAGCTTTACTCCTGTTCATTCACTCTTCACAATGAAGACTGCAATTATTCCATATTTATATGATTAATATAGTACTATTACAGAGTATGATTATAGGAGTGGCCTCACTTCACAGATGAGGAAACCGAGGCCAACACAGCAATGGCTCATGGGAAATCAGCTGCGATTTGCTGAGCACCCACTGTGTGCTGGGACCTGCTAGCTCATGGAATCCGCCCCATGGCAGACAGCAGTCCCTTGACAAGCGAGACGTGATTAAGTAAGTGGCCGAGGTGACCAGAGCTGTGCCACTAAAACGTCCTGGGGAGGGCAGTAACAGCTTCTGGAGGCCGCCGTGGAGTCAGCAGGGCTGCTCCCCGCTCCCACCAGCACAGCCTCGTAAAGAAGCGACGCCTTCTGCCAACAGCCCCGAGAAGCCAGGAGGGTCAGGAAATGGGAGACAACACGTGGGGCGCCCCCGCCTGAGGACAGCCAGGCCCTCCCAGGGCACTGAGTGTGCACGTACTTCCAGGTCAATCCACACCTGATTCTTGGTTCTGTGGCCCCAGAATTCCTTCATGTTTAGAATTCAGTGTTTCTCAAGCTTCTTCATCTGGTACCCTTAGGCCCCCTGCTCTTCGCTCCCTGCCCAAGGAGTTTTCTTGACACATCTAATTGTTCTCCCAACATACTGTACATGTTTATGTGCCATATGTCTGCCTGTGCTTTAGGCCAAAAAAGAGTAGGTAGAATCTTTCCACCTCCGGAACCTACAGTCGCCTCCGTCAACAACGGGCAGCTCGGATGGCTCCTGGGTGAGAGCTTTCCCACCCTACCTTCCTTCAAATACACGGTGATAAAGCGGCAGCCTTCGGAATCCAGCTCACACCCAGGAAGGTTCTGAGGAAAAACTCAAATGCCGGACACTCAGGAGAGAATTCCCAGGAAAGCCTGGTGGCCTGAGCTAAGCTCTGCAGAGCTACTGGCGGAGGTGTACTAAGCGCTTACTAGGCTGTGTGCTGGCCATGAACTGCTTGCTTAATCCTCAAAACAGCCAGTAAAGGAAAAGAGAGAACCACACCTACTTTACAGGTGAGAGAGCGTGGCTCCGAGCCCCTCAGTGACCCATGAGTGCAGCAGCTAGGAGGCGTGGAGCAAGGATTCTGTGGCCCCAGTGCCCAAGGCTGGGCACATGCTCTATGCCTGCCATGGGTGGCTGGGCACAGGGTGCTCAGAGGCCTGTGGGATGCACAGTGGGACACAGAGACTCTTCTCGACCCAATACCTGTATGCTTTCTGCAGGGAGGGGTCATATATGTTTGCAGCTAGCTGGTCTCCCCTCCTCTCACATCCCCACCTGCCACTGACTCTGACTCCTGGTTTTCAGGAAACCTGAAAGTAATAGCAAACATTCTGGACAGTGCCTGTCTTATTCCACGAACACACGTGGATTGGCCCAGGTGTTCCTCCTGGAAATGCACCCCCATTCTACACAGAAGCACACGCTGGCCCATGCCCGAGAGCCTGGCTCCTGCACCTGCGCTCCCACCCGCTTAACTACGTGACATCTCGTGTCTCCTGCATCCACCTGTGAGGAAAAGCCATTTCCCTTTATCACAAAGGGCACTTGACTAATTTTTCTTTTGCCTTAAAATAATAAATAATGTTACTTGTAAAAATGCCATTAATGCAGAAAGCCCTAAGGAGACTTCAAATCACCCGCAATCAGAAGGATGTTGTACCCAGTGGGCGGGCACACTGGGCTCCATCCAGGGTAGTGACAGGCCTGGCTGAGGGTTCACTGCTGAGTGGGGAGGGATGCTGACAAGCCTGTTCCATGTCCCCAGGTGCTAAGCTCAGTGTGGGGCTGAGGCTGAGTCCAGGGCAAGGGTCTGGGTGGAAGCCCTCTCCCTCCCACGTCTCTGCAGCCTGGAGCTTGGCCGCCTGTCGGCTCCATTATGGCGGCTCACACAGGAACAAGAAAGGGGCCGTGGGGCGAAGAACGGAAGAGTAAGACAGACTTCCTTTTTGCCTCCGCCCAGCGCAGCTCCGAGTCTGCGGCTGGCTCCTGGCCCTGCTCCAAACGCCCAGTCTGACCAGTTTGAGCATGCACAGAGGGTGTGTTGGGCAGAGGGTGGGAAGCTAGGTGCCTAGGGACTGGCCAGCTGGCCAGGCCCATGGGACAGGGTGAGGGAACCCCGTGGCCAGCAAAGCACCCGCCATGAGCCTCTGGAGAGCAGTGCCAGCCTCAGGGTTGGTGAGCCAGGCAGGCCTGGCTATGAGCGGCCTCACCACCCACCTCCAGGAAAGAGATAAGACAGCCAGGCCTTCCCTAGGCTCAGCCAGGAAAGGGAGAGCAGGTGAAGTGCCTTGAGCATTCCGTTTACGGAGTCAGGGTAGCTCCAGAACCCCCATTTACAGATAAGAAATGTACGTCCAGAGAGGTCTGGACACCTGTTACAGGTCACAGACAGGATTCCCAAGCTCCCCCTTCCCTGCACCAAACTCCTGGTGTTTCTTGTCAGCGGAGCTGTGGCATCTGGCTGGGGCGGTTCTTCCACAGGCAGGACTGTGCTGGGCGATGTACCACGTTTCCCATGTTGCTCCTGGCGCGCGTCTTCTGCATTCTAGTTCCACCTCCCAGTCATTAGGACAAACCCACATCCATCTGAATTTCCCGCAACAGCCCCCGATGGCTGGGGCATCTTCCAACTGACCTCCAGCCCATCAGACCTCTTTAAAAATCCGGGTCTTTGCAAAAATACCAAGTAGCTAGATTTGAGCTGATCAGAGTGAGTAGATGTGCTCACGTCTCCCTCACAGAAGCTGCTTTTTTCTCTCCCCGGACAGAAAAGCATCCCCTTATCTGTGCCCTCACCTGTGGCCAGTGGCTTCCCACAGTCCATCCCACTGGGCAGGTGATGCCACTGCCCTCAGCAGTTGGTGCTCCCAGATTCAGAGGGACTGAGAGCAGGAGATCAGTTGGGACCCCCGACACCTGGCAGAGAGCCTGGCCCTGCCGAGGAGTGCAGTAAAAGCTTGATAAAGGAAGGTAGAAGTACATGGGTAAATAAGTACATGGATCGCATGCACGTGCCCAGCAGACTAAGAGCTGGACTCCAAACGACCACAGGCCCAAGTCTGCTCTGTCCAGCTCCCACGTCCAGGTTCTTTCCGTCAGACCAGCCAGCCTGGGCCTCACAAGGCGACGCTTTCAGCAGCAACCTGACCTGCATTGGGAATAGCCTTCCTTTTTCAGGGTCTCCAGGGAACTTTTAGAGGCTTATGGTCCTTCTCAGAGGTGTGAAATTGTAATGACAGTAACTAGGGGCCTGGGCGTTTCAGGGCCCCGGGCTATGGGGAGGGCCGTGATGCTCACACTGGGGCGCCAGCGGGGCCCGCTCCAAGCACATGGTTTGCAAGCTGGGCCAGGGTGCTAAGCCTGGCTTCCTCTGCCCCCGCAAAATGTCCTCTTAAGACCCCTCAATGCCACATTAGAGCCTCTGCTCTTTCATTCTTCACACAAAACTCTCAGTAGAAGCACCCCTACTGATAACAGCAGTCCACTCTTACTAAGAACCAGTATTGGGCCAGCCTGGAAAGGCCCCATGTCATTAAATCCCCATAGCAGCCCCCTGAGAAAGATACCCATTTTACAAACAAGAAAACTGAGGGCAAGAGGAGCCAAGAATTCTGCCACCCGCACTTACACAGCAAATGTCCTACAGCTGCATTCTCTAAGTTCCCAGATGCATGCTTCTTGCCGCTCAGGCCTGAGTGTGCTTTGAATATATTTGTCTTTTATTTCCTCTCAAGTATTAGTATTAAGTCAAAGAAGCATCTTACCCTCAAAGGGGTCTTAAAATAGAGGAAACAGCTGTACGCAGGAAGCACAGTAACTCCCATTTGCCCGGTGTCTACACCTGCCAGGTGCCCAGAGCCATGCCCGCCACCCCACTCTAATGCCCGGAGGCAGCTATGACGTAGAAAAGACAAGTAAGTCACCCAAGGTCACAGGCCAATACCGATATATCTGTGGCCTTTGAACCCTGCAGTCTGGCTCCAAATCTGCGCTTTTTCCCGACATATCATATGTTGGAATGCTTTGAGCTGCTAGGGACCCAATATGTCTTAGGCCTTCTAGTGGGCCAGTGACTCAAGCAGGCAGCAGAGCTGGAGAAGGAAAGTTGCTAGGAAAAGGAGTTACCAGGCCCAGACTTTGTTCTCAGCTTTGCACATCCATTAGAACACCTCTGGCTCCCAGCGGGTGGCCCCTGACCGGGCCCCTGACCCCTACCCGCACCCTGGCAGCTGGGTGATGCGGGCAGGCAGGAGGTCTGGAAGCAGATCAGGAAGAACAGAGTCCTCATTCATGAGCATGTTTATGAAGAAGGAAAAAAAATGTGTGTGAACTGCATGATGAAACTCAAACCCTTAGTGTTTAATGAGAAATATGAGCCAGGGCCCAAGCCAGCAGGGGGCCTGGGAGTTCCAGGTGTCTGCAGTAAACAGCCAGAGTCAGGGGCCGAGGTGGAGAGCAGAGCTGTCTCTGGCCTGGTGGGCCCTGCTTCAGCCAGGGTGGGGAGGATACGAGGGCCACGACTGACAACCCACTCCTGGGAGAAACTGGGGCCACCCCCGTGCCTTGAAGGGACTGAGGCATGTTCTAGGAGGAGCTCTCAGAGCATAATTTGGAATTTCCTTTGGCAACTGTGAGGGGGTGAGGTAGGGTGGGGTGGGCTGTCATTAAATGCAGTTGTGCCCTCAGCTGGCCTCTGCTGCTAGAAGCATGGGCGAGGCTGGAACTGACCTCCCAGGAGACCTCACTCTCTTCTCAGGGCCTGAACGGGGCAGAGGAAGTGTTTGAGGATGCTGCATCCACACTCTCCTTTTAAAGCACAAGAAGCTGCTGTGTGATGTGTGTGGGTGTGTGCATGTGTGTGTTCATCTTCACAGACACCACAAGCCCTGCTTTAAGGGCACAGGGGCGCCCCGAGGCATCTTATTCACCAGCTCACCAGGCACCGGCAGGTTGCCCCCACCCCCCTGGACGCTGAGAGCGCACTGCAGGCAGCAACACGTGATGACAGAGGCAGAACCAATGTTGCAGAGTGCACAATAGCCTCGGAGACTCAGTAGAACCCTGGCAACACGGACAAGCCCCCGGAGCCAGGCCTCCCCCTGCATCCAGGGGCCCCGGCTTCAGACAGGGACCATAAGTCAGTTGGATGTGACCATGCTGTCATCCCATCCCCCAACCCTTCTGAAAAGCCCACCACCCACCAATGACTGCACCTGGCAGTGCCAACCTCTGGACCAGGTCCTGGGAGCAGGAGCAGGGCTGAGCTCTGTTCTGAAGGACAGCACTTGTGGGAGCGATCAGAGAAGGCATTTGTGGGGTTCTCCAGACCAGCTGGTCCGTGGGACCGCAGAGCTCAGCCCAGGTCCTCCACCGGGGGCTCTGGGAACCAGGTGCGTGATTTGGGATCAGTCTGAGTGGCCTGAGAGTGAATGGCGAACTGGAAAGACTCTTGGGGGATCAAAGATTAATACCAGCCCCCATTCTAGAGTTACAAAACTGAGGCGCAGGGACAGGACCAAAACACCCAGCTCAGACCCGGTCTCCTGGCTCCTCACTCAGACCTTTTCCCACCAGCCAGGACTGCACAGGCCCGACCCGCACGCACCTTCCTCCCTGCCCGTCAGAGAGCTCAGGAGGAAGAGTCAGGGGGCCTGGTCCTCAGATCAACCCATGGGGCCACTTTCCAAAAAGGTACTTCCTTTATGAACACCCACACCGAGCACACACAGCATGCACAGACCGCACAACACAAACACTCACATGCTGGTGCACAGGCATACCTGACACAAGCACAGAAACACACACACTCCGACTCTCGTGTACAAATGCTTGTATTCACACATGTGCACTCACAGCCACTCATGCACAAAAGCAGCACAGTGCTCATACGTCCACACCTGTACACTCACACATGTACACATGCTCAGGCACACATGTACTGTCACACCACACACTCATGGCCACTCACACATATAATGGCACTCATAAACTCAGAATGAGCCCACACCCCACAAAACATGCTAAGGTTCACAGACTCACAGACACCCTTGGGTACCCGTAGGCTCATGCACACACACACACACACACACACACGTTCCCAAGCTTACACACGTATGCTTCTGTACATACCTGTACATGGGCCCAGACACTGCAGCATACATGTACACATGCCCAAAATGTGTGCCTTCACACCCTGCATCTCTGCACCCACACTCACATGTTCCCACACCCCAACTCAAGTGTGCACACTCAGCATGCCCACCCTTGCATGCCTCAAACTGGCGAATATGAACGGCAAAGGCAAGGCCCTCCCACACCCCGCTGGGGACAGGCACGTAGAAGGGACACTCACAGCAGCTTGAGGATTTCCACGTAGCAGCCGAGCGTGCGGTCAGCCTGGGGGCCCAGCTCGATGCTCATGGTGCTGCAGGCAGGGCTGACCATGAGGCAGTCGATGAGGTTGGGCTCGCTGTCGTTGCCCGCGCTGGCCGTCAGCGCCGGCTTGGCAGTGCTGGTGTGCTCCACCTCCACGTGGATCTCGCTGGAGGCCACGACCACCGACTTGAGCCGCGCCTCGGACAGCGTGGCTTCCTGAGACACCAGGTCCGGGCTGGGGTGCAGAAGGCGCAGAGGTAAGGTGGGCTTCCGGTCGCAGGGCTGCTGGCAGCCGTTCCGGATCTCCTTCAGGCTTGGGGAATTGTCGCGGCTGGGGGAAGAGGCAGAGGGGTGTGTGAGGGCAGGTGGTGGCACGCTGCCCTAAAGTCCTAACAGCTGTGAGCCACGAGACCCAGTGAGCGCTTCCGACAAGCCAGGCTCCACCTTGCTAAACGCCTCCCTGAACCTCCATGGCGTATGCTACAAGCTAGGGCCCTTGGTTCCCAGTCCACAAGTGAGGAAACTGAGACTCGGTCTGGGAAAGTGCCTTGTTCACTGTCTCAAGACAGGGAGGGGTGGAAATGGCATCCAAACCCAGCTGTCTGTCCCTAAAGCACATGCTGTGGTCCCTGCACATAGTAGGTGCTCAACACATATTTGTTGAATGGATGAGCGAATGTTAACCTCTATGAGGTGCCTCCATCAAGATGTCTTCCCTGGCCACCTTCTTGACGCACCTATGAGACCTACGGTCCAGGGGTGTCCAACCTTTTGGCGTCTCTGGGCCACACTGGAAGAATAAGAGTTGTCTTGGGCCACACATTAAATACATTGTGACATGTAATCACAAAAGAATCTCATGATGTTTCAAGTGAATTTATGATTTTGTGTTGGGCCGCATTCACAGCCATCCTGGGCTGCATGTGGCCCGTGGGCTGCAGGTTGGACACCCCTGTAACTAAGCAATTTTGCTTCTGGTTTCTCCCTATAGTCTAAGTGTCCCCCTTCTCCTCCTGAAGCATTATGTCCTTCAGGGCAAGGCCCAGGCCCCACCTCTACTGCCCCATCCCTGCCAGGTGCGAGGGCTCAGCCTCCGCTCTCCACCTGAGAACCCACTTCAAGGGGATCCCAAACTCCTGGAGCATGCAGGTCTCGCCTACCTGCAGCAGTGTCACCCCATGCCCCCCCCGCCCCGCCCCGCACTGCACCTGCAACCACCTGAAGGAATGAGGACTGTGCAGGGTGCTAACTGAGAAAGGGCTCTATGCATCACTGATGTCGCATTTGTTTGGGAAATACTGGGCTGGGGCACAATGACATCAGTGCCTTGAGGCTGGATAAAGCGCCTCCTCACCGGGCACTTCCAAACATTACCTGGAGGTACATCAGACTGAAGGTGACTCTAGCAATGGGTTCCCCTTGTTGGTGCCCCAGGGCTGGCACAGTGCTGAGTGCTATTACACAGACTTCTCAGATGTCCCTGAATGGCAATATTACCATTTCCATGTTTTGGGTGGGGAAAGAAGTGCCCAGAGGTCAAATGACCTACCTGCAGCAGCGTCAAGTGGAAGGGTTTGTTACACTGTTAAGTGGAAGGGCCTGGGATTTGATACGAGGTCTCTGACTACAAAGATCAGGCTCCTCACCACCACTGTAGCTTCTAAGATCCCATATGTAAGTCCTCCTCCTCCATGAAGGCTGCTCTGATTTCTTCTACCTGCCACCCTTACCCTGACTCTGAACCAGAGCTTTCCATCCCTGGCTGGACACCAGTGTCCCTTGTGGCATGTCTCAACATCCTGAAGCCCAATTAGAGTGAAATCTCTGGTTGGGGTCTACACACCCTGTGTGTGCAGTCAAGGTTGAGCCCACTGCTTCAAGAGACTCGGAACACAATGATATGATCACAAACAGCTTGCAGTCTCTCCCTAAACGTGTCACATGCATGTGCCCTGTGCTTCCAAAGATACACGTCCTCCCTATGCACAACGATGGACTGAGCGCAGAAGTAGGACCCAACGCACACAGAGGGCCTCAATTTATCAAGCACGCACCACGACCCAGGCCTGAGCTGAGCCCACCAAGGATGTTTGATAAATACACTTGAAACTTTGCTGGGGAAAAACAAAAGCCATGGGCTAAAGTCCGAAAATTCTATGGTTGATGGAAAATCGTGTGTGTGGTCCGTAGGGGGAGGGCTATGGGTTTAGAGCTAATTTGCTGCTGAAATGCTCAACACTCCATTTCCCTTTGTTTGCCTTCGCTGGGATTTAGGAGTGGATTTTCAAGGCTGTTTGGCTCAGAGCGGGTGATTTTCCAGTGAGCCATGCTAACCTGGGTCAAGCTGTCTGCTCTTTTGTGTGCGAGTACATCGTGTACCACAGAGAACACCGCGGATGGGTCCTGAGGACAACACGGGCTTTCTCTTCCAGGGACTGCCCTACAGAGCTGGACGGACCTGAGCCTGGGAAAGGTCTCGCAAGACTGTGGCCCTTGGGTACTTTCCTGGAGGAACCGATGGCATCACATGGAACTCAAACTGCTGTGGGCTCCGAGGGGGTCTGTGCAGGAAGAAGCAAGACCTGCCTCAACCTCCCTGTGCCTCCACCTGGGGCACCTAGTTACAACCACGGTGGCTTACTATTCCCCCCAGGTCATGCTTGCCCCCTCTAGTCCATCCTCTGTGCAGCTGCTGCCTGAGAGGAATTTGGAAACTGGTATCTCGTCAAGTCCCTTCCACACTTAAAACCCAACTCTCAGAATGAAAACTCCACAAGTGAAACCTCGGCAGAGTTCTGCACGGAAAGTGTGGTCCCTGACCAGCAGCATTTGCACCACTGGGAGTCTGTGCGACAAGCAGAGTCTCAGGCCCCGCCCCAGACCTGCTGAACCCGAACCTGCATTTAACACCCACTCCCAGCAGCAGCGCAGCAGAGGAAGTTGGAGAAGCTCAGCAGTACAAGCCTGTCCATGGCCAGCCCTCTTCTCCAGCATCACCTTTTGCTACTTTCCCCCTCTCTTTGCTGCAGTCACTTCCTCCCCTGCTGTGGCCCTTCATCTTTAGGATGGAGCAGATCACCAGAGGAGCTTGCCCAGAAAGCAGATCCCTGGGCTCTGGAATCTAGGAGTCGTGCTTTTTAAAGAAGGAGTTCGGGGGATCCTGAAGCGAGTGGTTAAGGACCATAGGTAGAAAAATGTGACTGATGGCAACTCCACCTGCCCTGCCAGGCCTTTGTACCTCCTGTTCTCTCTGCCTTGATCGCATCATCCTGTCTCTTACCCTATTGATAGCTAGAAGGTCTCAACTTAAATATCACCTCCCTGAAGAATCCCTTCCTCGTTTCCCCTAAGAGAAGGGGTTCTCAACTCTGGCCATGAACTTGACTTGTCTGGGGAGTTAAAATAAAACAGAACAATCCAATGCACGGGCCATCCCAATCCAATCAGAATGCAGTGGGTGGGGCCGTGACATCACTTTTCCCACTATGTTTGGAGATATAACCAGCAGTATGCTGAAAAAGAAAGCCAATTGCTTTGGCTTTTGTAGTGTTGGCCAATTTCCTTGGTGTAAATACTCCTATGATGACCAAATTCAAGCCGCCAATGTGCCATCACTGACTGGAATTGGGAAGAGGTGTGCTTCCCAGTGGAACAGGGCTCCAGCATACATGGGTATAACCGAAACACAGAACAGTCAAATGCGTGAATTGTAGGTGCAGAGCTTTGTGAGTTTTTACACATTCCCGTCTAATAACCACCCACCAGATCAGGATTCCTCCACCTTGGCGCCACTGCCATTTGGGCCAGAAAATTCTGGTAATTCTCTGTGGGGGACTGTCCTGCACCTGGTGGCATGCTCAGCAGCGTCCTTGACTTCCACCTGCTGGATGCCAGCAGCAACCCTCCTTTTGCTCAAGTGGTGGCAACCCAAAATGTCTCCAGATATTGCCAAATATCCCCTGGAGGTAGAAATTGCCCCCAGTTGAGAACCACTGGCCCGGATTAAGATGTGAAACATTTCCAGAAGCCCAGAAGCTTCTTTCATGCTTTTCCATCTAACTACGCACCCTGAAGGTGGCCACTATTCTGGTCTCTATCTCCACAGACTCATTTTGCGTGTTCTTGAACTTGAAGGAAAAAGAATCACACTATGTATCTTTTGCATCTGACTTCTTTTACCTACTATTACGTCTGTGGGATGGCTGCACAAGTTCATTCACTGCTGCTATATACAGTATAGCTTTTGAGAAAAGATCGTAACTTATATTTATTCAGTCTCCTGTCATAGGACGTTGGCGTTGAGGCAGATTTCAGTTTTGGACTATTAGAAATAATGCAGCAATAAACGTCCCTGTACATATCTTCTGATGAATATACCAAAAGCTATGAGGAGCTGGACCACAGAGTAGATGTATGCTCAGTTTTACGCGTTGATTTTGTAAAGCCTCCCCAGGTGACTCTGATGTGCAGCCAGGGTTAAAACTCCCTTCCAGAGACCATGTTAATGATACCTCTGGCTTCTGTCATCACGGCCCTGACCAAACTGTACTGCAGCCGCCTGCTCACTCACGCCCCACCCACCCCTCCACCCACCGCGACACCATCTGCTCTGGAGCGCAGGGGTCCCATCTGCGGGCTCACCTGCACCTTCAACACCTGGCACTTAATGGGCCCTCACCAGACGAGTACTGAGTGAGTGAGAGGAGGAGGCACGCTGGCTCTTGCTGTCCCCAGTCCCCGAACTGCAACAGTGTGTATGTCCCTCATCCCGGTTCCTTCCACCGCCCTTCCCCTGGGATGGGCACTGGGAGGGAGATTTCCAGCATCCTGTCTTTCTGCCTCCTGCTCCTAAGTCAGGGAAACCCTGCTCTGGGGCACCCTGGCAGGGCTGTGGAGATGCAAAGGGAAAACTTCGACGTGTGGTTTCCTGCTCTGGCCCCTGCCCGCCGCCGAGTTCCCAGCTCAGTATCCAGGGAGAGGGCCCAAGCAGGCTGGGATGAGCCAGAGGCTTCAGAAGGAAAAGGAGCCTGAGAACGTGTGTGTGTGTGTGTGTGGCCTCCTCTTGCTCTTCCTGCCTCCTGGGGTGGCCTGAGTTTGAAATGTGTGATCAGATTGGCCAGCTCTTGAGCTAGAGTGTACGAGGTCAAGGGCAGTGACCATCAGTGTACACAGGGATGCTGGGATGAGTATACAGGCTGTGCACTACCCTCTGACCTTCTTTTTTATTGAAATATAACATGTTACAGGGTCTCTCACAGGCACTTGGGAATGACCAGCATGACATCTGCATATTCTGGTTTCAAGGATACTGTCAGCTCTTTCTGAACAGGGAAATGATTCGAGATGGACATGGTCCCTTTGAATAGCAGGGCCTGGGGCTGAGGACATTAAAAATGGTCATCCTCCCTTCTCAAGCCATCGTAAGAAAATACCTCCTTATTAAGGTTCATTTGTGGCCCTTTCCCCAAGACCTCAGAGTACAGTATTTGTTTTAGAAGCCCCATCTGTACAGGTTTTCAGTGACTCAGAATGTGCCGCTGCCTCTTCTTTAAGGTCTGAAACATATTCCCGCTGTATCCCCAGCTCTAGTGGTCCCCCTGGAGTTGTGCAGTGTGCCACCTGAATGACGGACTGGGCGGCTGCAGCCGATCCCATCTCTGCCCTGCACAGCATATCCTCCCTAGTGACCCCAGAGGTCACTGTCGAAAGTTCTACGCAAACTAGTGGCATCTGCGTCACTCCATCCCTGGAGCAATCCTCAATTAAGGCAGAATGGGAACGGGTAAGTCACCACCCAGCGTCACCATCCCTCGGAGGAACAACCGAGACGTGCTCCACATGGTCTCCCAGGACGGCCAGTGGGGGTGCACAGGGGCCTGCGGGGTAACCGCTTATGAACACAGGCCCCAGTTCCTATCATCCGTCCTCCTCCCCAGTGCTTTCCGGGCTTACTTCCCTAGTAAGGTTTGTCCCCAAGCCCCAGGGGAACCAAGGCAGTGGTCCTGCCATGCCTGCTTTCTGGTCATGGCTGCATTTGATTGTTTTCACAGTACTGCCCACCATCTGACATGATCCTGCACATTTACTTGTATGTTATCTCCCCCAGCAGAGGACAAGCTCCAAGGGGGAATCGGCTCTCTTTTACCTGTAGTACCGACAGCTATGCCTGGCACACAGTGGGCCCTCAAGATATACACAGGCAAAATCCATTTCTGTGTTTACGAGGACAGGCGAAGAGGGAGCAAACCTTGCAGCCGCCTGCTGGAGAGACACTTGCACACTCACACATGTGGGCAACACACACACCTACATGTGCACTCACACACACACACACACACCCGTGTGCACACCCATGTGCATATATTCCGTCATACATGCATGCACACACACCCAGACCCCATGTGTCCCATGTGCCAGGTGGTGAGAAATCTTCAGAATAAAACTCTTGCTTCTGAAGCCAGGTCAACACCACGGACATGCAGCTGCCAAGACTGATTCACAGTGTCTGCTTTTCCAGTGACATGCCTGGGTTCTGGGCCCTGGACTCAGTGAGTGCACAGGGTGTGGCAAACACACTGGAGGCCTGCCTGGTGGAGGCCGCCCCACCTCCCGTGCTTGGTGAGTCGGCCTCTCACTGTCCCCACCCTGGGGTGGCAGCGTGCTCCCACCCAGGCCCTCCCGGTGGTGGTGGTGACTGACCTGTTGATGAACTCTTCATAGCAGGAGTAGATGGCAGCCAGGCACACGGCCACCAGGTTGGGCAGGACCCGGGGGTGAGGGCAGTGCCCTGTGGGGCCGTGCATGCTGGAAAAGAGCAGAGGGCAGGGTGAGGCAGTTGCAGGATGGCACCCTCAGCAGGGGGGTGGGGGGAGACTGGGACACAGCTTGAGGAGGTCACTGGAGGAACACAGCCTTTTGTGGGGAGGTGGCAACACTGGGATTTGGGTCCTAGCCCTGACCTGTGCAGGCAACACAGAACCAAGCTCCAGGTCCTGGGCACCTGGGTTTAAGTCTAGCTGAGTGGCCATGGCACACCGCCGAAACACTCCACTCTCAGTTTACTTAGTTATAAAATGGGGACAACGGCCCCTCTTTAATGGGTAACAGTGAACACTCAATTTTCAATTTATGAGAAGACTTAGTATATAATGGCCACGTGGCCTGGGACAGTCACATTTATGGCTGAGGGTTCTGAAATAATTACTGTTAACACCTCATTTTACTCTCAAAAGTGCCTGCTTTGGAAGAAAAATTATTACGGTCCCCGCTGACCTAGCATGGGGCCTGGAACACAGTTGCTAAGGCCCCCGTAAACACAGACATTGTTATTAATCATGGCTGCCTCATTTTTCCTATCTGCAAAATGGGGTAGTGTGAGGCCTGGGGATAATACCTGTAACATTC
Organism: Trachops cirrhosus; assembly: GCA_028533065.1. Classification (NCBI taxonomy): domain Eukaryota; kingdom Metazoa; phylum Chordata; class Mammalia; order Chiroptera; family Phyllostomidae; genus Trachops; species Trachops cirrhosus. The sequence goes on along the minus strand of CM052550.1, from coordinate 23,130,089 downwards.
CTGGAAAAGCTACTGTGGCCACTGGGACTGAGCGAGGCCTGACCTAAAGAATTTTATAAACGTTAACCAGATACTTGAAAGGGGCCCTGCGCCCCCCAGACTCTGGTAGAAGGGCTCATCATCTGGGTTTGGAAATGCTTGGTGAGCTGCAGGTGAGTTTGTTTGGGAGGCATGGAGCTTCAGAATGGGCTTAGCCAGGCTATTTTGATTTTCTTCAAAAAGAAGAAGAGCCATGACAATGAGCACTGGTGCTCCCATCACATTTGTGCAAAATTCTTAGCGTTTCTGTGTGTCAGATTGCCGAATCCCTCACATTAACTGGATGGAGTGGGTATCACGACTCTCGTTTACAGCTGAGGAAACCAAGGCACAGAGAAAAATATTTAAAAATCAGAGCAAAACTGACTCCCCTACCCAAACACCGGAAGGGAGTAAGAACCAGAATATTTGGCTTCCTTTTGGCCAAGTTTGAAAGATAGCTATTAAAGTCCCCCGTGGGGACTGCCTGGGACCACAGGGGAGCGCTCCCTGCACACCTGGCACCCACAGCCCAAGGCTGTACTCATATCACTCAGAACTGGTACCGTGTCCTGAGCTCCTCCTGAGCCTCAGGTACCGTGCCAGGGGCTTCCTCATGTACCACCTTAGGTAATCACACAACGACCCCTGTGTGCAGGAAACGGGACCAGAGGTACGGCACCCAACTGGCTCAACGCCACACAGCGTGTAAGTGCCTCAGACCGCACGTGGTCAGGAGGCTCCAGGAGACCCTCGCAGAGGAAGCGATGCTCACAGCCTCTGAACACCGGTGGCGCCTCTCTGGGCATCTGGGGAGTGCGTGGTTCTGGGGGAGAAGGAAAGCTGGCTCGCAGGCCGGGGTGGGGAGGGTGTCAGCCGGGAGACCCACCTTTGAATGAACTTCTTCACCACTTCCATCCCCGCATTGAGCTCGTTCAAGGCAAGGATGTACTCCTGAGTAAACAGCCTCAGTCGAGGGCACTTCCCAAAGTCCTGCAGAGAGAACAGAGAGTAGGAGTTGGGGCACATTTGCAGAGCGGGCCAGGAGACTAGCAACAGGACCCGCTCTGCCGGGAGCCACTGGTGTGAAGACAGCGGGGAGACACCAGCCATCTCCTCTTTCTACAAAGCACACACACTTTCACTTCAGAAAACTGGCCCGTAACGCTCTTGCTTACACCCTTTGATGGCTGTCAGTGGAGAGCAATAAAAGTCCTGTCGCAGGGGGTTTCTGGCACACGACGTGCTCAGAAGACAGCCAGACTGGGGCCTCTCTTCTGCGCAGCCACGAGGGGCCGGCAGGCGTCAAGCCAGGCCTCCAACAATGCCTGGGAAGGCCACAGGCTTCTCCTGCAGCCCCCTGGGAATTTCCGGGCCCCTCCTTTCTGTGAGCTATCACCTGACACCACTCAGAACAGCAGAGCCAGAAGGCGCCCCAATCCGAGGCCATCAGTTCGGGGTGCTGCTCTGGGACTTCCTGGGGTTTGAAGGAGGCAAAGGTGGTGCGCTGGACGACATAATGCCCTGCGTCCCCAGACGTCTTCAGCGAGTAGACGCCTGCTCCTTCTCTGGAGTGAGAGGGCCGAGGCGCCCGAAAACCAGACATGGCGCCAGGTGGGTGGTCCCCAGTCCAGGGCCCCTCAGGCTGGCTTCCTCCTCCTCTCGGCTGGCCCCGGCCACCCACTGTGCGCCACAATTAAACTTAAGAAGCATTCAATGACTTTAGTTGTATAAAAAGCCACCTTCACAGGGGACCCAAAAAGGCAGACATCAACAATGTATGAGCTCAAAAAAGACTGACTGGACAAGTATTGGTGTATCTGTGTGTGTGAAAAATGTGGAGTGTGGAAGGAGGTGTACATGAAAAATGTGGAATGTGGGAGAAGGTGTGTGTGAGACATGGGTTGTGTGAGGTGTGTGCGAACAATGTGGAGTGTGGAAGGAGGTGTGTGTGAAAAGTGTGGAATGTGGAAGGAGGTGTGTGAAAAATGTGGAGTGTGGAAGGAGATGTGTGTGAAAAATGTGGAGTGCGGGAGAAGGTGTATGTGAGACATGGGTTGTGTGAGAGGATGTGTGTGAAAAACGTGGGTTGTGGAAGGTGTGTGTGAAAAACGTGGGTTGTGGAGGGTGTGTGTGGAGACAGAACGTAAGACATGAAGTGTAGAAGGTGTGTGTGAAGACTGTGTGACATGGGGTGTGGGAGAAAGTGTGTGAGACACAGGATGTGAGGAGTTGTATGTGAAAAATGAGTGTAGGAGGAGGGGTGTGTGAGACACGTGGAGTGTGGGGTTGTGTGCAATTGTGAGAGTGGTGGCCTGGGAGGGAAGGTCCGTGCGCTGGGCGGTGAGCGAGTATGGAGGGAAAGTGGCCGGTGCATGGCTGCTGGTCAGTGCCCAGGTGCAGGCAGGAAGGAGGAGGAGGAAGAGGTGGAGGAATAATCCATCCAATGTTAGGCAAAGGTCAAGCTCCCAGACCTGGGGGGCATCTCCCCCAGCCAGCTCAGCCCATGGGTGCCTGAATCTCACCTTAGCTGAAGCCTAATTTAGGGGCACTGAGCAAGGACAGAGGTACCCTGCCTGCTGCAATCAGTGGTTAGTAGAGACTGACATCTTCCCAGCTTCCCCAGTGCAGAGTGTCGATGGGGCAGACGGGGCAGATGGGGCAGACGGGGCAGATGGGGCAGAGCTCAGCTAAGAGCAGAAAGGCTGTCGGCTCTGGGACTTGTCAGAAGAAACAGTGTGGGCGAGAGAAGCATCAGCCTGAGGAGGACCTAGTGTCCATTCCCAGGTGCACAGTTAGGGACCTGGAGGCTTCATTACTGTGCATCGAAAGTTGCGAGCTGGGTTTTGAATAGTCAGGAGGGGAAAGTCACAGTGTGGGCACAACGTTGACTAGCATGGCAGAGGGCAGGCTGGTGGTCTCCAGACTCATCTGTCCCTCCTATTGTCCCACTCAGCGAAACCCACTGAATAAAAGCAACCTGAATCAGGACTCTAATCTAAAACAAAACCAGTGGAGATTCTCCTATGGATCTAACTGACCCACGGACCCTCATGAAGGCTGGGTAGGACGTACCCCTCCCACTCCCTGCAGCCAGCTCATAGGAGTGTTCCTAGAGACGCCTGGTGCTTCCTCATCTGGAGTCCGAAGGGCTGAATTAGGGCCCTCCAGGCAACATGGGGCTCATCTGACTGCATCCTGTCTACTAGGATTACGCTTTCACACCAGGAGGGCAGAAGCCAGAGAGAGCTCAGAAGGCACATGCATGTGTATGCACACACACACCCCTATTATGCACACACATGTATACATGATACACATGCATGCACACACATGCAGAACACTGAGCTAGAAGGTGAAAAGACTGAAGCTTGATTGTGGTTTGAAATTGAGGAAGACGAGTACCCTAGCCCCCAGATGTGAGTGACAGGAAAGCTGTGTGGCCTTGGGCCACCAGGTCCTCTATGTCCCCACTGTAGAATGAGGGTTGAAGGAACTGTTCCATAAGCACCCTCTACCTCTAAGGCTTTATGATGCTATGAAAACTGCTTCAACTGAACCCTGCTAAATGTAGTTATCTTTGCCATTAGATTTCTGGATAGTCAAGGCCATTTCCTTGGGAATGAAGATTATATATGGGTCTCACAGTCTTTTGAAAGTTGGTTGAAGGACATTTTGCCTCTTTGGAAAAGTCAAATAGGCTCCCTTCAGAAAGCAGGTCAGGTCACGCACACTGGGGACCGCAGCCCCCTCTTGCCTCCTCTGCCACAACAAGAACACTCCACTGAGTGGTGCGTGGGCACAAGGACCATGGTCATTCTTGGAGACACAGTTTAACATATTGTTGAGAATCTACAGGGGAACCTACCAAAGGACTGCTTCCATTTGTATCTAATTTTCATTTCTGCCCAAAGAATAACACTCTTTGAGACTCTTAACCTCTCTACGATTCAGTGTGTTTATCCACGAAATTGGAGCACATGATATATTTGCAAAAGATGCACTCTGGGAATAGGGCAAGCTCAGAAATCCCAGAACCGTACGGTGGTGTATGATTTTCCCCCTTTCCCAGATGCCTCCTAATGAGAAACATTGCACGCAGGGTGAAGAGAAGTCACTGGTCACACTATGTGGCAGGCATGTGGCTGGTGGCAGGCTAGCACACTCACTAACCAGTTACTGGACTCCCCGCACCAGCTGAGAGTCCCAGCTCCAAAATAGTGCATGTGGCCCATGGCCAATTACAAAGCTTAAGGAGCTTAAGTTAAATGAGTGACACCCGAAGTCTGCCACCTGGGAGGAGCCACGGGAGGGACTGCTCCCCCAGCGCGGCCTTCTACCAGTTCTCTTCCGACAGTGTGGGTAATTAGCAGATGCTTTACAGCAGCCCAGGCTGGAGGATCACTTAGGGAAAGTCCTTTAAAAGTGAAGTGAGAATTCGCGCCTAAGGGTCCCTGGTCTCTGCCAGGCCACAACAGAGCTGTAAATTCTGGACTTGCCCTGTAGCTGTTCTGATTTTTATCCAGAAAATTATTACACGGTCAACACTCCAGGCCCATAAAACGAGCCAAATACAAGGGAGATGTTGTACGGTTAGGCCATGGGAGGCTGCCTGAATTTTGACATTTTTCCCTTTGAAGTCAGGTATCCCAAAAGAACCCTTATTAAAGTCTACCGACTCCCATGAAATACGCAAAGGTGTTCATGTGCCTGGGGAGGCAGGGGCCAGGCCAAGCTCGCCCCGGGGTGTGGCCCTGCCACTGAAAGTGGTGAGGGGAGAAGCTCCTTTGCAGTAAAAACTGCAGAACCTTTGCTTTGGACTCTGAAAAGTACGCCCTCTACTCACGCCTCCTCCACAGTGGTTTTAAAGTTAGCCATCAGAGACCCTTTTCTCCCAAAGGACTGAAGCCAGGGAGCACCTGTGAAACTATAAAAGCCCAAATTAAGGCAGAACCTCCCCTGAACCAAAAAACGGGGAGTTTCCTTGTTTGTCCTGGAGAAAGCATATGATGGAGTATCCCTCTCCCCCGTGTTCAGAAAATAAGAAATGCATTCATCCCAAAGCAAGAAAGATCTCGGAAGTAGGCAACAATTCAGTTGCAGTGTGTGATCGCGGGGCAGAGCATGGTAAACAGCATTCAGTATTTGTAGGGTGCCCACACGGATCCACCGGCAGTGGCCGCCTGGAGCACTGGGTTGAGAGATTAAGTCTTAAGTTGTCTCTGGGCTCTGTGGGCAGAGTGCTGCCATCGATTAATGATGTCTGCTCTGAGCGGACTAGGGGGAGAGAGAGTAGTGTCCCACATGTCCACTTCTGATTGGCGTGGGGGGTAGGTTAGATAATATTCTTTAGAGGCATGTTGTACAGACAGGAAAGCTACTTCACAGAGTAGGTTGTTTGCAGGCCACCCTTTTTCAGGGTTGTTGTCAACATGGGTTCGGTGGCCCAGCCTGCTCTGCGATTGCACAGACGCCTGCGTGGCGTCGAGGCGCACTTCAGTGTGGGCTGGGCGCCGGCCTGGTGGAGCATGTTGGAGCACCGGCCCTGGCTTTGGGCTGCCTGCTCCTCAGCACCACTGGGCACGCACGACCGTCCACGGCTTCCCCGAGTCAGCCGGGAGCCTTCCTGTTCTCATCTGTAAAGAGAGGTCACGGGCTGTCCTAAGGGCTGAGTGGCCTTATGCTTGAATGTCACACTGTCGGGCTCTAAAAGGTTTGAGTAGATGCTAGTTATGCTTATTCCTCAGTTTCCCCAAGTGTAACATGGAGAAAACAATGATTTGCTGCTCTCACGGACTGACTGGAGGACGAAAGGGGCCACGCCGACTCTAAGTGCCTGGTCCACGGTACATGTGCCATTCAGTTCTGCCACTGCTTTTTTTTTTAGTTAACTAAAGTTCACACTTTACTCAGATTTCTTCCCTGTTTCGCTAAAATCCTTTTCTGTTTCAGGATCCCATCCAGGATACCACATGACATTTAGCTGTCATGTCTCCTCACGTCCTCCAGGTTGTGGCGCTTTCTGAGCCCCGAACAGCTTTGGGGAGCGCTGCCAGGTGTCTGCTGGCCGGCCCCTCCACTGGGGCTGGTCTGACGTCTCCCTCCCGATGAGACTGGGCTGTGGGCTGCAGAGAGGGAGGCCCCAGAGGTAAAAACGGTACAAACCATCACCATGGCTGATCCCTGTTGGGACTGGCCTTGAACACCCGGCCAAGGTGGTGGCAGTCAGATTTCTTCCCTGTACAGTTACTCTGTCTCCCTCTCCATCCTGTGCGCACTGGAAGGATGTCACTAGGGACGGCTCCCAGTGGAGGAGTGAGGAGTTTGCCCCACTCCTTGAGGGTGGAGGACCTTACAGACACGATTTCTGACTTTACATACGGGAGACTCATCTCTTCTACCCCACCCGTGTTATTTTTGTTACTCTTACCTCCTGTGAAAAGATGCTTCCCGTTGCCTGCATACAAAAACACAGAACCAAGGGGGACAGGCTATATGAAAACCCAAACTGAAAACAGCATTCCAGCCCCAGTCCCTGGCTATCAGGTGGCCAACCCCAACCCAAAATCTTTGTGAAAGGGAAAGGCGGGGAAGGCCTTGTGCCCACCTCCTCCGGCTCTGTGGTCAGGGGGTTGGGGGCACTCACCATGTTATGCTTGAGGATTCTCTGGACCACGGGCGTGAACACTTCGATGACCACCATGGACCGGGGCCGCTCTCTGCAGTGCTGGGGAGACAGGAGGGCACAGTCAGCGCGTAGCCCGTGGGCCCTGGCAGGGCTCGGGGGCAGGGAGTCCAGCATGGCTCCCTGAGTTCCCTTGCTGAATACTGCTGCCTAGCTTTTTTGTTTGTTTGTTTGTTTGTCTGTTTGGGATTAAGAACAGTGTGTGAGTGTGGGAGCATTTCTTTGCCTTTTCCTCTGATCTTACAGGCTGAGATTTAGAGGCACGGATAGGTATCTGACAGGACCCTTATTTAGTGCAGTGAGACTTCTGCAGCACGAAGACCCCGAGAGCACCGTCTAACAGAGGAGTCTCTCAATAACCAGTGACAGAATACCAGGGGTTTAATGTTTGGACACCAGGATCTTGAAAACTCTGTGACTCTTCAATCCCTGTCTTTGCTAAGCTGCCGCAGTCAGCTGGCAGGCCAAATGCAGCTCTCAGGTGTATTTCATTTCATTGACATGGTGTTTCACTTTCAAATTCAGGCTGAAGGGCTTCAGGTGGAGCAGGTAAGACCCCATCAACCTAACACATGCACAACCTGCCCGGGCCTGACGGTGCTGAGTTTTCTAGCCCTGGATGAGGACAGTGTACTTGGGATATTAGAAATCAGAACTTTTCCTCAGATCTTGGGGTCCTGGTTTTGAAGTCTGGCAGGAGAGGCATGCCCGGTGTGTCCAGAGAGCTGGCCCAGAGTGGACCCAGTAGAGGAGGCTTTGTTCCCCTCAAACTCCCCTGTCTGGAGGGCTTCCTGGAGAGGGAGGCACCAAGGCTCTAGCTTTGACTCCGCACCTAAGGGAAAACGGCCAGGAGGCTCACAGGCCCCTGTAGCCGGACTCCTCCCTTCAAATGGCAGGGCAGCCCTCTGTTCCAGGACCAACAGAGAGTTCTATCAGGTAATGTCCAAAAGGTTCATTTGTTCTATATTACTGTTTTTTAAAAAAATTCTCAACCAAGGATATGTTTATTGATTTGAGAGAGAGAGAAACATCGGTGTGAGAGAAACACTGATCAGTTGCCTCCCACACGAGCCCTGACCAGGATCCAACCGGCAACCTAGGTATGTATCCTGACAGGGGATGGAACTGCAACCTTTTTGATGTATAGGACGAGGCTCCACCCACCTGAACCGCCCAAACCACCCAACTAGAGCTATATCACTGGTTTTTAAACTGTGCTACCATTTACTCTGAAGAGGTCCATTGCTCTAGAATGAGTTTGTAAACCATGAGACCTGGGAGAAATCCTACAGCTGAAAGGAGAATGAGAAGCAAATCTGGATTCAACTGGACCAAATATTAAGCGAGGCGATGACATGCAGTGACAGGTGGGGGAGCAGCTGGCCATTCTCTCAGGAGCCCAAACACTGGGTTATCTGACCTTGGCCTGCTTGGGGGCAGAGAGGCCCATCTTGTCTTCAGTCTCATCAAGTTGTTACTTCTTCCCTTTGTGTGGCCCCCAGGGGGCAGGGCCTGGATACAGCACAGAGCCCGCCACCCGTGTGCGGGCATGGTCTTGCATGCGCACACACACACAGGTACGACTGCACAGTTGGGCGCTCACCCACCTGGACCCACCTTACCTGCATGGACTGGAAGGCACACACTGGCACATGCCCACATTAACAATGTGCCCTGAGCAGTATGGGCCAGCAGGCTGGGCCCACCCTCTGCTCTGTGGGTTGCTGAAAAAGGTCTCCGGATGGAGAGATAGGGCCAAGAGGATAACACAGTCCCATCTCCCTTAAATTTGTGTCACCTGACAACACAGACAGAGCACGCTCCCTGAGTGTGGAGGGGCCCGGGGGTGAAGGGCGAGGGTGGGGGCAGTAAGTATACCCCAGCCCCCTTTCCTCCAGAAACCATCAGGCCTCCCAGGTGGCTTTGCCATGCCACCGGGCAGGAAAGAAACACAAGTGAGGTGAGTCATCAGGAATGAGACCAGGGGAGTGCTGGGAAGCAGCAGACCTAGGCCCTCGTCTTTCCAAGGGCAAATCATTACGTTAAAAAATCAGACAACAAAGAACAAAACCAAATTGTCTGCTGGTTCAGCCCTGGGGCTGATTCAGGGAGCTGGCAGAATGAGGGATGCCTGGTCCCCAATGTGCCCTGGACCTGTTCCATGTAAATCCCACTGAGAGGCTGGCGCTGTGTCCCTGGAAGCGGGTGTCCCTCTCCGTGGCTCCTCCAAGCTAACCTGGCATCCCGACTGCTCTCCCTCCTCAGGGAAGCCCCACGGCCGGGCCCCCACTGTGGACCAGCTGGTACTCAGAGAAGCCCTGGCTAAAAATAACCCAGCTCTGACGTCAGGAGCCTAGAAAATCTGCTATAAACTTCTCCCAAGACAGCCACGAAGACATTTCAAGGAAAACCTGGACACTCCTCCCTGACCCACTGGTTTGGACCCCGGGCTTCAATGATCACCTGACCGAGAAGGGACTATAATTTTATGAACAGGGTACTTGGCTTGCCTGCTGGCTGTGTCCAGGGCCCTGACCCAAGCTGGTGGGGTCTGGGTTTTCAGCAAATTGTGCAAAGCCAACCCCCAGCACGCACACACACGGAGGCGGCTGGTCCTGCAGACGCAGCACCACTGCAGCCATGCCATACCTTGCAGAAGAATTCACAGAGATCTGGTGGAGGGTGGTTGTTTTCCAGCAGAGGGGCGATTGCCTGGAAGACAATGAACCCAATGTCAGCCTGAATGTAGAAGAATCACGCAGGGGCTGTGTGTCCGCACAAGAGGGTGGACTTGCGACGGAAGGCACACCTCCTTGTCACCCTCTGGGCAAAAAGGCCCATTCTCTAATTTGCAGGCCAGAGCTCCTAAATTTGGGGTACATGGCTTCCTTTGAGAAGTTGGCAAAAGCCCTGGACTGCCCCCCAGAAAAACACACATACAATGATGCATGTAACTCGAGGGGTTTCACGACCTGCTGACGCCCTCTCTGACCAACAGTCCCTGACGATGAGGCAGGAGGGTGGGTTTCTCGGCCTCGTCCTGCTGATACTTGGGGCCAGTTGTTCCTGTGGTGGCAGCTGCCCTGTGCACTGTGGGAGGTCTAGCAGCATCCTTGTTCTTGACCCACTGGATGCCAAGGTGACCCCTAGCCCAGAAGTGACAATCAAAAATGCCTCCAGATATACTTCATTTGGTATTTAGTGCCCCTTGAATTCATTTCTCAGGGAGCCCTCTTAAGCCAGCTTGACAATAATTACGGGTTCCACTGTCATTCCTATGCCAGCGTCCCATGGACTAAATGGTGTTTGATTCTCGATTTTTCTGTCCCTTTCATAATTTCTGTTTTAATGAACTTGCTAAATTTCAAGTCAAATAAAAATTTTGAACAATTAAAAAAGTGTGTCCAGACATTGCCAAATGCCCCCAGGGGGACAAAACGGGCCTCACTTGAGAACCGCTGGTGCAAGTGCCCCTCCCAGAGCCTGCACCGGGTCGGTCATCAGTAAGTGTTAGTGGCTGCTAACACTTGGTTAATGGCTATGTGAAGCCCACACTTTCTCCTGTTTGCCACACTGGGCACATGATTAGGAAACAGAAGACCCAGGACCCAGCAACGAGACTGCCAGGCGGTGTGTCCTTAGGTGGGTAATGTAACCTCTCTGGGCATTAATCTTCTAATCCATAAAATGGGGGGAACTAGAGTTACCGATTCACAGGGTTGTCAGGGGGATCTGATGAGAGGAAACTCTAGAAGCTTTGGGGTCTCAGGCTTGGTGCAGGCACACTGCCTGGAGCACAGCATGTCACTGACACCACCACAAGGGGACTGTCTTGGGCTGTGCTGGCACAGCAGCAAGGGTGCCGATTTTGCCCGACTCCCCGGGGAGGCTCCGCGATGGCGCCATCTCCCCATGACCACCCATCGCAGCCCAGACCCTGCCTGCACGGTTTCAGAGGGTCTCCTTCATCCGCCCTCTACAGCGATGCCCGTGGCTGTATGTGGTGACCTCTCGGTAAGGCCTTCTGCTAGTCTCGGGGCCACCAGGGAAAGAAAAGTGTGGCGGGACACGAGGAAAAGATGACCCTCAGCGGACCTGCTGTGTCAGGGAGGGCACCTATGTGCAAGATGAAGTCACTGGAATGGAGTGAGGTGCTGTAGCACCCACAGCGGGCTGTAAGAGCTGGAGACCAGGCCCAGGGTCATGTTCGTCCAGGGCTGTGCACATGCCTATTCAAAATTTACCTGATATGAAATAAAACGAGTTTAAATGAAATAAAACTAAGAGTGCAGTGCCTCGGTCCCACTGACCGCATGTCAGGTGCTCGACAGTCAGTCACAGGAAGCTCGTGGCTCCCGCAATGGGCGGTGCGGACAGAGAACGCTCCCACACTGCAGGGGCTCTCCTGACAGTCAGGCACAGTGTCTGGCCATTGGGAGAGGACTGAGCTGCCCCTTCCAACGTGCTGGCCTGTAAACACAGGGAGAAGTGAGGCCGCAGCAGGGACAGCGGGACAGGAGCCTCCGTCTGGCCTGTGGCTCTGCTGCTCTGACCCAGCTCTGGGAGGAGTCGCGTGTATGGTGCACCCTGCTGGGCCCCTCCTTCCTGGGCCGGAGCCAAGGAACGGAGGAGAGGGAACAAACAAAGTGCCCACGCTGGGCCTCAGGCCTGGGCCCCGTGCTTCCACAGCGGTTCTCTCATTGGGTCCTGTCTCAGCTGGTGAGGTGAAGCGGTCCTTGCTTCCACTGATACAGACGAAGAGACAAAGGGTCAGGGAAATTACAAGGCCTGCCTCAGTCACAGAATGACAATTTTAAAACATATAATTAATAAAAAAGTGTGTATTTTTGTGGAATTCTTCTATGAGCTGAGCATTAGGGAGACTAGCTCCTTCAGCCACTCCCATGGCCCTGTAGGAGAGACCTTGTGACCACACACATTTCACAGCCAAGAAGACTGAGGCTTGGAGCATCAAGTTAGCTAGCCGAGTGGTTGTCCGATTAAGTAAAAATGTTCCTGAGCCAGGAGAGAGGATGCGGGCAGGACAGTGGTTCTCAACTGGGGTGCTCTGCCCCCCAGGTGATTGGCGTGCGTGGAGACGGTTCTGACTGTCAGCATCAGGGCGGGGCACTACTGGCATCCAGGGGGTGGAGGCCAGGGATGCTGCTCAGCCTCCCCCAGTGACCAGGGCGGCCCCCAGCACAAAGGCTTCTCCACCCCCAAATGTCACTTAGTGTCAGAGGTGAGACACCCTGGGGCAGATACGCATGAAAAGACTGGAAAGAATTTCCGAGACATTTTGTTAAGTAAAAAGACACACACAGAACAACACACCCAGCACGTCATCACTGATGTTAAAAAGAAAAAGCAAAGACACAACGGTGTCTGTCTGTGTGGCTTTGTCACGGCGGGAAACCACTGGGACTGTCTCTGAAAAGCGTGCTGGAACGGGTGAGTTGTTTTTTTTTTCCTTCAATTAAAATATGTTCATGAAATACTTGCAAAATCAAAGCTAATTTTAATAAAATTAAATAAAAGTTAAACTTCTTCCACTACTTGCCCAAGGTCATAGCTAGTATGAGGGGCCCAGGGTCTGCTTTGGCTCTGAACTTGAACGCACATTCAGCTTTAAACCCACTTTCTTCACCAGCATGGGGGAAGGCAGCTGGCATTTGGCCTCCAGGTCCATCCTCATGCAGTGACACTTCAGCTGTCACCAACCAACCATCACCTATTGCACGGATGCCAACTCAAGTTACTTATAAAAGTGCTTATGAAAAATAAGCACATAAAAAACACCAAGCCCCATTGGGAGAGGGTAGTTGCTAACAGGTCAAATCAGACAGTGTAATTGTTGGAATGAAAGGAGGCCACCGAAGGCTTCACGATAATGAACACAGCATCGGGAATAAAGAACACTGAAGGGGAGCGGGCGGGGGCTGAGGGCCAGATCCTACATCAAATTCCTCCCTGTTCTCGGGCACCCTCAATGAGCAGAGAAGCTCAGCCCGGCTCATTTAAGGGTCAGCCCAGCCACACTAGCTGGCTAAATGCAGCCCAGATTTCTCAGACAAAAAATTTTTTTCCTGGTCTTTTTTTTTTTATTTTTTTATTTTTTTGTTTTTGTTTTTTTTGATCCCCACTAACCCCTATTCCTGATCTTTTTTTAAAAAATTATATTTTATTGATTATGGTATTACAATTGTACTCATTTTGCCCTCTTTGCCCCCCTTCCACCCAGCAGCCCCCAATCCCTCAGGCATCCCCACACCTTTGTTCATGTCCATGGGTCATGCATATAGTTCTTGGGCTACCAGAACTTCTCTCCCAGCCTTGTCCTAAGTCCAAAGCCCTCGCCCCTCCTTTCCAGGGCCAAGGTGCACCGTGGGTCCCACAGGGGTTGGCAGAGGGAGAGGAAGACGCCAACTCCTTCCCTGGCATCCACAGTCCCGCCTGCTTCCCCACTAGCCAGTCTCGCCCCTTTGCCTTCACTTGTGCCAGGCCACCTGCATGGCCTGCCTTCCTGGGACGGCTCCTGTCTGTCTTTTCAGACTGAGTTTGCGCACCTCCTCTGGGAAGCCCTCTGTCATCTTCCTCCCAGCACCCTCCCTGACAGAGGAGCTTAGGTGTCTGTCCTCTGTGCTCCTCTAACACCCTGAACAAATGTCAGCTTCTGACCATGTCATTTCTGGATTACCCGTTGACCTGCCAGGTTCCCCAGCACACAGTCAATCCCTCAGTGGAAGCTGTACGTCTGCGGATTAGAGACCCGTGTCTGGCACACCTGTGCTCACATGTCAACAAATGTTCGTTACCTTGTTCAGAACAGTATACCAGAGAAAGGTGGTGGTGGATGACTGGGGGTGCCCCGGGTGATGCTCCTCTGTTCTGGCCAAAGATGGCAATGGGTGGCCAGGCGGGAAGCACAGGAAAAACCTCTGCATTTTTAACAAATACCCACTCAGTTCCTACTATGTACCAGATGCCATGGTTGGGGCTCCATGGAAGCTGCTACCTTTACTCTCAGCAATAAAAGGCCCAGGGTTTATCTCCTTTGGAGCTGACAGGACCCACCTGGGGCAAGGAGGGTGATTCTCTCACTTGGGCTAGCTAGGGCCAAGTTGGTGGGCGCCCAAAGCCCTAACTCAGCTCAGAGAGGCACAGTGTCTGGGATGTTGCCCTTGATTCAGAGGCTGCAGCCGCGGGACCTCTCGGGCAGGTGAGTGTTCCAGGCCCGTTCCCAGGCACACAGGCCTCTCTCTGCCTCTCACTTCCATTTCAAGTTCTGCCTCCCTGCTTTCCACTTCCTTATTCTCCAGCAATGCTAAAGTTTCCGAAAACTACCATGTTGCTTTATATCTCTGCTCACATTTTACTTCCTCTCTCTGGAATGCCTGTACTCTGTTTTGCCATCTGGTAAACTCCTGTTGATCCTTCAAAACCCAGTGCAGACATCACTGCCCCCAGGAAGCCCTCTGGCTTCTTTCCCAGGTGAGTTTATGACTCCACTCTCTACACCACATGCCTCTATTTTTGCAATGATTTCATTGTCTTCCTACAATGAAAATGAACTCCTTAGGAGCAGGGGCTGTCTTAGTTCTCTGTGGATTCAAAGACACAGCACAGTGCTTGGCACGCAGTGGGTGCACATTCATTTCTTTCTTCTCCCTAGTGAGAGTCATGTTTCACAGCTGAAAATTAACCCAGGAAGACACTGTGCCCAAAGATGCCTCCATCATAGCCAAGTCCCAGAAAGTATCATCTCACTTTGCACATCAGAGGGAACTGAGTCCAGGTTCTATTTGTGGATTAACTAGGAGACACGGCCTGGGGCAGGAGAGAGACCGGGCTACCTTTCCACTACAGGTTTTGCCTCTGAATGGGTCATGTGGTCTCTGCTATCTCCTGCCTTCAACTCCCTCAGCAGACTCAGGAAGGAGGAGGCAATGAAGACGCATTTGCTATAAACCTCAAAGACTGATAATTACATCTCCCCCAAATCAACTGGGGCTCTGAAATGTGCAAAAGCAGGAGGGAGATGTGTCTAGCTTGTGAGGAGAGAAAGCCACGCGAGGTGGCTGTGCTGCCGGATGACATGGGTGCCTCCGGAACTTTGAGAGTAGCTGAGACCCGGGAAGACCTGTGGGCCTGGGCAGTGAGCGGAGGGCAGAGGGAGAGGGATGAGGAGAGACTTACCACAATGATGTTTTCATGCTCCTGGGTAGTCAAGTTTGTGTTCTAAAGGATGGGACGCAGAAAGCAGGAAGAAAACAAAACAAAACAAAAGTCCAAATGTTAACAAGATGGAACACTTGTATCTCGGAGGTCCACAGAGTTTCACAGTGCTTCCAGCCTCCCGGACAGAGCACTGTCGTGGCCTTTCCTTAACTACAGAGATCAGAAGACCCCCCAAGGCACAATTGGACAGGAGAAAAGTACACCCTGGGGCAGGGGAATCACGTTTCCTGGTTGCTGTTTCTCAGCTTGTGGGTTACGTGACCTTGGACAGATCACTTCTCAGTGAGACTCAGTTTCTTCTTCCGTCAATGGGATCCTCTTTGGGCTGCTGGGAGAGGGTCTGTATGGACAGGGCTCAAACCTGTGGTTGGCCCTTGTCGTAGTGGTGCCACTTGGAAGCCAGAAGACTGGTTCACAGTAAACATGTGAAGAAGACTTTTAAGTCTTGACTCCATGCTGGAGTCTTTTAGGAGTGGCATGTATATCATCTCAGAGGTTTGCAAACTGGGTTCCTAGGGAACACTGGTGTTCTATGAGTTGGCCCAAGATCTTGTAGCTAAATTCAAATTCTAACAGTTAACTTTCAAAAATAATATTAAGTTGAATGGATTAAACTTGCTTAATTTTTAGTGTCCACCCTCCCCCATCTGGAATTTTCTTACACAATGGGTACCTGTACCGCCATCCTGTGAGTAAGCAAGTGAGGAAAGCGATGAATACGCAATAAACGAGAAATCACGGAAAACTCAGAGACAGCCGCCACTGTCTTTTTTTGCTAGTTTCAGGGTGTGTTCTGTTTTGTCTGTCTTGGTGGACACGGGCTTTCTTTGGCATCAATTCATATTTTCTAACAGTCACAGATGCTGCTTGCAAGATGCCTCCTCGCTGGACAGTGAACTGGAAAGGTCGACTGCTCTAGACAAAGCCCCCAGCACCCACCACCTGGACAGGTTTCGGGGCGTTGGGATACCCACCACGTTTACACAGCTGAAGCTAGTGAGCCTGTTTTCGTTTTCGTCTGGCTGCCAAGGGATGAAGGTGGACACAGAACCAGGGTCAGTGTCTGAGCTGTACGAGTCTCCAGGTTCCCATGGAGACAGCCTGACCCGTGATGCTTAGAATCAGGGAACATTCAGGAGGATGTTTTATGGATTCCAACGCCTTTTTCTTTTTGTGGATGTTGCAGTTTGAGCAGCCCACTTAGGGCAGACTATTAAACATCAGTCATTTTTCAGCTCAGGGTAGATGAAAGCCTGGCTTTGGTCTTTCTTCCCTTATGACTGACTGACGAGTTCGCTGCGCCTCGGGCACTGTGTCAGAGCTTTGTAATACCAATCCCACCCACTTCTCTTTCTCATGGAGGTTCTCCTGCTATTTGCCACGATCCCCTCAACAGTGAACTACCTGAGACTCAGAGGTGCAGGTGCTCACTGGGGAACACAGCTAATAGCTGGCAGATTCCAAAGCCTCTATCTCCAACCACCGAGCCATGGTGCTCAGCCCACACAAATGGCAGTTCCATCTTTCAGGCTCAGTGGGACCAGCCTGTCCCTCACCATACTCTGCACCTTTCCAGGAAGAGCCTTCAGTGAGCACAGAGGCCACTTCCTTTGTCAGTCGCCGGTGGCAGCCCATGCCACTCTGCAGGGACATTTTTCTCCACCAAGGCCATTTTCAACCCTGGGTGGAGAGCGCTCATTAAGAGCCACTGCTTTGAGAGGACACTTGAACCCCAAGCTGATTGGTCACTCCACACACTCAACTCAACAAAGGCCCAGAGGTCAGGGATGCCCCACAGAGTCTAAACAAAAAAGGGCGAGGAGGGAGGATGCATTTGCTTTTCCACCCATGTTGTCCAGACGTGTAGCTGCTGGTGCTGAGGTCAAGATCTCAAACGTCTCCTGGGACAATAAAACTGTGACCGTTTCCCAAACGCCCCCTGACTGTAAGGCACAGTGCCAACACTGTTTCCGTGTTAGAGCACTGGCCCTCATGTCTGTGAAACGGGCGCTAATCTTAGCCCCAGCTCACCGATGACAACTGGGTACCGAGAAGCTAGGAGCCTGCCCAAGGCCAGTCGGCTCCTGAGGACGGAACTAGTCTTTCTGACTCCACACATCTGCTTCTAACCACTGTCCCACACGGGTGGGTCTCCCCTCGCTAAAAGGCCTCTACAAATTAAGTTCGTGGCACATCTGTGCCGAAGAGCCTGCGCTCTGCCATCAGGCAGACCTGGGCACGGGTCCTGGTCTACCCCTTCTCCGGGGGACCCCGGGCAGACGACTGAACCTCTCAGAGCCTCTGTTGACTCTTCCACACATTTTAATACTTAGCTTGCAGGGTCGGTGGGAGAAATGTGGAACATCAGCTCTAAATCCCTGCCAAAGTGATGGTCACAGAGCGTGTACTGAAAAAGTGGGAGTGTCACTTGGAGAGGTGGTAAAGCCTTACTGGAGGAGGTGCCATCTGGGCTACAGTCCCAGTTCTGTCCCTTAACAATGGCAGTGCTTATCAGTAAAACAGGGTGAATAATACTGACCCCAGCCCAGCACACAGTAGGCACACAGCAAATGCAAGCTTCTACTATTTTTTTTAAATGCCTTTATCTCTCCCCTCAATCACTTCGAGATCAGCTGACTTTGAGACAGTTGGTTGAAAGCTTGAGAAGTAATGCAAAGGCCCATGTGCATGTAGTCACACGAAGCACATCTGAGATGGGAAAGAAATCCCGCCGGAGGTTGGCAACAGTGTCACCTGCCACCTCCACCTTCATCCTGACAATGAGCCTGATTTTCTAATAGTGGCCAAGGCTGGTGGGGCGGAAGGGGAGGGCAATGTGGTCTTGTTGAAAGAACCAGACAGCCCCAAGGTGGAATGGAATTTCCAGTCCCACTGCTTACTTGGCAGATCAGTGCCACTGGTCCTCAGTTTCCTAATCTGTGACATGGAGACAGTAAGGCCCATCTCTCAGGGCAGATGTGTTAAAAGAGATGATGGGTGCGTGGCGCCTGGCGCCTGTCTGGCACAGAGCAGCTGCTTACCGAAGGCGAGCTGCCGTCCCCTTCCTCCGTGAGAGGCCAGCCCCCGGCCTGCCCACCCTTCCCTGCTCAGGGTGGGAAGCCGGGACTTGAGGCTGGGCACATAGCACCCAGCCTCAAGTTCCAGACCTTGACCGCCATTCCTTTCAGTGTTAACTCGTCTGTGGAACAAGGCTGGTCTCCCATTGAGGACACATCCTCTGTTCTTCTGCTTGCGACTGTCACGGCCTCTTTCCACCTCTCACCCCTACCTCCGCCCAGGGTGAAGGACCCTCTCAAGTCTGTAGACATGCAGGGCCTGGGTCGGTTTCCTGGAACGACAGGAGTGAGCAATCCAGGCCTGCAGAGAGAGGGCCAGGTCTAGGCAGCAGGGAGCCTATGCGGAAGTCGAGGGGGGCGTGTAGAAGCTACTCAGGGAACCAAAGTGTCAGAAGACAGGAGCCACCTCCAAGGGAGGGGACAGAAAGAAGGGGACAGAAGTGTCGCTCTGGTGGTCATGCATAATTTAAATCAGGAGCCATCAAGTCTAGTGCCCCCAGGGGCCAGGCAGGAAGGTAAATGAGGAGTGTTATTAATATCTGTAAAGTGCTTAGCTTAGAATAGCACCCGGAACATAGCAAACAGACGTGTGTTTCCGAGCACCCCTCGCCTTCGAACGAACAGCGTGCCCGACTCCCTGATTAAGTCTCCCCTGTGTGCCCCACCGCCAGGCCGTACGCTCCAGCAGGGCAGGGGCTTGCCTCCACTGCGACGCCCAGAATGGCGCCTGGCACCCAGCACGCACTCAAGCGCGGGGCCGCCTGCAGAGCAGATGGCTCGGACGGGTGGCGCTAAGCAGCGCCAGCTGCAAAGTGCTGCTGAATTTCCTGATTGTTTTTTAAAGAGAACTAGGAAATTCCCATTTTGTCATGAAATCTCCCAATTTTAAAAATCCTGTGCGAGATAAACAAAATATAGCTGTAGGCTGCTGGGGGGATGAGGGCAGAAAACCATACTGCCTAGACCACTGGCACTGAGGCAGGCCGGTGCCGGGACTACCAGCCCCCGTACCACAAGGGCAGGAAGGAAGGACAGTCTGGGGTCTTCCCCGATGCACTCCCACTTGGGAATGAACTAGAGAATTCTGATTCAGCCATCACCACCCCCTCCAACAGCCCGTACCTCAGGGCCAAGGCCATAACCACACCACCACCATGGGCCATCCTGTTTGGTCATAAGGCATGACAGGGTAGTGACAGCTGTCCCTTCATCCTTGCCACAGGCCCCGGACAGCTCAGTTGGAAGCAGTGGGCAAACCTTAACACCCTCAATTATCTGGGGGAAACCGCTCACCTCCTTAAGCAATGGAGAAACAGCATAAACTCAAATCCAATTCTGGCTGAGGGATGGTGAGCAGGGGAGGTAAAGGGAAATAAAGCAATTTAAACAGGGGGCAGTGAGGTGCAGAGTCCAGCGAGGGGAAGCATCTTACCTCTGAGAGCAGTTTTGAGACGATTTCCAGTGGGGCTTGGTTGATGGAGTCGTCTTGCAGGGGCGACGTCAGGGCCATGTCCACCAGAGTCCGGATCTCCTTCAAGACCACCTCCCAACGGCTTGGGTTACTCAGGACTTTCTTGTATTTGTAAATCTTTTTCTGGTCAGGAGAAAGAAGACACAAACATGTTATTGATATGACGATGCCAGAAGATATAACGTGATCAAAGAATTAGATGCATTAAGCTGTAAAAGTCCCCAAGAAAGTATCAGTGTGGGCCACTCTCTGCCCATAAGAAACGGACACCCGGAAAAGGAAGGAGAGTCTTGTCCTAAGTCACAGGTGTGTTTGTGGCCAGGCTTCCTGAATACAGAAGAGTAATTTCAATATGATTTCCAGTGACTTAAGAAAAAAAGAGATTTCTCTTTCAGATCATATCTTCTGCCAAACTTACTTCCCAAGTGTTCAAAGCCAATAGAAGCGGAAATATTCGTGGGTCCACAAAGTGACTTTCTTTGAGTTAGACGCACTACTTCTGTTCATCCTCTCCCAAGAGGTCCCCCCGGAGAGGGGTTCAGCTAAGAAACAGGACAGACAGACCAGGGGCAAAGAATTCAACTCCAGCCAGCCAGGTGGGGACAGCGTCCAAGATGGCCCCCAGGAAACATGAGGCCATCTTCAGCTTCCACCTAGTGAGGAAGACGGAGCATTCTCACCTTGGCTCAGGAGCTACTTGCAAAGCTGAAGGCAAGGGCTGCTGCCTCCCTCGCTTTGAGGCCGAGTTAGCTCCGCCTCTCTGACATCATGGAAACAGGAGCCCTGCCTCGGAAGGCGAAAGGCTGCTGTCCCGGCCAAATCCCCACCCCCACCGCTGTCCCAGCCTGCTGGGGAGCCTCTCTTTCCATCAGGATGAACTCCTTCATTAAGTGCGCTGCTCTACGGGGAAAACCTAATTTTAGTGTCACTATGCCAGCAGCCAGCTGGAGTGACATGTCACAATCTCCAAGCCAAAGTCTGAATGAGGAAAAGGAGGAGGAGGAGGCCATGGCCTCCCACTGGCCCCCAAAGCAACCAGAGTCTCCCTGACCACCGAGCTTCTGAGTTAAGAACTGCAATGTGATCTTGGAACCCAGTGCATTGGGGGACATGGTCTTCATCAAACTGGGTAGGAGATTGTGCTGAGCGAGGCACTGGGGTGGAATGAGGTAGAGTCCAGAGTCAGACACATTTGATTCTTCCTATAAAGCATTTCACCCACTGAGCCTCAGTTTCCTCTTTCGTAAATCAGGCATGAAAATACCTTGCAGCCTCTTAAAATACGTAACCTTTATAAATCCCGGACCCACGTGGGCCACTCTCTGTATGGAGTTACATTCGAAAGCACAGTCCAAACACAGCCACCACCAGTAACAAAAAGGGGAATCCAGATACTTAATGTCTTTTGAAAAACTTTAAAAAGATAAAATGTACAATCCACAGCAATACAAAAAAGCATCCCATTTCCTTTCTCCCACTTTTTCACACTCCATGATGTTCTGGAGCCTCTTACTTGCTAATCATACCCCCATCAGCACCATCACCCACAGTTAACTCCGAGTGTACCTGCCCCTCATTGCCCTAGGTCTTTCGTGTGTAAGTCAACTGGTCTCTCCCTACACACACACAACATCCACTCCCTCTGTCCCTCACTCCACCTCAGCAAGACGTGACTTGCCCTCTCTCTTCATCTTAGGGCTCTCTGCCCAGTCACCCGTTCCCCATCAAGAACTAGAGAGGGACAGGCCCACTCAGAGGGCCAAGAAGGACAGAGGAGAGCAAAGGCTGAAGACAGTACAGTTTTCATCAGGCAGGGGAGGGGAAGAGAGCAGCCCTTCTCCTTGTCCATCATTTTGGACGAGATTAGGATGGGGAAAAAGCCTTAGCGAGCACTGTCGGGGGTGGGTGGCTAATGAATAGTAAATACGTCTTGGTGAGGATGATGGTGACAGAGTACTTGCTGAAATCCATGGCGTTATGACAAGACACACCCAGTTCTCTGGGCTTCCAGGGACGGTAACCGGGGTTCTAGTTACCATCAGCTGAGCCTCCCTGACTGATCCAAGCAAACACCAACTGCCCGAAGCTTCACGCAGTGGAGACGTTCCCAAGGCAGAACCCAATCCCTGCCAGGGATGAAGGCTCCTTTGAGTCCTGGATAGTGTGGTTTTGCTTTGTGCCCAGAGCATTGCTTACTTTTCAAATGACTATCAAATGGTCACAGAAGCTTGCCATCTATTAAGCCCCAAAGAAAACCACGATGACACACACCCACATCTTCCCACAGCAGACTCTAGATCCGAGCGCAGTCTGAGCTTTAAGTGCCTTCTCTTCTGATCACCTGCAAGTCATTTACTTTCGAAAGAATACTGACTTCACTTTTTGGTGAAAACGATGCGTGCTTATTGTAAGAATTTTAAACCATGATGAAAAGCACACAGAAAGGGTAAATTAGAAGGCCTCAAAAATCCCACATCTTAGAAATAGCCACCATTAATCTTTGATGAACATTGCTCCAGCCAACTCTCATTTAAATTTAACTGAATCCAGCTAGCCCATGGCATGGGTGGTCGTGAGTATAGTCCCCTGCTGGCCACACTCAGACATACCAAGACTCTGGAGCAGCAAGACCTTGGCAGAAGGGTCCACTGGGTGCCACCAGCCCCAGTGCAGCTTCCAAGGAGCCCCTTCATAGCTATGCTCAGCCTTGGCGCTCACTGGCAACAGCTTTCCCACGAATGCCTCTGGAACCTGAACCCTTGCTCAAGAGGCAGCCCCAGAATAGTGGTCACAGAGGCTGCATTCAAAACCAGAAGGTCCCAGGGGTTGTAACAAGGGCTAGCATTCACTGAGCACGTACTACATACCAGGCTCTGTGCCGGGCACTTATGAGCATCGTCTCATTCTGTCCTCACAGTAGCTCCAGGAGCTGGGGGCCTGCCACAGGCAGTGCAGCCCTGGGAGCAGACTCTAAGACTGCTGAGAGGGTAGGACGCCTGCAGCTTCTGCTATAGGACGACAGTATCCTGTTCACACGCAGACTATCATGACCAGAGAGGTGACGTGACTTGCCCAAGGTCACGCAGCAACAAAGGGCAACTCAAGGATCAAAACTGGCTTTGATAGACTCCAGAAGTCTCTCGCTTTCTATCACATCAACCAGGGCCAGCACAGGTGGTGGAGAGGGGGGACAGATTCATCAAAAGACACTGTGAAGAAGGGGTCAGGAATGCTTGGTGGCATGGGGTGAAGCCCACGACAAGTTCACAAGGCTCTGAGAGCCGGGGTCCAGGTGACCAGGGAGTACAGGAGCTGCTGGAGGGGCTGGTGGGAACAGCAGGTGGAAGTGCATCTGTGACATCATGGTCATGGGTGTGGGCAGGCCACTAGTTCCCAGAAGAGGCTCTTAACTCTGGGACAGGGCAGCTACAGGCAGAGGGAGGCCCATCCAGGACCACAGGGGCCCAGTTACTCTGTCTTGGGTGACACATTAGTAGGTTTCATCCCAGGAACTCCGACGAGTTCATCCGGTGATAAGTCACAGTGGGGCTGGGGACCCTGACTGCCAGGCTCCCAAGAGCCCAGCCCTCAGCCTTGCGGTGTGGCCCTCCCACTGAGCCACTTCATCAGGAGGGGTGGGCAACCTCTTGCCATGTCCAGAGTGGATGGGCTGCTGGAATCCTTTGACAGGGGCCTTCAAGCTGTCTCCCTGCTTATTTCTGTGCAAGGCAGCCAAGAATGGTCTTACATTTTTTAAGGGTCATGAGAAAATACATGCGACAGAAGTCAATGTGGCCCACAAAGCCCCGAGTACTCACTATCTGGCCCTTTGGAGAAAAAGTTTGCCAACCCCTGGCTGAAAAGGTGAAACCAGCCTAGCAGTAAATGCATGATGCCGCTCGACATTATGAGCCATCAAAGACATGCAGGTTCAAACCACAAAGAGACACCACTGCACACCCACCAGGCTGCTGCAACCAAAAAGACAGGTGATACTGAGTGCAGGCGAGGACGTGGAAAAACCGGGATCCTTGTGCATTGCTGGTGGGAATGTAAACTAGTATAACATCATGGGAAAACATTTTGACAGTTGCTTAAAATATTAAACATAAATTTATCATTTGACCCAGCAACTCTGTTCCTAGAAATCTACTCAAGAGAACTAAAAACAGACTCCACACAAAGACATGTGCAGGAATGTCCACAGCAGCATTTTTCATGATAGCCTCAAACTGGAAACGACCCACATGTCCATCCACTGATGAATGGATAAGCCAGATGTGGTCTATCCAGACAATGGAATAGTATTTGGTAGTAAAAAGGCTACGATATGGCCCTGGCTGGTGTAGCTCAGCGGTTGAGTACCTGCCTGTGAACCAAAGGGTTGCTGGTTTGATTCCCAGTCAGGGCACATGCCTAGGTTGTGGGTGAGGTCCCCAGTGGGGGGCACGTGAGAGACAACCATATATTGATGTTTCTCTCCCTCTCGCCCTCCCTTCCCTTCTCTGAAAATAGATAAAATCTTAAAAAAAAAAAGAAAAGGTTACAAGCTACAATATGGATGAACCTCACAAGTATTACGCCAAGCAAAGAAGCCAGATGCAAAAGACATACTGTATGATTCCTTGTATCCGAAATGCCTGAAAAGGCAAATTTAAAGAGACAGAAAGGGGAACAGTCATCGCCGAGGGAGCGTGGAGGGCAGCGGCGATCAGACGGCAAATAGGCCTGAGGGCCTCTTTGAGGGTGACGGAAATACTCCACACTAGACTGTGCTGATGGCTGCCTACTCTGCGAGTCTAGTAAAATCATTAAATCACACACTCAGAACAGGTAAACTTAGCTGTATGTAAATTACACCTCACTGAAGGGTGTGGAGGAAACCCCGCCCCGCAGGCAGGGAGGACCGCAGGCAGCCAGCGGCAGCATGGCTTGTGGGTGAGCGTCGGGCTTTGCCATCAGCCGGCCTTATGCAGTTCAAGGCTAAGCTTTACTTCATCCATCCGTCCCTTCATCCGTCATCCATGCCTGCCCCACCCATCCACCCATCTGTCCAACCAATGAAACAACAAAAATTACTGGGATCCATCTACCACGATGTGCCAAGCACTGTGTTAAGTACTACAGTGAGCAAAACAGACAGGCCGGTACTCATGGAACTCAGTCTGTCACTTGCACCCTACTTTCCTCACTTGCGACATGGGGTGAGAATAACTAGCGTCAAAGCTTTGCCATGGCTATTCCCTGAAATAATATATATAAAGCACCCAGCACCAGTCCTGGCTAAACAGCAGCTCTCATTCTTATCACCTACCAAGCCCTGGGAAAATGAACAGTCCGAAGCAGGCAGGACTTAGGAGGGCCCCCCGGCATCCATGACTAAGCCCCACCAGCTCCCGAAGCAACGGAGCCAGCAGGAGGAGCCTGCTGCCTCCCATGAGGAAGAGTCACTCACTCCATTGCAGTTCTCACTCTTTGCTTGTTAGGGAGGGGATGTTACCTGGGCAACATCTGCCATCTCTCCGGCAACTGCTCCCACAGCAGAGGCAACGACAGACACCCGGATTCTTGGGCCTGGTAAAGCAGAGCCTGCTGGCTCCTCCACAGGAGATGAGCTGTCACTGGGAATGTGTCCCTCATCAGGGAAGGCGTGACTCAGAATGTGCTGGAAGCATGCCTCCCAATGGTAGGGGCTGCTGCTCCACTGCTTGCTGCAGCCTCGCAGGCTCACACAAGCACGCATGCTCCCACCACCCGACATTAAAGGAAAGGCTGCATGGGAGCTTCTGGAGCCACAGAGGAAAACAATCCAGGCAAGAACCGGACTGGCTTTTAGAATTTCTTTCCAGCGAGATCCCAAAGCTGTGCTGCCAGCATGAGAGTCACCAGGCCCACATGGCTACCTACATTTACCTTAATTAAAACAAATTACAACTAAATAATCAGCATCTCGGTCCCGCTAGCCACCTTTCAGCTACTCGATAGCCACGAGTGGCTGGTAGCTGTCATAGCAGATGGTGCAGATACAGAACGTTTCCATCGCCGCAGGAAATTCTACTGGGCGGTGCTGTCCTAAAGTGTTGGAGTCCCTCCTGTCACCTGCCCCCAGAGGACCAGCAATGTCCCCTTGCTTCTTCCCATCACTCAGGCGATGCTTATTTGCTGGGGCCAATATGTGAGCAACACCCTGTCCAGCTGCCCAACTCCTTCAACTTTCCCTCCAGGTCTACAGGCTGCTGGTCGCAATGTACCCTGCACAACGAGGGAGAAGGACAGGTTGGCCGAGTGAATTGTCTGGCTTCCTTGATTCCTAGACAGGCCTTTGACCTGCTCACACTCTGGGGCTGTGGATGCAGATGC
Source organism: Trachops cirrhosus (assembly GCA_028533065.1). NCBI lineage: Eukaryota > Metazoa > Chordata > Mammalia > Chiroptera > Phyllostomidae > Trachops > Trachops cirrhosus. The sequence continues at coordinate 23,104,240 of CM052550.1, read as the reverse complement.
TGCCAAGTAACTCACATCCCTGCCGAGCCAGTATGCTGCGGGGGGCCCCGGCACTTAGGCAGGGGCGCATTTTTACCCTTCTCTTTAGTCCCCCAGAACGGCTTCCCCTAAATCCTTTTAGCACTGAAGACACAACCCAAGCCTGTGAGCTGCCTGTGTGTGTCATCCCCAAACCGCCCATTTGGCTCTCGGGTCTCGATCTTGTAGCCAACACAATTACTCAAGTGTCACCTGCTGGCCCAACAACCGACAGATGGACTAATCAGTGATTACCCTCCAGGGACTCAGGATTTTCTGGGTAAGTGTAGGGACACCTGCTCTGGGCATTGCCTCTACAGAGGGGAAAGGAATGAGGAAACAACACAAAATGAGATGGAGCCCAGTCCTGTCAGCTGGAGCGTAAGGCACAGCTCAACTCACTCTAAGAAAGCCACTAATTACAACAACACAGCCTAGCACTCGTCCAGGGCTTACCGTGTTCAGGAACAACCATGATGGGCGGTGACAAGAGTGTAACTGTTAACACTTTTGGAGGACTCTCTATAAGCTGCGCCCTGTGCTAAGCACTTTGTATAAAGTAATTTTCTTAATGCTCACAACCACTCACCAAGGTGAGTGGTGTAATTAGTTCCATTTTACAGACAAGAAAACCGAGGCTGAGAGAATTTAAGTCACGTTGCAAGGAAGAGCCAGAGCTGGAATGGGGACCCAGATCTAGCTGCGGATCCTGGGCGCCCAGCTGCCACGTCACCCTGGGAGGCACGGCTGAGCGCTTTCTCTGCCCCCACTGCTGCTGCTGCCGCCTCCTGCTGAAACAAGTGAGAAATCCTTTAAATCAGAGTGTTGGGCCTCAGCAGCCTGGCTGCCGCTGGGTGTCCAGCTGACAGAGGCCTGGGGAGATAGGCAATTTGTTTGAAACAGGGGAAAGTGCCTGCCTGGCCACTCAACCCCTCAGTGCCCACCGGAGGCAGTCTCCCTGCAGCCATTACTGCTTCCACGGACACAGCAGGAGCTCGGGCACAGTGTCCTGCTCATCACCTCTGGGGCACCGGCTGATTGCCTAGGAAACCATGCATCTGGCTGGTGAGATGATGCCTTGGTGCCAGTCTCCCAGCAGAGTACCACATCCTACCAGGCGCTCAGGGCCTGCTGCAATCTTGGGAACATCCAATCACCTCACACATCCATCTGACTACATTTTAAAATAGTATGTGACTCTTCTTCTCACTCAGCTCTGGGCTTCTTGGGGCCTTGTCTGTTTCTTTACTGTTCTGTGCAGTGATTGGAACCACTTAGAACACATGGAAGGTGCTTCCAGTGTTTGTAAAAGGGAGAATAAAAATCAGAAATAATGGCTAACATGTATGAAGTGCTTCCACTGTGCCAGGTACTACACCAAACCCTTTATCACCCCCGGCCCCCAGTGCTCCTCAGATGCTCCTATGTGCATGAACCACTGGGAGAGGGGATGGATCTTGCTAAAAGGCAGATTCCAACTCAGAGTCGGGGGGTCAAGGAGCTTGCACTTTTCAGTAGATTCCAGGTAAGAATGATGATGCTGAACCCTAACTCACATGCCTCGTTCACTACTCCCTAAGAGGCAGACACGTGTTCTTACTCTGTTCCACATGGTACACAGCAGAAGGGCACACTGAGGGATTAACACCGTGCTTGAGGTCACACACCTGGTGTTGTGGGTTGAACTACGTCCCCCTCAAATGATACATCCAAGTCCTAACCTCTGGTATCTGAATGTGACCTTATTTGGAAATAGTTCTTTGCAGATGCCATCAAGTTAAAATGAAGTCATGCTGAATTAGAGTAGACCCTAAACCTAAGCCCGGTACCTTAGAAAAAGGCCATTTGAAGACATGCACATATGCAAGGTCATGGGAAGATGGAGGCAGAGACTGGAATGATGCATCTACAAGCCAAGGAATGCCACGCTTTGTAGCAGCCGCCAGAAGCCACCAGTGGGTGGTACTTCGTTACAGCAGCCGCGGGAATCTCACACAGCTGGTGAGCCACAAAGGACAGAAGGAGCCCAGGAGACCTGGCTTCTGTTTGCTCCACTGCTCTGCTTCAGCCACCGAGCCTTCCAACCCTTTTACCTGGTGAAGGTGGCAGCTGGGGCCCCTCTGGGACTGTGGGTGAGAGGGCACGAGCACGTAGGTGCCCCCGCTCTCAGCGGCCTCCCCCAGCTTATCCTCTGGAGTTTGCTGGGTTTTGTCTTCCTGGAAAAGACCTGAAGCACCCCCTCCCCGAATCTCTTTCCTACTCCCTCAGGGGATAGAAAGGCTGGTGTCACCTCCCCATGCCTATAACTACAGGTCCTTCACTGCCTCAAGAAAAGCTGGGCAGGGACACCTGGACCTCCACACCGTCAATGATGTGGGGAGCAGCCACCTGGTCACCCAGGGAAACTACTGGTGTCCTCCCTGGGAGGACATCAATTCAGGCAGGAAGTCAGGGCAGGCTTAGGGTCCTTGACAAAGAGGGGTCATGAGGGAGACTCCCGCTCCACACAAAGGGAGCTCCCCTTCCTCTGACGAGCCCCACGTCAGCTGATAGCAACCCCCCCACACCAGCGACAACCTGGGGCGCAGGGTGCCCAAGCTTTTAGTGTCTCTGTGCCACTCTGGAAGAAGAAGAGATGTCCTGGGCCACACATTAAATACACCGCGAGACATAATCACAAACAAAAGTCTCAAAATGTTTTAAGTAAATTTAGGGTTTTGGGTTGGGCCGCATGTGGCCTGTGGGCCGCAGGTGGGACACCCCTGGTAGGGCTTCCCCCGGCCGGGCACCGAACTAGGTGCTCATCCCAAAACAACTCTTTCGGGGTTCTCAGTCCTGGCTACGCATCAAATCCACTTGAGGGGGCTTAGCAATATTCCATGAACTGAGTCCACCTCCAGGCCAATCCCACCAGGAGGGTGCTGGGGGTGGAGTAGGCATCTGTATTTTGGGGGGCATGGTATAATTTATATTTAAACACCAATGTGCACAGCAGCGCTATTCACAAGAGGCAAAATGTGGCAGCAACTCAAATATCCACCGAGGATGAATGGATGAACAGCTGTGTTCCATCCAAGTAATGATTATTCAGCCATGAAGAGGGAGGGAATTCTGACACACGCTACAACATGGATGGACCTTGAGGACAGTAAGCCAGTCACAAAAGGACAAACACTGTATGGCGCCCCTCACACAGGGGACCTAGGGGAGTCAGGTTCAGAGACACAGGAAGCAGGATGGTGGGTGCCGGGAGCTGGGGGAGGCGAGCAGGGAGCTCGTGTTTAATGGGGGCAGAGCTTCAGTTTGGGAAGACGGCAAAGTTCTGGAGATGATGGTGCTGGCTGTTTGCACAACAGCGTTGAATGCTGTGAAACTTAATGCTACTTAAACATGATTAAAACGGAAATTTCATGTTATGCATATTGTACCACATTAAATGAAGTACACTCAAAACCCCCGGATGACTGAGTGTGCAGCGAGGGGTCAGCACTGCCGGTCCAGTCTAAGGGGGCAGGCACAACCCCCACCGTACACGTGAGGAGCTCACAACAACATAGAGGGGTCGGTAACGTGCTCCAGGTCACAACTGCGGGTCTGAAGCAGGACCCCTCCTCAGGGCCACCTCGTTGTCCTGAGCCATGACACAGCCCCTGACCTGCTCTCCGCATCTGGAAACACTCTCCTGTCTCCACGTGGCCCTAACCCCAGGGAGGCCATTCGCCAGCAGCCCCCTGCTAGGGAGTGCTACTGACAGTGCTGGGGGGGTCCCCCAGTCCAATGCTCAGCACACCCAACACTACACCCTCACAGCCCTTTGCTCACTCACCCCGCCACCAGCCTTTAAACTCCCAGGAACAGTGAGGCTCAGGCAGGGCCCTGTTTTGGCTCCGAGGTGTCTGCAGTACAACAAACCGGGAATGGGGCACGCCTGCATTCAGATTTCCATTCTGCTACTTGCCAGCTGTGCAGCCTCCAGCAAATGATACCACCTCTCTGAACCTCAGTTCCCTCAGCTGTAAACGGGCAGATGCTGACAAGGTTAAATGTGGTATTTCGTGTTCAATGCCCTGCCCTTTGTAGGTGCTCAATAAATGGTGGCTATTGAGTTCAGTAGGACCTTGATTAAAGACAGCTCACCTCTGAGAAACGGTAAGGATGACCAGAGAACCCCTGACTGCCCATCAACAGAGAAATGCTTAGGTGAGCTGTGGCCCACGTGTACGGTGTAGTACTAGAGAGCAGGAAAAAAGAATGAAGGGTGAGAGATATGCCAAGGACTCCACCCTCATGGTACCTGAAGTGTGGAAGCAAAGCCACATGCATGCCTATGTGTTCATGTACACTTACATGCACGGGCTGCACATACATGGATCTAACACATAAGGTGGGGGGACAGACACGTGTCAGGCTGATGATAGCTGTCTTCCGGGGGGGGGTGGGGGGAGTAGCTTGTAGCAGGAGCCAGGGCAGGGCAAGGAGGAACTTCAGCTTTATCTACACTGTTTCAAACTACTGCAGGAAGACATATCCATGTACTGTGCGTTTAATTAAAAAGATATAAAGACAATTCCCCAAAGATTTCAGAAATTGGGATCAATTTCTGTTCCTTCCACAGAATTATCAGATCGGTCAGAATCCCACCTTCTTAGAAAGAGCTGGAGGGTAGCTGAGATCTTATTATTTCCGACCTCTCAGGCTTCTAGCAGATTACCTGGGCTTTGAAATAATACATGTTCATTGATAAATTATAATGTACAGAAGAGTGTTAGGGAAGAGAGTAAAGCGCACAAGAACGCCGTCATGTGGGCTCATGGTCTGCACGTTTGCATATTGGTGACCATCAGGGTATGTGTTCTCTTGCTGTGTGCGCACATACACACACACACACACATGCACACACCAGTATAAAAGCATAGGTGCTAGCCTATCTCATACATGTTGGCTTTTTTTAAACTGAATCCATGAATCCATGCTAACTCCGTGACATGTATCAGGGTCACAAAAACACTTTCTGTGAAGGGCTAGATAACAAACACTCCAGGCTTTTGTGGCCACACTTTGCTGAGGCATGAATGGGGCGGGGCCGGTCCCCATAAAACCCCCATTTAGAAACCCAGGCGGTGGGCTGGAGAGTCCGCTGGCCCCTGGTATCTATCAGCTCAGATCTTTCTCCACAGCCACACATAATCCAACACGCATGTGCAGAGGTTTATTTTGTTCTCAGTTTCCGTGGCTATGTTCCTCATCTTGTCTTACAAAAAGGGCATCACATGATACCTAGGTCTCTGCCTCATGCTTTCTTCCTCTAACACCTGGTGGAAATCGCTCTGTATCAATTAGTGCAGATTTTCCCACACTGTTTTCGTAAACCACCTTAAGCACCACGAGGCAAAGGGAACATATTCATTCAGAAAATGAAAACGAAACAAACAGATGTCCTCCTGTCCGCCCTCAGTGCTCTGTGAAAACTCTCTCAAAGGTCTTTCTGGCAGTTGCCTTTGGACCTCTGTGACCGCCACACCTCGGTGACTGGCACTCCCCTCCTGGCGAGAGCTCTTCCCCGGGGCCACCGCCTGCCTGGCGTTAGCCCCCTACCTCCAGCATACACCTCCAGGGTCCCCAAGAACACAGCCCCTTGTCTTCCTCAGCCTCTCAAATGTCCAGAATCGTGTCCTGCCTCGCCTTAATTACAAATGTGACACAGTCGATTCCACACCCAAGGTATGCAGGAGACCCCACCTTTCAAACGTGCGGTTTAAGAAGATCCTACTGTTTTCCAATGACGTTACTGGGGCTGGGAGCCCCGTGCAGAACCTGAACCTAGTACTAAAGACTGCAGTGGAGACCTCTCATTAATCATTAATAGGAGATGCCATTTTCTGAAGAAACCCCCCGAGTCGTAGCAACCCACGAAATAAATTTAAAAATGCAAACACTGTACCAGAGACTGCTCTTCGTCTGCCATGGGGGAGGGCTAGGCCCCTAGCGAGTTTCCCTCTCCTGACACACAAAGACCAGCACAAGGCTGTCTTTTCTGGGCACAGAAAGGGAAGTCTCTATCCCAAATAAGGAGTTCCCTGCACTGCCTCAAGACGGTAGCATCTGCACAGGAGCCTCCGCTGTTTATTTGACTAAGAACTTTATCTAGTGTTTCCAGTGCTTCAGAGGACAGCTCTTCTGTTCATTCCTTTCTTTGGGCTCCATTTCGTGTTGGGCTGTCTCCTCCGGGCTGCGGCCACAGCTCCTTCTACAGAGGGCCTTAATTTATGAGCACCCTGGAAGAGGACCCAGTTCCCTGATCAATTAATTTCAGGTTGATCCCCAACATGCATAGCCAGCTAGGCAGTGATGGCGCGCTGGAGTCTAGGGTAAGACGTACTCCTGCCTCCCTGGGGAGGGGACTTGTGAAGAGGGAGGAATGACATGGTGGCTGCTCCTTCCTTGCTGAGGAGGCCCCTCAGTCGCACTGAGAACTCTCCTTGCACGGGGGAGTCCAAGGTGGAGCCTGGGAGCAGCACTTGAAGGGTGTTCATCGTGGTGAAGTCTAAGTTACCTGCACACATGGAGGAGATGAGGCAGAGTAATCTAAAAGCTACAGATGCATTCAGCCATTTATGCTTGATCTCAGGACAAGAGAGACCCAGCAACAGGGTCTGGATACAGAAGGAGCCTCAGGCATCAGTCTGAATTCTGGTTCAGACATATGGGAAAATTATTTAACCTCAGAGTCAGTTTTCTAGTCTGTAAAATGGGGATATAATCTTCATCTCCCAGGGACATTGTATAGCCTAATAAGATAACAGGAATGGAAAACAGTAGGAGCTCAGTAAATGTCTACTGTTTCTTCAAATCATTACAGTGGTTTTTCATCTGTGGTGTGTATCAGAACCACCCGGAGGGCATGCAAAGCACAATTGCTGCACTCTTCCCCTCCACCTTCGAGTTCATGAAACAAAGATTTGTGTTTCTAGTAGGATCCTAGGCCATGCAGAAGCTGCTGGTCTGAGCACCCCACTTTGGAAACCACTGAGCTGTTGGTTCCAAACCCCTGGGTCCCTTGTGGCAGGGAGGCTTGAGAGGGATGAGGACCATCCTGGGTGGAGAGTTTAATGCAGACACTGACAAAGGCTTCAGGAGCCAACACGTGCCAGCAGGCGGCTCAAGTGCGCCACCTTTGATCAGTGCTGAGCTGGCCCCTGACCTCTTAGGTGTGCTTTTTGTGCTCCACGCACTCAGTCCCAAGACGTATGCTCTAGACCAGAAATCAGATTCAGCCCATTCTGGCAAAGGGTCTTTTTCAAGCACCTGCCTCGCCCAGCCCCCACCCAGCAACAAACAACCTTGGCTTCCTGCCACCAGTCAGAAGGCTCAGTCAGGGGCAGCTTCAGGTCTCTCAAAAGGGGCTCTCTGTCCATTTCAGCGCTTTCTGTAAAACTGTCTATTGGTTCTAAGAAGGCACCAGGTCACCTGGCAAGCAGGACTAGGGCGGTTCCGCCCTTGTCTTCCCGTCAGTTAGCCTCTCTCCCAACACCTCTCCCCCCAGAGAGTTGAGCTGGCTGCCACGCTGGCATTTCCTCGCCACCAGGAGAGGCAATGACCTAACTCCTCTGTGGGGACAGGCACTGCTCGTTTCTGAGCCAGCAGGTGGACAGGGGCCTCAGGACAAATACAGAAGGGCAGGCCACCTTCCCCTCCGAGGCCGGGCCCTGGCCACAACCCCGCCCCACACCGACCAGCAGTCCCACCCATCACAGGGGTGCACTGCCCACCACCCACTCCAAAGGGACCCGCTGCAGACTTCTGTAGAACAAAAAGGTCTTACTAGCCAAGACACTGCCTCATATTTATGTTTTAAAATCTTCTTTAAAGAGAGAGAAATGGAGAAAAAAGTTCTGCCTTAAAGGGCAGAAAACAAGTTCACCCGCAAACCGTTTACGTGAAAAAACTTCCTTGTATGGTTCAGTGACTCATCAGCCCCCATCAAAGCATGCGTGGGATGACACACAGACTCTCTGGTCCCCCCTTCCTCGTGTAGGAAAAAAGCAACTCCCACAATGCACTTCTTTCTTGGCCGTCTGAAGAGCCCGCTGTCATGCGCCATTCCCGGGGCCCTGGGAAGATCTTGGCGCAGAAGGGGTGGGGGTGTCTAGGATGCCGGAAAGCCCAAGGCTGGCCCTCTGGTGGGGGCTGGGGAAGCTCTGGCTGGGGCAGGAGGGTGGAGGGAAAGGTCTGGGGTCCCAGGGACAGAGCACAGACCCAGGTGCTCCACTGTGTCCCAGGGCAGCCCATTCTACCCAGGTGCCCTGCTCCAGGTTCTTGCCCTTTCAAGTGGGGATGGTTGGAGGGACTCACAGGGTGAGGACTAGGGAGCAAAGCACCTCTCACTGTCTCTGGCCCACTGATTAGGTAGGTGCTCAACAAACGCTTGTGCTTCTCAGAAACTCGGTTTCCCCACCTCGACAACAGTTTTCGTGAAAGGTCTGAAGTCCCATCCAGCTCGCCCCTTTTCTGAATGGAGTACCACAGGAGCATAAAGAGGAACGAAGGCCATCTGCATGCGCTACAGAGAGCTCGCCAACGAGTGTAATTAATGGGTGAAGGGGCAAGGAACACAACCGTGCGCGGAATGAAATCTGTGTGGTGTTGAGAAAGGAATGTCCACAAAAACCTTGGGAAAGATCCCCTCCGTGCCCCCGGGATCTATCGACACTATCGGCACTGCCTTTGGGAATGGACTTGGGGGAGGAGGAGACTACGCCTTGCATACCTTCCTATACTCCTTAGAATTTCCACATAGGTGTTAACATTCATTTGCCTTAAATGCTACCAAAGGGTATGGGGAGGGAGGAGGAGCTCCCTGGAAAGGGGGATGGGAATTTTCTGGGGTGATGGGGATTTGGGCGGTCGTTTTTTTACAGTCAAAACTCACTACACCCAACGTAAAGTGTGTGCATTCTGTGACATGTAAATTATAGATCGATGTTGTAACACTTAAAAAACGTTAACAGAGGTTTATGGACAGGGGGAATTATTTTAGTTCTCTCTGTCCTTTTCTGTATTAAAAGAAAACCTAAATAAATGTGGCTCTAAAATACCCTGTGCCTTGGGACTCTTCTACACTGCTGGCAGGTCCATAAATTGGCAGGACCACTCTGGAAACTGCTGGGTAGCGGCCATGAAAGGGGACCCTGTGGCGGCCTCAGGGTCTGTGCTCACGGGGATGCTGACATGCGTTCACCAGAAGTTATGTTTATGATCGTTCCTTACCGATCGTTCCACCGGTAAGAGAACGATTACAGGTAACGTTCACCTGGAAGTATCGCTCTACAACAGAATGAACAAATTAATAACCTAGTCATCCAACAGAACACCATCCAGCAAAGCAAATGAATAAATTACCGCGACACACGACAGCATGAATAAATCTTATAAATAAAAGTTTGAGCCAAAGGAGCAAGGCACAAGAGTTCAGCCTGTATGGTTCTATTTATACAAAGTCCAGATACAGGAAAACTGGTCTAGCTGCTGGAAGGCAGGGTCACGGCTTTGTGTGGTGGGGGTAGAGAGGGGAGCTTAAGGACTGGGGGGCAAGAGGGCTCCTCAGGGGTAGTCACGCTCTGTTTCTTGATCACAGAGCCAGTTACATTGGTGCAGTGGATCCAGCAGTATTCTCTGGGTCTGTGCACTCTTCTCTATGTACGTTATCCTTTAATGAAGAGCTTATTTAAAAAACAGATCAAAATGCCCCATGTCTATTCCAGAGAGAGCGCTGGCAGCGGAGACTGTTGCTAGGGCTTGAGGCTTGCCTGAGGCTTCTCTGCCTCTGTGGCTCCTAGATGGGCCTCCATGTCTATGTCGCCACCCTCTCCAGGTCCACAGCGGTGCCACCTGCCACCAGCAGGAGGAGGCTGGGTTTAGAGACCCACCACCCTGGGTTCAAATCCCGGCTTTGCCTGGTTCTAGCTGTGCAATGTGGACAAGCCTTCTGTCCTCCCAGCTCCTCCTTCAAAGGGACTCTGACCAACATTTGACAAGGTTGTGCGAGATCACACACGAGAGCGCCCGCATAACACCTGGTGTTAGTAGGCACCTAATGACTGTTCTCTCCATCTATAGCAAAGAAAGCCCACGAGAGCGTGAGCTCTGCTTCCCAGGCTGCCCTGCCCTCTGCCACTTGTTAGTTTCAATCCCTGAAGCCTCCTCGTTGTTAGTTACAGGGTCCCTGATGACGTGCCAAGGGGTGTGAGCTGTGGCTGGGAGTCACTGAAGACTATGGCCTTCCCGGGGGACCGGAAGTCTGGGCCACCACGGCCTCCCCTTGGTGCCACTGAGCATACGTGCTGATGGGGCCTGGCTGGACTGGCTTCTGTAAGGGCCCACGCTTTCTGGGGCTCAGTGCCACCACCAGCTGTACCTCCCGCCAAGGCCCCTTCCAAAGTCTTGGACTGTGCTGGGCCCCCTGCCTCGAGGGAAAGCCCCTCCTTGCACAGTGCTCCACTGAATCCCTTGATCCCCTCTTAGGCGGTCACAAAGCCCTCTTTGACCAAGTGCCAGAAATTAATCTCGACGGAATTCCTGCCTTCTCAACCTGGAGGAGGCCGACCTGTGGCTGGTCCAGTGAGAGCACCAAGGCCACCTCCCGGCCATCCTTTTCCTGCTTCCCTGCTCACCTTCCTTCTCAGAGGCAGGGCAGCTGACACTCATGACCACAGGAGTAGGAAGTCACGAGAGCAGGGATGGTGGCAAGCTTTCACTCTCCCTGTCAACTCAGGTGGACCAGCAGAGGGCTATGCTGAGAAGAGTTGTGTCTCAGCCAGGGCGTACTATGATTGATTAGTGATGCCTGCAATGGGCCCACTTGGGGTTGCTGGCACAGGTGCCATGCCCATGCCCTCCTTCTACAGCCCTTCTACACAGAGGGAAACAGGGCCCTTAATCAGTAAAGCAGAACAGGATTAATTAACACTGATCCAATGCTCACTCGCATGGCAGGTGCTGTTCTAAGTTCTTTGAAGCTATTAACCCATTTAATCATCACAAGAACCTAATGACCTTGGTCTTATGATAACCCCATTTTATTTAGGAGGAAAAGGAGGCCCAGAGAGGAACATAACTGGTCCAGGGTCACACAGCCAGTAGTGATGGTGGAGCCAGGATTTGAACCCAGGCAGTTTGGTCCAGAGCCCTCACCCTTAGGCACTGCAAACATTATTCTCTGGGAGCAAACTGGCAATATATGGTAAGAGCCACCAAAAAATACCCCCACTCTGCGCAGTAACCACTGTTCTGGAAATGTGCCCTAAAAAAGTGGTCCAAAAGAAGTAAAAGCTTTAATACGGGGGACAGTCATGCCTGCATTACCTATAATGAGAAAAACAGGAACAGCCCAAGTGCCCCACAAGTGCGAGTCCGTGCAGGCCTGTGCGAAGGTGGACAAAACTGAAGGACACGTGTGAGAGTGAAATCAGTCATCGGGTGGGGACTGGTAGGAAGAGAGTGGTTGTTGTCCTTTGTGTGGTTGTGAAGATGTTTTCGTGATCATCGTAAAAGGCAGAGAAAGACAGCAGGAGACAGGGGAGGGTGGGGATGTGCAGAGAGCAGAGAGGGGCGAGGCCACCACGTAAGTAACAGAAGGGTGAAACAGGGGCCACCACCTTCCCTCCAGGCAAAGGGACATCCTGGCCAGAGCAGGGGAGCCCAGGCGGGGGCCACACAGGAGGCTGCTGGCCCCGTGCCAAGGGGAGTTCGAAACAAGGCTAGGTCCAGGCACAGAGCCTTGAGGCTGGAATCTGGGGACACAGGTGACACGGCGTGTTTGGGGCAGGTGTGGAACTGGGTTGTTGTTGCTGAGCTCGACATTCTCGGGCTGAGGACAGGTGGTCTGACAGTGTGCTGTGCCACAAGCAGGATGGGTTAGGGCATCGGCCATCATCCACGACAAGCAGGGGAGTGCCGAGTCAGAGGTTAATTCACATAATCCTCGTGGTGAAGTCTATGAGACTTAGAGAAAAATGTAAAGCCCTCATGAAATGCCTCCCTAAACAAAAATACCCAGGCCCCAAACATGCAAGTCACAGGACAGGAAAGGCAGAGAGGGAGCAGTCGGGAAGTGCAAGCTCACAGGTACGAGGAGCAGTCTGGTGTGTGTGCAGGTGGGAGCCACACTCTTGGTGGAGAAGATCCCAGGTTCTGGACTCAGCTGGGATCAGCTGAGGTTCTGTTCAACCCGAGCTCGGCCATCTAATGGCTGTGTGACTTGCATGAGTGGCTTACCCTCTCAGCCTCAGTCTCCACGTTTGTGAAACTGGGAAACAGGAGGACAAGGCCTCTCCTTAGGGTTGTGACGGTTCAACAGGGAGGCACATACTTGACACAGGAGCGATTGTCCGTTAAGGGCGGCAATGGCCGCCTGCTGTTTTGTGTGGAGGGGGGGATGGAGGAAGATTCAGGGCTTATGTGCTGGGGGATGTGCGCTCAGAGGGGTTTGCAGTTGGGTAGACAAAGTTATCTACAGGCCACAGCCGCAGGACTAGAAGTGGCTCCTCCCCAGGAGGAAAGGCCTCGGCCCAGGAGGGGAAAGGCGGGTGGGTCCCAGAGGGATTTTCAGGGATGGCTCAAGGGCCTTTATTCCCTCCGACCTGTTCCCCAGGACTCTTGGCACCAGCTGAGGCCTCTCTCCCTGCATAGGAATGGGGTGAAGGGTTCATCCTTCCCGAGGGGGTGACCCGATGAAAGAGGAGAACCTAGGCTTCCAGCCCCCGTGGTCTTTGCCTCTACGCCTCTGGTTTTTCACTTGCCCACTGGAGTTCCTGACAGTTACTGAGCCTCAGTGGGGGCTCTGGGCATAGGATGGGCTCACCCAGGGCCTGATGTGGAAGCTAGATTGTGACCTCCTTAGGAGCCACTGTCCTTAGCAATGTCCTTCATCCCCTTAGATTCTTGGTCCCCTCATCTATGAGGTGGGGTAGCAGAGACCTTGCAGAACCACTGTGAGATTAAGGGAGCTAATGTACCTGAACTGCCAGGCACAGGAGGCACCTGAGGAACACCCCATGGCCCATCCCGGGCAGGCCCCTCAGGACAGACTTCCCACCATCCTCGGTTCTTACAGACGCCATTCGGGGCAAGGAGGGGATAGGAAGGAGGCTGCTCTCGCCCACCGATGCACAGGAGACACCCCGGGAAGGGTGTATGCGATGGTGCTCCCACAGCACTGGCTCCTGTGGGGCTCCTTTCAAAATGCTTCACAAATGGCAGAGCACTCCATCCACACAAGGACCCCATGAGCGAGGTACTAGTATCATCCCCGTTTCACAGAGGAGAAAACTGAGGTCCAAATAAACACATTCCATACCAATGCACTCATAACACGGTCACCCCCTCACACACACGTACATGAACCCCACATTCTTTTTCACCTTCCTACTCTGTACAGGGGACAGAGCCCTGGACAGAGGTGACCTGTAGCTGTCCCGGGAGCCTGGGAAACCCTGCTGGGGAGAAGGAGGCCGTGTGGCCCGGGCAGCGGGCCAGAGGGAATGCAAACCTGGGCTGGGATTCTCCCAGAGCCAAGAGCATTCCTCTGCCTGGGGCCAGCTTCTTGTCTCTCACAAAGTCCGCTCCTGTCTCCTGCACTTGGGCTCAGCCCCGGGGCTGTTCAGGGTGACCCAGATCCCCCAGGGGATTAGATCAGTTTAGTTTTCAAGATATCTGTGCAACGGCCTGAAGAACCCCCTTCAGGAAGTGAAACGGCTCTTCCTCAGAGCTGGAGGCAGCAGAAGCGCTGTGCCTCGGGCTAGGCACAGCAGGTGTCTCTGCGTCTGGGGCTCTCTGTGGGCCTGGTGCGCGTGTGCTCCCAGCTGGCAGGCAGGGCCTGTCGCCTCGGTCCTCGGACACAGAAACAGGACAGTGTCCCCACAGCTTTATCAGCACACAGCCTGCCCTCACAGCCTGGAACACACTCTTGGCCTCGTCACACAAACCAGCTGTCCCCCATGGCCTTGTACACATAGATAGGCCTGTCCCCACAGGACCTGGCCTCCAAGGGGCACTGAGTCAGAAATGAGGCCTCATTAACTCAGCACAACTGTTTATGCTTCCATACCCCCAGGAATTGGCCTCAGGGGCTGAACCCCCCAAACCAAACAGGGCTGGCCTCCCCCAGGAGTCTCAGGACAGCATGCTCTGCTCCAGGGGATGCTGGGAGGGCTGCAGCTGCCATCACGCCGCCGCCCAGAGTAACCCCGTCCACTCTCCTTCACAGGGCCAGAGATGCTGGTTTTCCGCCTGCAGGGCTCCAAGGGCAGGAGGCTGGGAAGCAGGGAGGAGCTCCTGGGGTGGGGCAGGGAAGGGGTTCTGGGGGCTGGGATGCTGTAAGTCAAGTCTCACTTCCCCTTCAGGTGGCCTTGGGCAAAGGACTCAGATTACCCCCCACTGAGATGACTCGATGCTGGGCACTAAGGGAATGCCGGATGGACCATGCTGGTAGGTGACGGCATGCGACCACCCTGGCACTCAGAGCTGTGGCCATGGCAACAACAGGGTTACTAGGAAGGAGCGGAGACTGGCAAGAACGTCACACAGCTATTTGATTTACACCCTGCCTTGCTTCACAACACAATACGAGGTGGATTCCACAGCAGCGTTTCTCAGACTTTTTTCATTATTGTCCCCCTAAGGAGCCTTTTGGACATCCTCATACCCCATATTCCCTCCTGCCTTTGAAATTAAATGCTAAAAAATAAGATTTTGTTGAACAGAGCTGAACTTTGGAGGCCGCACACTACTGTAATAACTTAAGGTTTTTAAAGCCCCAAACAACAAGTTTTAGCCCCCTTGGGAGAATGCCCAAGAGATACCAGCACAACTTGGTAAACACTAAATCAATGGGAACACAGCATTTAAGGGGTAACGTTCTTTACGAGCAGGAGAATGTACTTTCTATGTGAATGGCAGCTACAATATGTGAATATATATTGGTATGGGGGGGAGACAAAAACAATATTTAGAAAATTTAAAAATTCAAGGGAAGAGGGGAAGGAATTTCAGGAGAGAAGGGAAGGGTTTATAGGAACAAATATAAAGGACACATGGACAAAACTAGGGGGGTTGGAAAGGGGAGGGAGGAGGGGAGGAATGGGTGGGTGGGCTGGAATGGGAATAAAGGACAGAAACTGTACTGAATAAACTAAAATAAAAAAATTTTTTAAAAATTTAAAAAATTAAAATGGAATGTCATAAAAAATTCAAGCTGAGGTTCTAAGATTTCTAAAGTCCTTCCTTTTGATGTTATATTGATTTTTTAAGCTAAAAAATATAGAAAAGAAAATGAGGAAAGAAAAGGCCCAAGACGTTTGACTGTAAAAACAGAGGAGAGAGTGACTGTATCAAGAGGAACAGAAGGTCATATCTTGAGTGGGCTGAAGAGTCCAAAGTTCAGAATCAGGCACAGCTGGAGGCTGGATGGACCCACAGATCTGTACTGAAATCTGCTGTGTGACTCTGGGTAAGTCACTAGACCTCTCTGATCCTTGGTTCCCTCATTTGCTGAATGACAACAAACAGGAAAGCACCTAGTCATGCCTGGTACATTGTAGGTACTCAGTAACTGCATCTCAATTAATGAACACTTGCTGGAACCTAGGCAGACCACAGGGCGAGTAAGCTACAGAACCGGGATTTGCATCCAGGCCTCTGGGTTCATTTCACTAGCAGGCAGGGCCTCCAAACCACCTGGTGGTGGTTTGCCATTTCAAGCACCATCTGCCATGTGTTTCTTTGCCATTTCAAAAGAAAGGAGAGCATGCCTCCTCCAACCTCATCAAAACGAGGTGGCACAGAGCCACAGGAATGAAATCAAGTTGCTGACACTGAGATGCCACTGCCACCTGGTGGCAGCATACCTAAAACGTGGGTGGGCGGGGGCAATTATCCAAGGGCAACAGCCAGTATCTTACACATGCCTAAGGCACAATCAAATGCTTACACAGTGAGAACAAAAGCCACCCTACACCAACCGCCACCTGGCGAAGGGGGTGCACAATGCCAGATGCCTGCTGGTTCCTTGACTCTCAGGTGTCCTGGATGCTTTCTCTTTTTTAAAATTTAACCGATTAAATTCAACAACCATAAACACACCAAACACCACCAAAATTGAGTGCAGACATCCAGCTCTTCTGAGAACTGCTAGAAGCCCAGGGACCCTGAATTCCGTGCTTGGTCAATCAATCGTCTGAACTCCACACGCAATCCTTGACGCCTGGAAGTGTACATTTCAAGCCTGTCACTTTCAGATTATCTTTCTAGCCAGTATCTTGAAATTCAGTTTTCTGTGCCCACCATCTTAGCTGTCCCTTGTAGCTGTATAGTGTCCATAAATTCCACAAGCGCTGCCTTTCAGGTGTTGACATAAATCGCTGTTGAAGAAAATGTTGACCAGGGCAAAGCAGAGGCAGAGTTTTCGTGGAATGCCACTAAAGACAGCCTCTCTCTTAACATTGATCTTGGCCACCTTTTTGATGAGGCGTTTTCCCAACCTGTCAGGTCGGCTGTATATCTGAGTACTTTCTGCCCTGTCCTGAGCTAAGGAAAAGCAAGGCAATCCTTAGTGAGGACTCACGTAGAAAAACGCACTGAGAATAAAGACGGGGAGAAGACTCTGGCAGTGAAATGGCCTCCTCCTTCAGGGAGCCCCCAACCACCACCATCCTAGTTATCTTCCCTCCCTCTCACCTGCTCTGGCATTTAACTCCCAGACGGCCCCTTGTAGGTCCTGACGCATGCCCTGCACATCTTGGGACACACCTGGTTGAAGAGAGCCAGGCCTCAGGGACACTCTCCCTGTGGACATGAGCCCTCAGCAGTACCTGTTGATTCTGTGAGCAGGCACGTGCCTCCTCGCCTTCTTAGCTGCCACCCAGTACTTTCCACCCACATTCAGACACGCACGGGTACGGGGAAAGGTAGGTTTGAACCCCGCCTCAGTCCCTTACTGACTATGGAAGCGGGGCTCCAGGATAGCCTCACCTTTCCCATACATGAAAAGGCAGCAGTGGCGATAATCAGCCTTACAGGGTTGCGGCGAGGGCGAACAGACGTGGTGGGCAGGGCTGCAAGTTCCCCGCACACAGCTGGTGCTCAGTGAACGCCCGTGCTTTCCCTCCGCAGCCCCAACTTGGAGACTTGGGCTCAGCCTCTGAGACTGCCCTACCGGCAGCAAGGCGAGAGGGCCTGCAGCTGTCGGGAAACGGAGAGGAGTGGCCCTCTTTGGGACCAGGAATGTAATTTTCCGGGGTTGTATTTCCGTCCTCCGCCTGGCTGTGACAACAGCCCCTCGAGAGGCACGAGAGGAATTCTGAGTGTTCCCTGGGTTGTCCCATGGCCTTAAACCCTGCACAGGGCCAGCTGCTCATCCTCCGCAGCTCTCCAGCTTACAGTACGGCCATTCCGGCCATTCCCGGCTGGCTCCATGAGGCCACAGGCCCATCATAGCTTCTTCTAAAGTAAAAGATCAGAAGGCGGAAAAGACAGGGATGCGGGGCATGAGGGGAAGCTGAAGCTGCCTGAGCCAAGGAGCAGGGCATGGACTCCCCACAGGGCTGGGAAGACCCTCCTCAGAAGATCTGGCCCCTGGGTTTGTAAGTGACCAGTAGAGGACCGATTTTCCTCATGTGCTGGGGGCTCTGGGTCATCCCATGCAGAGCTAGAACTGGGAAATCAGGCCAAAGAACCAGAAGTTAAGACTATGAAAACTCAGTTGGGCTTTTGAATCTCTGGGATATTTAGCTTTGGTGCCACCTTTAGAAGTTACTTTCAAGACAGCATCTTGAGCCCCTGAAGTCCTGCCTCCCCCAGTGTCTCACATGAGCCCCGGTTCTGACAGCAAGCAGCCCCACATCCTTTTGAAAGCAGGCACAGCACTATAAGGCTATGAGCAAAGTCAAGGGCCAACGGGGCAGGAATGCTGCAAGGGGCAGATATGCTGCTTCCTTCAGTACTGCAGGGAGAAAAGTATCAAATGACAGAGGGTGGTGGGGGAGAGGCTTTATACAATGGAGCAGGCTCGGCGGCTGAGCCATCTGGAAGGCAAGAGTTAGATCTCCGCCTTCATGTCTCTGGGTAACAAACAGTGTTAAGCCATACCCAAAACAGAGGCGGCTGCCACAAGTGAGCAACTGAGTCAGGACTTACCTTCCACTGCAGAGAATGGAACCACTGGTCCCGCAGGTAGCTGTTGGCAGCCTGCAACGAGAAGAACAGGAGAGCAAGGTCCGGTCACAGACAAGCAGCATTTTGGAGCATTTTACAGGCCAGCACACGAGCCCTAGCCCGTCTGTTGAACAGGGTCTACTCTGTGACCCTAATAACCTTTACAGGGATATAGCAGGCTGAACCTTTTGGTACAAAACCAAAGCAGAAGAGATAACCAGGGTGACTTTTCTGAAAAAGACCTCGCTGCCATTGTATGCTTATTTTGCTGGGTAGGAGTGACTTCAGACACTGGTGGCTGGAAGAGCTTTAATGCACAGGCATCTTGACTTACTTACGATCACGGGAGGGGCCAGATGTATGGGAGAGAGGCCTGGGTGGCAGGATGACGTGGGTGGGGGGAAGCTGTTTGGGTGCCCCCTTTGTACCAAGCACTGCTCAGGCACCTGGTGGTTATAATCTACATATCCTGTCATCAGCTCTCACAACAGCTTTAATAGGTGGGTGACACTATGTCCATTTACAGAGGGAAAAACTGAGATCCTGAGATCTTACATCAACTGAGTACATTCAAACCCAAGCAGCCTGTCTTCTAAGCCTGTGGATTTCACCACTACCTGCCAACTGCAGAAAGTCATGGAGGAAAGCAGCCAGCTTTGAACCCAGGCAGACCTGAGTTAAAATCACTGTGTGGAGAGCAAAACCTTCCTTGACCCACGCCACCCTAGTTCAGAGACCGGGGCAGCTCAGCCTCGGTTTTCTCATCCATAAAAATGGGGAAAATAACACCGACCCTGCGGAAATGTCAGGAGGCTTGAGAATAATTCCTGTGAAGCATCCAGAAGCATGCTGGGCACACAGTAAGTGGTCAAACAGAGATGCAGCCATTGTCATTATCATTACCATCATTAATTCCTCTCAATGAAACGTGGCCCAGTGTGTGCCGCTGCTGCTCTCACCCGGGTCCTTGCCGACGTGTGGATGGTGAAAGCAATGTTGATGCCGGCGGGGTGCCCAACCCACGGCCCGTGGGCCACGTGTGGCCCAGGATGGCTATGAATGTGGCCCAACACAAAATCATAAATTTACTTAAAACCTTTTTTTTTGCTCACAGTTTTCGTGTTTGTGGATGTAATGTGTGGCCCAAGACAACTCTTCTTCTTCCAGTGTGGCCCAAAGACACCAAAATGTTGGATGCCCCTCGTCACTTTACGGCATGGTTATCACATGCCAGATCCAGCACTAGGTCCTACGTATGGATTGGCTCATTCAGTCCCTGAAAGTCTACCCTGAGAAACTGGTCCTGGCAGCTGCTCATCCCTATGGTACAGATGAGGAAACTGAAGCTTGGGAGGTTAAAAACTTTCCCCTGGAATCATAGGCAGCAGGTGTGGGGCCAGGAGGAGCAATCAGGTGGTCGGACCCGTGCTGCCAACCACAATGCTACGGCAGTCCAAGCTTTCCACTGACCAACCTCCAAGGCAGAAGTGCAACATCCAGTCCCCCCTGACCCCCACAGTCCTATACCAAGTGACCCTGACCGTTGAAGGACTCTCACAAAGGCCAGAGCCACTCTCTAAACATGGAAGTCTACCTTCTGCCCACCCTCCATGTCCATGCACAAGCGTGTACAACTTTGGCTCTCCCTCAGTCAAAGAGATCCAGGCCTCCCCACCTCCTCACCCTAATCGCCTGTCAGGGCAGAAGTTGGGGAAATCTTTGGACTTGAATGAATGAGCCAGTTCAGTGGCCAGTGCAGCAGGGGATCAGGCTCAGAGACTCATCCCAAACCCTGAGTGGATTCATATCACACCTGGAGGCAAGGAGCGTTGCTCTGATGTATTTTCCCTGCACCTGTTTCTCTGGAAGGAGCCAACCAGCCCCAGAGCCTCAGCTGCCCCCGGTTCCACCACGAGCCCTCCTGGCACCCCCAGGTCCAAGTTCACACACCAGGCGAGTCTGGTCCTGCTCAACAGATTTCCTCTCCTGCCCCCATGCCCAGTTGGGTCCACTGTGTCCTGCCTCGCACAGGGCGCTCGCTGTCTAGAAGGTGCAGAGGGTTTCTTCAGTGACACGGACCACCATCTCACCTGCCCTTGTCACAATCCCCCCCAGCCTTTCAGGCATAACCTGAGCTTTCCAAATCTTTCCTCTGGGAGGCGAGTACAAACCCCTTGCCCAGCCACACCCAGCTTCCTGACCATTTCGATCCTCCCTGCGACTGCCTCGACCCAAGCAGTTCAGCACGGCGACCTGGAAAGAAGGCAGGTTTGGCTTCAGCAGAGTAGATTAACCGAGATCCCTCGGGTCAGAAACGACAGCCTGATGGGCACCATACAGAATGCCCTGCACACATCACAATGAGGTGAAGTACCATCTCACAGATGAGGAAACTGAGGCTCAGGTAGGCCCTGCTGCCCTCGCAGGAGTCTGACCATATGTCACCCTCACTGTCCCCGAAGCCCGGACCAGGACCACCGTCCTCCTCCACTTCCCTGCCCTTCTTCCTGCCACTTGCCACTCACAGAGCCCTTATCCCAGCCCTATGGTCTGTGTGCCCACAGAACTGGAAAAGGAGACAGCATCCAGCAGGATTCACTGCGTCCTCTCCAGTGAGGCCAGTGTTCAGAGTTCACTGAATGAAATAATTACACATAAAGCTAAGGACAAAGATGCTGGTCAGGGAAAAATCAGCCCACCCAGCTCTCCTGTGCCTCCTCTCTCAGGGTGCGAGGGAAGCTCCTGGACAGCAGGGAGCCACAAATGTCTCCCACCCCACCCACCGGGCTCATTATTTCCCAGCACCATCTTCCAGCAGTGTAGGGAGGTGGCCACCCTGCTCCCTCCTCCCCTCTAGGCTGGCTGCTCTTCCAAAGCCTCTGATGCGTTCGTCCAGTACAAGGAACGAGGTTCTCTGAATCAGGCTCAAAGGGATTTCAAGGAGCACTCGGTAGAGGGGTTCTCAGTCTTTTAGGGATTTATGAGGACCTGAAACGCTGTGAAAGCCTGAAACAAACTATGGACTCCCACCTAAGTAACGTACACGTTTGTACACCAGACACATACCACACACACAACTGTGCAGGCAATGTCAGATTATAGCATGGACCACAGAAGCCCGGCCTTTCCTCTCCTGCAAAGTTTCTGATGAGGAATCTAAGGCCCAGGCTTGCTGTGGTCTCATCAGTGTCCTGCCCTGGTGTTTGTAGCTCCCTTCAAGCACGTGGTAGGTACTCACAGCCTGGTGACTTGCTTTGGCCAGAGAAACATGAGCTGACGTGACCTGTGTCACGTCCAGGGGAAGACTTTAAGAGCCAGTACAGTATTTGGTAGTTCCCTGGTAACCAGAAACATTGCAGTGGTGTGTGCTCCACCAGCAGGTCCCCAGCTGACCCGCCAGGAGTGAAAAATAATCCTTTGCTGTTTTAAGCCACTTAAAATTTGGGGCTGTTTGTCACTGTAGCATAACCGGGCATAACCTGGCTTGCTCTTTGCTCTGCTTTTTTTTTTTTTTTGGTCTGGCTTTCATACAGAGTGTACATCCCACATACCCCTCCTTCACCCCTCCCTCACTGCCTGCTGGACTATTAACCCTTCAGGTGTCACCTGAAATGCCAATTCTCCAGAATACCTGTCTTAATGGTGACGTGCCCCTCCATACCCCTCCCCATCAGGTGGTGACACCTCATCTGACATATCACACTGTCCTGTAATTGCTTGTTTCTTGGTTCTTCCTCCTCTCCGGGCTGTGGGTTCTGTGAGGCTGAGGACCACGTCCGACTTATTCACCACTATGTCCACAAAACCCAGAGAAATCTTTGTTAAACGAAAGACTGGCGGACCTGTTGAATGGATGAATGATTGGCTAGATGAATACATGGGGGGATGGATGGACAAGTGGATGGACGGGCGGATGAACAGAAAATCACTACACCCATGCTACTCACTGAAGAAGTGTCATGTGTAGTCGACTTTCAAAAGAACTATTCAGCCTTGCTATCCTCTCTTTCCCAAGCTGTATTTGCCTAAGGCTCTAGAAATAATCATGGCTGTTTTTTCCTGAACACCTACTATGTGCCAGATACAGTATTAAGTATTCTACATATAGTACTGCTAATCCTCACCAGTACTATGAGTCAGTTCATGGACAAATTAGAGGTCCAGAGAGGTTATTCCTGCTGCCCAAGGTCACACAGGTACAGCATGGAAGATCTGGGCTAGGACTCAGGTCTGTCTGATCCCTCAGCCTGCTCTCTCTACCGCCTACCCCAACACGAGAGAGAGTGATGCACCTGGGCTCCGCTGGGCTCCAGGAGTTGGGCTGGGAAATCTGAAAGTGTTATGCTGATGATGGGGGAGGAGGAAGGACTTGGCACCTGTTCCAATAGCCAGGAGGCCCCACCTCGCAAACAAGAGAGTGGGCCAAAACTCTCCTCCCGAAGAGGGGAGGTGACTTGCGGTGCAGCCACTGCACCCTCATGGTCACCTCCCCTCTCAATGATGGAGTCAGCAGTAACAACAAGGGTGGGCCACGAACTGCTTCTTCCTTTGGCTTGTCCAGTTTTATAGAAGACAGAGGTTTCTCAGGGATGTCCGGAATCCCTGAGCAGGCATCTCTAAGTGCCTTCCAAGGATGGGGAGAGAGGACTGGGTTGCGCCCGGCCTGGGGCAGAGAGCGAGCTTCTGCCCAGAGTCCCAATGTTGCCATGTGGACAGATGAGTCGGGACGACCCGGCCCCTGGGACAGGGGGCACAGCTCAGAGTCCCGAGGCTCACTCAGAGGAGATGCGACTCCAGCATGGGAAAAAGGCGCTAGAAGAGGCAGGCCTGCCTAGGTCAGTGCAGACTTTTTCCAGTGATAAATCTTTCGAATACCGAAAGGGCCCGGTTCCAGGCAAATTCTGCTTAATTTCCTCTTCAAAAGCTGCCAAGTTCTCTCATTGTTGTATTGTCTCAAGAGGTGAGAAAAACAGCCAAGGGTGCACGGGGGTGACTGTTTCCAAGCCGTCCTTCCCCAGTTCAGCTTCTTAGGGAAAAAACAGCACGTGACCTCCAGAGCGGAAAGGTCTTTCTCTCCAGCTTCCAGTAAGAAGGGAACCCGCCCTGCCCCTGCCCTGCCCCTGCTGCCAGCGTTTGGGGTAAACAGTTGCCCGGAACGTCCGTGAGAAGAGCGGGTCTTGGAAACCGTTCCAGAAGGAAGCAGAAGCTCGGGGAAGAAGGTTCTCCTGGGTCTTGTCTCGCCTGCAGCCTTGTGTTAGGAGCAGCGGGCCCTGTCCACTTCTCACGGAGAAGTGGAAACCCAACTGCGAGGCGGAAATCCCCAAAGACCATCGGCCGCCACACGGCCGTCCACGCCGGCCACCCCACCCCACAGGCCACGCCCTGTGGATGCTTTCACAGAGCCGTTTATGTGCTTACGCAGTTCCCTCCTCACAATGAAACAGCAGCAGAAAGGGCGTTAAGGGAGGAAAGAAGATAAACAGGTCCTTTTGCACCCGGGGATTCTAATAACATGGCATTAGGGAGCTCATGCTGAAAATCACAAAGCATCCAGAAACACACCAATCGGACCCGGCCTGGAAGGCTGGCGCCTTTGTCTGGGGACTCAACCTGCTGGCAGACTACTTGGCATCTCGGAGCTGGGAAGAGGGCATGTTTGCCTAGGAGTGTCTCTTAACCTTCCTTGAACTCAGATAGGTCAGCTCCCCAAGGTCTGAGTGAAGCACCAATTCAAATTCCAACAAAGCAGCTTTGTAAGGAGGTCCCTTGGGAGAGCAATAGAGAGAAGAGAGGGAGGAATATTGAGAGAGGAGAGAGAGACAGAGAGAGAGTTAAGTCAAGATGTCCAGAGAGAAGGGCTGGGGTGGAGAGGTGTGCGTGAAGAAAGATACCAGAGAAAAAGAAACGGCAAGATCGTGAAATAGAGCAAGAGATAAAGAGAGGGGGAGAAGAGGAGGGGGAGGGAGAGAAGACAGGGAGCAAAAGTATCAGAAAGACAGAGCAAAACCGACTCACATGGATACGAAGTACCTGAGAAAGGGGAGAGGGGAGAGAGAGACGCCAGGTAGGCTAGGGTAGGGACCCCGCAAACCCTGACATCGCCCCTGTGCAGGGAACAGCTGTGCTACATGCAGTAGGAGGGGACCCTGTTCAGGGATGCAGGGATGCTGGAACACTACAGACCTGCCTGCATTCTGAGGCTTTTTTCTCTGGGAGCAGCGAGATGCATGGAGCATGGGTCGAAATAAAAAGTTCCGAAGTCCAGTCTGTCCAGCAGAAGTTCGGGTGATGATAGCTATGTCCTTTATCTGCCCTGTTCCATACAGTAGCCACTGACTACATGTGGCTATTGAAGACTCAAAATGGGCCTAGTGGATCAAGGAACTGCATTCTTGATTTGATTTAATAAATTATATTTAAAGGCAAACAATCCTGTGGGGCTAATGGCATCTGCCGGGACAGTGCTGTTTGAGGCATTGTCGTCCTCTGAGGACCACAAGCACACAGGTGAAGCTCTTCAAGTCAGCCTTGCCCCTGAGCACCCCTGGCTGCTTCGCAAGCCTCCCTCCCACCACAGCAGGGAAGACTGCTGTGTCATGGCATGGCTTTGGGTCCTGTCATGTACATGGAGATAACCCCGAAGCAAAGGATCCTGCTGACTGACGCAACAGCAGGTGAGGAGCGCCCTGTCCTGCTCCTGGGGGCACCACCCTGGGGCTCCAAGTGCCCCTGGCTACCCCATAACCACATGAACCCCCTCAGCCTGGAGTCTATGTTCAAGATGACTCGGAACCCATTTACATAGTAAGAGGGCCACACAACCCCATGAGTCATGGGAAGGAGGGCAGGAGGGTGACAATAAGAAGGAAGCAAGGTAGAAGCCGATAGAAATGACAGCGAGAAAGACAAGGCAGGTGCACCCACCTGGGATCCCCTGGATGATGGGTGGAAGCTGCGTCTGCTTCCCCTGCTCTAGATGAGCGTAGCTCTGGATCGCATGAGCTGCCGACCGCCTCCTCCTCCTCCCTCTCTCCCCGCACTCGGGCTCCAGCCTCTGGCTCCAGGGCTGTGCGAGCTGCACTGTGCACTGGAGCAGAGGGGCAGTGTGCTAAGGGGATGCTGGAGCAGCCGCAGGCCAGCCCGTCTGTCAGCACAGCGGGGAGGGCTCTGCGTGAGGCCACTGCCAGGTGCAGCCCCAGCCAGGCGAGTCATCACAGCCGGCCCGCAGCCATGGCCTGGGTTAAAGGGACATGCCCAGTGACCCACACCCCTCCAAGCCTCACTGCCCCTCTGCCCCCAGGGCATGTAGGGCACTTCCTTGGGGGGTACTGCTGCTCCTTCCAGCTCCAGAAGCAATGAGGCCCCCTGCTGCTTCCACTGGCAGTCATAGGGACTATGGCCACTATGCCCAGGGAGCTGGGGGCTCAGGGCCTCCTTTCTCTAGCTGGACTTTATTTATTTCAAAGATTTTATTTATTTATTTTTAGAGACAGGGGAAGGGAGGGAGAAAGAGAGGGAGAGAACATCGATGTTTGAGAGATATACAGTTCAGTTGCTTCTCAAACTCCCCTAGAGGGGGACCTGGCCCGCAACCTGGCCTGTGCCCTGAACCGGGAATCGAACTGGCGACCTTTCAGTTGGCAGGCTGGCACTGAATCCACTGAGCCAAACCTCCAACTGGACTATTTAAAGGGTTTCTTCTCTCCTGCCTCCCTCTGGCACTCACATATCCCCAGCTGCTTCTGCCATGCAACCAGACTAATCCCTCTATTGTCCCCCTTACCCCTTAGGAGCTTTCAATAGCTCCCTATTGCCCTCAGCTTCTTCATTCAGCTAACAAGACTTACATTATCTAGCTGTGATGGAACAGCTCTAGATGCACCCAAAAGGCCCCGAATGCCCCTCTGCCCTCCCCTGCAAGGCAGCAAACACCCCTCCCCTAAATCCATGCTTCACTCTTGAGCTCCCTCGGCCCAGAGTGTGTGCCACCATCCCGGCACACTCCTACTCACCCCTCAGTGCCCAGCTCTAACTTCTCCATTCCCAGAGCGCTTTCTCTGGCACCCCTAGGCTGAGCGAGCCACTCCCCACTCTGGGACTCCAGTCCTGCAGGACATGCCTCTATTTTAGCTGCTATCTCTGCAGTCATTTGTTTATGGCTCTGTCTCCCTAGAGGGCCCAGGAGTTCTTCAGAAAGGGGGCCAAGGGGCTTATTCACCTTCCTCCTGCAGCACAGGGGACAGGCCAGCTCAGTGCTCTGTGGTTCAAACGGGGTTTCCTCGGCACCCATCTTCTCTCAGCTTTCCACAGAGCCCCCCTCTTGCCTCCCTCATCTTCCACTGCTACTCTTCCCATCCAAGCGGGCTGGAACTGACCATTTCTTTCATAGACTCAACAGAGAGGCAGGCATGGTTTTGGCATCTTCCAAGAAATAACAGTAAAGAATGGGATTTTTCTAAAGGATGTTTAGCCGTTGACTTGTCTTGTTGAGCTCAGCATTCCTCAGGGGCCCAACTGCATGCCTTTTGGCTCCACTGTTGTTGTATACCCAGTGGGCACTTATGAAACGGGTTTTAGGGCGCATCTCTTTGGGCTCAGAGCAGGTCTCGTGGGAGTGACAGAGTTAGAGAGAAAATGCCTGTAAAAGGAAGGCCAAGGCAGACTGTTCTCCCAATGGTGACAGAGTGCACTCTCTCTAAATGAGGGGCGCCTGACTTGGAAACTGGGGTGGCTCTCCCTGAAATGACATAGAACACATCGCATGTATGTACTGCAGCAGCCATGTTATTCTTTCTGCCACAATTCCTTTTGTGGTGGACCCAACTCTCACAGTCCCACGAGGTCTTGGTAGGGCTACCAGAGTCCACAGCTGCCTATTGTCAACGGTGGGCATGTAATGCAGGCAGGGTATTCCCCAGGGTGCTGGGCTATAGCAGAACCCATCAGAACCTTCCATCAGATTTTGTAGACAGATACTGGAAGGAAATGGGCTTTCACATTTTTAAGGTTGACAAAGTCCAAGAATGTAACTTGAGGCTGCCAGAGTCCATCTTTCCCACCACATGGAGAGACCACGCCTGACATAGAAGCCAACACAATGAAGCAGAGCCAGGAGATAGCCAGAGAGAAACACTGAATGTTAATGATGGCACTGAACTCCTGGATCCAGCTATGCCTGAAGTCCTTAGACTTCCCAGTTACTTTAATACAGTTTACAACATCAAATTCTCTTTTTGCCTCACATAGTTTGAATATTGTTTGCATTATTTCCATCAAACAGCCCTGACCAATACACACAAGATGTGTACTTTTCCAAGAGCACAGCTCGTATGTCCATCAGACTCTCAAAAGATTTCAATCAACAGGAAGTAAGAAACCTCCTTACTCGAAGTACAGCAAAAGGGGACACCTGCTGCTTACTAGCTTCTTACAGTTTTTTAAGGCCTAACAACTGTGCCTGTGTGCTTCAGTTTCCTCATCTGTGAAATGGACATCAGAAAGCCTATTTTTCAGGTTTATTAAGAGAAATAACAGTACAATATGTAAAGCTCCCAAACTGTGGCAAGCATTCAGTAGGAGCTCAGTCTGTGTGCATTCCCTCTTCCACTCACCACGTGAGCCTTGGTTTACACTTTCCTTGTACTTGGAGAAAAAAACACCCTGAGTTAAACAGTCTTTCCTCCTGATAGTTGGCTATCTCCCTCCAAGAAAACAGAGGAAGGCGAGTGAGTGGGGCTGGGAGAAGAAACTGCTGGTTCATGTTTATTTCTCCTACCTGCAGTAAGACAGTTCCCCCAGGAATTGTGAGCTGTAAACAGTACTTCGGGGCATTCTCCCAGGACAGCAGTTGAACATCTTCAATAGCGCTGTAGGAGACTGAGTTTTCCATGTACCCAGTTGGCTGCAGCAAAAAAAAAAAGACAAAGAAAAGATATGCATTGGTTACAAGATCAGGCATAACATCCGCACCTCAGAAGAAGGTTCTGGAAACACCCCCACTGTGGCAACAGTGAACCTAGCTGGTACAGACACCTGGCACCCGTAGGACCAAAGGCACTTCATCTTTCCTAGCTGGTGCATACTCCAGCTGGAGGGGTGGAGCCACAGAGGAAACTCGTCCACATGTTTGGGGATATAATTGGGACTAGACTGGGGGTGCCCTGAGGCTAAGGTCTGTGCACTGTTCTCTGGGCATTGGCGGGGCCTAGTGGAGCCACCACCCTCTCCTTTCCCAGAAAGCAGGTACAGCCCGCCATGGGTCTCCCTGCCTTGTCTTTCCCCACAGATGTGCCTTCTCCACTCAGCACCCTGGGCCACGAGCCAAGTTGGCAAATTAATCCCCCTACTTTCCTGCTCAGCATCCTTCAATGGTCCCAGTGGTCTGACCATGAAGCAGAAGCTCCTACCCACCACTGACATGCCCCGCAGGTCTGGTCTCACTTCCTTCTTAGACCCACCCTGCGTCTTCTCTCCATTTCCAAGCTCCCACACAGGCCTGCTGACAGCACTGCACCCTGCTCTGTCCCAGGAAGGCCATGGTCCCACCCTGTCATCTCCTCTTCCACTCTCCAGGTCTCAGCTCAGCAGCCTTCTCGAGGGAGCCCACGACCCTCCGGACCCCAGAGTCCACCCAGCTGCAGCCTCCTATGAGCCCTCTGTGCTCACCACGCCCGGGTTAATGACTTGTATCGCCTCTTATCTGTTTGATGTCTGCCTCCTGGCCAGGCTGCGGCTCCACCAGGTCAGGCCTGTGTCTGTCTTGGTCCCTGTTCTCTCTCCCCAGGGCCTGACACGTGGCAAGTACACAATTTGTGTTTATAGATAAACACACATAGAATGATAAAGGCCATCATCGGTCAGTGCCGACGTGAGGGTAGGACAAGAGAAATTCACAGCCACTCACTGCTGTCTGAGTGATTTCTGCTATCATGAACAGAAGGCACCAGATACCAGGTGAATGAACTGGCCACTGGTACCCGCAGTGTCCTTGTTCTTCTGGCCCCAGGAAGCCAGACTCCAGCAGACTCAGAGGTGAATATAGCACAGCTGAAAGCAACAGCTCACATCTCTCAAGCCCGACATGCACCAAGCACTGCCGGGCACATGGCAAGTGCTGTCCCCTATGATCCTCACAACAGGCCCACGCCGCAGGTGCAGGGCCGTCCCCTTTACACAGACGAGGAAGCCGGGGCCGAGGGAGTCACGCCACCCAGCTGGGAAGGGGCATGGCCAGCACTGAACTCAGTGGCTGACTCAGAATCGGCGCCCTGACCACGAAGCTGTCCTGCAACAAAGAGGCGCAATTTAAAATCTATGGCTCAACAAGGTGATTTTACCAGGTTGACTGAGGACCTCCATGAGGTTTTTAAATTTCAATTTCTGTCTGCCAAGGTTGAGATACAGTGGTGGTACAGACGGTGGAGAAGGCTGAAGGCTTAAGCTACCTCAAATTTCCCTTGATACGATCAGTCACCAGGCTCTGGAACTTAGAGTAACTGATCAACTGATCTGTTCTCCCATTCATTCCCTTGATATTCCTGAGCACCTTTGACATTCCAGGCCCCATACCAGGTGCTGGGAATACGGCAGTGAATGAGACAGGAGCCCAGTGAGGCAAAGGGACAACAAACGAACAAAATACCCAATAAATAAACTACCGAAGGACAGCGGTGCTGCACTGAAAATCAAAACAGGGTGTGGTGACAAGTGGCGGAGAGCTGGAGCACTGTGGACAGACAGAGGGAAAGCACCGAGTTTTGCTGTGTATAATGTGCACTTTTTGCCCACATTTTTGAGGGGAAAATAAGGATGTGTGTTATACATGGGTAGTACCTGAAAACCTAGTAACTGTTCTTGTGTTTTGTACATCTGCTCCATAAAATTTCTTGTACATAATATGCTAAAAAATAAATGCTAACATTCCTTTATAATACAAAAAACAAGTACCTAGATATAAATAAATAAATAATTGAATTAAAAAATTAAAACAAAACCTTTTTTCCTGAAAGTTTGGGCCAAAAACGTGAGTGTGCATTGCACATGGCAAAATACGGCACGTCCCCGAGCCCACAGCCAGCACAAAGGGCCCAGGGGCTGGCACAAGCTGGGAGTGCTCAGGGGGACCACAGGGCAAGGGGACGGAGGGCTAGGGTAAGGAATGCCTGGGAGAGATGGGCAGGCCACTCCAGGAGGGTGTGGCAAACGAAGCTGGGGGTCCAGATAGTACTGCCCCACCCCCTGGGGCTTTGGGTTGGGCAAGTTTCACGGCATCTCGGGGACTGCTGCAGGAAGAACAGACTCAGGAATGGCTGGAAGCAGGGAGGGAACAGCCTGGAGGCTGCTGCACAGGCCCAGTTGAGCGACCAGGCTGCTCAGACCCCCGTGGGGAGACAGCCAAGTCCACCCTGTGGTTCCCACAAGCACACAGCCCACCCTGGGGCGCCAATCCTGGGGCTGCGTGTCTGTGTGCCCCAAAGCAAACACAGGGGCTTCCCTTCACCCTCTACCCTATTCCGGCATCTCCTGCAATTTATGTTTTCAGTGTCTACAATAAGTGACTCAGCATTCACAGCACACTTTGTCCCAAGAGTATGAGTAAAACCAGGGGCTTGGGGGTTGGTTATATGCTCATTCCCAAGCCAACATTCAAATACTACTGTGTGTGTGTTGCTGACTGTCTGTCTCCCCTGCTCCTGTTTCAGCATCACGAGAGCAGGAATTTCCACCTGTTCTGCTCCAAGTTCCTAAACAGTGCCTGACACTGAGGAGATGATTATTTTCTTAATAAACGAAGTAATATTTTTCTAAATAAAAGTTCATCCACATATTACTTGTAATTGCTACACATAACACACGGGAAGATGCTTTTTTGGTTATTATTTTTTAAAATTAAAAATAATTCTATAAATTTTTAAAAAACAGCTTCAGGAAGCAGTGACACCTGGGTGCCCAGATGCACCAAAGCCTGCCCTTGTGGCCCACACCCACCTCTGTCCCTTTTGAAGGTCCGGTCAGCATCCAAACCCCAGCCCGCTGACCCCTCGATATGCAAGGAGGCCAGAGCACATGGGCTGAGACGTGGCTGCCTGTGCATCTGGAGAATCGTGAACCACACCGAACACTACAGGCATAAAAACCCGTTCTGAAAATCCCAACAAGGGGACAGTGTAACCACACCGAGTTGAACTTGATTACTCAAACCAAGCGCATGGCCGGCCTTGTTTCTTTAGAACCCCACCGTGGGCGCACGAATAGAAGGCCTTGAGACTTCTGTGTCCCACCACGGCCACCTCGGAGACCCTGAGACACGATGAGACTCTGCCCAGGGCCCGCACCAGGCCCCTGGCAGCGCAGTCCAGAAGCCCACTGCTGACATGTGTGATGGACATGAGCGAGGGCCTGCCAACCGCCTGTGTCTGCCTTTCTCATGACCCTGCTTTCGCTGTCTCAATGTGGCCTTGATTAGAAGTTGCAACACAGTCAGGCTCTAGGGGAAAGGCTGGGTATAAATAAATACACACTGGTTTTTAATAGCAGATGAATTGCTTTCCCACTGTTTGGAGCAGTGTTGGCTAAAAGCAAAATTTGCATGATCAACGAGACCTATGTTTGAGCCATCTACTGTGTGTCTTTACACAAGTTACTGTACCTCTCTCAGTCTGATTCCTCTAATGGTAAAATGAGAATTTAATAGAATTATCAGGAGCCTTAAAGGAGATCCAATTTGTCAAGGGCTTAGCATAGCACCTGGAACATACAGAAGAACTCAATAAAATCAACTATTATGAAGAAGACCGAACTTTATCTCTGGGGTCTTCCTCCTTCAAACACTCCTTAACAATTCTAGTTAACCATTAGAAAAACATCAGACAAAACCCAATTGAGGGACATTCCTCAAAACACCTGACCAATACTCATAGAAAACAAGGAAAGTCTGAGCAATTGTCTCAGCCAAGAGGAGTCGACAGAGACACCGTGACTAAGTACACTGTGGGATCCCGGATGGGGTCTTGGGACAGAAGAAGGCCATGAGGTAAAAACTAAGGAAATCGAATGAAGTGTGAAGGTTAATGATAGCACATCAGTCTTGGTTCGTTAGTTGTGACAAATGTATCATGTTGATGTAAAATGTTAAGAATGGGAGAGACAGGGTATGGGGTACATGGAAGCTCTCTGCACCATCTTTGTAACCTTTCTATACAACTCAAACTATTCTACAATAAAATGTTTAGTAGGAAAAATTAACTGCTGCTGCCACTACCACTATGGTCGTTACTATTAATCATCGTCTCGGCAGTGCCCGTGAGGTTTACAAGGGAGGTGGGACAGATGGGGATCAAAAGCCCCCAAACGCTGCTCTTCGGTTGAGGGCTGAGCTGCCTCTGACCGAGGGTGCCCTTCCTGGAGGTACTTTCACGCCCTCGGGAGGATTCTACAGATAACTGATAATCCCCTGGTAGTTTGAACACAACGATCAGAGCTACAGTGGAGGAGATTCCTGCAAGGGGTAAAGGCTGAGTCAGAAAAAAGAAAAATTAAACTCTCTGGGGGAAGCTAGGAAATCCAGCTCTAAGAGGTACTTTTAAGAGAATACTAAGCAGATTAAAAGTTATTTCTACATGTACAAGCAGTGCAAGATGTACTGTGGTCCCACTTAAATGGCATCCTGGAATTAGCAAAGGTACAGGGACCGGGAGGAGATCAGTTACAGAGGGGAATGGGGATGTTCTGGGGTGACGGAAATGTTCTCTGTCTCGCCTGTGGTGGTGGTTACTTGACTGCAGACATTTGTCGAAACTCACAGATCTGCACACCAGAACGGCACATTTCACCGCGTGCAAATTACAACTCAAGCCGGACTAAGAAAGGCGATGCATGAATATTCAAGATAACTTGGGAGATGATGAATAGAACGAGTCTTTCAGAGAAAATCTTACCAGAATCACTCATTAGCACTTTGATATGTTACCTTCCTGATTACTTTTTTAATATAATTTTTACTTTCTGTGTGGTTATGGTTCCCGCTTTTTCTTATAATCTTTTTTTTACAGAGCCCAAATCGTGCAGTACATATGACTTTGTAACTCACCTTTTTCCACATAATGTCACATCACATACACATCCCGTGAACTATCGTGTCAGTAGCTACAACATATCCGGCCGCCACTCATCACCACTCCTACCCCCTCCCCTATGGACGGTGCAGTGGTTTAATCTTCGCCTGCTCTAAACAACTCCACAATGAACATCCTTATGAAACATGTTTTTCTATTCTATTCTATATTTAGGATTATTTTTTTTAGGCCAGATTCCCAGAAATGGAATTAATGGGACAAAGGCTAAGAGCATATTTTACATCCTTGCCAAATTGCTCTCATCAAAGAGATATTAACGAGAAGGGGGAGCCCTGGCTAGGACTTGGAGGCTTTATCCCGCGCCCACAGCTTGAGTGGGTCCTGCTAGAAGCCAGGCTCTGCCTGGGTGAGTTCAGTGTGGCCACCTGGTAGCTGAGTGCCTGCAGGGTGACTGCACCGCAAGGGTGTGGGAGTGGCAGAAGCCTGCGGGCCAGGGTCCTGGGCCTGGGGACGCTGCTTTCCCACAGGAGTCGGGAACAGGTCGGGGATGCCTTTGTCCTTTTGCTCTCAGGGGCTGGTGGGAGCTAGTTGGGGGCCTTCCTATTTGCCAGACCAGGAAGAGAATACTCCCTCGCTCTGCTCTTGTTTCTGAGATGAGCTTCTTCCCTGGTACCCCCTCAACCCCTGGATCTGGGCTACAGAAAGCAGGCCCTAGAGGGACCTCAGAAACCCCTATGACCCTCACAAAGCCTTCCGAGCAGCTGACTTTCCAAACTGGAAACCTTCTTGGACTTTCCACGTGTCGGATGGGACATGGAATGAGATGAGCAAATGCCCCTGAAACAGCCCCCCACTGAGCTCTCATGCCCCCTTCTCTGGTCTTTGCTTCCCCTGTCTCTCTGGGAAGCCAGCTCCCTCCTGCCCGAACCTGCCTGCCGGTCTCCATGGAGATTTCTCTAAAAGGGAATATGAATCATGACGTCAAAGGCCCCCAAGACAAGGCTTCGGGCTGACTCAAGGCACATGTGAACAGGACGCTGGCTCGGCTCCTAGGGAGGAGGCTCTGGACCCCAAAGGAAAGCTGGTCTGGAAACACCCTCAAAGGGCTCGCTCTGGGTCAGGAGGATGTGGGAGGCTGGGAAACTTTGGTCAGCTGGGGACCCCGCTGAGAACAGCTGGTTGTGTGTCATGCGGGGGTGGGGTGGGGTTGCCGCCCTGGCCGCCTGCTGGGGGCGCCTCACTGTGGACGCACCTCCTCCCTTCACAAGTGGACTCATCACACAGGGGACCCCTCTGCACAGTCTGTTCCACGGGGCCCTGCTCCACATGCACGAGGCAGGAGGTGCTCCTGACCGCCCCCCACACGAACCCTGGCCTCCAAGGAGAGGTGTCAGTCAGGTCGGAGGGCAGGGGACCCCTGCCCACCCCACCTTGGACAGTCAACAACAACAATGGCAATAACAGTAATGATGGTGCAGAGACATCGGTGCTGGTACAAGGGTGTGGCGCATATTGGGGGTGGTGGCTCAGCTCTCACCTCCCCCTGCTTTTTGTAAAAAAACTGAGATAAAATTCCCATGACATAAAATTAGCCATTAACCATTTAAAAACCTACAATTCAGTGGCATTTAGTGCATCCACAATGCTGTGTAATCTTTGCCTCAGTTTTGTTCTAAGACCCTTTCATGACCCCAAAAGGACCCACAGCCATTGAGGGACCTCTCCCTGTATCCCCCACCACCCATCCCTGGCTACCAGTAGTCTGCTCTCTGTCCACGGGTTTGCCTGTTCCGGAGAGTTCATGTGTATGAAGTCTACATTACGTGGTCCTTTCTGGCTGCCTCCTTGTACTTAATGTTTTCAAGGTTCACCTGTGTTGTGGCACGTGTCAGGACTTTGTTCCTTTTCGTGGCTGAATAATGTTCCATGGAGGGAGCATTATACCATCTTTGGTCTACCCACCCATCAGCTGATGGGCATTTGGGTTGTTTCTACCTTTTGGCAATTGTGAACAGACTGGCGCATACTTTTTTCAGCGACAAGCAAAGAAAGTCACAGGCTCTACAAACAGAACCCTCATCAAGCCTCTCCCACACAGAAAGGCACAGGTGCCCCTGCTCAACATTTATCAAGCCATTACCATGTGGCCAGCACCACACTGAGGACTATATATGTATTATCTCATTTAGCCATACAATAACACCAGGGATGGGGGGCACTGTATTTACCCCCATTTATCCAGGCTACAGAAGAAGATATTGCACCACAGAGAGCTGAGGACATGTCACAGGCCCTTGCTTTTAAGAGACAGATCCAGGATTTAATCTGACAATCCCGGAGACTGCAATGGGTCTCCTCCCCCACATTCTGCCAAACTCCAACGTGCGTAATTGTGTGCATGCACATTGAAAGTGTGTGCCAAGCAACAAAGGAGCGAGGACCAGACAGGACAGAGATGGACCCGGCACAGTAGGCAGTAGGTGGTCCTCAGAATCTGCCTGCCCACTGCCACCCGGCCCTGCAGGACCCCAGGCTGCCGACAGCTCCACCGGGCCCTGAGGGCAGAAACACGCATGCTCACTGGGGGAAGGCCTGTCATAATATTTTGATGTTCTCTTTAATCCCCAAAGGAAAAGTCATACAGCACAAGCAAAGTGGCAGGTAACAGTCTACTGCTGGTCTGGGCCCCAGTCCCAGAGCAAATCTTCTCAAACACCTTTCACACCCCTGCTTCCCCTTGTTTCCTTAAAGGAGCATACTTTAACCTCTTCTGGTTGCCTCAGGGCCACAGTTATTATTGCACCCTCCACTGGTGCAGCCCAGCAATGCTCTTGGTACCACCAGGACAGAGAGAGCTGCTGGCTGCTACACTCACTGGCCTCAGTTGAGGAGACTGTTTTGTACAGCGTCTCCAAATATTCTCTTGATGCCAAATGGCTACTCCCTATTGCTACCAATGGACCTTCCCCTACACCTCAAAGAATTACTGCTCTTCTGTTGTAGCCTGTGACACCAGAGCGCCACGCTTGTTAGAATTGTGTATAAAGTAGCCCCGGCTGGTGTGGCTCAGTGGATTGAGTGCCGGCCTGTGAACCAAAGGGTCGCCAGTTTGATTCCCAGTCAGGGCACATGCCTGGGTTGCAGGCCAGGTCTCCAGTAGCGGGTGCGTGAGAGGAAACCACACAGTGATGTTTTTCTCCCTCCCTTCCCCTCTCTCTAGAATAAATAAAACCTTTTTTAAAAACTATGTGTAAAGCAAAAGTAACTGGGTTTTGAGCAAGGAAAACCTCATGATAAAAATACTCGCTTCTTTCATTGTATGTTGTTTTGTCTGAGCTTATCTCTGCGGTGGGTGTGATTACTCTAAGTGCTGCATAGCACCACAGGTGTGCGGTGGTGGTCTGTCAGGGCTGAATTCACGTGGCCATTCCACAAGCAGAACCTCTTCCACGTGCAACCCAATGCCAGGGCCCGGGGACAAGGCGGCGAAGGGGAGGGACACGTCCCTAGTCATGGAGCTGACGAGTGGAGCAGGAGACAGATGTCCCAAGGGAACCAACGGGAGGTCAGAAGCGCAGAGCCTGTGTTCTCAGGGTGGCATTTTCACCTGTGCTACCGGGAGCCTGTGATAGCTGGGTAACTGACCAAGGCTCAGAGGGCGTCTGGAAGGGGGCCTGGAGGGAGGGACCGGCCCGGCCCCTAACCAAGCCCTTAAGAGCACCTCCCCTTGAGTCCTGAGTGTCAGGACCTCCCAGGCTGGAAGCACCCCTGCTGGCTCCCTTCACCCACCCTTCCCACCTCCACACCACCCCCTGGAGGTAGGTATTGCCATCAACCCCTGACGGACCAGAAATGAAGGCTCTGAGCAGGTATGCACCCTGACCAACCGCACACAGCCATGCAGGGCAAACTGGGAGGAGAGGCGAGACCCCTGGACTCCACGTCCCGGCTTTGTCTGTAACAGCCTAGTGAGCCTGAAAGTCGGGGTCTGCCCAGGTATGACACCACCACACCATCCTCAGCAGCACTGGTGACCCTGTGGTTACCCCTGGATGGGGGCAGTCCTGAAGAAGTGCAGAGGAAGCTTCTGGAGGCCTGGTGTTGTTCCAGGTCTCGATTCCAGTTGGTAGTGACTTCGTTAAAATGCATCGTGCAGGACATGGCGTGTGTATGTTACGCTTCAATAAAAAGATGTTTAAAAGCATCAGAAGTTCTAGAGTCAAATCCAGCTCTACCACTTGCTGGCAGTGTGGCCTTAGGCAAGTACCTCAGCCTCTGAGTCCATTTTCTTGCTTGTAAAAGTGATATCATACTCACACCCACTAGGATGGTCATTATTTTTAAAGACATTACCAAGTGGTGGAGAAGATGTGAAGAAACTGGAATCCTCAGACTCTGCTGGCAGGAATGTGAAACGCAGCTGCTTGGGAACAGTCTGGCAGTTCTTCAAAAAGTTAAACAGTTTCCATATGACCCATGTGGGGAATTTTATGGTATGTGAATTACATGCAGTAAAAGAAGGTAACAGTATACCTATCTTAAGGGTGTTTGTGGAGAGCACTTATGTGTGCAAGGCTCAGCACCTCGTAAGAACCCGATAATAAGTAGCTACTTTCATGCTGCCACCCCAAGAGAGTGGGAGGCCTGAGAGAAGGCCAGGACGGGGCTGCACACGGGCAGGGATGTGACAAAGGAGTTCAAATCCCAGCACGGAGCCAGGTGCTAAGTAGAAGCTCATTATATACCCAGGCGATTATTCTGAAAAAGCCTCAACGAGAAGGAAGAAGGGGCTTTACACTAACACGCTCGCCAAGTTCCTCCATCACCCACTGATGGCTCCAAAAAGTTAGGGCAGATGTCTGCTCCAGCTCGGAGTCAGCCTGGTGCTCGGGAGGTGACCGCCCAGCCCGGGATGACGGATGGCAAGCAGGACCCTGTCAGTTATAGATGGGGTAAGGTCAGGCCCTCAGACGGCACTCCAGGAGTTCAAGGCCATGCAGCACTGCCTGTCTCAGGCTCTCCCACCTCCTCCCGTCGTCCCATCTCAACCAAGTCCTGCCACAGCCTGGTCCTCTGTGGGGGCCCAGGATGGGCTACCTGGGGGGCTGTGAAGAGCCACCAGCCTGTTCCCGGCTGCCCAGACCTTGGCATGGCAGCGCCCAGAGGCTGGGCCATGGAGAGTGTCTGGAGCAGAGCAAAGCTGTTCGTGGACCGCACTCCGTGGAGACGGTCAGGAGGCACGTTCTGGCTCATTAATCATGAGTCCAGCCATGGCAGCTGCCCCCTTTTATGGCCAAATGGCTCAAGAGGTTTAATAATAGAGCAAAGGGCTGATATTTCCACATTCAGACCCTTCCATCCCTGGTCACCATCACAGGCATGGGAAGACAGATGAAACTCTATGCTCCCAGGTGGCGCTTGGCATCTGTGCCACCAGACACCTGCATCATCAGAGCAGCTGATCGAGGCCCTTCAGGGCCATGACACAAGGTCAGCACACTTCCAGCCACTGAGCCAGCCAACATTCCTAAGGGCCCCAGGAGCCCACACAAACCAAGCACATCCCAGGTGTACGCCCTCGGGCACAATCTCGCTGCTCCTCGCAAGGATCCAGGAGGACCCCGATCGAGTAAAGGAAGAAAGGGAGGCTTGGGGCAGTTAAACGGGTCACAGCTGGTCAGCAGAAAGACCATGCGATTAACTTAGAAGCCAGGTCCATATCCACTGTACCATGTCCCCTGCCTGTTCTGTGAGATACTGGCCTGGGAGCCCCAAAATGACCAGGGCCTCAGCTGCCAGTTTGGGCCTTGGGGGGAAGGAGGAGGAGCTTGGGGACAGAAATTTATAAAGGTAAGGACAACAGGAAGTGATAAACACCGTTATTGAAAGGTGAAGGTACAAAGGGCAAGGAGGGGCAGGGGAGGAACACTCCGGGACATTGAGGCAGGCTTCCCAGAAGCGACCTTTGAGCTGGGTCTTCAGGGGGTAGGGGAGGGCCAGGCACTCCGAGGGGAGGGAAGGGAGAGCACAGGGAGCCCTCAGTGTCCAGGACCCTGGTCTGAGGATAAGACCCAGTGCAAGGGCTGCCCAGGGAGGCCTCAGACGGGACCCAGATTGGGGCACAGCCCTCGACTACCTAACCTCAAATCCCCTCTCTCTCCCTGTTTTTTTCTAAATGAAGGTATACTATACAAATAATACAGTGTGTGAAGTGCAGAAGCCTTAAGTGTGCGGCTGGATTTATTTTTGCACATGCACAGCCCTGCGCGACTACTTCCCGGGTGGAGAATGGACTGTCCCCACACCGCAAAGGCTCCCGCGTGCCCTTCCCAGTCCCTGCTGCCGGAGGCCTCTGCTGCCCGGGCGTCCGTCGCCACAGATCGCGTCTTGACCTTCCTACAGGTGCCAGCGCACAGCAGACATGTTTTGTGCTGGGCTCTCTCGTTCAGCAAAGTGTGTGCGAGGTGCATGCATATGTCTGTACCTCATTCTTCTTTTAACTTCAGAGAAGTGTTCCTTCCTGTCTGCCACCGTTGTTCACAGACCTTTGGTTGCTTCCAGTGTGGGGCCACTGTGTATAAAGCTGCTGTGAACATTTTTGTACTTATTTTGGGGGAGGGAGGACTAAAGCACTCTTTTGGGTAAATACCCAGACGTGGGATTTGCCTAGGCCACAGGATGAAATGCTTATATTTAAGCCCAAGTAACAAACATTTGCAGAGAATTCCAGGGAAGTTTTATATAAAAATGAGCTCCTTTGTAGGACCTGCCATTTCTCAGGTATCTGTGCCTTTGGGAGAGCAAGGATTCCTGAGTTTGGGGAAAGGCATCTGGCTAGCAATGGCGCTCAATTTTCTCAACAGGTGGGGTGCATCTTTCACACTGAGGGCTTCTGAGACCTGAAGGAGAGACAGCACCCTCCTCAAAACTGGACTCTGAGCCGCAGAGGGGGTGGCAGCAAAATAG
Organism: Trachops cirrhosus; assembly: GCA_028533065.1. Lineage (NCBI taxonomy): Eukaryota > Metazoa > Chordata > Mammalia > Chiroptera > Phyllostomidae > Trachops > Trachops cirrhosus. Next base: position 23,063,975 of record CM052550.1, on the reverse strand, counting down.
AAACATTTTTCATGGTGAATGTGGCAGAAAGGGACATCTCTGTCCCCCTTCCCATTCAGTCTCCTCGCCACACTCAGCGCAGACGCTTCTGCAAAAGGAAACGGCATGTCTGCTCAAGGTTAGAGCTCGGAGTTAAAGGCTGGGAACAGCAGCTACACTTTTGTTCATTAGCACTAATTTAACTCCAAGATCACACGCCAAATGTCATGTAGGCCTGTACCCATTTGGTGTTCCAGATGTGAGGACACCAGCAGGATCAAATGGTGAATTTTTGGGTCTTCAAAAACATGCTTGTTGATGGTGTAATTCGGCGCGGGGTGAGGGGGGGACTGGGGCCCACGACAGCCTGCAAATAGGGAAACCTGCCTCTGGGTTCTCATAGGTAAGGACACACCTCAACCTTGGTGCCTCCCTGGGCACTGACGTCAGCTGTTCGTGTGCCAAGAGCTCCTGAAAACAAGGGCCACACACTTCAGTCTGCCACCCTAGTTCGTGTCCAGGGTAACTGTGTTGATCAGGGACCATGCATATGATTCCAATGTGGGTCAGCTGCTTGCAGATGCCTTCCCACTGACTCCTTAGAATAACCCCGAAGATGGGTGTCATTATGGTCTCATTTTACAGCTGAGAAAACCAAGGCCCAGAGAGGAGAAATAATTTGCCCTAAACCATGTCGCCATCCCTAAATGAAAGCAAATGACCCAGAAGCTAGGAGAGGTGGACAATCTCTCCCAGAGCCACCCACACCGTCTGGGGACAGCAGGCTGCTGGAGACAACCAGGGGTGAACTGCCAAAACTCGGGCAGTGCAGCCCCCGTCTTGCTTTTGTTCCCAACACAATGGGAGCGAGCCAACATGACTGCAGTCTCATTCAGAGAGCCTCTCACAGTGTAAAGAAAGCTGGGGACAGTGCCTTGCATTAACACAGCCTTCTAGAAAATACTAGGAGGAGAGCGGGAAGGAGGAAAAGAACGAGAAGGGTGTTTGGTCCAACATGCATAAGCAAACAGGCTCAGAGAGGCGTGCTGACTCCCCAAGGTCACCCAGCTGGCAGTGGCAAACCCAAGATGGGACCCCCTGAACTCTGAGACAGGGCTGCCTGTCAGGAGCCCAGCAGTAGTCCTCTCTGGGGTCGGGAGCTAGACCTCAGGGTGGCTGAGTGTCCCTGCTGGTGGGTAAATGAGAGTTTTGAACGAATCGCTCACTGTGCCCTGTGCTCCAAGGACGCTCTCTGCAATGGGTTCCTCAGTGCCCACCCAGCCTTCACCAACCACGTCTCCCCCCAACCCCAGGAAGGATTCAGCGCCTCTATGAGATCACGGAAGATGCAGGCAATGCCCACCTATTGTCACACATGTTACACACATGTGAATTGCCTCTTTACTTTTATTTTTCATTGAACATCTCGGTGCCTGGAGTTTACTCCACTCTCCATGACAGGCTGAGGGAGGAAAGGAGGGAGGGAGCAGGGCTACATTTACGAAGCCCAAGTAAGCATCAGTTCATCTTCATTAGAACACGCTGTGGTGTGCCGCACGGTTCTTCCCATTTTACAGACAAGTCAGTGCGGCACCGAGAAGCAAAGTCACTTAGAAAGAGGCAGTGGAGCCCAGACTGGAATCCTGACTGCCCGACGCCCGTACTCACTGCCTAGCCTTGTAATGATGGTAACAACAGTGCTGGCAGCAACGAAACCACTAGGCAGTCAGTCATGTGGCCGCAGAAAGGGAGGAGGAAGGGAAGAAAGCAGGAAAGGGGAGGAAGAGGCCCTCAGGGATGCAAAGTGAAGGCGTCACCACACTTTCCTGTTCTGGAAACCAGCCTCTGGCACTGGACAGGCCGGCCCAGGGCCCACTCGGGGAATCTCCCAAAGCCGTCCTGAGTCTGTGTCTGTCGGCACAACAAACAAGTAGACGGAGGACAAAAACTCTAATTAAAAATAAAATCAGTACGTAGTAAGAATGAGTGGCTGGCTGCTGGCCTGAACACGCCACGAGACCAAAATGGCCACAGATGACGCTGTGCCCCGGGAGGGGCATGAACCATGCAGGGACAGGCCCGGCCGGACCAGAGGCAGGCCCCAGGCTGCTGAGCCCTTGTCTCCATTGCTTCATTATTTCCAGAAGGTGCCACCCTGTGCTAATTACAGCCAATGCATGCATCCATATATGGTCAGCGCTTCAAGGCTGGCCTTTCATCAGCCACGTTGGAGGGGATGTTGTCATTTCAAGGCTCCTGGGGGCCACATGGAGGTCACAGAGGGCAGCTGTTTCTGCCCTGAATGTGTTTTTGGCTACTGCCTTCTCCTCTATACTGTGAGACACAGAACTGGAGGCTGTGATCCACTACGGGGACAAGAACTTGGGAAGGTGAACTTTCTTCTTGCAAAGAGATACTGGTGTCCCTGCAGCCACATGTCAGTCACTCCCACCGGGAACTTACTTCAACTCAACGAGCATGTACTGAGTGCCTACTACGTACTAACAATCTAGAATAAAGTAACTAATATTTGAGGCAGCCAGAAAATGCAATAAAATTTCATTCATCTGAAATCAAATTAAAACCATCATGTAATCACTAAACCCATCAGAATGGCTGAACACACACAAACACATAATACCAATACCTGACACATATTAGCACAGCCACTATCAAAACAAAAACAAAAATCACAAAATAACAACTGTTGGTAAGGATAGGAAGACTCTGGAACCATTGTGCACTGCTGGTAGGACTATAAAATATTGCAACTGCTACAGAAGACAGCTACATGAAAAAATTAAACACAGGATTACCATATGATCCAGCAATTCCACTTCAGGATATATATCCCAAAAACCTGAGAGCAGTGACTCGTGCAGATATTTGTACCCCTGTGTCCATTGCAGCATTATTCCTAACAGCCAAAACGTGGACGCACCCCAGGAATCCACTGATGAGTGAGTGAGTAAACAAAATGTGGCACATGTAGACAGTGGAGTGTTATTCGGCCATAAGAAAGACAATTCTGATACCTGCTATAATATGGGGGAACCCTGAGGACATTATGCTAAGAGAAATAAAGAAGGCAAATACTGCATGCTTCCATGTATATGAGGTGCTTAGAGTAGTCAGATCCGTAAGGACAGAACGTAGAATGGTGGGTGCCAGGGTTTGGAAGGAGTGTGGGGGATGGGGAGTCACCATTAATGGGGACAGGGTTTCATTGTGCAGGACGAAAACACTTCTAGAGATGGATGTACAACAATGTGAATGTGCTTAGTGCCATTGAACTGTACAGTAGAAGTTGTTAAAACTGTAAATTCTATGCTATGTGTATTTTATCACAATAAGAAAAATTGGGAAGCAATGAGAGTGTCCAGTGATGGGAAGGATGTGGAGAAAGCAGTGCGCTCCTGCTTTGCTAGCGGGAGCGCGAACTGGTACAGCACTTCAGAAAGCGACCCAGACGGCACCTGCCAGAGCCCACTCCGCCCCTGCCCTCTACAGCCCAGGCTCTCCACTGCCAGACGTCCCCAGCAGGAGCGCGTACGTTCGGTCCCATGCCCCAAGATTCACAGCAGCACCCCACAAGTGCCCGCTGGTAGTAAAATGCATAAATAAATTATGGCATATTCACCCAACAGGAAACTATATAGCAGCAAAAGCGAACAAACTACAATTCTACACAGCAATGTGATTAGTTCCACCAACCAAGGAGCACATACCGCGGGTCCGTTTATATGAGGTACAGATACTGGCAAAGCTTAGGGGCTGCTTACTCTGCGGAGTGGTGGCTGGAAGAGGACTAAGGGAGGATCTTGGAGGTGGTCTTGATTGGGGTCCAGGTTGACAAGGACATGTCCAATTTGTGCAAATTCACCAAAACATACACTTAGGATTTGTGTACTTTTCTGTAGGTGTTTTATTCAATTCAACAAAGTTTCCTTTGAACAGATGATATTCCTCTGGGCAAGGAAGGAGGGGAGGAGGTAGAAGACAGTAAAGGGAGGAAAATGATGATGGAAGGAGCCCTGACTTGGGGTTGTAAACACACAGTAAAATTAAATATGATGTACTGTAGAATTATATACCTGAAACCCATATGATTTTATTAATAAACATCACCCCAATAAATCAATAAAAAGAAAGAAAGTTTTTGCCAACATTTATCTGTATGCTATCTCAGTTTTTAAAAAAAGCTACTCATTAAAATTTTCAGGTCAAGAAAAAAAAAAGACATTTCTCTGGATCAACAGCTGCTGATCTATGAACACGGGCCACAGTGGGTGCCTGCAGAATTACGCAGCGATTTATTTTGCACCATGCATGCCTGCATCATTCAGCAGACAGGGCCCACACGTACCAGCCACAGGCCAGGCTGTGGGGATGCCAGTGTGTGCAACGCCCATCCCTGCCCACAAGCACAGCCTGCAGATGGAAAAAACGGTACGTCTGCAACTGCACGTACATACAAGTAGGAAGATGCTCCTGTTAGGAGAGTAAATTTGTTGGAAAACAAGACTGAGTTCAAAATATCTCCATGGCATTTTATCTATTTCTCAAATTCTAATGGTAAAGAACCCAGGCTTGGGAGTCAGAAACCCTGAGTTCATACCCCAACTCTGCCTCTTACAGGCCACGGACCCAGGACAGACAGCAGGCTAGTCTTTGGGTTCCTCAGTTTCCTCATCTGAGAAACAGGGCTGATAACAGAGCCCAGCTGATTGGGACATTACGACGATGAAACGAGAGGATGCACGTAATTCACTTAGCACAGTGTCTAGCACATGGTGACTAATGTCAGTGCATGCAGCACTGAGGACTTACTGTGTGCCGTGAATGAATAACACCCCTATTTCTCATAGGATTTCCTTTGTAGTGAGGGAGACAGAAAGAAAGAAAACAGGATAAATAAGAAAACTACATAGGAAGTGAAATAAGTTCAAGTAAAATAAAAGAGCAGATAGAGCAAAGGGATGTTGGGCTTTGGCGTGGCCCTATAATTTCATAGGAAAATAGAGTATAATTTAACCATCACACAGAGCTAACACTGGGAAGTACATGCGATATCCGCCAAGGTAAATTACCGCTGGCCTGAAACGAGACTGCCGATGGTGACATGATGGGACCACGCTAACAAGCCCCTCACAGCAAAGGATCAGACTGTATGGAGGCAGCTGTGATTGACAAGTCTACCTAAAATCCCTCAGGGAGGTTTGATCTGTAGTGGGGAAGAAGAGAGAGAGGAGAAAGGGAGGGACAGGAAGGGGTCTATCCCATAAGATAAATCTGTGTGCTTTTCCTGGTCCAAAAACAAAAACCCTGTAAGCTGTGCTTCCCTCTTGCCTCCTTTGCAGAAGCTCTGAGCGGCCAAACAAGGCTTAAGGTACTGGCCCATCTCTGGGGACCCAGCAGGGCTGTTCTGTGAGATCCTAATTGCCTCAGTTCACATGGTGTCGTAGCTCTGAGAAGCCACAGTCCTCTTAGAGGCAGGCATGGTGTAATCTTAGACAAATAAACACAATAGTTCTTGGGGAAGCAAGTGCTGGCAGCCATCACTAGTGCCTTTCAAATCAGAAGTGGGAAATCCCTGACTGTTCTCTGCTCAGCCCTTGCCCGGGGGCTGCAGGCTTCCATCAAGGGCTCCAGGTCGAGGGAATTCTGACAGCTGGCTGCTACGCCCAGACCCCAGACCTGGTGATCCTTCTCCAGGGAAGCGGGTTGCAGGGCCAGAACCAACTCTAAGGCCCAAGGCTCTTGCTCACCATCCAGAGGTGGGGCCTCTAGAATCATCATTAAAAACCTGCTCCTGAAGACTCAGGTCCACACAAACAGCCCCCACACAAATGTTTCAGGCAGTTTTATTCGTAACTGCCAATACCTGGAAGCAACCAAGATGTCCTTCAGTAGGTGAATGGAGAGATAACTGTTCTATCTCCAGACAATGGAATATTATTCAGTGCTACAAAGAAATGAGCTGTGAAGCCACTAAAAGACTGGAGAAACTGTAAGTGCATATTACTTACTAAACAAAGAATCCAATCTGGAAAGGTTACATACTGTATGATTCAAACAATGACATTCTGAAAACGCAAAACTATGGAGAAAGCGAAAGATCAGTGGTTGTCAGGGGCTAGGGGGGTGGGAGAGATGAACAGGCAGAGTGCACAGGGTTTTCAGGGAAGTGAAACTTCTGTGTGTTACTACAGCGCTGGGTACATGTCATCATACATGTGCCCAAATGTACCGAATATACACCACCAAGGGTAAGCTGTGGGCCTAAGGTAAGCTGCGGGCTTTGGAAGACAATGATGTGCTAGCATAGGGCATCGGTGGTACCGGATGCACCACACTCTAGTGGGGGGTGCTGTTATGGCGGTGGCTGTGAATGGGTGGGGATAAAGGGTATACGGGAATTTCTGTGCCTTCCCCTCAAGCTGATGTGAATCTAAAACCGTTCTAAAAACTGAAGTGAAAAGAAAAATCTGCCCTCCCCCCCAAGGCAGAAGAGGATAGGCATAGGTTCAGTCACTTCAGGAAGCCAGGAGGGTAGAGAAAACTTCCGGAATGTCCCAGTTCTGCACGTCACTAATCGGGAAGCCGTGGGTGGCCGCCTCACCTCTGGGCACCTCGGTTTTGTCACTGCTGGAACAAGACAGTGATTGTGATGGCTATGACGATCTGCACGGAAGCTTGTGGGGAAGCCAAGGACTTTTTGCGTAGTGGCTCTGAGCACTCACAGGTGAAGCGAGCCTCTGAGTCAAGGCCCCCACGTGTGCCTACGTGACACAGATCCACCACCTCGCTGATCCTCCCCACAGGCATGCCACTGTTTGAAATTCTGCCCACCAAACAAAATATACTTATGGCACAACAAGCCGAAGTGACAGTAAAAATACAGCCTAGGAACAGACAGAGCAGCATGGACACCAGTTGTAAACAGCTGGCCCAGCCATCCAGGTGCATCCCACAGGACCCTGCTCTCAGCAATGAGTCACACATGTGCGATTTTTCGTGAACAAAAGACCCTCTGTCCCTGACCACCGGCATTCCAGATCAACGCCAAATTGAACTGAATATGTTGTACTGAAAAACAAAAACCCACCAACCAACCCCACAGAATTTATCTCATGCAGCCTGCTCTTTACACTTTTCAAAGTTAGGAAAATAGCTCATGAGTCCCAAGAGTTTTATGTGAAACCCGAGAATTCTGGAAACCCCCGGGTTTGAATCCAGAGATCTCTCCTTTTTCAGTTCTCTACCTCCTTGCCTCCTTTCCCCAGCTTTACACACCTACACAGATACCTCCTCGCTCACTTCTCCAGCATATGAGTCAAGAAAAAGCAGAGTCTAGAATCCCTTCCCTTAAGGACCTCGCAGTTAAGTGGGGGAGTCAGACATGTCTGTAGGTTATTAGAATTCCAGGTGTATGATATCTGCAGATGCAGAGACATGGAAGGCGAACTACCTAATGCTGGTGGGTCATTCAAGAAGCCTTGAGAGAGTAGGTGATGTTCGAGTAGGGTTTTGAAGGGTGAGTAGGAGTTCACTGAGCAGAGAGACATAGGTTCAGGGAGATGGAGCAGAAAAACACGCTAGATCCAGGTAATGGAAAGCCTTGAATGCAAGGCTGTAATGTTCAGATTTCCACTGGATAACAGAGGAATGTGGGGGCTCACAGGGATTCAGTTCCCCCAGCACACAAGACGTCAAGTAAGCCAATGTGTGTGAGCAGGCCTCGGAAGATTGAGCCAGGGGCCGCTCCCATGGTTCACTGTTGCTATGTGTCTCTGCAACTCGGTGAGCTTGGAACAACCACCCCTTTGGATGGTGGTTATGGATGTTGCTATCATCACAGTCACAACGAGCCATCGTCTCAATGAAGGAAAAGTTGCACGGCAGCTCCTTGGGTCTCTCCTTTCAGGGACACAGGCCACAGCGTGCTTTCTGCCATGTCTATAAAAAGCGCTTCTAAACACTGTATTAGCAAAATAGTGGTATAAACGTTGCTTTTTTCATTTCAGCACCCTATTTACCCAATGGGCTCCAAAATCCCATGTCTGCACAAGCCTGGCTGAGTTAGGTTCTGAAGTCGGAAGGCTGGGTGTGAGGCAACACCATTCTCTATGAGTAGCTGTTCAGACCCAAACACACCTACATCCCTTCTGGAAAAAGACAGGGGCACACATAAATGACAACAAGAGGCCAGCAAGAGGAAGCAACGAAGTCTGAGTGTGAGAATGCCATTTGTTTATTCACTGGATCCCTTGTTCCCTCGACAAGCATTCACAGGCAGTGCCCCGAACTCTGTCCTCCAGTATCTCATGGAGAATGGGGGACTGGCTAACATGAGATGAGGTGAAGTGCTACAAGAAGGAAGACCACGGGGATAAAGATGAGAAACACTGACTCTGCTCAAAGCAGGTGCCGGAGAAATGGGTAGGAGCCTGCTAGGCCAAGGAAATGGAAAGGCATCCAGGGCACAAGGAAAAACATGTCTGGGAATGGTGGGAAGAAGGTGTGCACAAGGAAGAAGGTTGGGCGATGAGATCAGAGGGCTAGACCGGTTTGGGAAGAGCTGGGAAGGCCATGCTACAGGTGTGGGTTTTGTCATGTGGCTGTGGCTGTGGCCAGGCCAAGGGGCGGGCTAGAGATCTGGGCACAGGAAGAGGACAGGTGGGTGCTCCTCCAGCCAGGGCCTTGCGAAGGAACTGCCAAGGTCCGGGGAAGAGGGCTGAGAGGCACTCCATGATGGGGCATCCGCAAGTTCTGTGGTCTGACGTGAACTTCTCTATAACATGGGATGAATTTATACTGAACATGCTACAACATGGATTAACCCCAGAAACATGCCAGACACAGTGGCCTCGCAGCGTATGATTCCACTTACACGAAACATGCAGAATAGATAAACCCATAGAGACAGAAAGCAGGTCAGTGGGCTGGGGGTGGGGACAGGGAGTGACTGTTAATAGGCACAGGGTGGCCCCCCGAGGCGATGAGAGTATTCTGGAACTAGAGGTCACAGTTGCACAGCCTTGGGAAGGTACTAAAGGCCTCTGAATCGTATACTTAAAAATGGCTAATTTCCCGTTACACGAATTTCATCTCAGTAACGAAAAGTTCTAAATAAATATAATGAACTGAGACTTTGACAGACCCCAGGGTAACGGCGGGAGGAGTGGCTGGCTTACCCAGGGGTTGCTCCCCGTGCAGGTGTCCGGGCCCAGCAAGACTCCCACGCAGCCGGCAAAAGGCAGCCTCCCTTCCCTGGACAGCGCGGGGGAAGGGAACTCGTATCTCAGGGGACGCCTTCAGAGTCCATTCAAGGGCCGAAAATCATCTCTGACACGTAACCAGGTGGTGGTAAATCAGATGGCGGAGACACCGGGCTGGCCTGCACAGGACGGAACAGCTCATTTCCCAGAGCGGGGCCTCCCCTGCAGGGTGCGCCGGCCGCCATGCGTTGCTGCGATCTACAGGCGTCGCCATGCTCTTGACACCCAATCAGTGGCCTCGACAGTGTCCACGGAAAACTCTGTGACCACTTCAGGTAAAAGCAGGGCCGTACTCCCGGCAGACAGAAGGATGGTTTTACAGGAACGCACCCTCGTGCTCAGCTTGAAACAATTAATCTAAACCCTGGATTAAGAGTCTGTTTCCTGAGCTTCAAACTCACAGTTTATTCAGTCATCAAATATTTATTGAGCGCTTCCTGTGCACCATGAAAGTGCTTCCAGCGTGTTCTAGGTGTAGGGGACACATCGTAAATGAAACGAAGCTCCTCGCCTTCACGGAGGGCTCACGCTCTGGTGAATGCCTGCTGGGCTCCACCACCTGAGGCCTCCGGGTCCCTCCAGATCTCCACCCAAGCTGCACCCACCCAGTGGTCCTCCCTGCTGTCTCTCAAGCCCGGTTTGTGGCAACCACATGTACTAGTTGACCACATGCAAAGCCTGACTGTTTGGTCTCATTCAACAGCCCCAACCCCTGAATTCAATTAGTCACCAGGGTCAGATCCAGCTGCTACTTGCCCCTTCTCTTCACCCACGCTTTGCTGCACCCTCTGTTCTAGTTTCGTCTCCTCTCATTTTACTTTAGAATATTGCAGAGGCTGCCTGTCTGGATTTCCTACTTCCAGTCTTACGCTCTTCATTTCTCTACAACCAGAATATTGCCACCAGAGCTTTCCTCCCGAAACACAACTCACTTGTCTAGTTCCTCTGCCATGACTCTGGATAGCCCTGCTGTGCATTCAGAGATAAATCCAGCCCCTCTGCCCTGTGTTCAGGGCTTCTGTGAGGTTTCTCAGATGTTCTGGTCTTTTCTGGAGCCCGCGGGGGAAGGGTATACATGAAATACCTGTGCAAAGACAGAGGAGCTTGGGTCCAAAGAAAAAGTATCCCCAGTAAGTCCAACCTGGGGGTAGCAGTGAAAAGAAGGAACGCTGAGACAATGGGCCTCTTTGGGGGGCTTGGCCGATCCCCTCCATGTCTTTGACCCAACTGGCAAGCTCTACTGACAACTTTCATTGCGTGCCGGTCCTTCTCTCTGCCCAGGGACAAGTATTACCAATGATTTATTTTTAAAAAGCAAAATCGGGCACTGATTGAGAAAGAATTCAGATTTAGCCCAGGACAGTTGCTCCACAAACAACAGGAATAGACTGGTGGCCGATCTCAGTCAGGGTCAAAGAACAGAGCCTCTTTTGCTGCTGTCTGGGACCACAGCTGTATGGGAGGCACACAGCCCGACCTCGGGGCCGTGCTCGTGACACGGTGGGACGTTCACACAGACATGAGGCCCAGGACTTTCCCAGCGCTGCCCGCCGTCAGTGGGGAGACAAAGGGGCCAGGCAGCCCAGATGCTGGCAGGGCCCCATCTGCAGCCCCAGGAACAATTCCCTCTTTCACTGCCCGGTCAGGCGGCCAAGGTCAGAGGCAATGCCGGCCAGAGCTTACCCTCCAAGTGCCAAGACCCTTTAGAAAAATTTTCATACTTTTAGCTAGAAATGTCTCCTTTTTCCCTTGCTTTAAACAGACCATTCAGAATATCCTTAGCCTTTTTCTTGCTGACATAATCGTCATCCAGAGCATCCGTTACGGCACACTGCCACCATCAGGAGCTCCTGGAGCAGTGGCGCGCCGCCGGCCGCGTGCACTGTCCCTGCCTTGCACTTTGTGTCTTCACTTCCTTCCTGTCACTTTCCCTCTTTCCCTGCAGACGTCAGCTGCCCGGTGTTTCTGGTGTTTCTGCTCTCCACGGACTGACGGCATGGCAGTTCATGCAGGCCCCCTCCCTCCTTCTAATTCGTGGTCCTGGAAACCTAAGCAACACACCTGTCAGGGCTGCGCCCAGGGTGCGAAGGAATAAACCTGGGAACTCCGTGTGGAGCAGCTGCCGCCTCTCAGGAAGCTTCCTCCCGGGTCCCGGGCTGTGTCTGTGATTGGTGTGCCTATCGGAGAGTGGCCTCGAAACAAGTGGGGTGTTCCCCACTGACTCCAAGAGCCGAGGTCCCTGCAACTGAAAAGCATGCCCCTTGAATACCAGGGAGTAATTTAGGGCCGCATACTCTGCCTTTTTGGGCAGGCCTTTAATTCTTTTTTTTTCAGGCCTTTAATTCCAAGAGGGACCCTTCTCGGTCTCCACCCCTCGGGCCCAGCCTGCCCTTCTCAAGCTCAATCTGATAAGTGACTTTTTAAAGAATCCCCTTGGCCCCATCTGGCTCAGAGAGATAGGGACTGAACCGGCAAAACGACAAACAAACATCTCAGGAATGACCCCTGGGTTTCCAGGCCCTCTGAGGAGGAGGCAGAGAACTGGAGCTAAAGACCCTGGGCTCTGGGTTCAAGTCCCAGCTCTTCCATTTTGGAACTGCTTGGTGTGAGGAAAGTGGTTCTATCACTCTGGGCCTCAGTTTCCCCGTCTGTACCCACTTCAGGGTGTTACTGTGAGGATTAAAAAGACAGTGTTCATACAAACGCTAAGCTCAGCAATTCCCCTCCTAGGTATTTAGCCAAAAAAAATTGGAAACACGGACTCAGACCAATACTTGCACAATAATGTTCACAGCAGCATCCTCACAGCAGTCAAAGGGGCGAAACAGCCGAATGTGCGCCAGTGGATGAAGAGGGACACCACAGGTGGCCTAGCCATTATTCAGCCATAAAAAGAAATGAAGTGCTGATACACAGCGCACCATGGGTGAACCTCGAAGATGCCGTGCTGAGTACAGGACGCCGTCAGGAAAGACCCCAACGTGTATGACTCCATTCGCATGAGGTGTCCACAACAGGTGAAGTCCCTGGGGCACAGCACAGGCTGGTGTCACAGGCTGGCTGGAGGAGGGCAGCTGGGACAGACGAGGAGTGACTGCTAACAGACATGAGCTTCCTTTGAGGGTGAGTGGAAGTGTTCTGGAAGTAGACAGAGGTGGTGGTGCCCAACATGGTGAATATAATAAATGCCACTGAATTCTTCACTTAAAAATGGCTAACTTCTTGTGGTGTGGACTTTATATCTGAAGTTATTAAGAAGCCTTAGCTCAGTGCCCAGCACACTGCTCACCAGGACAAAGACTCTGATGCCCAGAGACCTGGGCCCTTCCCTTCACTGAGCCTCAGATTCCGCGTCTGTCCGTGAAATGCCTATGACGATGGCCATGCCCTCACGGGGGTGGCTGAGGTGACGGAATGAGACGAGGCATGCATGCGCTTAACAGGATGCCTGGGACATGTGTCCAAATATTCAGTGCATGAGGGTGAGGGCAAAGATGAGACCCCCCGCCGGCTATGGGCCTGGAGATGCAGTAGCCGCAAAGATTGGATTTGGATGCTGATAAAGCAGGTGTGTCTGGAGGCAGCAAGGAGGTCCCTGCCTGGTCCCCAGTCTTCCTTGCTTACAAGGATCCTAAGAAAAGGGACTGTTTGGAGCCCAGACACTGGTTCTGTTCTACCGGAAACATCTGTTCCTCAGCAAGACACCCTGGGCCACAGCCATCCTAACTTAGTGCTTTGCAACCCTGTCATACCATTTTACTTTACTTTATTAAAGTGGCAAAACACTTCTTTCAAACGAAATCTTTGCTCGGAGTCCCAACAGGTAAAACATACGGCGGGTGCCGTGCAGGGAGAAGCGGTGCCCCAGAGCGCCTGGGCCGAGCCCCGCGACCTCTCCCCATCCTGCTCTGGTTCGGGAACAACTTCCTTCCATCTTCCTTACAAGACACCCAGGAACTGGCAAGTTTCTGTTGATTCCTTCAAGAAGGAGGCTCAAGGTGGACCATTTTCACTAAGGGACAGAATTGCTTTTGAGTTAGAAACTGCCTTCCAAAGTCTAGAGCACTGTTGTGGGGCAAGGAGAAGGGAAGGGGCTGGTGGGCGGCTCAAGCGAGCAGAGCGGGGTCCAGAGCGGGGTGCAGAGGGTGCAAGGCAGAGGGCTGGATGTGAGGGTCGCTGGACCCTGAGAGCTGCCTGGTGGGCGAGGAGCCCCAGGAGGTCCCACCACTGCCCTCATCCTGTCAACTTCCATCAGCACTGTGTCCTTGTTAATAGATGACCCCTGCCAACAGCCTTATGAGGCAGGTGGGACCGCCCCCATTTCCCCGCAGAGAAAACTAAGGCACAGGGAGGTCAGAGTGCTTGCCCCATGGTCAACTGGAACGCTTCTCTGAATCCAAGAGGAAAACAGGCTCGGGAGAGGGATACTGCTTTCCTGAGCCGACGGGGCCGAGCAAACCCGCAACAGTTGTCTCCTGACTCTTAGCCCAGAGCTCCTTCTACCCCACCCCGCCATCCAGCACAGAGGAGAGAAAAACGTAGCTGGAGAGGTCAGCTGACGCCAAAGGATGGAGCCTCGCAGGCCAGGGCGAGAGTGGATGACCCCAGGGCAGCAGGTGGCTCGAGCTCACCTCTACCACCAACCCCTGAGGACCAGCGGGGAGGGAGGTCTGGCTAACAGGCAGTGGCGCCTCCCCACAGCCAGGCAGGGAGCAGGTGTTGCTGCCTCTGGTCCCGGTCCCCAGGGATGACAGCCACCCATGCCTGCACACAGCCTTTGGTGACATCCCCCACATGGAAAAGCCCAAGGGGTCCTCTCAAACTGGTCAGGAAAAATACCCTGAACATCAGCCCATCCGTGAAGATTTCATGCTTTCTGGGCTCAAGGGACCAGGGGAAGGGAGGGCGAAATTCACAAGAACGGCTCTCTCTAACGTGGGTTCCGAGATGAGATCTTGCCTTGTCTGTACCTCTCCTACACCGACACTGCAGAGCCCCTGGTTTTCGTTCTGTCACTGTGACTTGTTATTCTCACTTTTTGCTAGCATACCTACTGACATCACTGAACAAAACTCATTTTAGCAAATGCTAGGCTAAGATATTCCTGGTACCACCAGAAGGCAGAGGTTGGAGATGAGCATTGGCAAGTTTCTTTATCTGGGAATAAGTCCTTCTGAACTGCAAGGAAAAGATCCCTGCCCCTCTTAGGGAACTCTGGTGACACTTCCTTTGTTCTCGGAAAAAGTTCGAGTCCCTCAGGGTGGCATCTGAGGCTCTCGCACTCGGGTGCTGGTCTCCTTTCTGTGTCTCCTGCCGCAGCCCTCCCCTCTCCTCCCAGGTGAGGACCTGACTGGTGGCCCCGCATCCTGAGCTCAGGACCCACTGTGCCTCCAGCAACAGCCCTTCAGAAAAGCCCTGGCACAGTCACCTAGGCTCACCAGGCAGGGGCGAATTTTCAAAGAAAAATCACACATTTATTTTCCAAAAGTATACAAGAAAGAGGAAGTATGGTGAGAGAGGGAGGAAGGCTTGGGCACTGTGAGTGAGCTCGGTGCTACTGCACTCATCTCAGATGAAATCGGAGGCTGACGCCCCAGCCAGGACCCCCTCAGCGGTCCTGCCCCCTGAGCGCAACCCGCAGGCTTGCTGTCAGGTCACACTGACGGCTCTACCTTGGTGCTCCAGAAAGAAGCCATCGAGTGCGTTCTCCGGCTCCTTCCCTGCACTCACACAACTCCACTCTCGCTTTCCGAGTAAAAGCTTATGGCCTGTTATTCCCAGCAGAGGCATTGAACACTTCAAATATTCCCCTCCTTTCCTTTCTGAAGACAGGAGGTTACATGCTAGGAAAGACCCAGAACTCACATGACTCAGGGCCGGGATGGTCACTGACAAAATGAGACTCAAGCAAGCTGTAGCCAGGGTGACAGAGTTCCCGGGGAAAGCAGGGAAGAGACCTTCTCAAGGAAATGCTGGTGGTGGTGGTGATTGGGTGGTGATGGTGATGATGGCAGCGCTGATGGTGATGGTGGTGACGATGGGGTGATGATGATGGTGATGGTGGGGATAATGATGGTGGTGATGACGTCAGTGGTGATAATGGCAGTGGTCATGGTGTTACTGTGACGGTGGTGATGGTGATCACAGCTTCAGTGTAGAACAGCCTCCCCTGGGGCCAAGTGCTACTTAAACTTCACCGAACTTAACCCCTGCTATGACCCTTCCATTTTCCGGCTAGGAACACCAAGGCTTGGGGGTCCTGGGGCATCTCAAACCCATCGTTAGTAAGTCATGGGAGTGGGACCCACGGCTGGATCTGTCTAAATCGACACCTGTGCTCTTACCCAGTGTTCTACACTAGACTCAGTTCACGTGACTCCGCAGCACGCTGCGCTGGTTATGACACCAGGCTCTTCTAACAGGCTGCTAGGGTTTGAATCCTGCCTCTGCCTCTCACTGGCTGTGTGTCCTTAAGCAAGTTACTGAACCTCTCTGTGCCTTGATATCCTCATCTAGAATGACCACAGTAATACGGTATTTCATCAATTCGAAGATGCACAGTGCAATCTCCCTTAAAGCTGATAGGATAGTAAACCTCTGGCCACATTCTTCTCTCTCTGGAGGTACATAAGGAAATGGGGTATCTTACAAGCAATGGGGTCTCAGATCTGATGAAAGACGGTAGCATCTGCTGAGTGCTGAGAATGCCCCTGGCCATAAAGTAGGCTTTCATAAACATTTGCTCTTTTTAGAGTTTAAGCAGTCTACAGAATTTACTCGAGTATTTACTAAGGGATAGAAATGTTCAAACCTTGAGCCAGACCCTGTGCCAGAAACACGCCTCTCCCTCCCCTG
Source organism: Trachops cirrhosus (assembly GCA_028533065.1). Taxonomy (NCBI): domain Eukaryota; kingdom Metazoa; phylum Chordata; class Mammalia; order Chiroptera; family Phyllostomidae; genus Trachops; species Trachops cirrhosus. The sequence continues at coordinate 23,047,860 of CM052550.1, read as the reverse complement.
AGAGACCATCACAGACCCCTGCCCACACACACCCCATCAGAACCCAGGCTCACATGGTGAGGAAGGGCCAGAGGCCAGATTTCAGCTCAGAACCGCTAAATGCCCACGCACAGCACTCCGGCGTGGGGCTCCACCACTGCCACACTGGCAGCAGTTCAAGCATCCCGGAGGACCCGGGAAGGCAAGGAGGGGAGCAGGGGGGTGTGTCCTGGTCCCAGGCTACAGCCTCCAGGGCTCGTCATCCTGGTGTTTACTCCGCACTAATGGATGAAGTCAGCCTCCATCCACATGGGACCTTCCGTCCTGGGACCCAGATGATCACTGTGGAGATCGGCCAGCTTGACTAGGAGACAAGTCTTCTGTTCCCTGCATCCTTGCATCGTCCCTGCTAAGCCTCCTAGAGCAGCTGGATCAGCGAGAGCTTCGGAGCCGCCTCCACCAGTGGCATGGATGGTGAGGGCAAGGGGGTCAGTGCCAGAGACAATTAGGTCCAAACCGGCTTCTCAGGAATGTCCTGAGCCTAGCACAGCTTCAGAGGGGACCTGGAGATCCCCGTTCCACCAGTGCACAACCTGGGCTCAACTGCCAACATTCTCTGTGCCTCAGTTTCCTCCCCTAAGAGATGGGATGATAATAAGCAGCCCCTCGGTACCTTTGTTGTAAAGGTTAAGGGAGATAATCATGATCAAGTGTTTAGCAAGTGCCGGCATGTACATATCAGTTTGTCTGAGTCACATATTACAAGTAACTTTTCTCAAGTACGTTCCAGAAGCAGCAGGACACACCTCCTCAAACTCCATAAAATGGGGGTGGTGAATACCCCTCTCTGAAGACAAAATGAGACAGGTACGGGGAAGATCTCAGAAAGGACGACACCCTATACAAACGTTCCTCCAGCAACCACTTAATGAGCACCTATTGTGTGCCGGGCCCCGGGACAACACAGCCCTTGCCCACCGGACCTCACATTCGATCCTTTCTAATACTCAGTGTTAGCGGTACAGGCACCGACCAAACTGAAGTGTGACTGTTTACTCATCTGTCTGTCTCTCCCCTGGGTCTGTGAACCCCTGAGGGCAGGGACAGTGACCTGTCCCCAGAGGTCACCCATGTGTTCCTGGCACCAAGCACAGTGTCTGGCACCATCAAACCAGCTTATAGATGGGAGAAAAAAATGAGCAAAGGTGAGGGACTATTTCAGGTCAAAATCAAAGCCTCTTTCTTACAGAACCACCACAAACTCCTCTCCAGCTATTTTTTAGTGACTGAGAATTTCCCAATTTGTCCCATACGAAAGCCTCCAGCAGCCTCCCAGTTTTCGTCAAACCACCACCTTTTCCTGATGGGTTATGCAGACACCATGAGCCCAGGACAGGCCCGCCCAGTCCTGCGGGGCCAGCAGGGCCTGGTGCCAAACCTGGCACCCCCTCCACTCCCTCCTGCCTGCCAGTGGGAGGACTCCCAGGGCTGAGAAGGTTGTTGGGGCCAGGCGATGGGCAGCCCCGAGTTGGGCCGGGAGGTGGCAGGCTGGGGTTCAGAGGGTGTCAAGGGGGTGGCTGGCAGTCTGGACAAGGGTTGAGGGATTACCAGAAGACGTGCTGATGAAGGAGGATTTGCAGCCTGCAGGAGGGCACTGAACATGGAGGTAAGGCAGGTGGGCTCCCCAGGCTCCTGCTGGGCAGCCCGGCAGTGCCAACCCTCTAGACCCACGCTGTCCAACTGACCTTTCTGTGATGATGTTGTCTGCCTGCACCGTCCAATCAGTACACAGGCCACTTGTGGCTACCGAGCACTTGAAACGTGGCTAGTGTGAATGAGGACTGAATGTTTGCGCTAACTTAATTTCTACTGTACTGGATGGCACAGTTATGGCCTACAGAGGTCAAATCCAGGATATGAAGGTTAAACTGCCCCAGGAATCAGCAGAGAGTGGAGGGCAGATGAAGAAAAGCATGTCGGGGTCCTGCTCTCAGACATATGGTCTCCTCCTTTCTCAAAAGGCCCAAATACTAATGGCTCAATCCACAACCCTGAACTCTGGGCTGAGCACTATGTCAAGTGCTTTACTTACACTAATTCACTTAGCTGGCACAACCCCCAGGGAGGTGAGCCTGATCACAATGCCAGCTTTACAGTTGAGGAAACTGAGGCCTGTGTCACTTGAAGGACACAGGGTTTGAATTTGCATCTGAGCATTCCAGAGTGTCAGCCACGATCCCGTACGGCCCCACTCTCTCCCACCACTACCACCACCAGAGACTCCCACCCCTGCTCCCAGGGCAGGGCTGCCTGCCTGCCTGCCGGCCTCCTGCCCAGGAGAGGTGGGCTATTTCCCGTCTGTGCATCTGAAAAATGGGGTGCAGAGTAATTTGGGGGCAGGTGGTGGAGGACTCCGGGGGTACCCACAGTTCCTTCCTGGATGACCCACTAGCTGCAGGAAGAAGGCTTTGCCAAAACAGGAGAGAAATCCCATCCACAGCTTGCCTCCTTCGACGGAACAAGGTGAACTGCCGACTCCTCCCCGGCCCTCCAAGTCCCCACTCCTGCCCGGAGGAGACAGCCTCAGCCTCACATCGGGTGGGGGCTGCAGGCCTATGTTTCTCTGACTTCTGGGAGCTGCCCCCACCTGATCCTCCCCAGCTCCCTCCTTCCACCCCTGGAGCCCCCAACCCACATGGCTATTTTCAATAAAATTAACAAATATATTATGCTTACTTAAAAAATAAGCCTCTCTTCAATAGTGAATTTGAGTCTTGGCATCCCGGTTCTGACGCCTAAGCCAACAGCCTAATTCCTCACTGCTTCCTCCCACAGCTGGAAGAGTGAAACAGCAGGTGCACCGTGCTAAAAGGAAGTTCTTGCCCTATGGCTTCATTTTAAATCCTGGCTGTTTCTAAGGAGTAAAAAGACAAGTTGATCTTTACTTTTGTTTTGGTTTTGGTTTTGTTTGTTTGTTTACTTCTCTTTATAGTTCTGATATAGAGATAAGAGGTCATCTCATTTTGTTATTTTACACTTGCATTTCTGACTCTGAAACTTGCTGATACTTAAAGAAACTTGGATGGGAGACAGGGCCATGCTGGTTTGTCCAGAACCTTGGGGCTTTTGAGAAAGAGGGCCTTTCAGTGCTGGAAGAGGGGAGTCCCAAGCAAACGAGGATGAGTTGATCACCAGCCTCAGTCATGAGGAGCTGACTCTCCCAGTAGCATGTCACTTTCCAAGAGAAATCAAGTTAATTTCACAACCGACACCAGGGACCTTGGGCACCTCTGGCTATGGGGTTGCTAACCAGCAGACGAGCAGGGTTAGAAGCATGGATTTGAAGTCAGACAGATTCAGGTTTGAGATTCCAACCCAAGCATTGTGAGCTGGCACCCTGAGCAAGCAGCTTCTTGGAGCCTTAGTTTCTTATCTGTAAAATAAGGGCAGTAAGACTCCCCTCCCACGTCTGCTGTGGGGAGAACAAAAAAGTAAAAATGCCTGCACACAGTAGGTGTTCAATGAACACTGGCTCCTGCCTCCTATTTGCTGTCACTATTAAAGGCCCAAAACACCAAGCAACTCTTCTGAATAGTTCGAAGAAGGAACTCAAATAGCTTTTAATTAACATTCCACACTCCCACCCCATCCCATGAAACCTGCAGGAGGGAGGGCTCTTCCCAAGACTGACACTCTGAATCCCACCCTGAAATGGGGGGGCTCATCCCGTGGCCTGACTGTCCACAGAAAGAGCTGACGGGGCCACATGCTGCTCCAGGCAGGTTCAGACAGGACACCGCAGCCAAGTGAAAGGCCAATTTGATGGACAGAAATGAGAAGTTCAAATGGTGAGCTCAAGGTCTATGAAGCCTTGGGAAGAACATGCAATAAAGCCCTGAGCAGAGGAGGGGAATTGGCCCAAGGACTGGCCAGAACACTACATCAAAGTGTCCTGGGCTGGTGCCCAGGGTCAGGGCCAAGGACTTCCTGGTAAGCAAGTCCACCAAGGGTCTGATGGTGGAATGCTCTTCCCAATGCCCTTCCTCCCACAAGATGAAGGCTGAGGAGGATTGAGGTACAGAGTACCAGAGAAGAGGTCTTTCAAGTTCAGGTCCAACTGCTAGTACAAGAGGCTGGGATTTTTCCTGGGTGTTGAGGGAAGGCTCAAGCCTTGGGAAGCACTCCTGGCTTGGGAGGCTGGGAGGCTGGGAGGCGGGGCGGCCGTCCAGTCGCCAGTTGGGGCAGGGTGTGGCCAGCCAAGGAGATGAATGAGGCCCGTACCAGCAGGAGCTGTGCTCCCTAAGCTCTGCACTGTGGTTTTCCAAGGAGGGGACCATGTGAGCCCGCATCTCTATGATGGCCTATCCTTTCTTCAATGAATTTAATTTTTAGAAGTTTCAGATTCGTAGAAAAATGGGGAAGATGATGGAGTTCTCATTGACCCCGCACTCAGTTTCCTCTCCTTATATAAGTGTGGTGCATTTACCACAACCAATGAGATAGTACTGCTACGTTGTTACACCTAACATCCATGCTCTATTCTAATTTCTTTAGTTTTTACCTAACGGTCCTCTTCTGCTCCAGGACCCCATCCAGGATCCCACATCACCTTTGGCCGTCATGTCCCCTTAGGCTCCTGCTGTGACAGCTCCTCAGACTTCCCTTGCATGGAAAGACCTTGGCAGTGTTGAGGAGCGCTGTTGGGTGTTTGTCTGCCGTTTTTTCATGATTAGACTGGGGTCGTGGGTTTTGGGAGGAAGACCCCAAAGGTAAAGTGCCCTTCTCATCATGTGGTATCAAGGGTTCATGCCATCGCCTTGACTCGTCCGTATTGGTCTTGACTTTGATCACCTGACAGAGGGATGTCTGTCAGGTTTCTCCACTGCAGTGTGCTCCTTGGCAGGAAGTCACCACCAGAAGCCTCTTAAGGTAGGATCAATACTATTCCTAGCTCTTTACCATACAAACTGCACCAAAGCTGGGGTAATGGGAGGGCAGGGAACTCAGCACTTGGAGTGAGACAAATAGAGCTCTTGATCCAAGTTCAACCAAGTCCCCGTAAGCAGGAGTGACATCACCACATGACCTTGGCTGCCACACCCAAGACAGAGATCATAAGAACCAAGCTGCAAAGTGGTTGCCGAATCGCAGGGGTGAGCAGTCTGGACTGTAAAGCACCAGGCCCCTGGGAGGGCCCAGGAGATGTGGTCCTGATTACTGGCGGCCGCAGGGGGGGACCGATGACCAGAGGCCTGAAGGTAGGGTGCTAGGGGACTGGGAACCAGGGACTTCCAGAAACAGTGGACCGTGTCTTCTTCCTGTGTCACATTCAGAGGACCCTATCCAAACAGATATTTTCACAAGGGAAATCCCTTCTTTCTTCCCTCCTCACTTCTTCTCCAGGGGCTGCTGGAACCTAAAGGAAGAAGGGGTCCACAGAGACAGTCTCAAAATCCCCTGTGCAGGACCCAGTGCCTGTCCAGCCCGGGCCTGAGATGGTGGTTTGGCCAAATCCCTGAGACTACGACAAACTACGAAAATATTTCTTTCAGCATCAGCCTCTTTAAAACCACTCCCTAATTTACAGATAAGGAAACAGACTCAGAACCAGGCATCACCAGCAAAAGGCCAGGTCGGGGTCAAGCCCATGGTCTGTCACCACACTTGCCCAAACAACAGTGGCATCTGAAGGTCCAAGCGATGTTCTCTGTACTGACAGCGTGGGGCGCTGGCACTGGTTGTTGGAATGTATGAAGCTCAGTGACACACCTGGGCCCGAGCTTAGGCCCTCTCAACCCCTTCGTCAGCCACCAAGTCAGGGGGTCACACAGATTCCTACAGGTAAAAACCTGGCTGCCCTTCACCCGAACTGCAGCAAATGAGGGTCAGGCCAAGCCCCTCTGCAGAAGGGGTTCAGGTTCGCCTCTGCTGGTTCTCTAAGAGAGGGAGACAAAGGAAGACCCCAGCACAGGCCTGGTGCACAGCAGGCCCTGCATGAGCAGACAGTGATGGACTGAAGGACTGAGTGACTGAAAGCCAAATGAATGAAAACTGGTGTGCACACAATACACTTCAGAGCACCTACTAAGTGCAGGCACCATATCAAGCACTTCACACATTTTCACCCATTTACTCCATACAGCAATGCAATAAAGTAGATATTATTCCCATTTCACACATGAGGAAACTGAGTCTCAGAGAGATTAAGTGACTTGACCAAGGTCACCCACCTAGGACCTGGTGGAGCTGCAGTGGTGTGTGCTGGGGCCGGCTCCTGCTGGCTCGTGGGAGCCAACTGTGCACATCTCTTCCCAGTCTGCACTCGGTGCTCTTCCTGTGGCCACAGTGGGAGAGTTTACACTGCGGAAATTGGCGAGCACCACGAATCAAGCTTCCCCCCAGAAAACCCACCACTCCCCAGAAAGCAGGATCACTAGCACAACACTGGTTCTAACCCAGGTAGTCTGACTCCTCATTCGGGTTCTCCACCACCAGGCCCCCCTGCTCTCTCTCACACTGAGATTTTAGATATTTATGGGATGATTTTTGTCCAAATGAGCAAAAGCAGCAACGACCACCTGGCCAAGATATGGACGTGCTTCAGTAAGCCAATGGCCTGCTTGGCAGGACTGTCCTGTCCAATCAGCCCCTGCAGGCCACGGCTACTGACAGTCAAAGTGAAAACCAAAGATGCCAGGACCACCCGGGCCCCAACCAGTGTCATCTCCCTCTGAGAGAGCCAGAGGCAAACAGTGGTGACAAGAGAGGCAGAACAAAGGGGACTAGTTGTCTCTGCATTCGAACTCCAGCTCTACTACCCGCTATGGAACTTCACCCAAGTCACTTCACCATCATGAGCCTCAGTTTTCTCATCTGCAAAACAGAGCAATAAGCTACCCCACATAGGTTATCCAGAATGACGCAGTATGTGCGGAATGCCTGATGTGTATGTACTCGTGAGCAGTGGCTACAAACATTCTCAGTGGATACAGCATGAGGATGAGAGATCACAGGATGAGGTCTGCCAAAGAGTAACTTAATTTAGAGGAAGGGATTACAGGCCCAGAAGGGAGGGGTCCACAACAGTGCTGCAGACACGGTTCTTTCTTGGGAAATGTATTATATATCTAAATCTTTGCCAGTTTTCCAGGTGAAAAGTTGTATTGTACTTTCTTTTGATAATTTGGAGGTTGGTGTTTTTTCATACTATCATTGACCGCTGCATTTCTCCTTTTGTTCTTTGTACATTTTTCCCCTCAGGTGGTCTCAGTTTCTTATTGATTCGTATATACTTTTTGCATATTAAGGTTATTTAGCACTTTATTTGTCAAATATGCTGCAACTGTATTTTTCCAGGTCATAATTTGCCTTTCAAATTGGTTTATGGTGAAGCTGATTCGCTTGTCTATTTTTCCACGCTCAAGGGTCACTTTTTTATTTAGCCAAATCCAGTTCTCCTTTCCTTTGCGGTTTCTCTAACAGAAACAGCCAAAGTTCAGGGCTGCTGTTGATCTGTGAGGTTGATCCCCACTAACTGGCTTGAAAGCAAGAAACAAATGTAAAAGTTTCCACTCTCCTCCCTCCTGCCCTGGGAAGCCAAGGGCTGGGCCTGGGCCTCCTCCCTGCCAGGCCTCCACTCTGTGGGGTCACTCCCCTGTCCCCTAGAGCTCCTGCCTGGCACAGAGAGAGAGTGACTCACTCCTGAGGCACGGTGCCCTCACCCTGGGCCCCAGCTGTGCCAAGACAGGAGACATGTGCCCCACAGGCTAGAGTTTTCACTAAGCAGCCCCGCATACTGAGGGTAGGGGCAAAGTTCCCTTCTGACGTCCCCACTTCCAGTGGGCAGAGGCTAGGCATGTGGCCAGAGGCAGTGGGAGAGAAGGAGCTGGAAGTCAAAGGGAAAGGCAGAGTTGACAGACCACGCCACAGTCCACGGCCAATGCCAACAAGGGGCGAGCCCAGAGGTTCCCTCTCTCTCCCTTGCTGTCAAAGCTGCCCTCCTGGGCCTTGGTCGCCATATCTGCAAAATGGGCCTCCTTCTTTATATGGTTACTGCCAGCTTAAAAAAATCTAATCTAACACTAAACAACCCAGTCTGTTCAGCTATAAGTTCCCAGCATCCCTGAGTGAGTGTATTAAGGTTTTCTAGCCTCAATTCCATCCCCAAAAAAAGCCTGGGGCAGGAAAAGATTAGGAGAACCTTCTGACAAGTCAGTGCCAAGCTAACAACTACTTACTAAGCACCTACTATGTGCCAAGGGCCAGAGTTACAGTAGTGAACAAAACAGCAAACATCCCTGCCCGCGGGGAGCTGACAGGAAGCAGTGAGTGGTAAAGCAAATGTGGACCCTGAGGAGAAAGCATGCAGAGAAGGGGTGGGGCGTGGCCCTAATGGCAGAGTGGCACTGGAGCAAGAAAGGGAATTTCAACTTTGCTCCGAGCCAGGCAAGGGGCTGGCACTTCACACGCAATGTCTCTTGGGTGATGTTCGCACACCCCTTCGGTGCCCTTGTTCCTACAGAAGCACAGACAGGCGCAGAGAGGTGACGTTCCTTCCCAAAGTTGCACAATGAAATTTCCAGTGCAAGCCTGCCTTCCTCCTCCAACCACAGGGCTAGGACTTCAGGGCAATAAGTTAATGCTCCTGAGGCCATGTTATTTTCCTGACATGAATGCCACATACAAGGATGGAAAGAAGGGGTCCCCACCCTGTACCAGCAGTGCCCCCACATTGGGCACAATGCACCTCAAGGACAATTAAGTCCCTCAAGGAACTGCAGAGACAGCAAGTACAGCATAACTGCCACAGGCACTTCTTTGGCAGGTCCTCCCACCGGGCAGCAAAGCCCCAGGACTATACTCTGGATTCCTCCCAGTGAGCACCTGCAGAACGGTTACGGCCATAGCATCCTTCCCACTGGAGGCAGGATGGCCGTCAGAGTTACTTCCATCTGGCCACGTGCACCGATGGCATGTGCAAGCTGATGAGTGTTCACATACATACGCACTTGTGTGACTACCATCCTGCAGCCACAAGGCTCCCTCATGCCCCTCCCTGGTCAACACTCCCTTCTGACCTCTATCACTATAGGCTAGTTAGCCTGACCTTGAGCCTCATATAAACAGAATCATGCAGCCCTGACCGGTGTGGCTCAGTTGTTTGGGTATCATCCCGTAAAGCAAGAGGTCGCCGGTTCGATCCCTTGTCAGGGCACATGCCTGGGTTGAGGGTTCAGTCCTTAGTTGGGGCACGTATGAGAGGCAACCAATCTCTCACACTGATGTTTTTCTTCCTCTCTTTCTCCCTCCCTTCTCCTCTCTCTAAAAGTAAATAAAATCTTTTTAAAAAATGGAATCATGCAATGTATATACTCATCTGTGTCTGGCAGTTCAACATAATGTCTGACACTCATCTGTGGTGCTTTATTTTTCATTGCTGTATAGCATCCCACTGAGTGATTATGCCACAATTTGTTTATCTGTTTTACTACTAATGGATACTGGGGTTTTTTCTAAGGTTTAAGCTATTATTACTAAGGCCACTCTGAACATTCTTGTTCATGTCTTTGGTGGACAGAACACTTGATTCTTTTGAGAATATGGCTGGCAGTAGAATCGCTGGGTCCTAGGAGAAGCAGGAATGAATGCATTATTAGAGCTCTGTCAAGACCTGGTAGGCAGGAAATATGAGCCTCATTGTACAGATGAGGAAACAGGTCAAATAAAGTGCCCAGGGTCACACAGCTAGAGAGCAGCAGAGCCAGGACACAAACCCAGCTGTGGGTGACCTCAGCTTTGCGCCTCCTCTCTCAGACTCACCTGGGCGGGCACCCTGAGTAGGATCTGCAGGATAATTGGATGACAGAGAAAGGGAGCTCGAAAGAGGATAATGCTCTTTCACTCCCTGGAAGAACAGTAAGGCCCCAATCTGTCCCCAGGAGGCTGGGAGACCAGGTACAGGGCCTGGCAGGCTGAGCAAACAGAGATGCATGAATGAGGCCTAAGTCCACCCAAACCCCAAGCACATAATTTCATCTGGAAGCAAATGCATCCAGCCACCCCGGCGCGCCCTCCTTCTTGGGGAGAGGGCAGCCTCCAGTCTGAAGCGCCTTTGTCTGTCTCCCCTGGAGTGTCTGAGACAGAGTGGGAGAAGCCTTGCTTGTCCAAACAAATGACAGTCAACGGTCCCCCATGTCCCCCGCTGCCCGATTTCAGCCTCAAAGGGCCAACTATTTCCCCCAGTCTCTCAAGTTTCTTGCCTGCAGTTTCCCGTTAGCTTCAAGTGCCAGAGGGGACACACTCCGGTCCTAGTCCTGAAACCTGGAGGAGGGGTAAAGAGGCACATACTCCCGTGTGATCTCTGTGCTCGAGCCCCGAACACAGGGCTGGGGAAAGACGATGGGGTCAGCATGTCCTGAAGGAGCTCACAGTCTCGGAGGAGATAAACATAACAGGTAAGACGTGAGTTAAATGCTACTTTCCCATTGATAGATTGGACAAAGGGCTGAAGAATCAGAGAGGAAAGGAGGCAACTGAATTCTTCCTGGCATGAGGCCCAGGCAGCACAGCTACTGTCCCTATGTCACTTCCTGCCCTTTAGAAAACGAAATTTCCCCTCTGAATGTCCCTGCCCCTATTGGCTGCGGAGTTACCATAGGAAGCTGCCATGTGTACACTATGACTCCCTCAGCCTAGAAGCCATGGTGACTGGTCCAGAGGTCATATCTGCCCTAGACCCAGCCGTATGGGGTCTCTCCTTGGGAACTTGGAGACTGGGAGTGAGAAAGAGCAGTCTCCTTGCCAATGTGGGGCCTCAAAGCCTAAGCTGGGCACGTTGAAGGCCATGTTTTAGCATGAGAGGTGCAGGAGAAGGAAGCAGAAATACACAGAGAAGTGGAGGTAAAGGCGCTGGGGGCTTCCAGTCCCTGCCCCAACTGCTTTCTCACACAGTCCCTTGAGTTGGGCTTCTGTGATCTGCAGACGGGAAGGGGAAGGTCATCTGGAGGTGGCACATTTCAGCGGGTCTTGGAGGAGTTTATAGAGTGAAGACTAAGAAAAAAAGGCTCCCCTTCTATGAGTAAGTTAAGTGGCACCCAAAGAGCCAAACTTCCCTTTGGGAGGTTGGCCATGTAGCCAAAGGCATCCCTCCACGCCCAGCTGGGGTGCAGACTCTGGGCTAAAGTTCACAGTACTGCCCTGACCTTGGTCCAAGTAGGCATTCTCTGTAGATTCCATGGCAACCATCCTGTTTCTGCCTCGCTCCCAGAACTGAGCCTGCCATCAGCCAGAACGCCTTGAGTTCCACCCTGGAGCACCCAGGTCCTGACAAGGCACGCCTAAGCACCAACCCTTCAGATACCCCACTCTGGAGGCCCCCGCTCCACCCCTGCTATCCTGGAACCCCACCCGTGCACATGTGCCTCAGCACACATGCTTCATGATGCTCCCTTTGCTGCGATCGCAGCTGCAAGCTCATTCTGCGCACATTCATCCATTAGCTCATGCATGTTTTATTCATTTCTTCATACATGCCCTACTCATCAAATATTTACTGAGAACCTATTATGCACCGACTTGCTGATTCTTCCCCAGTACCCATTTTCTAACATTGTGATTTGCAGGGTCACTAGCAGAGTCACCCAGGCTTGACTGTTCAAAATACAGAGCAGCCCAACCCTCCGCCACCGTCACCCACTGGCTCTGCACTCAGTGCCAGTGTGCACCTGAGTTTGAGAAGTGCTGGCCTCGGGGTGCGGAGGTAGCCTGCTCCTTCTCACCCTCACTTCTCATGCCCATCCCCTGGCCCCGCCCAACTGACCCTCAGGGATTCTATAAGGTGCTCAGAACCACATCACACAGAGACTAGATTCCTCTCTAACAGCATTGTGGTTTTATTTCTACTCCGAGAACATTAACTCTGAAACACTCACACACAAAGACAGACACATACAAACACTTTTAAGCTGAGTCTCTGGAGGTCTTCATGAGCATGTCTTAGAAAAGCTCCCCCAAGAAAGGTGACGTAAGTGGGGGTGCACAGGGCAATGCTGACGAAGGACCCAGGGCTAATAAATTCTTTCTTCTTGGCCCCTCCTGGGCCACCCGACTCCCTTGCCTGTATGAGGGCTGCATTCTTTTCTCCCCTGGGAGATTTATTTGGCCAATTAAAACCTGGGCTCCACCATGATGTCACAGTCGCCTGGTCTCTCCCGCCCACTGGGGGCTCTGTCAGACCACGTACACCAATCAGTCCCAAAGTCCCCACACTGCAGGGTAAGAGAGGAAGAATGGTTGAGCAGCCAGCCTTAGGCCCTGGGCTTTGATTCTGCAGCTCTTCTGGCCTCATGACGCCGGGCCCCGCTCTGAAGGCCAGGCCCAGACGCCACCAGCTGGAGCCAGAGGAGCCACACTGGTCCCAATTTGCGGTCTGCGACGGGAGTTTGACTCTTCCAGGCTCATAAATAGCCAGATAGCACCGACCTGCAGCAGGAGCAGGGCCAAAGGCAGAAGCTTTCCTAAGTATTGATCTGTTTCCCAAGGCATGTCATCTCTGCATCATGAATCACCATAATAACAAGGGTTCAGAGTACGAGAGGGGCGGTCCGACCCCACAGCTAGTAAGAGAGAGCATGCCTACCAAGAGCAGTCTACAACCTGTGCTCAGTGGTATCTGGATTACCTTGAACTTCTCGATTTAATGTGCACATGAATCACCTGGGGAGTTGTGAAAATCCTGATTATAATGCAAGTCGGGTGGGGTCTAAGAGTCTGCATTTGTAACAAGCTTCCAGGTAAGGCTGTTGCGGCTGGCCCATGGAGCCCACCTTGTATGGAAAGCTACCTACCAGACAGAGGAATTTATCATCATTCCCACTTTCACAATGAAAAGGGAACGGCAGCTTATAGAATTCACGACCTGCAAGGAGTCACAGAGGCAGAGGAGGCAGAGCAGGGATTTGAACTTGGGACTGTGGGCTCCAAGGGACGAGCTCATGACCATGGAGCCAAGATGCCACCCCAGCCACACCCCAGGCTTTGCTACAGTCCCACTGTTTCTGTGTTTGCCATCGCAGGTGCCAGCCAGACTGTGGGAACGAGGAAATGAAACCCTCTCTTGGCCAGTGCAGGCCATGGCCTGGCGAGCTGGAGAGCCTTTGTGCAAAGAACGAGAGGTCCCCTTCCCCGGGTGGGTCAGCGCCTTGTAGGGCACGGGGGATTCCAGCCCACTCAATCCTTGACCATGACGAGGTCTGAAGTTAAAACTGCATAACCCTCTGTGGGAGGCCAGTGCTTCAGCACGAGGTGGAGCCTCGCAGTGAAGCAAGGGCTCTGGATTCGAACAGACCTGAGTTTAAATTCTACAATTACCACTTAGCCACTGTGTGACCTCGGGCAAGTGACTACATGTCTCTGGGCCTGTTCCCACATTTGGAAAGTGGGGGAATGCCCACCTCCCTCACAGGACTGTTGTGAAATACAAACTCAGAGCCCTCTGATGTTGGCAGATTCAGCACTGGATACACGAGTGAGACAGGCAGGGGGCCAGCGTTGGGGGAGGGTGAGATTGGGAAGAAAGGGGAGGACATCCTGATAGCCCTGCTTTGCCACATGCCCCAACCCCACAGGCCACAGCCCAGTGAGCACCGTCCTGGCCCAAGTGGCTCACATTGGGCACCTGCCAAGCGTGGCCAGAGTTACAGGTCAATCCCAAATGAGTTTGCTTGGGGCAGGAGGGTCTGGCAGCCAGCAGGTGGTTTCTGGGAAGACAGAACTGACAATGAGGTCATCCCTGTGGACAGCATCAGAGCTGAGAAGATCCAAGTTTGAATCCTGGTGCTCTGAACCCTGAGCTGGGTGAGCCTGGCCAGCCCTGTCCCTCCACGGAGCCTCGCTTGTCATGAGGCTGTTAAATGGGGCTGCCGTGACTCCAGGAGACCATCCATGTATGGCACTCGGTCTCTGCTCATTTGGGGTGAGCTAAATTAACCATCTGTTTTCATCTCACAAACGGCCTCTCCACCCAACTACTACCGAGCTGCCCTCACATGGTCTCCCCCGCACGCTTACTATGCATCCAACCATGGGCAAGTCCTGTCCTCTTGACCTCCAAGTAGGCCCTGAGTCCAACCACTTGTCACAGCCTCCACCAACGCTACCAAGTGGCCAAGGGTCAGCACCATCTCACCTGGATCATTACCACAGCCCCCAGGAGGTGCCCAGCGTGCACCCCCCTTAGACAGCACTGGCCAAGAGAACTTTCTGTGATGGTGGGAATACTCTGTATCTGCACTAGCTAGTGAGTGCTTGATATGTGGCTACTGTGACTCAGGAACAAAATCTTCAACTTTATACCTTTGTAATGAATTTAGACTTAAATGGCCACACGTGACTAGTGGCTATTGGAGTGGAGGTTTAGACTATTCTCCATCCAGCAGCTGAGGGACGCTTTTTAAAGCCAAGTCATTTTATGTCCTTCCTCTCTGCTCAAAGCCTCCAACGGCCCTCTTCTCACTCAGAAGAGAGTGAGGAGCCCTGGCAATGGCCTGAAACCCTGCCCCCCATGACCTGTGGCCTCCATTCTCTCCAGCCTTAACTCGCTAACCTGCCGATCCCATCCTGCCTTCGCATGTGCCCACCACACAAACTGCCCCTAAACATCTAGTCGGTTCCCTCGATTCAAGACTCTGTTCAACTGTCTTCCTTGATCCCAGGAAATGACACCTTAGTCCCCCTGCCTCACCTCCCCGCCGTGCCTTGTTTCTTTAAAACACCCATGGGCACCTGAAATCGTGTGTACAGTCCTTACTACACGTGTATTCTCTGTCCTTACCAGAAAGCAGGACAGCCTGCCTATCACGCTCACTGCTGCATCTCCTGTGCTGGGAACAGCCCTGGCCAGGCCCATGGCAGGCCCTCAGCAAAGACAAACGAAGGAATCATGAGCAGGACACCCGGCGCACAGCAGGTGCTTAATAAACGGCCACTGTTGCTGCGGTCACATGTTCATCGTTACTCCTGTCTCAGTCCCAGCCAGTGCACGTTCAGGGCCTGATATCACGTCGCCTGGCCCACACAGCCAGGCCTGGAGTTGTCTTCAGCTAAAAAACAACAAAGGAACGGCACCCTCTCCTCTGCCTAGCACGTCCTGTCCCGGGGGCCAGGAAGGTGGAAGCCCCGCACCAAAGAAGGAAGTCCTGATGGCAGCTGGGCAGCAGGTGGGACTCGCTGGCCTGGTTGCCAGGTAACCCCACCCCATCACTCATAAACATGGACACCATGGGTTCCACCGGGAGGGGTACTGTGTGTTGCATGACCATCTTCTTGGCTGGCCTGACGGCTAGGGTTTGTGCCTTCCTTTCTAAAGGACAAAGTACCTGGAGGAGCAAAGCTGACAGGAATCAGAGTCACGATCCACAGGCCTCAAGCTGCAGAGGGGAGGGAAAGCGAGCTCAGGTTCCTGAGGGCCTACTGGGCATGGCCCACTTTCAAGAAGCTCTGGGCCACCTTGTGGTGACGTGGGATTAAATGAGATAATGCAAGAGAGGCACTTCCTGTGGTGCCTGGCACGCTGAGAAACGCTCAGGAAATATGAACCACTGCTGTGGTTATTATTTCTATTCTTCTGCGAGATGCCTGTCACAGTGTTCAGGGCAGCCTGCCTGGCTGGCCTGCCTCACCTCTACAACCTCATTCCAGGTCTTTCCCTCTTCCTCTCACTCACTCAAATCCAGGGTTTCTCCGCGTTGGCGCTGTTGACATTTGCGGCTGGACCACTCTTTGTGGTGAGGACTGTCCTGCACCCCGGGGGGTGCTGAGCAGCACCCCTGGCTTCTGCCCAGTGTTGGGGCCTCTGCCCCTGCTGACCCACTCCCCCCTGTGTACGGCTGGCCTCCCCCCACCCTCGAGTCTCAGCTCAGAAATAACTTCCTGGGAGATGCTCACCCCAGTGCACAAGGCAGAGTCCACACAGCCTGGAGCCCTAGAGAGTTCCCTGGGTTTTAGCACAGTGCGGATTACTCAGAAAGATGACGGATCTTCTAGGGGTAAGAAGAAAGGCTAGTGGTGGAAAAAAATGTGAAGAATATACCCAAACACATTAACAGTACTGTCTCTGGGTTGTGGGTATCCAAGTAATTCCTGTCTACTTTGTTTTGCTTTATCTCCTATAGACAGGTATTTTGTTTACTTGTTTTTGCTAAGAAAGTTAAATTTTTAAAAAACAAATAAAGGCATTTTGCTCACAAAAAAAAAAGCTCGTATTATTATCAAGAGCCGAGCGAAGTAATGGCCCACTTGGGGGTAAAAAAAACCAAGCTCCAGGTGAAGGCAGTGGGGATTCAACGATTTATAGGATCTTCAATGTGCCAAGACCATACAGAACTCTGAGCCGTCTCAGGTGCTGTTCTTTCTGCCACACACTCTTCCCTCCCCGCAGGCCCTGACTTCCCTCGAGCGTCAGATTAACCAGCAGTCCTTCCTGGAAGCCCTCCCTGACTACTCAGGCATTGCCTTTTTAAAAAAACTTTCACGTTTTAAAATTGTTTTAGATTTACAGAAAAGTTACAAAGATAGTTAAGGGAATTCTAGTGGACTCTGGGATGCCTCTCCCCAATTTCTCCTAATGGTACTGTCTTCGTAACCATGGAACATTGGTCTCAGCCAAGAAACGGGCACTGGCTCATGACTCTTAACTGGACCCCACACTTTATTTGGACTTCACCGCTGCCCTGCTGTGTCCTTTTCCCATGCCAGGACCCCAGTGCCCTGGCTGACGCTGGTCACCACCACATCGCCCCAGCCTCCCTGGAGCCTGGCCAGTCCCGCACACCCTCCTCGTCCCTGCACGGCCCAGCAGTGGTGAGGAGCACTGCTCAGGTGTTTGCAGGATGTCATTCAGTTTGGATTTCTCTAATGTGGCACCTCCTTTTTTAAAAAAAGCTGTGATAAAATATATATAACAGAATGTATCGTTTTAACCATTTTTAAGTCTGCATTTCAGTAGCATTAAATTCATTCACTGGTGTGCAACCACCACCACCATCTGTCTAGAAATTTCTCATCTTCCTCAAGTGAAACTCTGTCCCCATTCACCACGCCCCTGCCCCAGGGTAGCTAATATTCTACTTTCTGTTTCTGTGAGTGCAAATCAAAACCACCACCGGACGCCACTTCTATGCCCATTAGAATGGCTATTATCAAAACACCAGAAAATAACAAGTGCTGGCGGGAATGGAAAATGGTGCGGCTGCTGTGGAAAACGGTTTGGTGGTTTCTCAAAACATTAAACACAGAATTACCACATGACCCAGCAATTCCATTCCTAGGTGTATACAGAAAAGAATTCAAGTCCTGGCTGGTGTGGATCAGGGGGCTGAGCGCCGACCTGTGAACCAAAAGGTCCATTTCCCAGTCAGGGCACACGCCTGGGTTGTAGGCCGGGTCTCCAGTGGGGGGCGTGCAACAGGCAACCACACAATGATGCTTCTCTCCCTCCCTTTCACTCTCCCTTCCCCTCTGTCTAAAAATAAATAAATAAAATCTTAAAAAAAAAAGAATTCACAGCGGGGGCTTGAGTGAATATCTGTACCCCACGTTCAGAGCGGCACTAGTCATAATAACCAGAAAGGTAGGAGCGATCCCCGTCCAAAGACACCTCCATTCACAACAAGCGCCCCCTTGTGACAACCAACTCGACACCCGTCTCCCAGCCCCCACCCAAACCTCCCACCTCTCTGGGACTGGGTCTCCTTGCTCCATGGGGCATCCCAGCCTTCTAGGTGTCCAGCGTGTAGAACGAGCCCCATAGGGCACGCCGAGGTGAACTGTGGTCAGGTGAGGGGCCTGCTCCACTCTCGAAGTCTGGCCTGGTTTGCGTCAGGAGGCAGGGCCACGGCAGAGATGCCACAGCAGGGCATTCCTGCGCGGGGCCCACACCTTCCTGACCCTCTGGGCTGCCTCGAGAACTACTGACACCACCTAGTGGCTCTGGCAAAATGTGGGTCTCGGAGCAAAGGAGGAAGAGTGAGGCTCCCTTCCCAGAGGAAGGCTCTAGCAAGCAGCCCCTCCCTCCGCAGCATGAGCATCACCCACCAAGGTAACAGGGATAACAGTGGTCCTCACGGGGCACCCACAGTGCACTGGGCACTGGGCACTGGGCTTGATCGGCAGTTGAGAGAGAAGGTTTCGTTTGGACTTCAAAACAAATTGCGAGATTGATATAATGATCTCCCCATTCTACAGCAGGGAAACTGAGGCTTGGCAAGGGATATGACTCGCCCAAGGTCACGGAGGTATCGGAATCCACCCGGTCAGTATGGCTCTGGAACCCAACTCTGACCCCAACACGATGCCCCTCCCTCCTGGTGGCAGCAGGGGTTAAGGGAGCACGTGAGCACGATTCCTAGCCCGTCCCAGGTCTGCATTTTCAGGGAAACACAGGCTAAAGACAAAGAAGACAGTGCTTCAACTTGGCGGAGACTGTACCCAAGTTTTAAGAGAAGTGAGTAACAACCACAAAAAAGTCCCTATTTATTAAGCCCTCCCTGTACAACAAGGTTTCCTCCTAGCAGCCATCTTCACAGCTCCCAAGTAGCAGGCATTAGTACTAACCCGTTTTAGAGATGAGGAAACTAAGGTTCAGGGAGAACAATCATTTGCCAGGAACCTGGCTCCCCACCCCCCCACCAGCGAGGACAGACTATAAAAGCCCCAGTGGCACTAACAGAGTTTTGTCTGCTCTGGAGTGCGTGGGCAGAAGCACGCGGGCAGGAGGGCCTGGGGGCTTCTGCAGCACAAGGGAAGAGGGTGCTCGAAGCAGCAACAGCTGTTCTGTGATGCTTGGGGCTGCAGGGAAGGGTCGGGAAGGCAGCCCTTCTTCCAACACTGACCCACATCAAAACTCCCTCCTGGATTTCACATTTTCTTGTCTCTTAATTTTTGAGTTTCTTCCTTACCACCAGTTTTATTTACTCATTGATGGAAAGTTCCAGCAAAGGTCCAATGTGTGTTCCGGGAGGCAACATAGCCCCATTGCACACGTGCTGGAGTCAGAGCTGCTGCATGACCTTGGGCAAGTTGCTTCAGCCCTCTGAGAGCCAGCCTCGGCAGTGCAGGATGGAAGGAACGGTGCGCGCTGCCAGGCGGCTGTGCTCCTTCAATGCAACTGTGGCTTCGGAGTACCTGGAGCGGTGTCAGGCACGCGTGGCTATGTGGAGAGCTGGGGGGATCTGAACCAGTGGACAAATCAGAGGGAAAGGCTTCATGCTCTGACTGGGGGCAGGGAAGATGAAACACCACTGCCCAGGTATCATGCCCAATAAGCTACACATCACGGCAGCGTGAAGCACAGAACGGCCCAGGCCCAGTTCCCAGCTCGGTGCTCTCTCCACACTCCCTGCCTGACAGGCCCTTTCCATTCAGGTGATCTGGGGCCTGCAGGGATCCTCGCAGATCTGCCTGGGGCAACTCCACCCCAGGAGGCCTAGCAAGGCTTGGCGGTGGTGTAAGTCTGTGGGGTCACCATCTCTGTGTGCCCCCTACCAGGTCTGAGGTCTGCCCCCCAAAGCTTAGCCAGGAAGGAAAAAATGTTCTCACCTAAGCCCAGGGGAACCTAGATTTCTGCAGAGCCACTTTGACCACTTGAAGAAAAAGGAACCAAGGGTATTTTTTTCCATGTTGCTCCATCACATTTTCCCCTCCCTGGGTGATTCCTGCTGCTGATTATAACTGTGACAACATCGGAAATAGTTCTTGTGGATTTCTGCAAGAGAGGAAGTAAGGCTCTCTTCTCCCTCTGGCTTTGTGTTGGGTGCTGCAGACCTGAGATGAGGTCTCTCAGTGTGGGGTGGGAAGCAAGGCTAGGGTGGGGCACCAGGCTGCCAGAATGCAGGGGAGAGACCAAGGTAAGGCACCCTCCTAGCGGCAGCGTGAGGAGGGCTTGTCAGAGACCTGGGAATGCCCTGCGCTGCCTGATGCTGGGCCTTCAAGCTGCTGAGGGTTTAGGGGGAATACGAATGTATTTTTAAATTGCTATCATTTCTTGAGTTCCCAATAGGCGCTAGCAGGCACTGTGGTAAGTAAGTACTCTATGCTTTGGTAGGGTATCACGGAGTCTTGCTGCTCGTTACAATTATCTCCATTCCACAGACGCAGAACTAAGGCCTGGAGAAAAATAAAGCGGACTGACCAGGGTCAAACAGCCAGTGAAGTGGCCACAGGAAGAGATACCTGTTGATGCTGGTGACTGAAGTAAAAGAGAATGTGCAGTGACCATCCTGAGTCAGAGAGCACACACTGGAGGAAGGTAGAGATGAACTAGATTAGATGTAGGTATTTGCCCATTTGGGATTTTGCAAATCTCCTCTCAAGCACCTGGAAGTGTGTTGTGAAGAATTCTGCAGCTGCATCTGGGCTCAACAGGAAAGAGTGGTGATTGATTATTGATGCCTGCCCTGGATGAGGTTGTGGAAGTGTAGAACAGATGCCATATTTATCATCACTCATCTACTGCACATCTTTCTGATGCAGGATGTTTCTCTGAATCTTCCTGCTCCTTAGCTTCCTCTTGCATTAAATGAGCTCAGGCACAGAATAATACATAGAAATACCTTTGGAAGAGGAAGATATTTTCTCTGAACGTTAAACTAGTTACATACCTGGTATTTGTTAATTCAGAGGTAAGACTTAATTCTTACAGGAAAGTTAGTTCCATTAACTTCTATTTATTAGGCACCGACTGTGTCTCTGTCCTCACTTAGCAGGGAGACAGACAATTAACTTAATAAGTATTTAATATGGTTGCTGGAAAGTACGGGAGGCCACATCACACTGCCGATGGGGCACTCTCTGTATCCTTGGCAAGGATTTGATTCTGACGTGGAAAATTACCCTTCTGTCCACAGCCCACTGGGCAAACTTGCACAGTGGCTCCGGTGCCCAGGAGGGTGAACACTGAGGGACGTGGGCCCAAGATATAAAGGGTACCTTGGGAAGCTGCAGCACCCAAGGCCAAGGGTGGTCCCTCTGCCAGCGATTTGTCTCTCGTTGCTAATTAGAAGCTCATGCCTCGTTCTTTGATTTTTCTGCCCTAAGGAGGAATCTTGGCCATGCTGCCTATAGCTTTTGGCAAGGGGTGACAGCACAGGAAAAGAGAAGACGCAAATGGCGCACCTCCAGGGCTGAGAGGGAAGGTGTGTTTGAAGCCGGCAGAGTACGCCCAGCTTTTATCTCTAGGCTGTACTTAGAGGTCTTGCTCTCCCCTCGGCCTGAGCAACCTCACCCACCGCCGTGGGAGGGCCACAGCGTGTGACAGTCACCTCCCCTGTTCGAGGCTGGCACCAGGACCAGCAGTGGGGTTTGTTTGGACTATATGTTCTTCATCAGAGGAGTCTGAGACAATCTCCCTTTCTGGGCAGAGGAGGAGGAAGGCATCTCTGAGGCCTGCACTTCCCCCAGTGCAAACAGCTGAACCCAGCCTGCCAGGCCCAGCTTTCAACTTTGTTGCTTTTGCAAATATGGTCCTGGGTCCTATTTCCCACATCTCTCCAGCCAAGTCCGGCCAACCTCCTGGAGGCATGGCCTGCTCCAGGCCAGACACCAGGGGAGACTAGGACGAGCAGGAAGTTGATCCCTCCTACCTTCTAGAAAAACAGCAGGCGAAGGGGTCGAGAACAGAGTAGGCGCAACCAGGGCAGACTAAATGAGGAGTGGCCAAAAGAAGTAGAGGGACCTCAGGCTCCGGGTCCCGGGACCAAGTGGCGGAGCAACCCATCTTTATGTCTTTTATTCCCCAGCTCACTTCCCTAACATCTCCTCATTCCTAGGAACAGAGCCGACGAGTCACTCCTTGTCTCCCCAGGGCAGACTGGGCCACCTGATATTATAAAATGCATCCATGAAACTCCTGTTGAACATCGGTCTCCCCTCTGGAATGGACTGGCAGCTAGCTCCATGAGGACAGGGGCTGCATCATCCCCAAACCCCAGCACGACATCTGGTGCAAACCAGGGGCAATGAAGGAACAAGGGAGGGAGGGAGGCAGGCAGGGAGGACCCTGGGTTTCCCATATTAGGCCCCCCAAATGTCCTCGTCCTAATCCTGGGACCTCTGCATACATGACCTTACCTGGACAAAGGGTCTTTGTAGGTGTGATTAACTTGAGGGCCTTGAGATGGGAAGTTGACCCTGAGTTATCCATGTGGCCCCATGTCATCCCAAGGTCCTTATAAGAGGGAGGCAGGAGGGCCAGAGGCAGAGGAAGAGATGTGGCCACAGGAGCAGGGGTCAGAGTGTTGC
Organism: Trachops cirrhosus; assembly: GCA_028533065.1. Lineage (NCBI taxonomy): Eukaryota > Metazoa > Chordata > Mammalia > Chiroptera > Phyllostomidae > Trachops > Trachops cirrhosus. The sequence continues at coordinate 23,025,588 of CM052550.1, read as the reverse complement.
CGCCACAAGCAGAGAAGTGCAGGTGGCCTCGAGATGCTGGCAAAGGCCATGGAAGAGATTCTCCCCGGAGCCTCCGGAGGGAACTCGGCCCTACTGACATCCTGATTTTAGTCCAGGGCTCCCAGCTTGGACTTCTGACCTCCAGAACTATGAGATAATAAATCTGTGTGGTTTTAAGCCACAAAATTAGTGGGAATTTGTCAGAGCAGCCATAGGAAACACGAACGCCCACACTCGGCACTCTTGGTACCTCTAATCAGCGATCATCAGCCCCACTGAACCCACGTTGGCGATATGGCGGACATCGCTGACGCCCACAGAGTCCTGCTCTCATCTTATTTCCTGGTACGCGAGGGATAAGGATCCCTGCCTGCTTGAAGCCAAGCCATAGCAACTTGTCTGGTTCTGGCCAATCAAATGTGAGAGGAAGTGACAGGAGGCACTTCTGAGAACGAAGAACTGCACAGCCAGTGCTGAGTTCCAGGCCTCCACCCCCACCTGAAGCTTCGTGTGGAGGTGACAGCATCATCAGGTGGGAGAACCTTCGCCAGCCCAGCCCCCTGCCCGTGGCCTGTGTGGAGCAGGTGCCTGCTGCCCTTCGTGGACACGAGGGACATGTCAACCACGGAAGAGGAAACCTTCTAAGCCCCTGGGGTTGGGGTCATTTTATGGCAGCACAGCCTCCCCCGTCCTGATCAAGGATCCATCTATGAAAGCAGCAACTGCCACCCACATGCATCCTGTGGACCCGTCCACTTGAGGGGGTCTCGGCATCTTTGGAAACAGATACCACCTAGGCCACAGACCCCTGGAATGTTCCTAGGGTTCCTTGACGATTTCTACCTCAGATGAAGTCCACCTTAGTCAAGGAACGACCATGAAGTAAAATCACTTCTTCCAGACAGTATAGAAGAAAAGCGGAAGATGAACAGCTTCCCACACCTCCGACATGGGTCCCACAAGTGTCTCTAAGGTGCATGCCCACAGCCACTCCCCGCTACCCACTAGCACGCCCAGTGCGACTTGGGTTTTTGTGCCTCCCGCCTGGAGATCCACAAATGTCCTCTCATCTCTCAGCTTCTCTGCAAGGTCTGTGGCTGGGATTCTAGTAAGTCAATGGATATTTTCAGAGCTTTATTATCCCATTTGTCACTTGCTAATTAGCTAGGAGTGACCAATCAGAAAACAGTGGTGAGACAGAAAACACTCCCATTTTCTTGGCTTTTAGTTGCCCACGGTTACTGAGAACCCTCTGGATTTACTGATGAAGCTGGGGGGTGAGTGTAAAACACGGGGGTGGGATTTTCTATGTCCTCTCCTGAGCAAACGTGGAGGACCTTGGGGGCTGTCACCAGGGAAAAAGGCAGTAGCTTCACATAAGAATGCCAGTGTTGTGGTCACCAGTGGGCAAAACCAGGGCCTTCGGAACCCCTGACCTCAGCCTTCTAGTAATTTCTAACTCTGACCAAGCAAACTATGGAAGCACAAATAGCCCCAGTGAGGTCTGGCCTCTCTGGCCACCGGAGGCCACATGACTGGGCCACGCCAAGAGTACAGAGGGTGGTATGAGACCTGCCAACACGGTCCTGCCCACGGCTGCCAAGGGTTTAGAATCAAGGTTGGGAGGGGCAACTAAAGTCCCTGTGGCTCTTCCAAACCCCTACTGGCAAGGCCACACCTCCCCAAAGCTAGGAGGACATGTCACCTACCAACCGCCTTCTCCCAGCTGGCCCCCAGCCACATACACACATGTGTCACTCATGATCCTCATCTAAATTCTTTGAAGTTCCTTTCTTTTATTCTCCCATTTCACTGATGTGAGCACTGAGGCATGACTAGCCTTGGGCCATGCAACAAGTAATTGGCAAAGCTATGTATCAAATCCAGGCCTTCCTGTATCCAGCACGTGTGGGAAGGGGAAAAGGCGAAGGGTTAACATTGGCACGTGCCGGATGCCTGGCATATATTACCTCAGTCCTATGACCATGGTGTGGAGCGAGGTCATATCACACATCAGTGTTCACACATGCAAGCCCACAGGCACACATGTCAACAGGTATGTGCAGATACACATATGTGCACACACATGTGTGTGTACAACTTAAGTACTCACACAGGCAGATATGGGCCTGCATGCACACGTGCAGGTATGTGTTAATACATGCATGCACACACACATTCACACACACACACAGTTTCTTAACGCGGAAGGGGATGAGGACACAGTCACCCACCAGGGAGCCAGCCAGCACCCTGTGACCGGCTGGCACCCAGGACCTGCTCCAGCTCCATCGGCCCAGGCCGCCAGGTTTAGCAAAGCCAGACCTTGCCACCTCTGCCCTTTGGGGGTAGTTTCATCACTGACCGTGATTTCCAAAGACAATAAATACACAAGGAGGCCTCAGTCCTGCCCCTCAGAGCCACGTCGTCAACACCCCTACCGCCCCCGCTACAGGTCCCAGCCCTGAAAAGTCCCCCAGGTTGGGCAGTTTCTCAGGAGGCACACAGCAGACTGGGGCTGGCAAGAAGAAGAGGGAGCACCTGAGAAGAATTTCCCAACGGCCCTCAGCACAGCTCCTGACCCCGTGGGTAATAAAAGTCCAGTGAGGAAAGAGCAGATGTGAAACCAGCGGCCCCGCACGTGCAAGGCTGGCGTGTTCCAGGGTAAAGTTCTGACTACGGAACGGCTGCCCAGCTCCAGGTTAGTCACACTGCCTGAGAAGAACGAATGGCTCCTTCAAACCCTCAGGCAGGTGCCCTGGTGCTACCACAGGTCAGGCACCAGCTGGGGGGTCAGAGAGCCTGCCCTCCCCAGCCTCTGTCTGCAGGCTCTGGTTTGTGGCTTGAGCAGGCCCATGATCAATCATCAAAAGAGCCTTTTTCACTGACCACCTACTAGGCTCTCAGCCTTGGGCTGGGCCCTTTCCGTGCAGGCCAGCAGTAAAACAGAGTTCACGGCTGAGCACCCAGGCCCACGCAGGCAGACCTGGGTTCAAATCCCAGAGACGACAGTTCAGCTCTGGTGCAAGCGGGTTCCTCGTCTGTAAAATGGATTGCTATTAGAAAGAATGGGACGGTGGGTGTTAAACAGGGTTCCCTAGTTGTGGGCATTTGGCAATGTCCAGACATTTCCAGTGGTCCCAATGCAGGAGGGTGCTATTGGCATCTAGTAGGTCGAGGCCAAGGGTGCTACCATCCCACCATGTACAGGACAGCCCTATGACAGAGAATGATCCAGCCTCACATGGCTATGCTGAAGGTAAGAGATCCTGGTGTAAAGCCGTGGTACCCAACCTTTCTGACACCAGGGACCAGTTTTGTGGAAGACAACTTTCCTACAGACTGGAGTAGGGAAGGGGGTTGGTTTGGGGATGTTTCAAGCACACTGCATTCAAGCTCACCTTCCACTGTGAGGCCCAGTTCCTAAGAGGCCCGGACCAGTACTGGCCCGAGGCCCAGAGGTTGGGGACCCCTGGTGTAAAGGATGTATAATCCCTGGCTCAAGGTAAGCCCTCAATAAACGTCAGCTGCTATGATTATCTCTAAATTGTCCCAGCAGACCTAGAGCACATTACAGTTCCCAGACTACAGGGAAGGAATTTGGGACCAGAGAGTCGGTGGCTTGCTCAGGTGGCAGGAAAGAGCAGAGCTGACCAGGCTGCCTAACTTCACCTCAATTCCTTTGCCTTCTTCTCTCGCATGGCACTGGGCACTGGGGGACAAGCTGGTGCCAGGCCTGAGGCCCCATGGCCCAGTGGAGAGGCCAAATTCCCCCTCACTGCCCCAGAATCACAAGCCAGCCTTCCCGCTTCTCCTTTCTTCTGCAGTTCCGCAAAGAGAAGAGGGGCTGTTTCCCGAATTGCTTCCTTGGGCTCTGAATGGACGAACAACTGTGTCTTGACCCTGGAGACAACTCAGCAGATAATTCCTCCCCTTCCTCCTCCCCCTCCTGGCCCCTACCTGTTATCCCCAGCTTTTGCCCAAGAGTGTAGTCTGTCTCCAAGGCTCACCTTGTTCCCAGGAGAAAGAGGCTCACCCTGGCCCTGAAAACCAGACCCTCCTCTGAGCTGGCTGTCCCTGGCTGTGGGACCCTCCACCCACACACCCAGGGAGGGGGTCTGTCTTGAGACGTGGCAGAGGGTCCTACAAGAGCCTTGTCTCTGTCTACCTCCAGCAGGTCCCTCCCTGCACACACACCCTACTCACAGCCATATAAACACACCCAAGGTCTACAACCAGCCACACTAAACACCTTCTGCCTATCTAGGCTCTTTCTAGGGGCCAAGCCTTGACACACGTCCCTCCTGCTTCCCCGGAGCACTGTGCCCCTTCCCTTTGCCCCATACCCTCTTCACATGACTTAAACTTGGCTGAAACAGCCCTGCCTCTGGAGGCCAGGCCCAGCTGCCCTACTTCTGTGTGCCCACATCCCAGGGCACGCTGCCCTCTATGTGACGGAACACACACTGGACTTCACCCATTACTGTGAGACTCGGGGCTCCAAGGACAGAGAGCCTTTCTGAGCACATCACGTCGCCAGCCCAGAGCAGTGCTCGCCATACAACTTTCTGTACTGATAGAAAGTCTGCATCCGAGCTGTCTGGTGTGGGAGCCGCTACCTACCTGTGGCTATGAAGCATCTGCAATGTGGCTTGTGCCCTTAAAGAACTGAATTTTTAACTTTAGCTAAATTTGAATAGTGCTGTGTGGCCAGTGGCCACCATATTGGCCAGCGAAGATCTAGAACAATGCCTAGCACAAAGTGCTCAAGACCCACTGGCTGAATAAATGAACGATGTTAATTTCCCAACTTTATTACCCTGCACTGTAAGTGTCTGATACCAATCTTCTCCAGCGGGCTGAGCTTGCTGAGGGCAGGATACACTTTGTTTCTGATCAATGGACCTCAATAAATATTAATTGAATAAATGAATGCAAAAGTCATTCTGTGCCCTCAACGTAAATAAATGACTGAGTGGTGTGCAACTTGGAACCCCCTTTTCCTTGCCCACCAAATCTAAGGAAAACTGATGAGAAGGAAAAGAGTCCACTGGACTAGTTTCTGAATATACTTCCAGCCCATTTCCTCCTCACTAAAGTAACTGTCTGTCCCCCACATCCTGGATTCTGCCTCGCCTGGTGTCAGCAGTGAGCCTCTGCTACTAGCGGACGAGGCATCCTTTCTCAAGTGTCCTTCCCTCTCCCCCAGTGCTGTGCAAGGAGCAGGGAGAGTCTGTATGTTCTAGACTCAGAGGAACAGATTGGGCCTCTTTATTCCCCTGGGGCTGCCATTCCCTACCTCCCTGCTCAGGCAGCAGTCCCCCAGGAGATTTCAGGGAAAATTATAACTCATAAGAATGAGGATGAATGTGAGAATCTATTATAAATCAAATGCCTTTCTTCCCTGACTGTTGGCTGTGATGTTCTCTTTAACACTGTGATTCACTGACAGCGTCATCTGTGCTTCTCCCCGCACCACCTGACCCACTTCCTTCCGATGTAGGTCATGATGGATTCTCCCTGCGTTCCCCAGGTATGCCTCTAGGGAGGAGGGTGACACCACTTAAAGGAAATTTAGGATTCTCTTACAAGCAGATAGGGACCCTGTACTCTCTCATGCAGCTGAGACACAGACTTACAACTGCACGTCGAAATCCTGTGCAAAGATCCTGGGGCACATGGAAGGGCAGGCAGGCAGGGTGGTTCCTGTGTCCCAGCAAGCTGGGCAGCTGGAGCTGGAAAGCCACCATCGCATGGAAACATTGCCAAGGAGAGTTTGGTGTTCAGATCAGAAGCAAATCTGTCAACTGGTAACTGGACCCACTTTATGGTGAGCAGCCTGTGCCTACCACGTAAGAACTGTGTGCGACCTGGGGCAAGTTGCTTCTCCTGCCTGAGCCTCATTTTCCCATCCGTAAAAGGGGGATAAAGTCAGCACCCACATCACAAAGTGATATGGATTAAAGGCGTTCAGAGAGGTAGACTGCTCAGCATGGGGTCTAGCACAGATGAACCTAAGCTTCCACTCTTCACCCAGATGAGCACTGAGCATGGAGCTCCTGCGGGGCACGGGCCAGGTGCTGGGGATGGGTCAGACTCTGCACCTGCTCTCAGGTGGCAGGGCACTGGGTGGGATGATGGACATATGAAGTCACACACAACGGTGCACGTGGGAAGTGTCTCACAGGAGCAGGAAGGCTAAGGAGCCCAGCGGAGAGGGGACTTGGTCCGGGCAGGCCTGGGAGGCTCATACCACGGGAGCTGGGCCGGGAGAGAGGAAAGAAAGGGGATCCCGGCCATGGGCCGGGCATCTTCAAAGGTCTAGAAGTGCACGAGATTATGGGCTTTTGGGGAAACAACAAAAGACTGTTTGTGGCTGGGGCAGAGGGTGCCTGGTAAGGAACTGGCAGGAGATGAAAATGAAAAGAGTGAGTTTGGGCCAAATCTGGCCTTCTCTGCCAGGAAAATAAGGAGTTGAACTTTGTCCTGTGTCTGACAGAAGGGTTTTCAGTGCCATTCATAAAGTTACTCAACTCTGGAGATAGGGACCACATCCCCTATGCACACAAACACACACTCAGGTAGGCCTGGCTACATGCACAAAACCCAGAGTGGAAATGGGAGCCCACAGGCTCCCAGATAGAGCAAAGAGGATGTGTTCTGACAGCCACGTAGAGGCCCAGGAGGCCAGGCTCAGCCCATTGGGAGGAGGATATGTTTATATACAAGAGGTTTCCTGCTCGTGCATGTGCGCACACACACAGATGCCTGTGCACACACATTTACCCCTTGAGGACGGAACGGTTCTAGAGATAATTTTTTCCAGATACTGCCTTTGCAGGCCAGGTCTACCACATGCGGCACCAGAGAGACTCTGCTATAAAAATCCAGTATTTTTCACTTGCACAACTTTCCAGTCTGGGCCTCGTTTTAAAACGAAACCTTCCCCTCTCCATCACCCACATTTAAAAGGGAAGTGTGGGCCTGCCTGTCTCCAGGAATCCGAGCCATGGTGCAGGAGGCGGAAGTGATTCAGGAGCCCCACGGAGGATGGAGTAATCGGGGTGGGGGACAGCTTCGCATGGCGATGCCTGCACTGCTCTCTCTGGAGCCAATGGGCTGTTTCCTAAGGAGAATGGTTACCCCCAAGGAAACACTTTCACAATGACGTCTTGTGGCAGGTGGATACAAATAAAAATCAGCTGAAGTTCCTTAAAATAGTTGCATTCTAAATAAGATAAACCTTTCCCTCTGCAACATGGTTCATACCAGTAATTAGCTCAGCAAACCCTTTCCCTTACAAAGTAGAAGTGGAAATGGGACTTTAGGGGTCACAGCTAGATTGGAGGGAGTCAATTTTTAGCCAATGAATTCAAACTTAGTTATTTCCTTGAGAGGAGGGACTGCCTCAGCCAAATAAGGATTTTTCTTTGTGCCAGAGAATTAAACCCCATTTTTGCTAGGCCAGATATAGAAGCCAGGCATTGGTCTAACATAATAGCTTGTTTTATCCTCATACCAACTGTAGATAGGGAAACTGAGGCACAGGGGGAGACAGTGACTTGACCAAGGTCATATAGCAAAAGCTAGAATTCGAGCCCAGGCCATCTAGCTCCAATGGTCAGACTGTAATCCCATGACCTTGACTTCCCCCTTGGCACATTCAGCCCTATCATTCTGCTAGGAGAAGGATGGGCTACATGCACACTCAGCAGGGACCATGACAGTGGCCAAGCCCTGAGCAGCCTTGAACTTTAACATGGGAATGGCTGGCCAACGCAATGTATTAGCAATAAGCAGCAAGCTATGGGGGTGGATGTGATTGTTTCCAAACGTTCTCATGGGGCCAACAAAAGGGCTCTCCAGCTGTCATGTGGCCTTGGCTGTGATGGAGAAGGGGAAGGGAGCATTAGGGCAAGATGGACACTACGTTTAGCCACAGGTGCCACTCTGTGGCCTCTCAGAACCATACTGTTGTCAGACTCCCCAAGCATGACCCAGCCATCTACCAGACTGGCACACTGAGGGCCAAAGAGGGGAAGCAACTTCTCCAAGGCCACACAGCAAGCAACATGCAGAACCGGGAGTGGCATGCAGTCCCGTGTCGCCACACCACACAGAGTCCAAGTCAGTGAGGTTAGAAAAACACTCTTTGGAATGACCCCCGAACTTAACCTTCACTGGACCTAGGACAGAAAATTCACACCACCACCTCCATAGAGCCAAACCAGAAGTCAACTTATATAATCTGCCCGACTATAAAACATTCCTTCTTTGCCATTCCATGCTGTGGATGGCGTCATGGGCTGAACGTCTGTGTCCCACCCACAAAGAAGCCCTAACCCCACAATGTGACAATACTGGGAAATGGAGCCTTTGAGAAGTTCTTAGGTTTAGACAAGGTCATAAAGTTGGGGGCCCCCAAGATGGAATTAGTGCCCTTATAGGAGGGGGAGGACACACAGCTCACTCTCTCAGTGACGTGAGGACACAGAGAGAAGGCAGCCACCTGCGAGCCAGGAAAAGGGCCCTCACCATGCACCGACCGTGCCGGCACTCTGCTCATGGACTTCCAGGCCCCAGAACTGTGGGAAACAGATGCCTGCTGTGTAAGTCGCCCGGTCTGTGGCATTTTATTACGGCAGCCCGAGCACACTAAGACAGATGGAGAATATTACCCTCCAACCAAGGCCCAGAAAAATCATACCCTTGCAGTCAGCCCTCCCAAATACAGAACAATTCTTCCTGCCTCTCAAGCCCAGGCACCCCAGGCTGGGACTCCCACACCCCCAGTGCCTACGTGCCCCTGGCACACAGGGGCTCCCCCACCCCCAGCGGAGCTTGAGAAATGCCTGATGAACAAACAGGCCTAAGTTCTGGGTGAGTGTCTGTGCAATTAATAGCTAGCCTCTTGGCATTTAATAGCTGGCCTCTGTTGTAACCCTTATTCACAGATAAAGATGGTTCCTGCCCTCATGGAGCTCCAAACCTGTAAGTCTTCAACTTCAAAACCAACCAGCGCCAGCCTCCTTCGAAATGAAGAATGCCCACACCAGCAATTCTTCATCTCAGCATCGACCCACGACTGACATGTGCACAGGAATCTCAGACAAGGCTGTTTGCTCCCGTGCTGTGTTTGAAAGTGAAAAGCAAGAAATGACCTTCACATCCATCGGGGGTAGCGTTGGAGGAAGGACCACTCTACGGAATCTGACGCAGCAACAGCAGAACGAGCTAGGGCCACAGCTAGCAGAGCCAGTGGTAGGGTGATGAGCCCAAAGTAAGTCAACCATTATCACAAAGGCAAACAGACCTGGTATTTTTGCTGCAAACATGTGAAGCATGTATTTGCTCTTCATCTTTTGTGGTTGGGCCAAGGCCCTGTCCTGAAAGATGAGCCCATACCTCTGAAGTCTCCTCTGTCTTTCTCACATAAACCCCAAGCAATGTGCAATTGACGATTTGCAATTCCGGTTCCTTTAAAGACCTTCACAAGGCCACCTGGTCATTATGGCTTCCCCGCCTCTGTTACGGTCTCTCACCCACAACAGCTACTGTTTTCTAGGGGCACTCTACTGAGACTTTCCTAAGCGTTCCACTGGTTTTCATAAAAAGAATTACTCTCTTTTCACACTCATATTTCATAAGTTGATGTAATCTTCGAGTAAACTGTGTAATTACAGTAACACCTATAACCAGTATAATCAAGCTAGGGAGCTGACACCACTGGCTCTTGGTAACACACAACACAGCACCCCAGAAAAACAGTGCAGAGGTTTGCTGGAGCAGACAGTGTCCCAGGCCGAGCCCCAGCCCGAGCGACTGGCAGAGGGCGTGGAGGGTAGCGTGGCGGTGTCCTAGCCAGTCCGTTAAATAAAGCCGAGGAGTGAGCCCAGGCAGCACCCTACGTAAGGCTCTACAGGACGAACATGGACACATTTCCAAAAAGTCTTCAGTGAAAAGGTAAGTTGCAGAAATATGCATACACAATAATTCCTTTTATGTTTAAGTAAACAAACTCATATAAAATTATACATATACACTTTCTATAGAACCATCTGTTTGAAATATAAATATTTAGCAAAGAGACTGGAAAGATGGAATGTGGGGTAGAAACAGGATTGGTGGTGGAGGCAAGGGAACGTGACACTTTTCTATATGGCAACATTTTTCACAAGAATATATGTTTATATTAAGTATGTAATTGTTTTACTTTATTAATCAATAAGATTTAGTCCAGCATATAAAACCAATAAGCCCAGAGCCTGACAAGTATGCCACTTTAAAAAAAATCAAAATAACACTGGAAATAATAAACATTTACCGGTAACTGGCTTCAAAGAAACAGCTGTCTGCCTGTCAGCCAGGGTTAGCAAGGCATTCATGGGCTGGAGATCTTCATTGGGCAGAACTAAAAACAGTCAGTGAATTCATCAAACCTGCATGTCCTGACCAGACACCAAGGTCAATGTACACACTTAGCTGCCACAGCGACCGACTGCTTTTGGCCCTTGGTTTGTTTCTCCATTTAACCGGATACGCTGCACGTCTGACAAATTCACCAAGAAGCAGCACTCAAAGGGACCTTTCAAGGTGGCTAAGATTATTCTGCAAATTAGACAACTACTTCAGCCTCACTCACTGCAAGTGTTTGTTTCCATCATTCATTCACCCATGGTTTAGTGGGTCCCCAGAACATTCTAACCACAGCGCTTAGAGCTGGGGACAGAGTTGTGAACTAGGAGCTGGTGATCTAGCATGCTGGGACACCAGCCCACCAATGGACCAATCAGGATTTCATGTGAACTGTGTCCGTGCTGAAGGCCATAAAGAGAATCACTACCCTATCCCAGGTGGGCAGGGCGTCGAGGAGGACCACGAAAGATCCCCTGTGGAGGTGCCACTGAAGCTGAGAACTGGCGAGGATTAAGAGGGCAAGTGAGTGAAGGCAGGAGAGAAGACGGGTCTTTGCAAAGAGAACCCTGCACTCTGGCCAGAAGTTGGCTGGCTGAGCAAAGGAGATGGACTCCCTGGGTGAGCTGGATGGTGCCTGAGGACCTGGGGGACACAGGTCCCATTCCTAGCCCTGAGGCTCAGGTCAAAAATCATGAGTGTTTCCTAAAAGCAATGAGGAACCATTACAAGATTCTTGAGCAGACGAGGGGAATTTCATCACAGAAGTGCCTTTCATGCCCAGCTGAAAACACTGATTTTGCAGCCTGTGCTTCCCAAATGCCTCTCATTTTCTTCCATCTCTGTGGGCTCCGGAACATTTGTGTGAGCCCCGCAGCACAGCCAGACACTCTGCAGCTGCCCCCGCCCATCATCATCAGCCCCCACGGCCACCCTGGTTAGAAGTCTTCCATCATTCCGCACAAACCCTCGGACTGCGGGGCTCGCGGAAACATTCCCCAAGTGTTCACTCTGTGCAGTCGAGACACCTGCTTGGAAAATCCTGGCTGCAAGCGTTTCTCTCCCCGAGGCGGCTACACCCAACTGTTTTGCTGCAAGATCCTGCGTCACAAAAGGGATATCCCCAGCTAATGTGCCAGTCAAACACACGGGAGGACCTGGGCTGCCTGCACGCGGGGCAGTCCCGTCCCGTCAGCGTGTGCCCTTCCTCTGGGTCACCTAATCGAATTTCCTGTGTGTATGAATATAAATGCTATTGTCCTGACCCATGATGAACTTGTAAACAGACCGATGATATCAGCTTTCATAGATTAAGGTTTCCAAAAACAGAGGGACACCATTACTTTTATTTTAATTTAAAATGAACACAATTTCCATTGGATACAGATCAAATTAATGACCTTAAAAGGTACCACCACACCACCTTGTCTGTGAAAATAAAAATCAGATCGTAACACAGTCACGAGATCGTAACACTGTCTTCATTTGAGATGTAACGCGCCACAGCCACCTTAACGCCTTTTGCTATTTTCTTGGGACGAGGCTACTCTAACACATTCTTTTGGGCGCACTGAACATCAGTACAACTTGGCTTAAATGGCAGGGGACAGATCGCCACCCCGAAATTACTGAAACCAAGAGAAATCCACAGGATCAAGACCAGAATAAGAAAACCTTATAAAATGGTAATCAAATCAACTTCCTACCAAAACCAGACTCTTCTTAAATTGCAGGTATCAACTTATTCAACTTACGAAGTAAGAATATGGAGATACATGTTGGCCTCAAGCAAATCCACTGAAAAAACTGCAGCCCGCCCACCTAACCCACAGCACAGTCACTAATGATGATGAAACCAGTTCCGACCGTGTTTCCACGGTGTTCCAACAGCCCCCTGCAGTCAGACACGGCAGCCTGTTCTCTGTGTTTACACTACTCAGGCGCTAGCAGCAGGAGACCCGCTGTGGCTCCCTACTTCGTGGGTGTCTTGACTCCACAGTTTCCACGGGCAAACCATAGAGCGTGGTAGTTATGGATGAAGCTCTAAGAATGAGACTGCCCAATCCCACCTCTCCTGCCTCTAGCAAGAGCAAGTCATTTCACCCACTGAGCCTCAGTTTTACCATGTAAAAATGGGTACCAAACAAAAATGGTAGTGCCTACCTCATAGGGTTATGGCAAGGATGCAATGAGGTCTGCAGTGCAGGCACAGCGTGCACAGGGCAAGCCCCTGGCACATGTCAGTTATCACTGTCACTGTTCCATCCAGAACACCTGGGCTTTTCCTCAGACTCACCCACTCCCCGACTCCCACATGCACTCTACGCCCCCATCTGCCCAAGACCGCCCCCAGGGTTTTGTTCCTCTCCCTGAGAATCCTCGCTCACTCCTCTGGCTGACCTTGGCTCTGTACTCCACCCAGTCATCTGTGACCACCCCAACGGCTCACTGTCACTTAGAACACCGCATGTCATTTCACTGCTCTACAGCAGTCACCCCTGGAACACCCACGCCTAATTCCTCTCTAGAATATTCATGAAAGCCCTCATCTGGCCATTTCCATCCAACTTTATGTCTCAAGATCCCCACTAGAGCCCAGGCCAACTCACATTCTCATGTACCGCTGAAAGGCAAGACAGGGGCAGACAGACGGGGCAGAACCGAGTCTGCATGCAGCTCTGCTTCCGAGGGGCTCCGAGTCTCCTGCACACACATCACCTCTGCAAAAGGCACCGGCCAAAAATCACACATGCCGAGTGACTGAACCTCGGTGACGCTCAGAGACAGGAAAGACTACTGAATGCAAACACAAGCCAGGAGAGCAGTTCCCCCCTGGGGTCTGGGGCATGAGAGGGGCGGGCAGGAGGGCTGGTCCTTATGTTGTTTCTTGATTTGGGTGCTGGTTACAACATGTGTTTAGTTGGCAAAAGTTCACTGGGCTGGATGTATGTTATGTTTCAATAACATTTACAAAAAAACCCAGCAACAACAGTCTGTGCCCCGGTTTCGTCATCTGTAAAATGGGACGCACCGGGGAGGAACTCACACACCTGCTGCTAAGGCCTCTGTGCTGTTTCTCCCTACCCACCTCATCTAAAGGTCATGAACCAGGTCCCCATCCTGGGGCCGGCTCCAGGACTTCGTTTAGATCACAGGTGGCAAACACAAGGCCCGCAGGCCCCGTCCGGCCCTCCACCTTGTTTTCTCTGGCCCGGCACCTCGTTTCTACTTGGTGGCAGCACCAAGCTCCCTGCCCCTAGTTAAGGAGCAGTTACATTTTTACAGTCCTAAAATTACATTCGGCCCTTGGAAGGCCACCGCGAGGCTGATGTGGCCCCCGGTGAGAATGAGTGTGACGCCCCTGGTTTAGATGCACTGGAGTTGGGGGAGTGGTGGCACAATGAACGCACTGAGCACTACTGAACGACACCCTTAGAAACGGTCGAGATGGCGAATTTTACATTATGTGCATTTTACTACAAGTGGGAAAAAAAGATACACTATGTGGAAATATTCTAATCTTGGAGATCCATTGATCATGCCCTGGAGTTAACGACTGGTGAGAAACGCACCAAGGTGTGCCCTTGGGCTTCTATTTTTGAAACTCTTGCCTTAGAGCACAGAAAGATGAATAAACAGCAAGCGCTGTCCAAAGAGAATGCAAGATATAAAATTTTACGTATTTGGAAGAACACATTAAAGTGTGCAGGGATTTAGATAAAGACTAAGAAAAATAGCCACGAATAACAGGATTTATTGTTCTGGATAGAATTGATGATTTTCTTTTTCTATTTTTCTACACTGTGAATATTTTACATTCATATTTCTTAACCATAAAACTAAAAGAAAATGAGTAACTTCTGTCGGCTCTTCATGGTCTGACTCCTCCCTTTGTAAAGCGTCTCTTCAGCCCACAGTTTCGTTGTGGGTCTTTACAGACTCCTACGTGCTACATCTCAGCGACATCACTGTCCCTCTCCTACTCGCAACAATGGATCCCGCCCTCTTTCCTCCTGAGCGCAAATCCAGCCACAGAATCTTTCTCAACACAGTAGTCCGGCCACTCCCACCTGATGAAACATACCTGCCATGACTAATTATACTTGCTCTCTCCTCTTCTCTGATCATTTCCTGGCATTGTCTTAATCCCCCAACGCAAACACAGGCTCTTAGGAAAGAGGGGCAGAGATTTACCCTCACTCCCATCCCGATCCTAAGCAGAGGCAACAAGAAGCCCAACAATCGCACCTGTGCTTGACCACCTCTCAGACAACACGACAACCTCTCCCTTCAGCTTCACTCTTGACTTATTTCCAAACCAAGACCATCTATTTCCAAGTCAAGAAACCATGAAGCACAGGATCCTACAGAGCACAACGAAGGATGGTTTCAACCTGACAGTTAAAATGTGAACGCACCCTGGGCTTGTCTCCCCACCTTCAAGATTCCAGGCATGCGGGAGGGCAGATCTCTGACCACGCGCCCGACGAGAGATGGCGATGTCTGATGTAGCAGCAGGGATGGGGAGCACTTCCAAGCGCCTTTGGTCGTCATCCCCCAAATGGGTTCATGGAACCCGTTATTAGCTTTCACAGCAACCAGTCTCTCCTTTAGAGTAATCAACACTTGTCTGATTTTGAAGTTTTTAAAGGGAAATTAATCTGTATTTTAGCTGGTTATGGCTCCTTTGCAGACCTTGGGTAGGGGGTGTTTTGGGTCCCTGCTTATGAGCCTATGCCGCAGATGGGACCGGGAGGAATCAGGAGTGCACAAGACAGGGCACCACGGGTGTAGATGAGGTCCCTCCTCAAGGAGGTTCCCCAGGTCTCTGGATGACAGGACTCACCAGGGCAGACCCAAGATGCTCTTACCTTGACACTGGAGCGGACAATTCTCTCCAAAAGCCAAGGACATGTGAATTGACCTAGCATCCTTGTATTTCAAGGGAATGGTCAACCATATAACTTCTTATTACTGTAATAGCTTGTCACCCCTTTAGAGTTTTGAGGACATATCAATAATTTATTGGATGAAGGGGGAGGTGGGCAACAGAGTCAACTATCTGCCACCGGGAATATCCTCAAAATTCAGGGACATGTGACTACAGTGAGGACATAGCTTAGAGAAAAGCAATGACATTGATGGGAATAATTCATTGTATTATTATTAAGAGATTGAAGACGTTTATGTGCCAGGCATGGTACTATGAAATTCACATGTGTCAAATATTTATGACTAGAAAACTCTATTTAGAGAGAGAACTTACTAGGGCTATTAAAATATAAAAATAAAAAGCATCCCAGTGATAGACCATGAGCAAAAGTGATAATATAAGCAGAACAGGGAGAAATCATGAGACATGACCTATAAGAAGGTTAAATACACACACACACACACACACACACACACACAGATTTGGAGACCCCATCTAGCTGTGTGACTTTGGGCAAGTTATTCGACCTCTCTGTGCCTTAGTTCCTCCATCTTTAAAATGAAGGGGCTCAACTTTGCAACACTATGAATCCAAATAACTAAAACAACACACTGACAGAATAAGCATAGTAAATGCTATGCAGTAACTAACTGCATAGCCTAACCGAAGTAACTAACTACAGAAGTAACTAACCGAAAGCCTAAAAGAGACTTGAGCACATATCTGAAAATTTTAAAATATAATAGTGATGTTTTAAAGCAGTAGAAAAAGAGAACATATTCAGTGAGTAATACCGGACAATTAGTTAACTATTAGGAGGGAAAGAACAGTGTTATGCCCACCTCACCCCTTGTATCAAATATTAATTCTAGATTAATTTTAGAGCTATATGTTAAAAAAAGGGAAATGTTTGCTTGATCTTGAAATCTGGAAGTACTTTTTAAACCACCAAGACATTACATTAAGAAACCACTAATTAAGACACTCAGATCTGACCACAGAAAACATATAAAAACTTCTATATATCAATGAACACCCCATACAAAATTAAGAAACTAGAGGAAAAAAGAAGTGGGGAGGGGAACAATCATTACATATGTGATTTGAAAAAGGATGAGTAATTTTTCTATATTAGAGATAAAATCCTTGCAAAGTACTTTTTTAAAAAGGCACATACCCCAATTAAAAATAAAACACACAAAGAATCTAAACAATGCGCAAAAGAAACGCAAATACTTAATAAACCCGTAAAGCGAGGGGAGTAAATGAAATTCAGGATAACAAACCCTTACTAAGGATACCAGACAAGGTTTGCACGCCTTCAAAGAGCTCAGAGTTTACGACAAGTGGGCATGCGTGGCCTCGCTTGTGTGGTCAAAGGGTGCATTCCCGAAAGTCCCGGTCACGAGGTGCAGCCCGACCACAGGCTGCCCAGGAACATGCCCGTGGGCAGGAACCCTGACAGAGACAGCCCCAGTGTGGTGGGGAGACATGGACCCAGCACAGGGCGGGCAGTAAAGCTGTGAGTGGGAACCAGACGGCGGAAAAAGAAAACATCAGTCTCCAGGACCGTCCCCATCTGAGGCCCCCTGGCTGCCCTAAGGATGCTCAAGGTTGATGGGCAGGGGAGGCAACGGGAGGGTCCTACCTGCCGCCTCCTTCACTGGGGCACTTCCCGCTGCCCTGAACGGACTCTGGTCCTGCCCGTGCTGTGGGGAACCTTCAGATATAGCCCCCTGATTTTAAAGATAAAGCATATAATGGTAATATAAATAACAACCAAAATATCATTCAGTGAGTGCCTAATACACACTTAGTGGGCAGACTTCACTCCAGTGAGCAAACTGAGGTTCTGTGAAGTTCAATTAGTTCATTTACTCATTCATTCATTCACTCAAAAAGTATTTCCTGAGTGTGCCCGTGTACCAAGGAGGGGACACAGTAGAGGGGGACAGAAACAAACAAAAATCCCTGCCTTTCTAGCAGGAAGAAACAATCAGCAAAATAAATACAGGGTCTGGCACAAATAATGCCCCTGTTTTTTATTACACAATCATAAGCATGTGATTCTGTAACATAACAATATCACACTCAAGCACACCATATGAGATTTTAGGTAGAATGTTCAAATTAAAACTATAAATTGTTACACCCATATTATTACCCTACCAACCACACTCAAGCAGGCCTTACTCCTGATGGACCCTGTACGTGGTCTGTTAGACCATGGTAAGTGCTAAGAAGAAAAATAAAGCAGGGAAAGAGAAATAAAACAGCGTGTGTGTCGGCTGGGGTGGGGGGGGTCATTTCAGAAGGTAGAGCCAAGAAATGCTCATCAGGTAACTTCTGAGTAAAGATAAAAAAGAAACAAGGGAGTGGGCGGTGTGGATTCTTGGGCAGAGACGCCCGGGCAGAGGGCCCAGCCAGGGCCCAGGCCTCTAGGTGCAGCGTCGGTAATGTCCAAGGACGGGCCCCAGGTCACACTGTGTGGAAGCAATGAGGTGAGCCCCACTGGGCCACACCGCCTTTGCAGCAGGCCCAGAAGGCAACGTGGTCACCAAAGTCACACGGTTAATCATTGATAGCGCTGTGGGAAAAGGGCACCCAGACCCACACTGGATGCGCACCTCCACCTTGCTCTGGGGGATGGTGGAGAAGAGGCCTGGGGCCCGCTGTTCCACTGCGAGGCACCGAGTCCCAGAGCCCCACCTCTGGCCCCCGCAAAGCTTTCCTGACTCAGCCACCGGACAAGCCAAGGGGGCCTCCTGCGGCCTGCAGGACCGAGCAGAGGACAGCCAGTCCCAGTCCCCGGGGAAGCACAGAGCTATCTGCGGGATTTAAAAGGTACTTGAAGAGACAGCAAATAAGCCCAGTGATTTATCCGTTGGGCGGAATTTATTAGCCTGGAGGGAGAGGTTGTTTAGGACATTTTTCAAAATTAGTGATAGTCAACGTTCTTGAAGACAGTTATACATGCACGGGCTTCCTGCATAAGCACATGCGCGCACGCACACACTCCCTCTTCCACCCAAGGCGTGTCTGAACACAAACACCGCATTTGTTTTTCTCTGCATCTGATTGTGGAACTGTCTGCATCATGAAGACCAGCAAAGTAGACTGGAATCTCGAGTCCGAAAACTGCAGTTTGAAAGCCAGCTTGCATGTAGATGAGCTGTGTGACCCTTGGGCACCTACAGCCTCTGTTTCCTCATCTAGAAAATGGGGCCCCCACTAAACTACTGTGAAAACTACAGATAATGTAAGGAAAGCACCCACCTCAGTGCCAGAAAGTCAGAGCTCCACAAAAATGGAGGCTATCCAATCACAGCGTGGTTTTAGAACTATGTGCAGTGCAATCGTTTTTAGAGGACAAACCAGACCCACGTAAGCAAATTTATGAGCCATTTCTAAACACAAATGGCAACAGAGGTGAGATAATCAACAACTAGCCCCAACTAGTCATTTGAAACAGAAATTAATGTTTCTTAGTCAATAATCTCTCTTTCTCTCTCTCTCTTTTTTTTCTGGCTATGGCATGGTTTGAATCAGCCAGTCTGGGAGAAGCCACAATACACGATTTGATCTCTTGAAATTTAACCATAACTTGGCAGCCAAGGGAATGATTCTTGAACCCAATGAACCCAATTCTTCAAGCAAAGTTTGAACAGCGGCTGGGTTTGATTACATCTGCCAAGACCCTATTTCTAAATAAGGCCATGTTTCCAGGTACTGGAACATATCTTTTGGGAGCACACAATTCAACCCACAGCAGTGGCCATCCACGATACACTAGAAGGGAAGTGGGCAGTGAGTGGATTAACGTGCTGAGTGCTAGGTTTAGCTTTTCCAGTTATTACCCCTGGGATGTTAGGGGGGAAAGTGCTTTCAACGCAGGGGTTGTTGTGATCGAATAAGATATTGTATGTAAAGGAGAGCACAGAGCCTGCACACTAGGCCACTTATGGTGCCACCACCACGGAGAGCGTCTGGAGGAGGCGCACGGTTCCATCACTCAGTGATATTTCCACTTCCCGGTGACACAGAAGCCTTGGAGGTAGCAGTCATACAGGCCCCCACTAAGGGAGAGACGTGGGAGGGGGGCGGGAGAGGCTCCACTCTGCTTTCAGAGAAGGTGGGGAACTGAATAACGAAGCAGGCTTTGTGAGCAGGAGGCAGGAGATTCAAGTGAATTGTCAAGCGTGTCAGCTGCAGAGGGTGCTGGGTGAGTCGCTGAGTCAGACGGGCTGCACCGATCCTATAAAAGACGCATACTCCCACCAGGAGAAATCTGTTTGACTTTAGAAAAGTACAGGTTACAGTGATACTCACTAAACACCCCACCTTCCCGCTCCACAGACAGGAGGAATGAGTAATGGGAAATCCATCAAGGTCCCTGAGGGATCCGCCACTTTTGCTGGGATTTTTCCCCCAAGGGTGGGCCCTATTCACCTGGTATTTGCCTGGGAAGACATTATCAGAATCCCCCAGTGAAAAGGTTCAGTGCAGTAACTTATGGGATCTGGGTAAGAACGGATCAGGATCAGCGAGCTTTCTTAATCCTAAATGAGGTTAATTTCCCCCAGGCCTTCATTGTAGCAACAATATATCCGCAAAGAAAATCACTTAGAGTTGCCTGATTGGAAGATGAACTCTAAGACGGTTTTCAGGTCATGGCAATGGACTTACCATCCTGGCCAAAGGTCCCCCATCGCCCCTATGACGCAGACCCCGGTACAAAGGTTTTCTGGCGCCGCTGAACTTAGCCAACGTTTCAGTTTCCTACGTCTGCTGTAACAAATGACTACAGCTTAGAGGCTTCAACTGAAACAAATTTATTCTCTTAACAGTTCTGGAGATCAGAGCTCCAAAATGGGTCTCACTGGGCCAACATCAAGGTATGAACAGGGCCGCAGTCCTTCGGGAGGCTCCGGGGAGAATCTGCTCCCGTGCCTTTTCCAACTGTCAGAGGCTGCTGGCACCCCTCGTCCTGTGGCTCCTTCCTCCATCAAAGCCTGCAACAGCATCACTCCCACCCACCTCCGCCTCTGTCCTCCCATCTCCTTCTCTGTCTCTTCTGCCTGTCCCGTTCTCTTTGAGGGAAGGCTATAAGTACATGGTGCCCACCCAGATAACTCAGCATAATCTCCCCATGCCAGGATCCTTACTTCAACGACATTTGCAGAGTCCCTTTTGCCACGTCAAGTCACATATTCACAGGTTCTGGGAATTAGGGCGTGGCATCTTGGGTGGGCCATTAGTCTGTGCACCACACTCCACGGAAAAGCCACCTCAGTGTCCCACAGCTTCGTAGCCCACATGCTTTGGAAGGCCCACAGGCCCCATCTAATCTGCCCTCCTGACCTCTCCAGAGCTGCATCTCCCACCTGACCCCGCGCTCTATCTCCCCCACGTGGTGAGTATCCCAGGCACCGCTCGCCTGTGTCCCCCTCCATCAGGGAAACCAGCTGCACACTCTACCCCTTACCCTCCCTCCCTGGGCTGTCCCAGGCATCCCTGAGGCGCAGCTTCAACATCATAACCTCCAGGAAGCTTTTCCTGTTCCTTCTAACCTGGTCTACATACTCTTTTCCCCCCTTACTTACCCCTACATA
Source organism: Trachops cirrhosus (assembly GCA_028533065.1). NCBI lineage: Eukaryota > Metazoa > Chordata > Mammalia > Chiroptera > Phyllostomidae > Trachops > Trachops cirrhosus. Next base: position 23,004,630 of record CM052550.1, on the reverse strand, counting down.
AGTGCCACATTGTATTATGAGTATGTACTTACTCATTTGTCTTCTGCAACAGGGGATATTATTGGGAGAGCCTCAAAGGCAAGAACCACAGTTCATTCATCTGTGTCTAGCCCAGGCCTGACTCATCCATTCTCCCTCCCTCCCTCTCTTTCCTGCTGTCTGTTGACCCATCCATCTACCCACCCACTCACACAGCTCAGTAAGTGTATTACAGTTGTAATACAAATAATACAATACTTAATAAATAAGAATATAAGAATAAACTGTTTTGTGTAAGCACAACTGTAAACCTACTTTTGCCCATGCCTGTATTACGAGACTTTTCAGACATAAAGCTGAATGCTGCTACACACCCACCAAAATGGCTAAAATTTTTAAAAGATTAACATTAACAAATATTGGCATGAATGTGAAGCAGCCAGAAATCTCATATACTGCTCCTGGACACGAGAGCTGGTACAACCACGCTGGGAAACTGCCTGGCGTTATCTACCAGAGCAGAAGCGACACACACTCTGCGGCCACCAACTCCTTCCTGTCCGCCAATAGCACCTCCTGCACCGACTGCTCCAGAGGTGCAGGCAAGAGTTATTCATAGAAACCCAGCAATAGTATCCACAGAAACCAAAGAACAGGTATATTCTCAAGATAAAATGTTATCTAGCAACAAAAACGAATAGACTTCGGCAATATACAAAATATGAACAAATCTCCCAAAAGTCATATAAAGCCAAAGAAGGCAGACGTGAAAGAATATACCCTGATTTCCTTTCTATAAAGCTGCGAAGACCTAGGAAAAACTATAGACATAGAGCAGTCAAGAAAGTTAACTTTGGGGAGGAGCAAGAGGTGGTTATTAAGAGGGGCCTACGGGTGGCTTCTGGGAGGGCAAACGATGTTCTGGGCGATGGCCTGGGTCATAAGCGGATGAGATGTGATAATTCACAGATCTGTTCCCTTCAGTTGTGTGCCTTTGCAAGTAAGTAATGCATCAATAAAAAGAAAGAAGAAAAAAGTTTAAATGACCTTACAATGGGTCCCAGACACTCATCACCTAGAATCTACAAGGGACATTGTCCTATTCTTGCTTCAGCTATCTATCCATTCCTTTAGCTGCCCACCAAGCACTATTATTATTATGGATAATAAATGGTATTTTCACATGCCGGCTATGAAGGCGCTTTCTCAAACAACTCAGCCTGGCCTCCCCAGCACCTGGTTCCCGGCACCCGCCGCCCCGTCTCATTTGGGCAGATGAGCTGGCGGGTGCAGACTTTCTGAAGTGGGTGAACACCAAGGAAACACATTCCTCTTCAGGTTCAGACGTGTCTGGCTGAGTGCTGCTAGCTGCAGCATCACCACACATCTGCCTCCTCCAGCGAAACCGGCTCCGCAACTGCAGGGCTCACGCCCCCGTGCGCTCACTCCTGGGAGCCCAGACAGCCTCGAAACGCGTCCACCGTCATCCCAGAAACAGGAAGATTCCTGCTAATTAAGTGAAATTTCTCTTATCTTTGGGGTAGGGAAAGGCTAAAAAGCAGCGAAGGCCCAGGACCCAGGACCACACCTCCGAAGAAGCTAGTTTTCCTCCTTGGGGCTTCCTGGAAGCGATGGTGCAGTCCTGCCGTGGGCGCTGGCTCCTGCTCTGGGCCCTGCCCTCCAGGGGCACCTGGAGGGGACCGGGGAGCAGGTGTTCACTTGAGTGGTGGGGAAGAACCACACGGTCTTCCTGGCCTTTCTGGGGCCTTGGAGTCCTTGGCTGTCTGGTGAAGAATCGGGACCCGTTCTTGGAGCATCTTTTTAAATGTATAAAATAAACTCACAGGATAGGAAACCAATCATACAGAAATAGTTCACAAGACCTAGCTGTAGGTCTGACAACTACCCTAACTTTGGAGGAATGACTGATATTCCGAGGTAGCTACACCGACAGGAGCGACAAATCTGTGACTTCCATTGGCGGCCAGGTCACAAGTACTGGGCTCCACCTGGCAGCTGAGGGCGGTCAGGGAAATGGGCACAGCACTGCGGTACTGTCTACAGCCGTCACTGAAGATGCTACACTGCAGTTGCAGGTTGGTGACCGTAAAGATGCCATTTATTTTTTCACATCCAAGTTCACAGATGCCCTGAATTCTAGCTATAGGTCTGACGATAAGAACTGGAAGTCTGGAGCTTTCTTTTTGTCCTCTTTATGTTTTTTCCTAGTGACAAAATGCTCCCTGCACCTAGGTATACACCCAAATACAGTGAAAACTGAACGCAGGGGCTCAAATAGACACTGCACACAAATGTTGGCGGCAGCACCACTCCCAACAGCCGAAAGGGGGAAACAGCCTGAACACCGTCCCGGCGAGTGGATGCACGACGCGCGGCACGCACGACATGACGGAGCACTGGCTGGAAAGGGAGGGAATCCTGACACGCCGCAACATGGAACTGTGCACTGGAAATGGTTAGAACGGTAAACTTTACGTTTTGTATGTCTGACCATGATAAAAACAAGCAAATAAAACCATTCCTTGCAGAACACAGAGGGCGCTGTCGCTAGTAAGAACAGAAACAGATTCCCGTGTGGCCGGGGGGCAGAGCTGCCTGGTGGTCCTGCACTTGGCTGGGCTGCCACTTATTGCTGGACTTGAGAGCTACTGTGCCACCATGGGCAGGTCGCCTCACCTCTCTGGCCTCGATTTCCACCTCTGTGAGTGGCGGCCGTGGTCCCAGCTGCAGCGGGAGCACTCTGCGCACTGGCGCCCACCCGCCCCCGCAGCACCGTGATGAGCACGCTGTCTTGCCGAGACTTGCCGGTAACCCTGTGAGGTCAGTGGTACTGTGCGTATGCTTTACAGATGGCTTACCTAACTAACCCCGCTAAGACTGGCAGGCCAGGCTGACGGCGGAGCTCCGGCAGCTCTGTGTGTATCTGTCTGTCTACGGTCGCACTCCTACTACGCTTCAGGCTCCAGAACGACAGACACCATCTCTGTTTCATTTGCCACACGATCCCCAGAGCAGGTCAGGTGGAAGGCTCAACAAGTACTGCTGAGTGACTGAAAGAATCAAGTTCTGTCTGACCCTAAAACTGGCTTCCCTTGTAAGCAAGGGGTGGTGGCATTTATAGGGCCTGGTTTTTCAGGTGTCCATGTGATGCTGTGATGACCCCAAGTCACAGGTCAGTGATGTCCAAGGAGCCACTGACAGAGTAGGGCTGGCAGGGGCCACAGTTAAAGGGACAGAAAAATAAATCTGCCCCATGGTGGATGCCCACACACCCACATCACATGTACACACACACACCTGGTGAGAACGCTGATGACTCAGGAACCAGCGGCGAGTTTCTGCTAGTGTGCAAGAGGCTCGCCTTTGGTTCCAGAGGCCCTGACGCTGGGAGGGAGCCGAGAGATGAGGTCAGTCCCATATCCAAGCTCTGGTGTGAGAAAGCTGTGCCTGAGCTAAAGTTGAGGGTTACTGATGTGACTCGACTCTGGAGACAACTCAGGGTGCTCAGCTGAGTGACGCTGATGACCAAAGCTGCTTGTGCAATCCTCCTCCCAGGGGCTCCACCCAGCAGCTGAGGGTGGTCAGGGAAATGGGCACAGCACTCTCCAAACAAAAGCACTGTCATCCCGTTTCCTTCTCAGACAGCGTTCTAGGCCACCATGCCCTTTGTGGGGAGGGAGGGTTGGTAATGACCTCAATTAGGCAAACACGGCTAGGCTGGGTGACTCGGGAACCTGGATTCATCAGACTGGATTAGTCACCTGTTTGGTAGGGGACCAGGTAGGCTTGAGGTGCCATGAGGGGCCCCCTGCCTTTGGAGTCCCACCAAAATGGGGGTGGGGTGGAGCAGTGAGCCCACCTTGCATCCGAGTGATCATGGGCTCCAGGTCCCCAACTACAAGACAGGGGGCCACCACCCTGACAGAACAAGAGGCCACACACAAAGTTACTCTGTAGCAATGAACAGAAACAAACTAGATCTGTGCCAATCAACAGAGGCAGATCTCACACACAGAAGCACACGATGCAGAGCCGAAAAGCCAGGTTGTAAGCACGTTTTAGAAACATACACCAAGCCATGCTACGTGTCATTTAATTACGTGCAGGTGTATGTAAGAGTATGTAAAATCTAATGGAAAGATCCACACCAAATTCATCATAAAGGGTACCTGGGGGGCAGGTGGGAAACTAGAGGTGACTGTTAAGGTAACTATAACTTCAATGATGTTTTATTCCTTTTACTTACAAAGGCAAAGAGAACAACATATTAACAACAGTGGATTCTGGGTGGTAGAAATGTGGGGTTTGGATAGGTCGTTGTTGCTTTCTGTTTGTTTACTGGCTAACCTGAAAGTCACCTTGACATCTATATGTGGCCTCCTGATCAGGCAGGTATGTCTCCTAAATTGTGTGTGCTTGTTGGTTTTGTTTGTGTGTTTGTTTATATTCTCAAAATTCAAAAAGGAAAAGCCCCTCAGAGCATGGAGTGCCCACTCCAGGCGCACTGCTCCCCACTGAAGTCTAGAGTCCAGACTCCCAGGGCTCTGCTGGACGGCACCCTCCTGACCTCTGACTGCGTCGGGGATGAGGTCTGCCTGGCCCCGGGCCCTGCCACTGACAGGCACTTGAGGCATTCTGGGTGTCCTGCAGTGGAGGCACCAGCACTAAGTGTCCAGAGGGCTCTCCAGCCCCCGTTTCAATCCAGGTATGACTACCTGCATGGCATAGGGCTCTGACGGCAAGGTCCAATACACCAATCACACACCAGGAAAGCCAGTGACATCACCAACTACCAATCAGAGTGCCTGGCCAGCATGAGTGAATCATGTTGCCACACTGGGTTGACAGGATTTCATCTAGAGGCAAAAACACTTGACATTTCCTTTCTCCTGGGCAGCCTTATCAAATATAAACGTATGATTTATGGACAGCATTGCCCAACACTGAAACCAGCCAGCAGCCTGCATGTCCACGGGCACTTAGCTCCTAAATGTCAGGTTTACTCTGAAAGGGTAACAATGTCCCTTGAATCCTGCTTATACTTCCCCTCCCTCCATTTCTAAATTAAAAAAGAAATACCATTCTGTATAGTACATTTCACTGTATCATACGCTGGCCTTTCTACGGAGAAATTTGACCTGTGAGATTTCAGATGCTGTCTACGGAAAAATTCGATCTGTAAGATTTTAGATGCCAAAGAGGAAAAGAAACATTCAGGATACTTTTTTCCTTTCCCTGATCTCAGCCAATCCCCAACCGAAGAAAAATAGCACATGCTAGAAAACCCAAGTGAACCCCCAAATTATGCCATTTTGAAATCTGGATGCAAAGTGTGAAAGGAGGTTTAAAAATCGCTTGGTTCTTCTTATTAGCGCACCGTTCCAATGTCTGCAAATAGAGGCAGCCTTGAACAAGAAAAAAATTCACTCCAGGGAGCCTGCGGGAGGGGCTTTTGGGAGAGCTACATACAGACACTGACCACTGGATTCGGGGTCTGTATAAAGACCCTCCCCAGCTGAGGTGTCCCTGAAGACACTCGGGCCCCTCCTCTTCTAGACGGAGTGTAGCCCATTCTTTCCAAGAAACAGCAGTGGCATTTCAGGGAGGCGGTGACCTCAGCAGTCACCATTTCACAGAGCAGAGTGCCAGTGGGGGCAGCCTGTGCTGTGCTGTTCAGGGGGGCGGCAAATGCAGAGCCACCAGATAACTAAAACCTCTGCTGTCTTCCCGCAGTGCCGACCATCACCATAGGAACCACATCCTGCTGCTACCATGGCAACTGCACAGTACCATCCACTCAGTTAGCAATGATGCAGACGGCACTCAAGAAGGCTTGCTGCAAGGCCTTAGAGCTGACAGGGTCCTGCGGTCCACAGTCACAGGGAACGGGAAGTGACAAAGAGAAGTCTTCTGAAGCAATTAGTTTTTTGATTTGAAAGCCCTTCTCCTGCTCCTCAAGAATTAATTTACTCCAAAATTAAATCCTTTCTGAAGTACATTCCTGTTTCTTCAGGGCGGAACATACAGGGTAAGAGCCCAGTGGGTGCTTCTTTCAACACATGGCCACTGGTCAAATGGAGAGGGCAGGAGGTGACACCAAAGGGTCCTCACAGTGAAGCCACAGCTCATTCACTATGGCTGGCCCCGCAGCAGGCCAGGCACTGGGCAGAGCCCTTGCAGAAGGAGCATCTGATGTCCATCCCCGCAACCCTACTTATAAACCTAACTCCTCAGTTTTTACACATTTTACAGAGGAATGAGGCTCAAAGAGGTTAAGTGACCTGTCTAAGGTCACACGGCACAGTGGGCAGAGCTGTTTGAACCTGTGACTCGTGGGCACTAAGAAATTCTGGTCACCAGGCAAGAGGCAGGCCTGGGGTTCAAACGGGGCCAGCTGGACTCCAGGGCCTAGCTCTTGGCCACCCACTACTCTGCTTCTCAACTACATGAAACACAAACATGAGACCCCAGCCACCTAGCACAGCTTCCAAGGCCTCCCACCCCTCTGGGCTGTGCCTGTCACCCACGACACTGTTTGAAACAACCCTGCTTGGCCACACAGGAGCATCTGCGTCAGCATCACAGCCGCATCCCTGCAGCTCCCACCACACATCCGGCATATGACAGCCTTGGTTAACAGCCCCCTTCTGTGCAGACAGGACCTTCCAGGGAGGCACGACTTCAATACTCCCTCTTCATACTGAGGCAGTGATTTCAGAACTCACTTCCCATTCACCGCAGTCCAGGACAACCAGGCCCTCGACACTGAGGGCCCAAGGGGAAGAGACAGGAGTCTAGCAGTCCTAGCACCTCATGAAACCATCTTCACTGTGTGCAGATTTGGGGGAGCCATATGAAATTGCCATTTTGTAGGTTAAAAGTGTTCAAATGCTGGCAGTCTCATGTGGTTTATCCTACTGCCTGAGCCTCAGACAGGTTAAAAGACTGCCCAAGGTCACAGGGACAGAAAATAGGAGACAGGACTGGAGCCAGGTATTCTGGGGAAGGGGGGTTCAAAGTCAAAGTCCTTCCCTCCACCATGCAGTGCTCTTCCCCTGACTGCCCTGGGGGCTGGAAAGCCCAGCCAGGGTGTGACTAAGTAGGAAACAGACCAGAGAAACCACTTCCTGTGCTGCATGAGGTTTGAGTTAGGGGGCTAGAAGCTGGGACACTCTCTGGGCACAGGCTCTGCTCTCCAATCGAAGCCGACCCGGTGCAGTGGTGAGACCAGTAATCTCAGGGGCAGGGAGACGGTTAATCAGTTTAAGCCCAGCAGGCTGGTGTGTAAGGTAGGATGCTAACACCTGCAGCAGAGGGCTGGTTGAGGAATAAATGCAGGTATGGAGCCGAGGGCCCAGCACCGTGCCTGGTACACGGGCAGTACTCCGCACACATCAGTACCTCGTCCACAGCTGGTCTGGGCCTCTCACAGAGCTGGAGAGTGCAACTCAGTCTGGTCCCTCCAGGGACTCCGGGGGAAAGCTCCTCCCTTGCCTGTTCCCTCTTTCCTCCCCAGGCAGGTCTGGGTTTCCTGTATTCCAGCCAACGTGAGAAGGCCACTGTTTTTATCTGGGATCCTGACAACTCTCCACTTCCCGACTCCACAGTGTCAGCAAACCCAGAGGGCAGCCAGTGGGCCAGGTGAGCCGACCCCTCCCAGAGCAGGGGGCAGGCCACACTTTCAAAATCCTGACAGATTCTCTGTGCTCAGCTATCTTTTGACCAAAGAGAGAGCCAAATAGGAAATGGAGGGATGAGATAATCCATAGGCTTTAGCCACGGAGTTTCAAAAGGGATTCAGGAAATAGCATCTCATTGGCTCGAGCGTTCCAGAGAATGGAAAATCCTCAAACAGCTGCATTACCCACTCTCTCCTGCACTACACACACACACACAGAACCATGGTGGGCGGGGGTGGGGGTCACTCAAAGGGAATCCTTTTATTTACTTTGTCTGCAAAGAAACTTCACAAATTCACTGGTGTCCATTTTCCTAGAAAATCCAGAAACTATACAAGGTTCCCACTGTCGCAGCAGGAGGTCAACGCTGAAAACAGATGTTTAAGCCGCTGCCAGCCCTGCCGTGACTGGGTCTTCCAAACCTCCAGGGAACATCTAACTCCAAAAACGGCGTTCCCGAAGGACGGGGTCGTTTCCGACACGGGCCCGGGAGAGGCGCCGCTGCCCAGCGCTGCTTCTGGAGGAAACGTTGCCAGCCTCCCTGGTGTTCTGAGGAGAGATTCCTAGAACACACTGGCTTAAATCTGGGGGTCTTCTTTCCCTGTTTAGCCCATTATTTACTTAGCAATTACACAGCTAACACATAACACAGCGTTGTCACAAAAACTCAAACGATACGGAAATACGAAAGCGAAAAGCAACTGGGTCCCCTTCACCTGGACTCAACCTCACTCGCTTGCCAGGGGTTGCCCCCTTTTGCCAGTTTGGGAAGTTTCCTTGGAGCCATCCTTCTGGGCCTTTATCTACATGTGCAACAAAAATTCCTGTTTTATATTTTGTGTAACAATGTGTCTCAAACGATAACATGTCTTGAACACCTTTCCACAGCAATGCATTTTATATTTCCCTCCTTCTTTTCCATTGTTGTTGCATCAAATTCCACACGATGAATGTACTGACCTAGTTTACTGATGAACTTAAGACACCCTTCACTAGTTGTTTACTCGGCTTCCTCACACATCCTTGGGCATGCCTCTAGGTGCATGAGGGGGAATTTCTTTAGGGGCTCTGACATCTGTTGTCAGGCCCCTGGACTCAGCAGTGCAGAGCCAGACACCGTCCCGGGCCCCATGGAGCCATGAGCTCAAAGTGAGCACAGGGTGCCTGGCCGTGAGACACCCAGGCTGGGGACATGGTCTGGCCTCTACTAGTGGGGACATCTGAGCTGAGTTCTGAGGTGGAGCTGGCCCAGAGAAAGGCACAGGTGTTAAAAGTGTCCAGGGTTGGGTGCTGGGGAGAGATTCCAAGCCTAGTAAGAGCACATGCCTCACAAGGCAAGCAGTGAGCCAGAGTGTGGCTCTTTGGGAAGAGAAAGCCGTCTAGTGTGATGGAGGCCCTAGCGGGAGGCTGGTGGGAAAAACCAGTATCAGAGCAGGAGATTGAGATTCAATTTGTACTTCAACAAGGGCTGAGATGGCAGGGGCGGGGAGAGGGTTCTCCGTGCAAGGAAAACTTCTAAAGGGAAAGGAACGTACGGCCTTGACCTGAAGGCAAGTAGTGGGACTGGAAATCATGCAGAAGTTGGGACTGCATCATTTGGAATCAAACAAAGACAGAGAAGCATCTGGAATGTTTGAACTGAGGGGCTTTAACACTGGGCAGTGGGTGCACAGGAATGGAAGAGCTGAGAAGCCAAATGGGGACAATGAGGTGACCCAGAGTTCAGCACCAGCACGGAACTGCTGCTACCCCTAGACCAGAGGGATAGAGGGAGTGGGCGGAGGTCCTGAAGCCCAGGCGTTAGGGACAGAATACGGGCTGCCCTGTGGGAGCTGGAGCCGCAGGGGATTGGCAGCTGCTATCAGGGACCTCCAGACTCAGAGATGGAGAGAAAACCTCCAGCCTCCTACTAGCTCCTCCCACTGGCTGAACCTAGCAACAGGGGCATCTGGGACAGAAGCCTGCAGGGGTCACTCTCTTTCCCCGGGGCCCAGCACAGCAGAGGAAGGGCAAGGAATGGACCCAGGGGAGAACAGGCCCAGCCCGGTAGAGCAAACTCCAGTACCTGGAATGGCGCCTGGTACAGGAGACACACTTGCTAAAAGAACAAATAAAGCCTGGGATGGCTTCAGAGCCCCTCCCCTCATTAACCCTGACCCAGGCCATGCACTGCCAAGCACTCAATGGTAAATCAATACTGTGTTCTCTGAAACAGCCGCCACGTGGTGCCCGCCGGCCGGCCCTCAAAGCCAGGATGGGGTATGCCCAGCCCCTCATGTCCCGACACATGGTTAAACCACCCACTCCAGACCAATTTCCACATTCCAAAACAAGAGGGATCTCAAAGGTTCAAGGACGAGAACCAGGAGGCCAAGGGCTCTGTTCAGCTGCGCGTCACTTTGAGGCCTCCACGCACAGGTGAAATGATTCAGCCGCACCTGCCCAGTAAACCCTGAAATCCTGGTCAGGTTCTTCGGCCTGTCCTGGCACAGAATAAAGGCTGGTCACCAGGATGTTTCTCTCTGCTACAGTCCAGCTTTGGTCCAGCTGGGATCGCAGAGGGAAGAGGCCGAGGGCTCTGGGCTGCCTGGCTCTGCCAGGAACTGGCCATGGGTCGGGTCGCCCCCAGCTCTGGGGGCAGGAAGGATCTGCCCTCCCTCCAGAGCTGCTGGCAGATTCACTGAGATAGTACCTGGTCCTCAAATGATGATGCTCTGGAGAGCTGCTCTTGCACTTCTGTCACTGCGGCAAAGGCCCCATTCTGGGCCCGTGGGAGCCTCGCCTGACAGTTATTTGTATTAATATTAACTAGGGTGAAAATGCCTAGCAATGACCCAGCACACATGGTGCCAGGCATTATTACCCTAAGTCCTTCGCACCTCCTGAGTCACTTAACCTTCATAAACCTGGGAAGTATGAAATACCACGATGCCCATTTTACAGATAAGGAGAATGAGGCAAGAGAAGTCTGGAAACTAACCCATAGATGCAGTTAGTTTGTAAGCGTGGAGCCAGAACGAAGCCAGAACTCACTCCCGGGCACTCGGGTTCCAGAGCCCACGCAAATTTCCCCTGAGCCAGCGCTCTCCATTATGCTGTGCCCACCATGTGCCAGGGGCTGTGCCAAAGGCTCTATGTGGGCTTTCCCATTTAATCCCCGCAGCACCCCCACTTGGTGAATGAAGAAATGGAGCTGGGTGAGGTCAAGCCACTTGTCCTGACCCCCAGAGTCAGCCTTGTTCTTAAGGTCGAGTGAGGCTGTCCCTTCCTCCCTCCTCAGGCCATTTCTGGAAACTTCTCTCACCCTGATCCTCTGGTGGTAGTCACATGACCCCCCCATAGAGGAAGTTTTCTCGGTCACTCCCCTCCTCCCTGCCCACCCCACCTCCAACTGCAGGGGCTGGAACACCTGCCTCCTCCAGACAGATCCAGACACAAATCCACCCCTCAAATAGACCAGGAGTGTCACCGGATTCTAGCCTCTTACAGAGGAAATATGTGAAGTCATTCTCCATAAACAAACACATTATTTTGGGGATGAAGAGTCTCTGGACATCAACAAAGCTGGCAGTGGTTTTTGTTTTGTTTTGTTTTTTTAAACTAACATCAGCAACCAGAACAGAGGCCCCGTGGTCCATTTTGGGGCCAAATCACAAAGCCACCCCGTCGTAGCCCATGATTGTGCTCGGCCATGGGGACAAGAATGTGCAGCTAGGGCTCAGGAGAGCAAAGCAAATATTGTTGGAACAAAGACGACAGGGCAAAGGCTGCAGGTCAGTGGAGGGAAAACCAAGCCGGAGGTTCCGACAGCTGGAATTTTAAAAATTCACACCCGGAAGGAATACAGCTACTGAGTCAGGGGCCAGCTCCAGCTACATCTGTACCACTGGCAGAAGAGCTCGGCATGGTAAGGGGTGGCTCCACCCTGGGAAGTGTCCAGCTCGCACCCTCACCCCGCTGCCTGTGCCCCACACGTCTGCACCCAGCCAGGCAGGAGGACGGGCGCTCCCCCGGCGCACCCTCACCGTGACCCTAGAGGCTTAATCCCCTGTTCCATACACACTCAGCCCTGGAAAGGTGTCCTGACGCTGCCGAGAATCAAAGGCCAGCTCTATTTGCAAGCTGGCCTCTCCGAAGAATCCCAGAGTGGAGAGGAACCCAATCCCGCCAGGTGGTGTGACAGATCAGCTTTCCGTCCCTTCATTCACCAGACAGCCATTTCCGGAACACCTACTATGCGTGGGGCCCGAGCCAGCAGTGCTGGACTCCAGCCTCTGGCTGGGACCTTGGCAATGAGTCCAGAGAGAAAAGGTGGCACCTATGAATAGCCCATTGGCAGGAAGCCCCCGTATCTGGGCCCGGTGAGCAGCGATAAATGCAGGCAGGCCCCACTCGAAGAAGACTCCATGTAGAAGGAGGGGAATCTTCCGAGCAGCTGAAAAGAGGAAAGGAGACTCACGAAGGGTTTAGGTGAGGAAACAAAATTGGTAAAAGTAAAAGGCTTCTGCAGTCAAAGCTGGGACAACTTGAACATCAAAAAGAAGAGCAAGTGCACAGGATCCAAACTCATCCAGGACAACTTGAAACTCACGAAGTCACACTGAGGAAAAATTGTTACAATAAACCTTTGGAAGATACTACAGAATCAGCTCACTACTCTAAAATTTGGTGAGAGGGGAAAGAATGAAGTTTCCCCCGTGTTTCCTACATATCCTGAACATCAGAACAACCAAGTATTGATACCTGATGGAGGGGAGCCCTTTTAATAATAATCCCATCTTAGAGATGAAGGCCGAAAGGCAAACCTAAAATGTCTTCGCTTTGCAACCCTGATGAAATAACGGATCTGAGCAATGATCGCTGGTGATGACTGAAAATTAGCAGAAACGCTAATGGATGGATCAGTGGCCAGCACCCGAACCTGGTAGTGAGTAACTCCCAGGAAGACTGGGCCCCAGGCAAGAGAGACCCCTGCAGTGAGGCAACAGGAAGTGCCTGGGCCACCTAGAAAAGATATATTAAATATATCCACATATTTACCTGACCCAGTATAGTCAACACATTATCATTTCAACATGCGATTGATATAAGACATTATTAGTGAGATAGTCTATATTCTTTTTTTTATTCTGAGTCTTCAAAATCCAGTGTGTGTTTTACACTTAAACCACATTTCCATTCGGAGCAGTCACACTTCAAGTGCTCAGTGGCCTGCAGCTCTGTGCCGGGCGGCGTGGGTCTAGAGCTAGCCGGAAAGTCACACGGCGTGCAGGAACACAGGGCACAGAGGGAGGCGTTCAACGACGCCACGAGGAAGCCGTTAGAGAACTGGGAACATGGAACATTCCGCAGGGCAGATGACCTGATTCAAAAAGAGACCTGAGACCCTTAAGGACATGATTAAGCACACACAATGTACAGAGCATTTCTGGATTCTTATTTGAACAAATCAACAAAAATCATTTATGAGATAATTGGAGAAACGTGAATATTGACAGGACATCTGATACCAAGGAACCATTGCTAGTTTCTTAGGCATGAGAATGGTATTGCGTTTATATTTATTTTTCAAAGGCACCTTATTTTTTAGCAATATCTACTTGAATAATATCCAATAAAATGATAGGATGTCAGGGATTTGCCTCCAGATAATTCAGTGGTTGGTCGAGAGGGGAGTGGTTGGGGGGAGTTATGTGACGGGACTGGCTGAGAGTTGGTAACTGCTGAAGCTGGTGATGGATACACAGGCTTCATTTTACTCTTCTCTGTTATCAGTATATGTTTTCAAATTTCCCAAAATAAAGGTTTGGTTTCTTTTTTTAAGTGAAGAAAGAAGCCATCAGTCTCAGGCTGGTCTGACGCAGTAGCAGCGAATGGTGGTGGAGAAGTGTCATTTTGAAGACAGCCAGCTCTGGGATCACACCTCCAGGATTTAAATCCTGGCGCTGCTGCTGGCTACTTGTGGGACTGCTCATGTCCTTTTGGTTGTCAAATCTCTCTGCTAAGTAGAGCTACGTGTACTAGTTTGTCCCTACTGGACTGTGGTAAGAGTTAAAATAATACAAGCTAAGTGCTTAGCCATGGACCCACGATGTTAGGTGGTAATATCTCTATCATAATTGAGTCCACCATCGTTCCCTTTAGAAAGAACGCTGGAGACAACGTATCCCTCACGGACGTGTTTCCAAGCTGAGCTGATCCCGGGAAATGGAGCCTCTGTAGCCCTCAGGCAGCAAATGTCTCTTAATCCCCGATGGAACACTGAGAGCCATAAACTGCAGCAGGAAGGAGCAGGCAGCATGGCGGAAGGACAGTGACGACCATCAGAGATGTCTTGACAGGGTCCTCAAGGGGCAAGAAGTCAAAGCCAGAGCCAGCAGCGCTTTGCCAAATGCCCCATCGGAGATACAAGAAAAGCATCCCATCTGAAAGTACAATAAAAACTGACTGGAAAACGAGGTTCCATCCGCCGGCCAGATCTGACTAGGCACAGTTCTCCGGGGCAGGGCTTCCAGGTAGAAAGAAGGCTGCCTGGACTTCCAGACAAGGGCCCTCACCCCAGAGAGGTCGGAGAGGCCACCCACTCTGTCCCATCAGTCGTGCCTCCATGCTGCAGCACCCTGCTCCCGGAGGGCCAACTGTTCCTGCCCGCCCGCTTGGGGAAGACAGGGCGACAGCAGTCTTGGGGCCCCTGAGTCCGAGGTAAGGCCCAGCACATGGGCCCAAGAGATGGTCGGTCAGACCATGTCCTTGGGTGGTCCAGAGAGCGCTCCAGAGCCATCCTGAAAGTTGCCCGCACCCTAACTCAAGGGAAGAGCTTAAGATGACCTGCTCGGGATGGCCAGAGGGAGACGGACAAACAGGGCAGGAGGGAAAGGCAGCCAGACCACGACTCCCTGAGTGCCCACCCTGTCATGAATGCCATTCCCATTCTTGGTGCTGGAGGTGACACGGGCAGCACTCAAGGCGCACCTCTGTTTGAAGCCCAGGGACTATCCCCGACACCATGCTCTGTCCACTGCGTGCTGCACCAAGCCTGGGCGACAGGGACGACACCCCAGAGGCAGCCAGGAGTGCAGGCCGATGGGCTTGGACGCTGGGTGGTCCTGCCTGGGCCACTCCTCCCTTCGTGGCACTTGCTCTTCTGTAGGATGCACCTAACAGGAGGCCACTGTAGTGAGGATGATGACCAGCAGGAAGAGGGCCTGCCTGTGGGAGGCCAGTTTCACCTTCAGAAACCAGTTACAAACCTGCTCTTCAATGGGATTTGCTGGCTTTTCTCCCTGAAGAGTGACCTTTATTTGCAAACAGTAAATGATTCCCTTCACCCTGTTCTTTAGGCAAAGTGAAAGGGGACCCGAATTGCATTAAAGAGTTCATTCCTGGGGGTGGGGGGAGCCTTCATACTAAGCAAGAACAGGGCTTTGGACTCCAAATATCCAAATTCCGCTTCTTCTAGAAGAATGCAACATGTGCTTCATTTTGTAAGAGGCCGTCCAGCGGGGGCCAAGGGAGGCTGGGTCTGGGCTGTGACATTTGTTCTCCTAAGCATTTCCCAACCCACACTGCATAGCTGACGAAGCACATGTCACAAAAGGCCCCAGGATATGATGACAATCCCTATCCTGGCACCTGCTCAGTCTGCAGGCCCTCCCCGGCCTCCGCGAGCAGCCCTGAGACCTTTCTCAGTGGGCACCTTCTCAGGGCAATGGGGTTTGGAAATATCTATCAATATGCCAAAGGTACCTAACCTTTGACCCAGCTACCCCACTTGTAGGAATTTATCCCAGAGACGCCCTTGCATATCCCAAGATACATGCAGCGTTACTTGAAAGAGCAAAGGGCTGAAACACAATCACAAGGGAATGATCACACAAATCCATGCAGCAGAATATTTTGTAGCCACAAAGAGAAAATGAGGCAACTGTACTGATATGTAACAATCCCTCATAATTATTCAGCGAAAAATAATATGGGAACGTGTGAGATTCTGTCATTTGTTTAAACAAACAGAAAGGGAAATAAAAATATGCATGCATTTGCTTGTGTATACCTAGACTACCTTTGAGATGAGATGACTTTGTCCTTCAAAGACCCGAAAAACTGGCCTGGTGTCCCGGGCAGCAATAGGACACATGCTCCCAGCACTTTCGGCACCATCATTACAAACCCTCCCTAGAACCGGGGCCCATGTCCCTCCAAGAACCCCAGACATAAAGAAGGGCAAAGACTCAGTGATATGCATCCAGGCCACTAGGAAATTTCACGAGTCTTGTGCTTAATCTCAGTAAGCCACGTGAATTTTGCTTTCTACTCCATATCTGCGTCAGCTCTAATAGCAAAATAATATTTTAAATGACTCCCTAGTTAGACTGTTTAACCTTTCACCCCTCACCATATCTTCTTCTAAGACGGGAGCTTCCAGAAACGGGTGTCTTGTTATAAATTACACACCAGTTAAATTACTTAACCTTTCCACCCCTCAAGTAAAATGCTCATTCCAAGAGGGAGAGCCATGTTTTATACATCCTAGCTAAATGACTTAACCTTTTCCCTCTGAAATGAGTTAAACAGATAGCTGGGGAAGATATGATGAGCTAGCCTATGGTTTCTGAAACTCCTGGCTCCCTGTGGGCTGCACAGACCCTCAGCATCTGCAGAGGTGGGGACCCAAGACCTCCAGAGAGCCCAGGCTGGGCCAACGGCCTTACCTTACGGCACATTTAGGAAAAAGGCTTCAGGCCGTTTCGATTCAAAGATCCACTTTATTTTCCTCCCACTTAGTAATCTTTATAGTTGGAAAACATCTGCCCCCATCAAACTAGTGTTCTTAAGCCATCACTAATTTTTATTTCTATTTTCCATTTTCCAATGTTATTTCCACAACACAAGGACAGTTTGTTAAAAACAGAAAATATCAATAAAAAGAAGGATCACGTTTCCCTGTGGAATAACATAGCTGAACTTCGCCAGGATCCATCTCTCAAAAATAAATGCCAAAACCCCACTGATCATTTGCAGGGTTGGAAATTTCTCTGGGGATCTTTTCTCTTTATTACTTTCTCTGGCCCCAATTCAGTAAGTACCACCGAAACAGTTCACAATGCAAGCTTCGAGTCACACAGACCTGGATCCAACCCTTGCTCAGCCTGTGTCCAGCTGTGTGACCTTGGGAAAGCTCCCTGAACCTAAGACTTGGTTTCCTCATCCTCAAAATGAGGCTAAGAATAGTTTCATCTGCTGGGGTTGCGGGAGGATGAGTCAAGATAACGCGTGTAAACTGCTCGGCATGGTACAGTCCAGCACGTGGTAAGCACTCAGTAATTGACAGTTCGTGTTATTGAACAGCGGCCTTAAATCAGCCACTGTCTCACCGAGGAGACACCTGAGATCCGGGAGGGAAATTATCTTGGCCAAAGTCTCAGAGCAGTTTCCTGACTCTGCTCATAATTTCTTCCTTCGCACAGCCTGACGGAAGTACACAAGACTTCCAGTTCCCAGACCAAGAAAGCACTAAAGCTACCCTCTAATGGGAACCAGAACTAGTCCAGAGGGGCCCACGTGACGCCTGGGGCCCACAGACTGTGCTGCCGCAGAAAGCCGGAATGTGGATCCATAGCTCTGAGACTAAGAGAGCCCATCTTAGCCCAGAGGACCAGTCACGCCTGGAGGCAGGAACAGGTGTAAGTGTAACCATGCAGCTGTCCCCAAACGGTCTTGATCTCCTCCTTTTTCTGGGAACACGGCAGGATTCCACTTCTCCCTGCCCACCCCCTTAAATCATAGGTGTGGCCCTGGTGACCTGAAAAAAGGGATGTGTGTCACCTGGATGCCCGTGGACCAAGTGTACCTTTACCTTCATGATGGTGGAAGCACATGTTGAGATGGGATCTCCATCAGCCAGAGCTGAGCAAGATCCCCTGGTGAAGTGCCCTGGACATTCAGCATAAAACAATAAACTTCAGCTGTGTAAAGCTACCACTGGGCGGGACTGTTACTGAAGCATAAGCTCGAATGACTGCCTGATAAACGGGCTAAAGAGCGCAGGCCAAAGCAGCAGTGTTCAGTCCACAATATTAATGGTAAAAGACCAGTTTCGACTGTTATTTTTAATAGCTAATCCATGCAGATCGATACTTCTGAAAAGTATAATAAATATGTCTTTGCAATGTTAAATGACTAGAAAAGTTTCTACACCCTACCTCTTGCCCTCCGTGCTTCATCTTCACAGATCAGCACAGGCCCGAGGACACACTCACTGGCACCACTCACTCACTCACTGGAGGGAGACAGGGCAGGCTGGGGCCCCAACGCTGCCACCTTCTAACATGGGGGACATAATGTAACCTTTTCAACTCTCCAACTGCGAAGTGAGGGTTTGAAAAAGCACATAGATCACAATGCTCAGTGTGAAGAAGGCACTCGAGGAACGCCAGCTACGCATACACACCCTGTCCTGTTCCCAAGCGACAATGTCTATCTGTGTCACAGGCCCAACCATTGGCACAAAGGTCTGAAGCAGGAACACAGGCTTCAAGCAACCTCAGAGGACAAGGCAGCGGGCTGAGGTTCGGAAGTCCGTTCTAGACACCCACCCTGAGATAAAGTGACCAGACTGACGTCAAGCGGGGAAGGATGCCTGGGACCTGGCAGACAGCCTGGTGGTCCACTGAGATCAGAGGATAGCATCTACTGCCTCAGTACCATGGAGAAAATCTTAGGATAATTTAAAGCCATTATGAAACCAAGCTCATAATGTGAGGTGCCATTTGTGAGGTGCCTCTGTGCTAGACTCTTCTCATAAATTATCAACACTCACAATGACCCCGTGAAATAGGCAGCATTGAAGCCATTTAGAGGCTCAGTGTGGCTAAGTACTGCACCTGCAGTCACACAGCAGAATGGATGTGGTGACCCGGGGCTGGCTTCACTCCAGGGTCGGGTAACCAACTGTCTAGTTTTCCTGTGACTTGGGATTTTCGGCTTTTAAACAGGGAAAGTCCTGGGCAAACCAGGACAAGCTGGTCACCTACTCCACAGCCAGGGTTCTTTAGCCACCGTATTTAGCACGTGCTGAACTAGGGCAGGTCTTTAATAAAATATCAACCGGGAGGCCAAAGAAGACCTTTGGCTGCTCAGCCATGGCCCTGGGAAAGCCACGTCCCACAACACCCTGCAAACATACTTAAGGACGGAGAGACAGGGCAAGGTGAGCACGACCAAGGATAAACCGACCGCCTGTCCGCAGGACAGCAATGGCCCCGCACAGCCAGGGCCCTGGCCCCGCCCTGAGGCCTGAGGAATGGAAACTTCTAAATACCCGTCATACAACCAGAAGCCTTTAAAGCCTTTGTCTTCTTTTTTTTTTTTAATTCAAACAATAGGCAATCAGAATGTGCTCCTTAATAACAAACTGCCGTAATTTGCGAAACAAAGAATGGGAATACGATCCTAACAGTAATGCTTAGCTTTCCTTAGAAGGGCAGGTCTCCATTTCCCAGAGCTGCTAGCTGTGTCTCATCTCCCTCTCCCTCCCCGTCACCTGCTCCACCCCCAGCATGACAGCCCTCATGCCTGGCACTGGAGAGATGACCGGGAAGGCTGGTGAATGAGTTGATGGCGGAGGGCACCTCCTGGCATGCCCAGGCTACACTAACTGAGTCCTCTGTAGCTGTGTCCCCTGCCGTAATGCCATGGGTCCAGGGTCCATGATGTTCCCGGGAATGTTCTCAGTGCACACATAAGCTGGGCATGTAATCCATCCTCCAAAATGGGAGACTTTTAGATTGAAATGAAATGGGGCACGACTGATAAGGGTACCAGGACTGCAAGTGCAAACAGGGACTGTCCCGGGCAAACCAGGACGAGCGGTCGCCCTGTTGATGCACAGCAGCAGCTCCTCGATCCGGTCTAGAGAGGCACACCCAGACCCTGGGGCCAGACCCCTGGTCGAAAGCCCAGCCCTGCCCCCTACCAGCTGGGCCAGTAACTTAACCTCTCTGGGTCTCAGTTTCCTCTGCAAATGGGGCTAGGCAGTAGATGCCTCATAGGGCTACTGTGAAGATCACAACAGTTAATATCTGCAAAGCGTGAGTGCCGGGCCCAGCATGTGGTAGGTCTGCCACATGCATGTTAATTGAATAAAAAAGTCCTCCCGCCATCCCCAGGGGAGGGCTAGAATCATCCTGCTTTAAGGAAACCAAGGCACAGAGGGGTAATGTGACTAGCTAACTAGGTGTCTTAACCACCTGCAGTTCCACCCCCACCCCACCCTCTGAAAGCAGACCACTCTGGGTGGGGAGCCACAGGTTCTCTGTCCCCATCCTTCAGGGACTCAGGACTCAGGTCAGAGTAAGAAGGGCGAGGCACCCTGAGACAACCCAGCGCACAGGCACTTGCAGGGCTTATCTGGGCCCGAAGAGGCAGCTGACTCAGGAGGGGTCTGGGTCCCCTGAGGCCATGCGGCCTTTGCAAAACCGAGAGGCACCAGCCCCAGAGGAAGAGAAGAGCACTGCTGCCTGCGTCACAGGCCCAAGTTCCCTTTTTCTCTCTCGCCAAATTACTCGATTTCAGAAATTCCCTTGCAAGACAAGACTGAAATGCAATCTCCAACCCCGTTGGGCCCAGTGGAATTTCACCAATACAAACTGCAGAGTTCTCCAGGAAAATGAAGGAAGCCTGCCTGAAGTTTCAGTTTCTTGGTTGGTCTTAGAAAGCTCAGGCACTCGAGTGGCTCCTGGAAGTGGCAGGAAGTGGTTGGTCTTTGCTTATTTTCCAAAGGAGAACCACCAGATTTGCTCATAAAAACTTTTTAACCAATTGGCAGAGGGTACCTGTACAATCAACTGTTTTCTCATCTCTTTGGCATTTTCCCCTTGTTAGTTCAATTTGTGGGCTTTAAAGAAGCCAGTGCTGAGGGCTTGATCCAGGGGAAGGAAGGAAGGGAGGAAGGGAGGGAGGGAGGAAGGAAGGAAAGAAGGAAGGAAGGAAGGAAGGAAGGAAGGGAATTTTGATAAAGAAGCAAAACACACCAAAACCAAAGCTACAAGAGATCTATCAAAGCCCCTGGCTCCATACCTGGCGGTGCTCACACAGCACTGAACATGAACTCTAATGGGGTCAGGGGCTGAGGCTGGTACACACAGGGAGGGAGGGGAGGAGCAGCAGGGACAAGGAACGACTGAAGATGGCTGGACGCAAAGGGAAGACTGGCTTCCTCCCTGGAGACAGGCATGTTTTGGAAAAGGACAGATGGGGCACCTCCCCAGGGGACAGCCAAGCAAGGCATAGAGACAGGTAAAAGCCAGAATGCACTAAGGAGCCCAGAGGGTGAGGGGCAAGCCAAGGAGACACTGGAGGACCTGGCCCAGAAGTCTGGATGCTCCTGATGAGGCCAAAATAGGAGACAGTCTCACCCAGGCCAACAAGCCCAGACTTGAGTCTGAAAGCAGCGGGTGACAACTGCAAGCCCTGGGCAGGACTGGGAGACACCGACGCTGACATGGTTTGGATTCAGGGGGCCCTGCCAGGGCGGCGGTGGGGCTGGGGTAGAAAGGACTCGAATGGCAAGAAGGGCTGCCAGGAAATGAAGGCCTAGGAGGAGGAAACACGAGTTTTCTGCTGCCGACTTGTGGGAAGCCTTTGGACCAGTCACTTTTGCTCCCTGTGATGTGGCTGTGTCCCCAGCCCAGTCCAGCACAATGTTCCCAGGTCCTGGGGGCTGGGGGGCTGAAGCCCTGTGCCAGCAGTGAAGGTGCACAGGAAGGAAGTCAAGTGGGGGCTCTAGCAGAGAGAAGAGCTGTGGGGTGCTAGGAGGCAGCTTGGTCAGGGCCACCTCCTACACAGAGGCCACAAACCAGGGACAGACTGAGCATGGGTGGCCCTGGTGGGCGAGTCACTTCCCTCTCTAACCGGTGAGTTTGAGGAAACAGAGAACAATCTAGAAGAACCCTCAGAAAGACAGCTCGAGACTGGGGTGAGTGCTGGGATAGAGATGCAGGGCACGGTGAGTGGTGTGCATGTATGTGCATGTGAATGGTGTGCACATAAAGACACGAGCATGGCCCTGACCAGTATGGCTCAGCTGGTTGGGCGTTGTCCTGCAAAGTGAAGCATCGCCAGTTCAATTCCCAGTCAGGGCACATGCCTAGGTTGTGCGTTCGTCCCTAGTCAGGGCAGGTAGGAAAGGCAATCGATCAATGTTTGTTTCCCTCTCTTTTTCCCTCCTTCCTCCATCTCTAAAAATGAATAAATAAAGTCTTCAACAATAAAAGACACGAGCACACTCTCCAGCACGTGTGCTGTGTGTCCCCCCACACATATATGAGGCGTGTGCGCCTGTGATCTTGAGGAGTGTTCTGTGATCACATCCGCAAACTAAGGGGGCAGACGCCATGCTCGCACACATTCACACAGTGTGGTTGGTGCATGCACACGCACGTTCCCAAGGAAACAACACCAAGTCGGGTTGCAGAGCCTGGACTGGAGCCAGGCCGGGACTGACTCCGGCCCCGGCCTGTACTAACATGTGGCCTGAGCACGTGACCTAACTGCTCCACACCTCAGTTTCCCCATTTGGAAGGTGGGCCTAATAGTAATCACTACCTCATAGTGTTGTTACACGAACCTGTATTTGTAAAACACTTACATGGGGTCATAGTAAATGCTACATATGTGTGTTAAAAAATAAATACACAAGTAAAGATGGATGGTTACACAGCTGGGCACGGAACCTGTGTACATCTGGAAAAGTGTACACAGCATGGAATAAATGGAGCGTGTGCCACGCAGGGGCAGGGTGTGCATGGATGTGCAGGAGTGAGGTGTATTCAGCAATTCACAAATGTGTGTGCTGTGCATAACCATGATGCCCGAAGGAAGCGCACCTGAATGCCCAAGCCACATGTTCATGTGTCTGTGTACACGTGCACGTGTGTGCACACATGTTCTGGGAGTATGTTGGGCCCATTCGGAACAAATCATGGTGATATGAGCCTAACAACCCCAGTGGGAAAGGCAGTTCTGGGGAGCCTGGGCAATCAGTGGCCAGACGCCCAGAGGGTCCCCTCAGAGCTTCCGAGAGCCTGGGGCGGGCAGACTTCGCATGGAGAAAGGTCAGGAAGAGAACCCAGGCCAGCAAGGCTGGGGACATGCGCCACATCTGACTCACCCATGTGCCTCAGCAAGCTGTACAGGAAGGAAGGAACGAGCGCGCATGAACAAGGGAGGGACCACCCACTGGACGTACTTGTGTCAGGGGCTCCACGTGTGCTATTTCATTTAACCCTCTCGGCTGCCCTGGGAGGAGCACCATCCTCGTTTTTTCAGACAAGGAAACTGAGAGGTTAAATAATTTGCCCACAGGCTTACAAGTAGGAGCAGGGGCTTCCAAGCCAGCTTTATTCAACTCTGTGACTGTCCTCTCAGTGACTGCTCTATTCTGAGAATGAATGAAGGGACAAACAAAGAACAGTGAAGGAAACTGAAAGTTAGTGCCCAGAAAAGCGATTACACAAGGGATGTAGCATTTGAGAAGTTTCTTGGGGACAGAGCCCATTCCCTGAGCTGGTTTGAGGAGGACTCAGGACTCCACTCTGTGCAGGCAGAAGGAGACTTCTACAGGAGCCTGGGGACTGCTGTGGCAGAAAAGATGGTGTGGGTGCCATGCAGGTCACGGCCTCCAGGCTGGTCCCCAGCAGCCCGGAGTCAGCGCGCAGGCCTGGTGGCTTCATAGCAGGGCCTCAACGTAAGTTCTGAAAACTGGCATTCGGAGCTCTGCTCAAGTCCCGTGGGATTCTGGATTAGCTAGCTCCAGCTGCCAAGACCTGGACACTCTTGGGGAGCCAGCACGCTGAGGCTAGATGTCACCACCAGGATGAGTTATCACTGTGACCTCTCAAAGCTGGCTGTGTCGTAAGGCCCTAAAAGGGTCAGGCTAATGACAGTGAAAGTCCCCTTGCCCTACCGGACACCCCTCCCAACGCTGTCAACAGGTCCAGGAGCTCTCTGGAAATGGTTCTTGAGCCCTCAGACTGCCATGCTTAGCAGTCCTGAGCTTTAACTTGGCAGCTCCGGGCGGCCTTGGATAGATGGTTCAACCTAGGCTGGCCCCAAGTTTTTCCACCAGGCTAGAGAGCCATCATCCACTTGGGGTACAGGTGGAGAGGACCCCCTACAAGGCTGAAAACACGTCTCATACAACACGTAACAGGTCCTCCCACATGATGGCTGTTCTTACAAATGGCAGCCACCAGGGGCCCGCAGCTATCTGGGCAGATGGGAGCCCCAGGCTGCTGGACCCCATAGCTACGCCTGGCTAGGAGGGACCTCAGTGGGGGCGTGGGGGGCTCTGCCGCCTGCCTGTTGGCTATATCCAGGAGGCCCAGTGTCCTCACTTCCCTCTACACTGACACCTTCCCACAGCCCCAAGGGGAGCAGAACCCAGCACATCTCTGCAGTTCACGGGGTGAGCAAATGACCCTGTGACCAGGCTGCGTGCAGGTGTCCCCTGCCTTCCAACTGTGGCCCCAGTTTCTCCTTCTTAAACCTGCCCTTCGCCCCCTTCCCCCATTATGATTAAAAGAAGATTTTTAGAGGTGGATCATTTTAAGTGGGAAGAGATGGAGTGTCCATTTTCAAACTGTGTTCCCTTGGGCCTTTAAATGGGTTGCAGGGGTCCCCATGGGAGCTGACCCCCCACCTCAACCCAGACAGCATGCCTTTATAAACCTCTTCACCATGGTGTTTGAGGAGAGTCGTGACACCAAAATCACAGAATGTGCGTGCACAAAAGCTCACCCAATTTAACGTGGCAGAACCCTCCCCTGCAGAACCCCAGCCCCGCCTCCATGGCACGCATCGTCATCCCAAGGTCCACTCACTGATCCACTTCCTGTCTCCCCAACTAGAAAGGCCCGTGGCGGCAGGGGGTGTGTCTGCTTTGTTCACTGCTGTATATTCAGCACAACAGGAGGCACAACAAACGTTGATTTGGCATTTATTGTTTTAATTAGCTAAATGTATTAATTAATAACAATAACCATGGTGCTTGCTATGAGCCAGGGTCCATTTAGGGTACACGTGTTAACTCACCCACCACTCACATCAACCCTCTGAAGTAGGCACTACTGTTATCCCCACTTTATAGGTGAGAAAACTGAGGCACAGCTGAGCTTCCAACCCCAGACTTACAATGTCTTCAAGGCACCCAACCTCAGTCACTGGCCCCCCTACTCCCCGAGCCTGGAACAGGACCCCTGCTCCCTGCATTCCTCCCCCGGTGGCCACTCCACCTCTGCTCCTGCAAACCTCAGAGCTGGAAGAAGCTAGGCAATTATCTCAAAAACATGCACATTTCGGAGATGAGGGGCTAAGGACTAAGAACCTCCTGTCTAGGTGGGAGAATAAGGTAGAAAGAAAAAAGTAGCCAAGAGCAGAGTAATTGAGTGGGGTGAGCAGACATTCCAGGAGGGATGCTGCCTGTCACTGAGCATCAGGGTGGGCTTGCAGGAGGAGGTGAAAGCTCTCAAAAATGTCATGTTGGGACTGTGTCTCCTCCACCAGAAGAGCTCCAAGTCTCCAGGCCTCCAAACGAGAGGCCTTTGGGTCTTTGGGGTCTCAAACATTCCTCCCACAAAAATCAAAGGGGGAGGGGCCCAGGATATCTCAGAGTAGGGGACATACCTGTCCTCCTTCCACTGGGCGGGTCTGTGATTTCAGCCAGCTCTGGAAAGAGTCCCCCAGCTGGGCAGAGCCACACCAGCAATAGATCGATCACAGAGAGCTGGCTTCCCCTCCATCCTCCCCAAGCAGACCACACCCAAGCAGCCAGCCCCGTACTTCCCGGGACAGGGTGGAAATCCGTAACTTCCCTCCTGGCGGGTGGGGGGCGGGAAACGGAGTAGCAGGCCGGGTTTGTCTGTTCTCCTGCAGGTCCCTCCGCCACTCGCTCTGGCAGCTGCTTCTCTACGTGTCCACGCCTACATATGGATCCCACCGGAGAGCCTCACCCCTTTGGGTCTGCCAGTCTCCCACCTACCATTGTGCCCAGCCTGCCTGGGGTCTCACCCATGGGGGCTCCTCTGCTTCACCCAGGCCAGGAACTTCCACTCTGATATCAGTATCTGTTCTTCTTGAGACCCTGAGTTACGGCAATGGTGGTGGTGGTGGTGATGATGATGATGACAATACCTGACATTGTGCCAAGCACTTTACAGTTATTAATTCACATAACTCAAACCTCTACCATATGGAGCATGATTAGGTCCTTGTACAGAAGAAGAAACTGGAGTTCAGAGAGGTCACCTAATGTGCCAAAAGCCTTCAAGTGCCCAGGTATAAGGCTTTAGTCAGCAGACCCAGCGCAAGTCCCACCTCTGACATCAGGTCTCCAATATAAGCTAGTTATGCAACTACTCGGTGCCTCTATTTCCTCGTCTGTAAAGTGGGGATAACGATGCCAATTGTCAGAGGCTTCTTTAGCAGGCCAAACGAGATAATGCAGGAAAGTGCCTGACACCTAGAGGCTCTCAATAAATGGCAGCTATTATTATTTACTCTTATTAAGAATTAATAATAAAACCAATTCTGTGTTGTTTGGGGTCAAGACTACCCAGTACCCAGAGGAACTTGGGCAACCCTAGAGAGTCAAAGGAGCCCAGGGTTTGGAGTCTGAATCCGAGCCACACCACGTCGGACCATGTGTCCCCGGGCACCACGGGCAAGGTGAGGAGGACAGCCCCTCTGGTCGTGCTGTGAGAGAAATGCAAGCTGCACTCAGCACAAGGAGCCGCCCTGAACCCAGCCCCGGGAAAGGAACCAGCCCGAGTACCTCTCTAAGCCTCTCTTCTGACGTCAGCTTCCTGTGGGAAGTGTGTCCTGTTTCACTTCCTCCCTAAGGTGAAAGGAGGGCTGTCTTGCCTTCCCCTGGAAAGTTCCTAAAAAGGAGCAGCCCAGGTCCAGGCTGAGAAGAAGGCCCACCCGCTCCTGGGGCAGCCACGTGGCTCCTTTCCCACCCTTTGCATCAATAAAGGCCGATTCTGGAGAACCTTCTACCCCTGCATCTGCTCTGTTCTCAGCACACGCCTGGAAACACCCTCAGCTGACTGGGACCTGCTCTGGGCGCCCCGCCCAGGCCGGGGGACAGAGAGGACCGACACTGCAGTTGGGGGTGGGGGGTGTGCACTCGAGCTGCGAAGCCGAGGCCGGAGGTGGCACGCATGGAGCCAGGGCCTGCCACAGGCTACCGGCCCAGGAAGACACAGCTCCAGCTGCCCGATGCCAACCCAGTCTTCGGCCCAGCTTCCCCAGGTTACTGGTCGACGGGCAAGGGTGGCGCCTGGAGGCAAGCTCCCGGAACATTCCTCACCCAGGTGGACGGGGCTGTTACCTTTGAGCCAGGGATTCGGCTGTCAGATCACACATGGATTCACATTTCCATACTCACACTGATCTCTTTTTTAAATAAAGAGATGAAAAACAGCTAACAAGTATCTAAAGCATCTTTCCTGAGACTTTCTGAAAACGAATGAACGAAACGTCCCGTGGATCCGCATTCGGGCTGTTTGTGTCCCTGCGGTCGTGCGCTCCAGAAGCTCCCTCCTCGTTGAGCCGCAGCTGCCTCACCTGTCAGCTCTGCTGTTGGGAGGCCTGCAGACACACACATGATGGCACACAGGAGGCCATGAAAAAGCAGTTTGCTCATAGTTACTACCTTTGCTATCGCAGGGACACGCTGACCCTCGGCGTCACTGTGTGTGAAGCGGGAGCCATCGGACGCACTTGGCCACGCTGCTGGGGGTCCACAAGGCGAGGCCCTAGCTCAGGACTCACACCATACTGGCTGCTGTTCGCTGCCACTGCCATCATCACGGCAAGGTGGGCAGCCCCTCGGGTCCCACAGTGATGTGCACTCTGGGCCAGTCCTGCTCCGAGCACCTGATACAGCAAACTTCATTGAACCCTCATGGCAATCTGCCGAAGCGGACAATGTTATTAGCATCCGAACGTGCTGCACTAGACACCAGATAAGGACAGGCTGGGTACTGCCCCGGGCCCCCTGGCTCACAGGGCGGCACCAGCAGTGGCCCTGGGCATCTTGGCCCCAGCGTCTGTGCCCCTAACCACCCCACAAACAGCTGTGGTCACGCCCACAGCTGACTGGTGTCCCTGTGGAAGGCCCTGGTGGGGTGGCTTTTTCACTTTGTGCTTACTAGTGCTCTGTGGGGACAGTGCCATCACTGGAGGTGGAACCGGGGTCACGTGGCTAGGAAGGGGCGGCGCTGGGGTAGACACCTGGGTCCCAGCTACAACCCACGTGCTTTGCTTCTCTTTCAAGTTTCAAATGCACAGCACAGTCTGCTGACTCCCTTTCCCCATGTCCACCCTGGTCCTGCCAGGTTCAGAAGCCCTTCCACCCCCCAGAGAAAGTAATGACATCAGACCTGCAGCATTATTCATCTCCCCACTCACCTCTCGCATTTCCTTCCCTTCTCATTCTCTCCTCTCTCTCTTCATCCCTGCCATCTCTTCACCTCTCCATTTCTCTTCCTCTCTGACTCTCTTCCCCTCATCTCTGTCTCTGTCTGTCTCCCTGTGATTCGGTCTCTCTGTCTCTCCCTCTCCCTGTCTCTGTCTCCCTGTCTCTCTCACATGCGCGCACACAGCCCACTCAGACAGCTACTGCCCCTGGAAGCCCACTTCTGTGCCCCCATCTCTGCCCCCATCCCCTGCAACAACTTCCCGTCTCTCCTCTGCCACATCCTGCCTCTCGTCAGCGGTTCTCCTTTCTCCTTATCCTCACTGAGTTTCCGGGGTCTATTTTTGCAGCTTTGTCTTTGCTTCTCCCTCTTGTTTTTCTCCACTGCCCTCATTTCCCTTCCCCCTTTGCCTGATGCTCCCCAGGCCCCCTCCACTCCGGACCCCTGCAGGATCCCCTCTTCTCTGCTCTCGCCCCCACCCTGCCCCATGCTCCTCAGTCAGAGAGGAGGGGTCCCGGTTGGAGAGGACACTGTATCATCTTTGTTGCAAACGGCAGTGCTAATGGCTGAGTGACGAGGGACAGAAGGAGAGAGAACACAGCATGGGCCGAAAACACCAGGGCATGTGTCTCAAAGCCAATTGTTGATTAACAACGCTCAGCACTGCACCATTTTCAACCCACGAAGTTAATTTAAGAAAGAAAAAAAAAAGAAAAACAATGACACCCAGAGTTGACTAGGCTGCGTTAAAATGAGGACATTCGAGCACTGCGGATGGCATTACAAATGGGCTCGACTCTTTTGGAAAGCAATATAGTCTCATCGATATCAAAAGCCATCAAACTGTTCATATTCCTTTGACCAACGAATCTCCCTCCTGGGAATTTTTCCAAACAATCATCCATCATCACAGGAAGGGGAGGGAAAGCTACGAGCACGCAGATATTCACTGCGGCGCACTCCACTGAAGAAGACAGGCTAGGAGGCCGGACTGTGGAGCCGCGGGGGGACCGTTCCACAAACATGGCGCGCCAACTGTCAGGTGGGCCCTGAAAGTGCTGCTGGTGAGGGCTGTGCAGAGCAGGATCCCTGCTGATGGCAGCAGCGGAAACAATGAAAAGGAACCCGGCAAGCTCCCCCTGGAATGACATAAAAATGCGTGCGTATATGGTCAAAAACCAAGAGAACAATTAGAACGTCAATACAAATAACTCTCGGTAGCCAAATCCATTTAGCTCCTGGGTTCAGACACCAAAGGATGACGTTTGGGATAGCAAGTAGCAAGAATTTACCTGAATTTAGCTGGATTTATCTGAAGTCTATTCAGCGGGTACGTGTTTAGGTAGGATGGGATATCCATGGTTATGTTAAGGTGGTAAAATTGCAAGAAAAGGACTTTCTTCCCTTTTTAAATTCTAATGTTCCTTTGATACTGTTTGTGCAATTAAACAGAGGGAAAATCAGCATTCTCATGTACAGGGCTTTAAAGCTGACGAAGGCTTTCTTGTATATAATCTTACTTGATCCTCACAAAAATCTTGGGAAGGGAAGGAGAGCAGGGAGTTTTACTGACCCCATTTTCACCAAGATGAAAATTAGGACTCAGAAAAGGGGCTGATTTCCTCGGTGTCACACATGTAGTGGCAGAGGGCTTCAGGAGGGCACCAGGACCCCCACAGGGCCCTCTAGGCCCGTCCTCACTGGCTTCTATGAGGCCAACCCTGGACAGCAGAGCTCCGGCCCCTGGATGCCTCTAACCACAGCCGTCTGTCCCTGTGACACGTGAGGAGGCTCCGGGCCACGTGTCACATTAGCCCCCAGCGCTGCCAGGCAAGGGCCCCTGCAAAGGTAACACCCCTGCCCTGCAAATGACCCAAGGCCACGCCCCACACATGACTCGGTATTGAGGGGCTCACACATAAAAACTCTACCTACCGATGGTCTCTGACCTCAGCCTGCAGCCAGATGAGGATGACAGCAAACACACACAAGCCGAGGCTGCACAATCAGCCATGGCAAGTTCGAATACTGACTCCGCACTTACTGCTGTGTGCCGAATCACCCTGGGCCTCAACGGGACCAGTCAGTAAAACGGGAACTATGACAGAGTCCCAACTCTGAGGGTTATCAAGTAAAAGGAAGCAGTGTGTCATGCCCCCCGTTCAATGGCTGCCAGAGCCAGCGCTCCTCCGTGCCCGCCGTGTCTCCCCTGGGCCTCGGCATTTGCTGTCTGCCTGGAACATTCTACCCCAGTTATCCGAGCAGCTCACCCTTTCCTTCCTTCAATGTCAGCTCCTGTCTTCTCCTGGCAGAGCCCGCCCCATTCCCAGGGTGAGTGTTCCTACCTCCTTCCCCTGCACGGGTCATCTGCGTGGCCCTCGCCCACGCTCGACGTGCTACGTGTTCATTACGTTAGTGTTGCCCCCGCCCCACAGCTACCACGAGAACAGGGATGCTGGACACTCTCGTGCTCTATTCCTAGCTCGTATCATAGCAGGAGCTCAATAAATGTTGAATCCATTAATTAATAAGTGGTGGTGATGATCTTCCCCAAGGAACCGGAAGGAACCTTTGGCCACACTTAACCAAGGGCCTTTTACAGCCCCCAAGGGGAAGCAGGCTCCCCAGAACACTGCAGGCCTCTGGCCAGGCCCCCACTGCATCCACGAGCCCCACGCCCTCTCCGCTTCCCTGCTTGCTCCCCAGGGACCCAAAGGGCACCAGACCAAAGGCTGGCACTGAGAAAATATCAAGAATCCTGCTGCCCAGAAACATGACAAATCGCCTTGCCACAGGTGGGAACTAAAAATTTCAGGACATCTGCTGGGTTCTGGAACCCCTGCAGGAGGCCACAGCCCAATTCCTAGTGCTGGGTGGCTGGGGAAGTTCCCTCAGTCTCTCCTTCCCTGCAACTCCCCCTGTCAGGGGACCCAACCGGCCAGAACTGGGACCCCATAAGCCTGCGGGAAATTCCCGTGCTGGGCACTTCGCACACACCACAGCTGGGTTTCGCCCCCCACCCTGTACTAGGCTGCTGTGCCATTTCAGAAAGGAGGATGTTCCAAAAACCCAGATGTGGAAGCCGAGGCCACCCCAGGGGCTGGGTCCTGGGAGAAATGGCAGCCACATGGGTCATCTGGTAGTAATGGGTGCAGGGTCCCTACCCATACTGAAGAGCTTCCAGACTTGCGAGCACAGTGGCACTTTTGGAACGCGGGACCCCCAAATGAGACCTCTCCTGCTGGTTTCTAACCTAAGCCCATGCATCCAAATGGTGCAACTTACTACAAGGGATTAGGAAGGATCACCCCACCAGAGGTTCTTTGCCCTGGGGACCCTGATCCTTTGCAGGTAAGGTCCCTTCTATAGGGAACAAGCACCACTTCACCCAGCTGACTCCAGCTCCCTCCCAGGTGTTCATGTAAATGTCACCTCCTCCAGGAAGCTTTCCCTGACCCCTCAAGTCAGCCTTCCAGAGCCCCATCAGCATCTGTACAGGGCATCAGCAGCTCATGGCTGTATCTCCCACGCCCAAGAGTGAGGCTAAGATATAACAGACACTCAATAAATTTAAAAAAATGAATGAATGACAAAGAATGAAGAAAGAGGATGAATTAAAGCAATGAACTGAAACAGAGTGAATAAAGAAACTGAATGAATGAAACATGCAGGAATGACTGACGGGCAGGCTCTGTCTCCCAGTGACTGCCCAGAGTCAGGAGTCAAAGTCAAATGTCAAATGACAGTAGTACACATCTAACTTTACAATCGCAACCTTTAATAATCGCTGGTCATTATTCCTTGTCCCACTGATCACGCTGGGTCTCAAGACAACACGGTGAGTCAGGGTCCAGGGCGAGAATTCCCAGATGGGTTTGGAGACTCCAGGGCCCTTCTGAGGTGCTCCTGGAAATTCCAGGGGCTATGCTGGGGCTGGGGTTCAGTGATGAACCCCAGGGTGAAGGGGCCGCCGAGGGGACAGAACTGCCAATCACACTTACAACGGTCGCAGGAGACTGGCGTTCACCATTGTGCTCCTGGAGAGAACCACACGTGTCACCAGGACTTGATGAGGAGCAGAGGAGGGGCTACAGCGCTGAGGGCCAACACAGCACTCCTCTGGGCACCGGGCCCTGCCCCACACGCTTCACACCCATCGGCTCACCAACCCTCACAGCAACCCTGTGAGGTGGACAGTGTCGTCATCTCCACTTTCAGGCTCGGAAACTGAGGCACGGAGACTCTTGGTAGGCGGTCCAACAGCACACAGCTAGTAAGTGGAGGACCAGGAATTTAAAACCCATGCAGACTGGCTCCAGAATCTGAACTCTTAACCACTATGGTTAGTGGTACTCGCTTCCAAGTGCCTTGGTCACGTAGCCAATAATAAATAATAATGGTAATAACATTAATAGTACTGTTCTCACCTTTAGTATGCAAAGGTCATAGAGCCAACAATAGTCATAATACACAGGGAATACCACTGGCTCCTCCGGATTTGTACAGAGGAGTGGCCGGGGCAGTGATTCGGTCAAGCAAGGGGTATGGGCAGACGGTCTAACAACTGTTGGCAGAAGAAGCCCCTTTTTTTGCTTATATTGTGTGTCGGCGGAGGTGGAGTGGCTCTGAGGTGATGGTGGGGCTAGCCACCCCAAACCTACTGCTTGGTACCACACAACCTTCGGAGCCAGTCACCAGGCTAATCCCTTCAGGGATCCTCTCCTTTGGTCCTCACAGGGACCCTCTGAAGGAAGTACAAGAATGCCCCCAGTCTGCAGATGACGCAAGCTGAGGCTCAGAGATCACTGGCTTGCCCAAGATCATACACCTAGGAAGTGGCATTTGAACTCAGTCTCTGTGACCTCCACGCCCAGACCCTTGCCCTCTGGCGTCCTTCGGCTCCACAGGAGAGGAGCTGCCCGGAAGCCAAGTGGGACAAGCCCGCCTGCCTGTCCATTCCCGCCGAGTCGGCTCCCTAGGCCTGCCACAGGCCCCAGAGCCCCACACTTCAAAGTGATTCACCCTCGAGGACTGTGTGGTTTGGTCTAGACCTGGGGGGCTGGAGAAGTCAGCGCCATGCTCACCCCTGACCACCCAGGTTTGAAACCGGCTTCCCTGGGACCTCAGGAATCCAGGTGCAGCTCTTGCCGACCGCCCAGCGGGAGAGGCCCTCCGCAGAGATGCCCACAGCGCTCAGGAAGTCCAGATTTGTACAGTTAGGGCTCCCAGGCACAGCGGAGATGCTGAGGGGACAGAGAGGTGCCCCAAATCAGCCCCACCCCAGCTGCTCTTGCCTCTGCGCTCCTAGCAGGGCCTGGACCCCCCACAGGCTGGAGGCCAGCCCCGGCCCAGCAGGAGTCCCCTTCTGTTTCTCCAAGGACTGGTGTGCAGGGGAACGCAGCAGCTTCAGCTGCCCCACCCCCATGTCCCTCGCTCTCCGCAGAACACTTTCCTGGTCCTGCTCAAGACCCCCGACACCATCCTCTCCTGCCCTCTCCTGCCCGGTGCCCTGGAGCCCCAGGAGGCCGGGGGAACACCGGAATGTGCGATGCCTGAGGTCAGAGCCCGAGTTTGATTTGAGCTGGGTTGAGATGAGGGGAAAATGGCCAAGAACAACTCACTCATTTACTTCATTTCCAGACTTGGCGGCTGCCGGGGCTGGGCTTCCAAACCAAGCTGGCTTTGGCCAGGACATCTGCAGCAGTGCCGGCCACAAGGCACATCTGGATCCGCTTAGGGAGTTAAGAGCCATAAAGTTCCCTTAAGAAATTAGTTCCTGGGAAGCCCAGGTCTCTCTGGGGACTGGGTGAGGGGCCTCCTTGGGCTAAGGACACCTGGAAACTGTCTGACTGGAGGCGGAGGACTTCCTGGTCTTAGAGAGTCACCCTGTATGCTCAAATGCAAAATGGCTCGGGAGGACATACAGGCCCAGCCCCGGCACTTCCTGGCTGTGTGGCCTTAGGCACCTCCCCTGACTTCTCTGGGCTGTTGAACAAATCACATCACCTGCAGGACAGTGAACTCCAGTAACAACTCAAAAGGCCAATTTCCTAATTTAACACTGTGTCTTGGAGCCTAGAGCATATCTGGCCCACACAAGATACATGAGTGAAGGAACCCAAGAATGAATGAATAAACCTCGGTTTCCTCATCTGTCAAATGGGGATGGCAGTATCTACTCCCCAGGGTTGTTCTGAGGCCTTGCCGGTAGAATGGATGGAAGGCCCTGGCGCAGAGCGTGTGCGCACTTGTCCCTTGACGTTTCAGTCCACCAACGAGACCCACAGCCAGGGTCTTGGAAACTTGACCATCCCTGGGAGGGCCCCACTGTGGGAGATGTGCCTCATTTGTTTCCCCTAAGCACTCATATGAAATGTAACACGCAATTCACTCTGGCCAAGCAGGTGACAAGCATGCAGACCAACATGCCAAGAACATAGGGCGACGGCCTGGAGCACGGCCTTCACTGAGCGCCTCTCCACCTGCCAGGCTTGCCCCTGCCACCCCACCGCTCAGTGGCACGTCTGGAGGCTCAGGGTCATCAGCCCCACAGCACGGGCTCCCAGCAGCTAAGTGACTCCGTGAAGAAAGCGGCAGGGACCCGGCGAGACCCAGGGCAGCTGCCTCCTGAGGGGGCATGAGCAGGCCAGGCCCAGCCCTTTCACTTGAGCAATATTACCCCCAGCAACCAATCTGCATGGGGGAATAATAAACGTTCCTATTTCATCATGTTGCTTCTTATCTACATGCAATGACATCCACATTTTACTACCAAAAATTCTCAAAAAAGTGTCTGGTGTATTATATGTTAGCTCTCATTATTTTTTCCACTGGGCTGTCTAAACATACAACTAAAAAAATAAGCCACCAGTTCCCAGAGCCCAGAAGGACAACAAAGGACAGGGTTTAGAAATCACCTAGAATCTTCTAAGCTGAGGTCCCCTGGCTGTACATGATAATCACCTGGGGAGTGACTGGACACTCTCTGGGGCCTGGCGGCAATCAACTACATTCCACAGGCACAAATAGCTGGCATTTCAGCGGATAAGAATCGTGTACGTTATTATCAGCTTTCCACAATTGGAGTTGTAAAACAGCTCAAAGACAATGAAAGGCAGAAATAGCTCAGATGGGTGAGCCAAACAAGACACCCAGGAATCTTTTCCCACCCATTTCAAAGTCGCTTATGACTTTTCTTGACAGTCAAGATCTCACAAAAAGATGGGTATAGACTGCATTACCGTCAGAAACCCTGAAATACCTCAAGCGTCTGTCGCGGGGAACAATTCTGCTGCACACGTGCAGTAGAGCACTCTGCGGCCAGTCCGACAGATGATGTCACAGTGACAGATGACGCCCGGTCCCACCTCACATCACATGAATCCTAGCCTCTGGGTGGGGCCCAGGGGTCGGAATGTTTTTTAAGCCCCCAGGTGATTCTGATATACAGCCCAGGATAGAAACAGCTGCTCAAAACCCACCAAGCAAGCCTTGGACAGAAAAGAGAGATACTAAGGGCTGCCTGCAAGCAGGGTGGGTGGCACGAGGAGGAACCTGAGCACAGCACATGCCTAGGAGGGGACAGAGGAATAAGGAAGCCAAGACTCAACCTAAGACAGCCCGAAGGCTAAGGGGCAGGAGCAGGAGACTAAATTTCACACTTGTTCCAGAAGCCACCTGGCATCTGCCGGGCCTGGCCGGAGCTTTCAGTATTGGATCTGCCCAATATGTCCCCAGCCTGCAGAAGTCCCATCAGTGGTCCTTAACTGGCCAGGTGTGTGCACCCGCCCTGCAGGCCACTCCTGCCTCTGGACCAAGGGCAAGAGGAGATGGTTTTTACTGCAGGAAGGGGGCAGGAGGCCTTTAACTGGGGAATCTTTCTCCATTAGACTCAAGATGGAGCTCGACCTGCACCCCCTCCTGGCTCCTCAGTGGGGAGGCAGACAAGGCAACCGACCCCAAAAGGCTGGTCCAGGCTGGGGCCACTAGTGCCACCAGGGTCCTGCACAGGCGGTTTTTGCTTCTTGAACCTCCCAGAACTCGGCCTCAGGCTAGCAAGTGAAACTCCACCACTGTCGTGGCTTTTTCACCAAAAACAACTTTTCCAGAAGAAAGGTAGACAGGCAGGGTCCAAGAGGGAAGGATGGCTTCTACCAGGTGGGCCTCCGAGGTGACCTGGCAAGATTTATGGAAAAGGGTAATGTCGGAACACATCTGAAATTATTTCATCAATCTGTTTTCTTGCTTTCTGTAAAGCTTTATAGGAGAGGGCAGAAAAGGTACCTGCTTTGTTCACCGCCAAATTTCACATCTAGCAGAAAACCCCCAACGCGGTAGTTTTTCAACAAACAGTAACAAATTCAGTAACCCTAAAATAATTAACTACGGAATCAAGCTAAAGAGGATGCTTCCTTACACAAGATTCCGATGGGAGCTGAAAGTTTACGTGGAAGTCTAATGGGTGGGAAACAAAAATGCAGACAACCCTGACTACAGCCCTAATTTCTTTGATTATCCTTTGATTTGGATAAAGATCACCATTATTTGCCTGGAGAGATAATATACTGCGGGATGGACTGCGAAATTCTAGAAGCAGAGTTTGTAAATCACTGTGCTGTATAAATAGCAAAAGCCATATCGTGACGCTGACTAGAGAAAGGGACGGCTGAGTTAAGTCCCCAGACCAGACTGCTGGGGAGGCTGGACCCTGGGCTTAATCAGTAGGCCTCCGTGGGCCGGCCATTCCCCCGAACACAGTGGGCAACAGAAAGGGGAGGAGAGGGCAGAATGGGAGGGAGGGAGGGAGGAAGGGACAGATGGAGGAAAGGCGGGAAGGAGAGAAGGAGGGTAGGACAGAGAGAGGTGTTCAGGACTCTGGGGCTGCCATTTTCTCACGTCCGCTCTAGCACAGCTCCCTTTTCCCTCGGAGTCAAGGTCAAAGTTCCTACAAGGCCCTGCACTATCTGGACCCCCAACGGACTCAACTGACCCCGCTCCTGCCACCCTCCTTCAAGTTGGCTGACTCTGCTCTAACCACATGCATATCCTTGCCTTCCTAGGAAATGCCAGACTCCTACCCCAGGGCCTTTGCACCTGCTGAGATAACTGCACGGCCAGGCTTCCTTACCTCCATCAGGGCTCTGTTCAAATGTCACCTTCTCATCCAGATCTTCCTGACCACCTCATTTAAAGTGCTACCACACAGACAGTGCCCCCTCCGAAGCCACAGCAGCACTCCTGTCCTCCTGATCCCACTAGATTTTTCTCCACAGCATTGATCAGCATCTGACAAGATTCTCTATCTCCCTGTTCCTTTCTCTTCTTCCCCCAGTGGAATGGGTGCTCCGAGAGGGCTGGGACCTCGTCCGTTCCACTCTGTGCCTCGAACAGCACCTCGCACCTAGCAGGTGTTCGGCCACGCCTGCTGAATGAACGCGCAAGCGATCCCGCTCTGCACCAGGCACATCCCGTGACTTGCCTCATTGGTGCCTCCCGTGAGACAGGCCTATCACTCATTTTACAGTTGGGGACAGGCTCAGCTGAGGAGCCTGGATTCACCCAGCTACAGGGCCTCCACAAAGCCCGGGTGTGCCACACCCCACAAAAGTGGGAAGATGTAGCATATGGAGCCTGCCAACCTCCAACAGCCAAACTCCCTCCTGTCTTGGAAATCAAGGGACACCAATGCTCCCAGCCCTCCACCCCCGGTCCAAAGCCAGCAGGAGGAAGGCTCCGGTGTGGGGGCAGGGGCAGAGGTTTCTTCACCAGGCCATCCCCCTGGATGCACATGTCCTCACAGGCTCAGGCAGGAGCAGAGGTGCTGTCTCCAGAAGCAGGTGCCCAGCTCCCAGCCTGCACCATGACTCATCAGGCCTTCCCCCAACACCCCGCTGGCCGCTCCTGCCCACTCTGCACCCCCCTCAGTCCTTGCCCCAGGCTCTCAGGCACCCAGCAGCACTCCCAAAGATGTCCTTGTCCTAATCCCTGGAACCTGTGAATGTTCCCTTACATGGTAAATGGGACTATGGTTAGCTCAAGGATCCTGAGATGGGGAGACTGTCCTGGATTATTTAGGTGGGCCCAATACCATTACAAGGGTCCTTAGAAGAAGCAGGCAGGAAGGTCAGAGTCAGAGAAGGAGATGTGACAAGGGAAGTAAAGGCTGGAGTGATATAGCCATAAGCCAAAGAATTCAAGCAACCTCTAAAAAATGGAAGCGGTAAGGAGATATGTTCTTCCCTAGAGCCTCTAAAAGGAACACAGCCCCTTGATTTTAGTCCCATGACACCCATTTTGGGACTTCTGACCTCCAGAAATATAATATGATAAACGTATTTTGTTGAAAGGCAGTAAGCTTATGGTAATCTGTTAGAGCAGCCCCAGGAAGTTAACACACCCCCCGCGCCCTCAGCTCAGGGGGGCCTGCCCTGGCCTCAGTGTGGTCCATTCCCATGCAGATGCTCCCAAACCTTCCTCTTTCATAATCATCTGTAAGTGGTTAGGAGCGTGCACTCTGACGCCAGACAACCCCGTTCAACTTCAGCACAAGATGTGCAACCTTGGAAGTGTTTCCCACCCTCTCTTGTGTTGCCTCTTCTTCGTCTCTTACAAAGGGCTCCAGAAGGGCCTCTCTTCTGCAAGTGCTGTGAGGCTGGAACGACAGAACTCACACAGAGACTGGGCCTGGTACGGTCACTCAGACGAGGGCTGCTCACTCGGACCCGTGTCCTCGGCAACACTCAGGACTGTGGAGAGTGGAGACTGCACCCGTCTGGTCTACCACACGTTCCCAGCGCCCAAATGGTGCCTGCCTATCTGGTCTAAGTAACAGTTGGTGCATGAATGAGTCCTGCAGTATGAAAAGGTCTCAAACACATGTGTGAGGGACAAACCATGTGACATAATGCTCCTGAAGAAAGCCAACAGCCAAGCCACAGCCCTGGGCTCCTCCTGGATCGACTCCAGCAGCCCCCAACTATGTCAAACTAGGCAGAGCGAGTACTGACCACTGCCCAGGCCCGTCTGTGAAAACTCCATGTCCAGCTTCAAGCCTGACCCTCAGACCAACATCACACTGGCCAACCTTCGCTCTCCCTCTGCTGTGGCTGAGCCCCCCACCAAAATGGCTGAGGGGAGATCCCTGCATGATGCTAACGGAGCCCCACCTGTCTTTCCCCAGGAAGGTCTGAGCAAATCATGTCCCCTTAGTGTCTGTTCATGGGGAAACATTGCATTATGACAGCCCCCTCCCCCCCGCATGAGGTTCCTGTAGAAATGAGAAAAGGCAAATGATGTGCATAGTGCCTGGCATACAGTTAGCACTCCATAAATGCTATTAGCCAAAGAATTCAAGCCACGAAACAGAGTTTAACAATTTAACCCACAGCATACATTTGAGCAGGTATAGGTCCCCCTTCCGAAATCGCAACAGAATTAATTAGGGAAGGGCAGGGCAGCAGAGTCAGGTCAGGGCTCTGGACTCAGACAAAGATTTGAAGCTGTATGAGTTTGGGTAAACTGCTCAACCTCTCTGAACCAGTTTCCTGTCTATGAAATGAAGGCAGTATTAACTGCCCCAAAGGAGTGCTACAGCACAATGAAATAATGCCTACCAGTCACTTCAGGGGCCTTCTGAAAAAGGCCAGTGCCCAGACCTCCCCTGGACCAATGAAATCAGCACCCACAGGCTGGGGTCTCAGCCTCAAGGGTTATGAAGCTCAGCCAGGGTGATTCCGCAGTCCAATCGGGGCACGGAAACACGGATGCTTACTGGAGCTGGCATATAGTAAGTACTCAGGAAATCCAAGCTTTCTTCATCATCTCATCAACTGGCCGGGATTTTCTTTCATTCATTCAACATACATTGGTAGAATTCCTAGCACATGCAAATTCACAGGTTTATAGCCATATGCCGGTTGCTGAGGGTTGGGGGTAGGGGAATGGGGAATAACTGTTAATGGGCATGGGGTTCCACTTTGTGCTGATGACATATTTTGGAACTAGACAGAGGCAGCAGTTGCACAACACTGTGAATGCATTAAATGCCACTGAATTGTTCACTTTAAAATGACGGATTTTACGTAATGTGATACTTCAATTTAAAAAAGCAAAAAAAAAAATCATAATCCAGACATAAAAGTACAAATACTATATGATTCTACTTTTATGAGAGGTCTAGAGTGGTCAAATTCAGAAAGACAGAAAGTGGACCCATGGGTGCCCAGGGATGGGGGTGGGAGAGAGAATGAGGAGTTGGCATTTAATGGGCGCAGAGTTTCAGTTTGGGGAGATGAGAAAGTTCTGGAGATGGATGGCGATAATGTTTGTACAACAACTGAATGTACTTTGAACTGCACACTTAAAAATGGTTAAAATAATAAAATTTTATGTTATTGTGTACTTTACCACAATAAAAAAAAGTCATATGCTAACATCATCACCACAGTAAATGAAGTTGCCTGGTCCCACCTGGGCTGCCCCAGCAGCAACCTCGACCTCACTTCTCTTGGAGATGACATCTTCCCAGTTCTTCCAGGCGAGCAATCTCGACTCACTGAACACCCTCTTTACAAACAGGATGGAGACTGTATGAGTTTTCTCTCTGGGGCCAGGCCAGATTAAGTAAAGAAAACAAAGCAGATTCCTCCCCCTCCCCCCAGGAAAAACCCTGCCGGGTCAATAGCAGAACTAACAGGGGTAGCACACACTTTCACTTCCCACTCGCCCATGCCTCCCAGCTTCTTCTGGGTGTCCGGCAAAGCCCAGACTTTGGTGGCAGGTGCTGCCCTCTCAGCCTGCTCTGGGAGGCCTTGTCCGCACTGAGCTCCAGTAAACAAGACACAGCCATGCCAGCTCTGCAGCTCTGGTTTCCTTGCAGGGAGCTGAAGGACTCACAGGAGGGGTGCTGGGGCAGCTGAGAGGGACCTGAACCTCAGACCCCTGGGTCTGCTGCCAGCCTCAGTGTGGATGTCTGGGCACAGCACTTCCCCATCTGGCCCTTAATGTCCTCCCCTGTAGAAATGAGAGAAAGGAGTTCATGCAGGAAAGGTGAGTAGGTTCACCTTATGAGCTAACCTCTATCAAAAGAGGCTATGGAGAGGTTTCTCAGGTGGCATTTGGGTTCAGCAGGGCACCAGGATGAGCCAGTGATGTCTGCCATTGCGGGGACAGGGGAGGGAAGTGACAACTCAAGGCCCATGATTTGCCATCCCTGGATGAGATCCCTTATAGAGCAATTCCTTGATGAGTCTCCATGAACCTTCCTTTCAAATGTGGAACACACTCAAGTGGCCTCCCTGAGTGACACATGCTCATTCAACATCTGCTCACACATTTCCTTCCTCAGAAAGCTTACAACCTTCTCTGGCAGCCCATTCCTCCATGTAGAAGAAGCTAAAATCTCTGCCCTCTACTCTTGCCCAGGGACCAACTCTGCTACCGTTAAGTCAGTTCTTTGTACTACTTTACACACTTGCTGAAGAAAACTTACTCCATATCTTGGCTCCTGTTAAAGACTTAGCTCCTTCCACATGTGAGCAGGTTTCCAAAAAATGACCTGTTCTAGAAACATGAAGTTATGCCTGTGCCCTAGTCACAGTGTGTGTCCCTGACTACATTTCCCAGGCTCCCTTGCAGCTAGGAGTTGCCATGTGATTCAGTCTCGCCAATAAGAT
Organism: Trachops cirrhosus; assembly: GCA_028533065.1. Classification (NCBI taxonomy): domain Eukaryota; kingdom Metazoa; phylum Chordata; class Mammalia; order Chiroptera; family Phyllostomidae; genus Trachops; species Trachops cirrhosus. Next base: position 22,962,801 of record CM052550.1, on the reverse strand, counting down.
AAAAACAGAAGTCTCCTTAAAAGGGTGGAAACTGGCCCTGGCTGGTGTGTCTCAATGGATTGAGCACTGGCCTGCAAACCAGATGGTTGCATGTTCAATTCCCAGTCAGGGCATATGCCTGGGTTGTGGGCCAGGTACCTAATTGGGGGTGCACAAGAGGTAACCACACATTGATGTTTCTCTCCCTCTCCCTTCTCTTCTCTCTCTAGAAATAAATAAATAAAACCTTTTTAAAAAAGGGTGAAAGTCATCCTCCATTCTCCCCACTTCCGTTTCCTGTTAACTGGAATATAGATGTGATAGCAAGAGCCTACTTTCCACTAACTGGAATACAGATGCAATAGCAGGAACCTGAACAGCTACTTGGACCATGAGGCAAGGTGCTAAGAACAGTGGAACAGCAAGATAGAAGCGGCACTGAATACATGAAGAACACAGACCAACCATACCAGTCCTAAAAGGATAGCCTATACCCTAGACTTCTTTTATATGAGAGAACAAACTTCTGTGTTTAACTTCCTGCTTTTTAAAAATACTATATGAACATTGAACCCAAATGCAAGGTAAATCAATTCTAATTACAGATGATGAGAGAGCTTGGCTACCTTCACACAAAGCAGAGCACCCTGCTATTTGCAGTGGGAAAGAAGGTAACCCCAGTCACTAGGTCCTGGGATTTCAACATATAGCTCGTAGCATGAACTAATATCTGCCCTAAGATAGTCAGGGTCTGCATTTTCAAGGTTGTTGTGTTTCTGCAAAATCAGTGGAGGACTGATTATACCAGTGGATGATATACAACTGGCCACCATTTTTTAAGCACCTACTATATGTCTCAAGAGTTCAGTTCAATTCTGCAGTTATGATTTTAGCCCAAGCTGGAAATAGCCCCATTATAGATGAAGTCCAAAGACATCTAGTACATTGGGGCTAAAACCCAGGACTCCAGCCCTCCGGCCTGAGCTTCTTTCCATTATTCTTCACTGTCTCCTGAAGATTCTCCAGAGGCTCAATGGGCTGAACTTGACTGCCCCTGGGAAGTGAAGAAAAGAGGAAGGTTGGAAGGAGGGGTGGGGAGAGGATAAGCAGAGGAAAGGGAGGGAGGGAGGGAGGGAAAAAATTCTTGCACTTCTGCAAGGAAGATGTTTATAAAGAACTCAGGAAAGAGAGAAAAAGGCAGGGGGTAAAATCCAAAAGGGGCACCCGTGAGAATATCAGGAATTGCAGCTGAAATGGTTTATTTCTTACACCAGTTGTTTTATTTACATATTATTTTATATACTGCTTTGAACAGCTGAAATCATTTAGCATTTAAAGGGAACAGAGAATGTGCAGTTTATTGTATGTCAATTATACCTTAATAAAGAAGGTTTTTTTAAATGCACCCAAAGAGAGGAGGGAGGAAAGGGTTAAGGCTCTAACACCACAGCTTCTCATCACAGCCCACGCTCTTCTCTGCCACAGGGAAGGCCAGCCACACTGACCACAGCAGCTCCATCCACGAAGCCACAAGCCTTCTGTGAAAAGGGCCACTTCACCTCCACGTTGCTGAAGTCTCCTTAGGTGAAATGACGTCTGAAAGCTTCCAGAATGAGTCACCCTCAAGCCTGGCCACCCCAGAACCACGTTCCGCCCACCAGCAGTTTCAACAGAGAAAAGTAGTTGCTATACACCCCCCCTCTGCTCTCCCCACGGTGGGATGTAGGGCGGCCAGGCTGGCAGGGCCTCGGGACAGACACCATCCTGGGCTTGCTCCCTGCATGGAGGTGGGTGACTACAGGAGGAAGGGGAGCCCCACAACGAGGGTGCCTCGGGCACGGTGCCTTATGCAGCTCCTTCGGTGGGTGGGCTATGGAATCCATGGCTCCCCTACTGAGTCCCTCCCACAGAAGTATTGCTGATACAGGACAGGAGGCTGAGGCCCCCCTTCTCCTACAGCCTGACTCAGTTCACCCCTGAGATCCTCACATAGCACCCTCTGGACAGAAACCAAGGAGCCTGAAACAAACCCTCATTCAGATCAGAAGTGGTGTGCGCTCTGCCTAGCCTAGGCGGGTTCTGGGCAACTCCATCCTGACCTCTCCAAAGTAGGATGCCCCCAAGCCTAGATCAGACTGGTGATGAACCTGAGTACAGTGGGCCAGGTGAGGCAGGGGTGGAGAACATGTGCCCAGCCCAAAGGGCACAGCCACACCACCAGCTCTAACCCACGGCTGTCACGTGGGAACGGAAGCACAGCCAGGAGCAAATCAGCCCACCGTCTGCCTGATTGCCCCCTGCTGTAGAATGGGGACAATAATAAAGATGCCTGCACCACAGAACTGTTCTGAGAATTGGAGGAGCAGACAGATTAGATAGATAGATAGACAGATAGATAGATATAGATAGATCAATCGATTATTCAGAACAGTGCCAGGCACGCAGGAGGTGAAACAGAAGTGTTTGCTTTTGTTGTTATTAGAAAATGAAGATTTGGACATTTTTAGAGGAACTCTCCTGGTTTTTAAATGTGGACAACTTACTGAGACATTTTTTTCAAAATCATCATGTGGGCCAAAGAAAATATATTGGCAGACAGGCCTTGGTCCGTGGGTCACACGCTTGCAACCTCTGCTCGGCGCGTTCCCTGCTTCCCTCTAAGGCAAACCCAAGTCGCACGGCACAACCACCAGTCAGGACTTGCGACTGTCCCACTTCTAAGGCCAGCTTCTAAGCCCATGAATCTCTTAATGGGAAATAAATGTTTGACTCAACCTCCACCCGACTCCCACACCAAAAGGACGAGAACTACTAATTCTTACCCACCACATCCAAGTTGCCAGTTTTATTTCATAGCAAGGGGGGAAAAAGACCTATTTTAAAAAAAAGAAAAAGGAAAACCAACAAAGGCAAACTTGAAAATGCACCGCTATTGACTTGGGCGACAGCCCTGCTGGTCAGAGAGGAAAACAGCTCAGTTCTGAAACCCGTCCCAGACATGAAAATTATAGAGCAGTGTCGCTGACATACCCCTGCCCTTTCTGTGTCATTCACTCATGAGGAATGCAATTAAATACCCTTCCCCCACAACAAACAAGACAGACAGAAATGTCAGCGCTGGAGCTGAAAGGGACTGACCTCAGAGAAGGACACAGGGGAGGCAGGGCCACGGGCCAGGGGGTGGGGCGGCGGGGAGGTTAGGGCTTCCATCAGCATGCCCATTGAACAGATCAGGACAGAGGGCACACAGAGGAGATGGGATGTAAGCCTGGTCCACTGGACACACGGGGCATGGCGGTCCTCACACCCTCACAGACAGCAATTCAACAGACCGCTCCTGACACCCACTGTGTGGCTGAGCTCAAGGCAGGTTCAAAGGGACAAGAGAAGAACAGCACACACAGTCCATCCTTGATGCCTCTCTCACCAACCTTAGTAAAAGGTCATCAGATCTCATGCTGTCCCTGCTTCCCAAGGCACTCAATAAAATCCAGGCTCCTTGCTGGTGCTGCATGACAGTCACAGCTGGCCCCTGCCATCTCACCTCGGGGGCTCTGTACTTGCCACACCCGCTCCTGAAACGTTCTTTCCCAGTTCCCCACAGGACTAGCTCCTCCACCAGTGTCACCTCCTCTGAGAGGCCCTCCTTGACTGCACTGTCTAAAGTTTGTCCCCACCCAATTCTCTCTGCTGTCTCACCCGGTCCCACTCTCATCCTAGCATGTGTGTCACCTCTAAACGGGCTTTGGTGATTGCTGACTTTGTTTATTTACTGTCAACGCCCTCCCTCCCCACAACACACACCCCACACCAGGGAACTCCAAGCTTCTCCAGCGCAGAGGGAGCAGAGGCCATGCTGAAATGCCCTAGAGCAATCCATGTGGCACAGGTTAACACTCAGCAGTGTGGAGTGGGTGACAGAGTTCACTATCTACCCTAATCAGGAGAACCAGGGGCAGATGGGCCGAATCCAGCACCTCTCACCTCCCACATCCCAGAGGTCCCTGCAAACCAGGTGCTGTGGGAATACCGCAGAGGGTGGGCCCAAGGAGACACCCTAAAGAACACCGGAAGTCAGAAGAGGTTGACTTAAGTACACTGGAGGTCCTGGCCCCTGTTAGGCTTGTTCCATGAATTTTTTTGCATCTTGACCACAATCCCACGTCATAAATATTACCACTGATCTTATCGTAGAGATAAGGAAACTGAGGCAGAGGTTATATAACATGCCCAAAGTCACACATACACCCAGCAAATTTGAATGCGAGGAGTGAAATGCCAAAGACGACCTCTGAAGATGTCCATATGTGTGCATGTGTGCGCGCACATGCAGTGTATCCCATGTGTGTCTGTATGCATGTGTCCACGCATGCCCATCCATGTATTGTGTGTGCATGTGTAGCTATATGTGTTGTGTGTGTTGTACATGTGTGTGCAGATGCAGTGTATTCCGTGTGTTTGTATGCATGTGTCCACATGTGCCCATCCATGTACTGTGTGCACATGTGCGTGTGTAGCTATGTGCATTATGTGTGGTGTGTGTGTGTGTGTGTGTGTGTGTGTATGCCAATCATTATGTTTCTCCTTCCTCCTCAAGAACGGGTTTCTCTTGGCCCTGATCTTAGCAGTCAGTCTAAGGGCCACAGCAAAGAGATAACACCAGGAAGTCAGGAATCGTGTTTACTTACAAACTCGTAGGTCAACCTATCGGAAACCAATATTTACTTACTTTGACTTACAAAAATGCAGTTCCTTCCCTATGGTTCCACCCAATCTAACCCAAGAGTCACCCTTTGTGTGGAGTCTTAACAGGTGGGTGGGTGGGCAGAGGGGAGAGCACCCAGGCCAGACTCCCCAGGAGGCCGGCAGGCACTTCAGTTCGGGTCCAGCCTTATCTTTAGCACATTCTCCAGGCACACCAAGGGGCAAAGAAAACTGCTCCACGGTCAGAGTTCTGAGCATCTGTCTCTGCACCCCGGACTCTGTGCGCAGGCGCCGCAACGCACGGGACAGGGAACGCAACACAGTGAGTGGCCTGGACACCCAGCCTCTGAGCCAGCAGCCTGGGTGTGCGAAGAAAGCTCTGAACATCAGCCGTCTCTTGAACCCGAACCTGCCAGCACCTCTCCCCTCCCACGTCCCAGAGGTCCCTGGAGATGCCTTGGCCAAACCATAGAAACAGTAAAGAGCAGAGATGCAAGGTCATTTTATTTATCTAACTCTCTCAACTTCTTTCTTTTTTAAAAATTCTCTTCAAACTGAAACTGTCAGAAGTTGTGCCTGATAACTCTGAAGGCTGTAGAGGAAGTGGTTTGTCCTTCCTCCTGTTCATGACTTCTGCAAAAGATAACACACAGCCTGGGGGTGAACTGTCAGGCAACGCCAGGGCTCCCACCAGGGCTCGAGCAAACCCCTTTTACCTGAAAATGGCTGCCAGCCTCCAGACGACGTTATGGGTGCAGGCTCCTGAAGTTCCCTGCCCCACACCCCATCTCTGGGGCTGCACAGAGCAGGAGGAGCTCAGAGAAAGCCCTTCCCCTCTGTGAGGGACTAGGCCCCCCACAGTCTTTCAGGAAACTCGACTCAAACAGAGCCTTGACCCAGCAGCTCTTGCACTCCCACAGCAGCCTGGGAATTGAACTTTAATTATTAGCCCATTTTCCAGGTGGGACAACTGGGGGGGTCATAGTGCACATAATGTGCTCAGTTTAATCTTAATAACTTGCCATATGTCACAGCTATAGGCTGTCAGAGCATGAACTTAGGAATGTCTGACTCCAATTGTGGTAACAGCAATAGTAATAAGAGTAATAATAAGGGCTTGCTCTTTTTTTGTGGGTACTTCTCTGTGCTGAGCACAGAGGTAACACTGGACATGCATTAGCTCACTGAATCCTTTCAGAAGCCCAGGGGGCTGATACTACTACTCACCCCATTCTACTGATGAGAAACAAAAGCTCAAAGAGGTTAAGCAACTTGCCCAAGGTCACACAGCTGGCAAGTGCCAGAGCCCAGGGTGAACTCCTATTTTGCTGCTCTGATCACTAGCCCGGGGGGTCTTTTCACTATGGCAGGCTGATCCTAGTGCTTCCAATACCAGACAGTTCTCTCCACCATCTTGGGCCTAAAGGTTTCTGGTCCAGAATGACCTCAAGGGCCAGCCCCTTCGAGTTTCTCCTCCAATACCTCAAGAGGAGGGAGTGGCCATTTTGTCATTGGCAATGAACTAAGCCCCACCCTGGTCACCAGCTCAGCCTTTCCCAGGTTCTCTGGCCTAAGGATGATCAAGAAAGAGTCAGGGCAAAGAATGAGGTGTTTTCAAGGCTGAAAAGGAAGGAACTAGACATTCAGGGGCATTCCAAGGACTCAGCTTTCATGTTCAAGTCCAAAGTCCTGGGCCGAGCACACAGGACAGCTCACCGGGGCCCACCCCACTCAACACATTCCTGGTGCACGTAGCATTTCCCTCCCCTGGACCTGCCACACCTCCAGGCTCTGCCACCGCCTCTCTCAGCCTGGAGTGCTGTTCCTGTGTTCTCTGCCTCGCCTGAGTCCACCCCTTCTGATCAGCAGCTTTTCCCTGGGGAGCCTGGCACCTCACACAAGCTCCTGTCACCCTTGTTTACGTCCGAGTCACACGGGGCATTAGATCCAACTATCCACGGCGCTCTCTCCCCAGCCTTGGTACCACACCTGGTACCCAGTAGGTACTCTCTAAGTGCATGCTTCGGGCAGGATGCCTGCACTCCAAGTGAGAAGCCCCTGACACGCAAGGAGGAGGCAGCACACAGGCGCTGGGTACATCACCTCACCATGTCCCTGGCCTAACCTGGGCAGAAGACTCCACACTGGGAGGAGAGGGAAGAGCAGGCCTAGGACTGGAGGCCAGGCTGGTGCAATCATGTCTTTACTTCTAGGGCACAGCACACTGCCTGAGTGTGTGAGTGGGTGGCTGGGGGGGGATGAGCCCACTTTAGCTCATTTCAAACACTGGAGCTGAGCTGACCTGGGGGAAAGAATAATTATGGCCTCTCCCCACCCCCAGCCCCTGCCTCCTTTTGTCACCTCAGACTCCAGAGAGCCATGGAGTGCCCCCTATTATGCTTGTCACAGTCTTATTCACCAGGTCCCAGGCCCACAGGAGCAAAAAGCGAGGCCCAGAAAAGGTAAAACACTGAATCCCTCTTCTTCCCAGACTTGAACCTGGGTAGAAATGGCATTTTGAGGAACAGCATTCAAATCCCCCTGCCTTCTCATGGGGTGCTGAGGGGTGGCAGTGACTCCCGTGTTGGGGGTCAGCATCGCTGGAGCTGCTGAGTGGTAAGCCCCAGCCCTGCGTGTGCTCGCCCAGTCCCCCACTCCCTGATGAGGCCACGGGTGCCGTACTGCAGGTGGAACCCGAGGCCTGGCACACACGGACACTGAGGGACTCACCCAGCCCCCATGGTGAGTGGCAGGGACAGGAAGCAAACACAGGTCCAAGTCCAACACCCACACTTGGGCTGGGCCACACGGGCCAGGCAGCACCACGCAACCTCACCAAGCCCGTTGCCTGACAAACTGGAAACCTGTTCAATTAGAGAAACTCTCTGTGCCAGAGAAGGGCCCTGTCCCTGCCCTACAAGGCCAAGTGCACCTCAGAGGGCAGTTTGGGGGTTTGTGTCTCTCTGTTTCCTTTCCTGTATGATCCGGTCATCTCAGCTAACCAGGGACTGGCCCCAAAGAGGCACAGGGAAAAGGGGAGAGCCGGCCCTGCCGCAGAACTCCTGAACTGGCTGCAGACGCTGGCCCTGGCTTTCCCGAGCTGGGTGAGGGAACAAGGGCCTCTTTCAGAGCTGGCCCCTTTTGTTCCCGTTCCCAGGAGGAGACAATCTGACGCGGGGACGGGGTTCTGAACAAATTCAATTCAGCCAAAGCATGAGGAAAATGATGCCATGTCGAGTCTACACACTCGACACCCTACCAGCCCCTCTCCAGTGAGCCAATCCTTTGGATGGGGCAGGCTTTGTCACTTTAAAACCATGCAGCCGGCAGCCTCATTATTTAATGATGGTAGGTTCGTAATGACAACAGCAGCAAGCACTGAGACCTCACAATGTGCCAGGCACTGTGCTTCAGGAGCAACGTCACCACTAAGCCAAATTATAACCCCAGAAGGCAGGCACACCACTATCTTTCGACAAGAAAACTAGGGCTCGCAAAGCTTAACATCATTGCCAAGATCACTGCTAGCAAGCAGCAGAGCTGGGATTCGAACCCTGTAACTGTACATACATTCCTGGCTGCCAATCAACAACAACAACAACAAAAAAAAAACCAGCCAAATAGATTTCTCTTCTGTAAAACAGAAAGAGAGAAATGAATAAAAAAGAGACAAGAAAATGAAAAAAGGTATCTTTCTTCATCACACTTATTTACTGTGTGAAATTACCGTGTGCTTTTGTGCAAGGCTGTCTCCCCTTCCGGAATGTAAGGTCCTCGATGAGGGACCCTGTTTTGGTCACCTCACAGGCCAGCCCCTAGCCAAGCACCTGGCACACAGGACACCCTCAGCAAACACCTGTGCAGGGAGAGAACACGTACGCCCCACCGTTGGGAGAAAACTGTACTGTGCGCGCCCAGCTGCCCAGGGACAGCCTCTGCCGCAGGGGCACAGGCCTGCCTTCACCTTCACCACAGATGTGAGCGAGGACTCGGAAGAGGGACAGTTCGCTGAGCTAGGGCTGCTCTTCCCAACGTGCCTGCTACAGGCGATGAGCCAATGGGCCCGGCCAAGAGGACCCCACTGCTACTCACCAACCCCGCTTGTTAATTTCACTCCTTCATTCATTCAGCCATTTCTTTATTCACTCATTGAACAAATATTTATTGAGTGCCAACCACCACCAGGCACTGTGCGGGGCAGCGCTGCCAGGAGTCAGTCCATATAGGGAGCAGATAACAGGAAGGAGAACAGATAAAGCAGGACGCAGCAGTCACGGACAGGGGGACGTATCCTGCACCCACGAGGGATGCTTCCTGGAGATGGGGAACACTCAGCTGGGTCGCAGAGACTCCTCCGGCTGGGCACCTCCTCCCTCCGCCCCAGTGCCTTCCGCACAGGTGTTTGTATTTCCAAATGAAGACCCATCCCATACTACCAAAGACTGCGCACATAAGACATGATGCCGTGTGGATGGGGAAACAGCACACACAAATGAATGTCCTAGAGAAATATTAGTGTTAGCACGGGGGAAATTTTATTTTCTTCTTTTATTTGTATTTTCTAATTACTCTATGATGAGTCTGAGTTCCCAGTGTAGTGGGGGAGAGGGAGATGCACGTCTTTAAAAGATCAACGTCTACTCCTAGGTGTATGCCCAAAAGAACTGAAAGCAGGAACTCTGACAGAGGTTTGCCCCCAGATTCATGGCAGCAGCAATCACAGAGCCAAAAGTTTCGTGCCACAACCCAAGTGTCTATGAGTGGATGAATGGATACACAAAATGTGGTCCAGTCATACAGTGGAATACTATTCGGCCATAAAAATGGAATGACGTTTTGATTAATGCTACAACATGGGTGGACTTTGAAAGCATTATGCTAAGTGAGATAAGCCAGACACAGCAGAACAGTTTTTTATGATTTCACCTACATGAGGCACCTAGAATAGAGGCAGCCAGGGCCAAGAGAATGGGAAGGGGGATCTAGTGTTTAATAGGTACAGAGTTATGTTGGGGATGATGACAAGTTTTGGGTATAGGCAGTGGGGACGGTAACGCCATGTGGTAAATGTACTTAATGCCAGTGAATCGTACACCTACACATGGTTAAAACGATGTTATGTATATTTTACCACAGTAATAACACTCAGAATCTCGCCCTGACTGCTGTGGCTCAGTGGATTGAGCACCGGCCTGTGAACCAAAGGGTCACCGTTTGATTCCCAGTCAGGGCTAGGTCCCCAGTAGGGGGCATTCGAGAGGCAACCACACATTGATGTTTCTCTCCCTGTCTTCCTCTCTCCCTTGCCTTCTCTCTCAAAATAAATAAGTAAAATTAAAAAAAGAAAACACTCAGAATCTCAAATGCCTCAATAAACAAATAAGACAGTGTTACCAAGGAACAGATAAAGTGAGAAAACCAGAAGCCGTCCTGGGGGAGGGATGACAACCAGGGCCGTCTCTCTCCCTGGGCCTCAGTTTGCCCAATTGCAAAATAAAAACATCAGCCTAGATGATCTCAAAAGGCCCCACCAGATCAGACATGGACTCAGTGACTAGTTCTGTTCTTCAGTCTCCTGGCACAAAGCTGATTCTAGGAGGATGCTGGCAGGGGTACACCTCCAGCTTATGACACCAACCCCGAGATGTACCTCTTCCAGGTCAACAGGCTACAAACACCTCCTAGGAACAGCTCAGGCTCAGCCTGGCTCCTCCCCTCATTATCTGAGTGACCAGGCCGGGGGGCCCTCCCCTTGGAGCCTCGGCTTTCTCACCTGTGAAACAGACTGATAAGAAAGGTGCCTTCTCTATACTCCTCCTTCCTTTACATACTGGCCAGGGCTGTACTGAGAGGTCACATGGGTGAGGCAGACGGAGCCTTAACTTTGTCCCACAGCTGGTAGCCTGGAGAAGGCCACCCCAACCAGTGACCAGGAGGGTGAGGCAGCCCTGGGCCCACCTGAGCTCAGCAGGGAGGCTGCTGAGCTAGAGAAACAGAACTCTCCAGGTCTTTCCTTGTCATCCAAACACCACCTACTTCTCCTCCCCTAAGTGGAATCTTATAAGGGTGGGGTCATAAAGAACACACAAGAAGTCCCTTGAGATCACAGGGGAAGTGTCATGCCTAGGATAAAGGCCACGGGCTCCAGTCAGCCAGACCTGGGCGTTAATCGCAGCTCCATGACCTGCAGATGTGTGACCCTGGAGGAGAGGGGCTGTCCCCAGTCCAGTAACACGGGGACACTACCCAGCCTAGGGGATTGCTGTGAGGATGAGATAAATGGCTGGCACATAGTAGGTACTCAAGAAATGGTGGATTCCATTGTTTTACCCAGCCAGCCCATCTTCAGGAAGGGGAGAAGCCTCCATGCAGACAGCACACTTTAAAAAAAAGTTAAGAGTCATCAACACACATACACACACACAACCACATCCCACCAAACTGGCAAAAGTGGTAGGAGTAATGAAGCAAACAAAAGGGCAAGTTCAACTCCTTTTTTTGGCTTAAGAACATGCAAATGCAAAATTCAGCGGCAAAGAAATCATCCCAGCAAAATTTCATTTGGTCCCACAGAACCCTCTCTCTCCGGTCATTTATCATGTTTCACTCCAGGGAGTGGCTAAAGACGGGTGCCTGACTAATGTGGGAAGAGTCCAAGACAAGGAGGGAACTCATTTACTAGGGTCCCTTTACATGCTACCAACCAAGGAAGACCCTTGCTGGTCAGCCTCCTTAGTCTTCTGTGTCTGGGGGAAGGAGCACTTTAGAATCGTGGGCAGCCCACTCCTCACACAGGGCCTTGGCTCACTCCAGCTGAGTCTGCCAGGCAGCCTCAGTAATACAGACTCCACAAAAACACCAACTTCTTACAGTGCAAAGGATCCATACTTCTGAGTCAAATTCAAGGTGATCAAATTCAAAATCCACCATGTCCTTTTTGAATATTCTCTGGGCCTATTTTTTTTTCATGTTGGCTACTCTTTAATCCTTGACCACCAGGGGTTTGTGGTCATCCTGTCTCCCAGCTTTACAGGTCGGCAGGGGAGGTGGCCCAAGAGCTCTCTGAGTGCCCGGCAGGGCAGAGCACTGAGCCACCATCCGGGATGTGGGCGGAATCGCCCTGTGCTCCACCACAGCACGTCGGCAGCACTGCGCTCTGCCTTATCAAAGAGTGAAGAACTGTTCTAAATCTTAAACATTTTAGGGGCGAGAAGTGCCAACCTTGAAACCCTAGGATAAAAGAAGAAAATATTGCACCATAACCAAGAAGACTAAACACAGCTCCACAAGCATCAGAAAATGCTACGTGGACAAATCTACTTGCCCAGCCAAAGGAGAACTCTGAATAAAAACCTTGATCTCTCATACTTAATGAAACATTTAAACACTTCTTTAAATCATTTATGTGTTTATTTCCACGCAAAGCTCCATTTCCTGCTAGTGAAGTGTCACAGGCCCCCAGCCTGGTTTATAACCTGGAAAGGGGGGTAGAATCCATTAAGAATGCCTATATTACAGATGCTACATTTTTATCTTACCATTTTACCATTCATCTTATCATCTTATCATTTTGCCAGCAGAAGGATCCACCTATTTCATCAAATTTTCAAAAGGAGTGTATCACTCCAAAAAAGTCTGAGGTCCAGTGTCCTGGCACGTCCATTTGGTAGGGAAGGTTCTGTCACTGTGATTGTGACTGCCATGCCAGACTCACCGACCAACTGCCCTGATGCGAGAATGGAAACAAGACCAGGAATAAAAGAAAAAGTAAATCACTTCCCAAAGCAAGTCGTGGGAAGCATAAATAGGCCAAAATGTAAGTGGATCAGACAGAGTTCTTAAAAAGAAAAAAAAATTTCCAAAGCCTCCAAAAAATGATAATGACAGTACAATTTCATAGGCTTCTACGAAGGAAAGAGGGAGAAAACCAGCCTCAGTTGAATCGGGCCCTGTCTTCAAGAGGGCTGCGAGCTCCCTGAGGGCGGGGCCTCGTCCACACGGCCCCCACACCAGACCTGGACCAACATCTGCTGGATGCCGAGTAAACATTCTATGTCACTGATTCCTCACAACCCTGGGATGTGCGCATTACAATTTTCAGTTTCACAGACCAGGCTCCAAGAAGTCACGTGACTTGCCTGAAGCTACAACCAGTAAGAAGCAGAACCGGGATTTAAGCCCAGATCCATGAACTGCTATGCTAAACCCATGTCCTTCCCCCTATACCACACTTTACTTAGATGTCAAACTTAACCCAAAGTCATCTCTCAGCAGAGAACTCCCTGGTGTGGAGCAGGCTCCACAACCCCATTTGCTTCACTAAGAGTCATTTAACTTCTCCTAGTCTCCAGTTCTTCCTAACCTACACTGTGGGAGAAGTGTTACATGCCAACAACAATTGATTAGTAGTGCCTGTCTCCAGGGTCACAGGGAAGGATTGATTGTGCCAGAATTGACTAGTAATGTCTACCCCGGGCAAGGCAATGCAGAGTGGCAGCACTGTGTCATATGTTTGCCATCCCAGAACTAGATGACCTGCAGGTTTTCTTCCAACTCTACCTGACTCTGATTCTAATTATGAAAATTGTAAAGGGGGAGGGGTGGAAAAAGGAAAGGAGAGGCTAATGTTTTTCCAATACTGGCCGCAGCTGCATTCAGCAAAGCTAAAACTGGTCGCTCCACGCACACAGCCCTGCCTGGGCACGTGAGAGGAGGTGGGAAACATCAGATCTGCTGCCTGCGCACCCAGTAAGACACCCCATCCAAGCCAGAAGCAGCGAAAGTGTGAGTTTTGCCTGGCTTGGCCTGGGGTGTAAAACACCTGTCAGTAAGCAGAGACGGCTCCCAGAGAGCTGCCTCAGGGCTCATTCCCTGGCCTGACCTCTTGCCCATCCTGAGCCTTGGGCAAATTACACCACCTTGATAAGCCTTAGTTTCCTCACCTTGGCAAATCTTCACAGGACTGTCATAATAATTAGCCTAATAGTGCATCGAAGTCCTTAACACAAGCCCACAGGAACTGGGCAAATGAAGGGCCACTGCTACCATCATCACCATCGCTGTCACCATCGTGGTCGCACATCTGTCCTCCACAGCATCATCACATTTGTCTTTCCAGGAAACATATTTTCAGAAAAGGGTTCAAAAACGAGAGATTAATTTCTTTTTCCTATGTTTAGCATTACGGCCTGTTTGATTACTATAAACTCTAAAAGAGGCTCTGAAAGCAACTTCATCCCCCTGAAGCTCCTGGTGCACCAGCCAGGGCCCTGGGAAGAAACAGATGGCAGACACAAGATGGTCTCATTTGAAGAAACTGTAACAAAAGGACAACAGAGCAAGGTGTGGGCAGAGCACAGTGAAAGCACATGAGAAGGTTTTTCTACCTAGGGTGACCAACTGTCCCAGCCTGCCTGGAACTGAGGGGCTTGTTGGAACACAGAACTTGACTGTGAACGCCTGGGACAGTCCTGGGCATGCCAGGATAGCTGTTCACCCCGTTTCCACCCAGTGTGTTCCCACTCCTAGGCCTGAAGGGACAAGGGGAAGGAGCAGCAACCCTGATAGGGGTGACAGGACAGGAGCTATGGCAAGGGACACGTCCTGCCCACAGCAACCCTGAAGAAAGGCCTGCATCTCCCTCCACAGTCCCACCGGCCACAGGGCACCGAGAAGAGCAGACAAGAATGGAGCGTTCGTCCTTCCTGAATGGCCAGGAGGCTACGCCTCACCCCTTCAAAAGCTCCACAGGGGACCTGGTGGGGACTCAGAGCTCCCAGTCCTCATCCAGCAGGGAGGAGAGAGACCTCCACCCCCACTGGGATGGGAACATTGGGATGGGACAGCCAGACTCGAGCTCCGTGAAGCCCCTGCCTGTGGGATTCGTTCTCAATATTCAGGGTTCCAAGGAAGAAGCCCACTCCCCTGGCACCAGTGCCACTGCCAGCAGTGAGAATGAGGCCAACACGACACCGACACCGTGAGCTGCCCCCCAAAAAGAGGGCCTTCCTGGGCTCTGTCTACACGGGGCACTCTGCCATCAAAGGCAGAAAGCCTGCTCCAGAGCAAAGGGCTATGAAATACACACACGTGTGGCCCCTGGAAGGTCCCTGAGTGGCGTGCCTGCTGGCACGCTCAGACTGGCCACCGCCATTCAGGCCCTGTGCATGTGTCAGGGGCAATATCGTTGAGAAAATAAAAGCAACTTTCAATTCTGTTTTTAAATCATATTTCCCAAGATCAAAATCTTATTTCCCAAGCACTGCTGCTGAAAGCTGAGTGAAAACTACCAATAATATCTCAAGCCTCCCAACTGCGGTTCCTTTCCTGCTCAAGACGCGGTCGTGGCAGCTGGGGTTGGGGCCAGAGTTGAGGGTCCATTCCAGTTCTCGGTGCCCAAGGCGCCTCAGGTCACTCCCTGGAAGTTCTCCTGCCAGGACAGCTCCAAAGTCACCAGACAGAGCCAGGGTTTCCTAGAAAACTTCAGAGGCGTTTCTGTCCCTTCAAAGACTGCAATACCCGGGACCCTGAGATGCCCCACACAGGCGCCTCTCCAGCCGTCCCTCGGCACCTGCAGGGGATTGGTTCCAGAACCCCCAGAGGGCACCGGAATCCAAGGGTTCTCCACTCAAGGACTTTACATAAAATGGCGCAGTATTTGCACATGACAGATGCACATCATCCAATACACTTCAAATCATGTCTAGATTGTTTGTAATGCCCAATACAGTGTAAATGCAACATAAATAGTTGTTACACTGCCCTGTTTAGGGAATATGACAGGAGAAGAAAGTCTACAGGTTCAGTACAGACTGAACCGTCACAACCCTGGTAGGCCTAACCACACAGTAATGACAGCAACAATGTAATTTTTTAAAAAAATATGTTTGATCCACAGTTGGTTGAATCTGCAGATGCCAAACCCATGGATATAGAGGGCAGACTGCATTCAGCCAAAGTCTTCTACCGACATCGGGTATCAGGTATACCTGGATGAAAAGGACCCCGCCTTCAAGAAGTTCAGTTAGGTCCTGACCAGGTAGCTCAGGTGATTAGTGTCATCCTGACACAGCAAGGTTTGTGAGTTTGATTCCTGGTAAGGGCACATACGAGAAGCAACCAACGCATGCATGTGAGTAGAACAACAAATTGAAGTTTCTCTCTCCCCAACTCCCTTCCCCTCTCTCTCTGAAATCAATAAATTAAAAAAGTTTTTAAATAAGTTTAGTTAAGCAAGAAGCACAAATGTAGGCGGGCAGAGGCGGCAGCCACGGTAAAATCGGTGGTGATGGCAGAGGGGGCATTACTGAGCACTGATCCTATGCCTGGCACTCTAGGTCTTCTCTGCTCTATTCTTAGGACAACTTTGGGAGGCGGCTACTGTTATCCCTAGCTTGCAGATGAAGACACTGAGCGCAGGATCACACTGCCGGTTACCTGGCCTAATATGCAGTGTCAGAATCCAAAATCCCAGTCAGACCTCATTGGGAACTGGCTGACCTGGGGAGGCAGGGTCTTTAGCACCTCCACCTCGACCCAGGGGTTTCAAAGTGTCTGCTGCTCCCCAGTTGGCAGCGCAGACCCCTTCAAGGAAGATTGCCCTGAATGCTGATCTGGGTGTGTCCTACGCAACAGCGCCCAGCCAGGGCTCGGCTCCCCTGGCTCAGAGGGTACCCTGCTTACCAATAGGGCATTAAAAGAACCCCCTGACCTCTGCTCTTTGTAACACTCTCTGACCTAAGACCCTCGCCGCTTCGCTGCACCTGCTAGCAGGACCCACACATATTTCAGAAGCTTCTTTTTTATACCTTCCTTTGTGATGGGGTTCAACTAGCTCAAAAAGCGGGAGGACCCAGTGCACTGCCCTGCGTGAGGCTTGAGTCAAGCAGATGGCCTTTTTAGAAGGGCACATAGTAAGGTCACCTACCCTGGCCCGCTCCCTCCCTTCATGGCACCCTTTCCCCCACCCGATCCCCCCAAATACTTTAATTTCAAACAGGATGCAAGAAGCAGGTTTCGAAGTAATTTTCCTCACATCATAACTTTCTAATGCTGGTTTTTCTCGCTTTTTCTATTGGGATGATGCAATTCCCCTTTCAACAATCCAGATCTCTGAAGTCCTGAGTCATCAGGTGAAGGCAGCATCAGCAGGGAGGTCAATCTGAGGGATCAAAAGTGTGGGGAGCTTGCCGAAGCCCTGGCCCTGGCCAGCGGGATTTCCTTCCCGGGTCCCTGCTGGCTCTCCGCCCCAAGCCACGCCACACACAGAGATCAGGGCTGCTGCGGCCCCACACACTTCCTGGTCACTGCCTCTGTGCCGGTTTCCAAAGAAGCAGGTGATGGCAGGGCAGGAGCGTGGGCTCCAAGCCCTGCCCCAGGCCAGCCCACCACCAGGGCCACTCTGCCCCAGAGAACCTCTCAGGGTGGGTGGACTGTTAAATGACTTACCGCAGGGGTTCTGAGCGGGCAAAGTTGCCCCCCAGGGGACACATGGCGATGTCTGTGAGCACTTTTCGCTGTTACAACTGAGGGGAGCAGTGTACAAACATCTGGTGGGCTGAGGCCAGGGACGCTGCTCAACGTCCTACGATGCCCAGGATGGTCCCCAAGAGCAACAGACCCAAAGTTAAAATTCTTTGAGATAATGTATAAAAATGACCTCACATTTATGAGTAGGACCACATCCCGAGTGTGTCAAAGGTACTCATCGAAGCAAATGCGTAGATGGCTACACCCCAAAACAGACACATGGGGGATCCTGGGTGTCCTCCTTTGTTTTATAAAATCATCATTATCCCTGCGATTATTCTGGTTTTAATGCGTAAGTGTGGACATGCAGAGCAGGAGAGAAGACAACTGCCTCCCGGCCGGGAAGTACTGTGCTGCAGGAGCGAGCCCTCACTCCTGCGGGGGGTCAGGGGGACTCCAGGGGCCGGGGGCCGGGGGCCGGGGCCGGCATGGCAGCAGAGGGAAGAGGTGCTGTGCCAAAGCTCCGGGTGTGGGGCTGAGTCAGAGGGCTGCCAGGGCAGGGTGCGCGCTCCGTGGCGGACTCTGGACTTCAAGCTCACCGTGGTCAAGTCACCACAGTCAACTCTGACAGGCAGCTCCTCGAGGTCAGGCCATCTCAGGCAAGTAAACTGAGGCTCCAAGAGACCAAGTTCACTACCCCAAGATCAACAAAGGGCAGGTGAGGAACAAACCTCTGCCACGGCTCTTCTAGGGGTGGGTCTGCAGACATGGCCGAACCCGGCGGTGTGAAATGTTATACTCTGGCCACACGCCCCCCTTCTGCAAGGCCCACTTCTCAGAGCACAGCCAGCCCTGGCCACTAGGGCCTTTCTGACCCTCCGCTCTCGAGCCCTGCTCACAGGCCACATGCAGTTATACCCTGGAGCAAGATGGTTTGGGTTCAAATCCCAGGTCCGGCATTAATAGCTCGGTAAGAAGGGACCTCTTCTCTCTGGGCCTCAGTTTGCTTATCTGGAAAATGGGACGATGACAACAATGCCTCACAGGGTCATCAAGAGGATGAAACAAGCTCATCTATATGAAGGGCTCAGAACAGTAAGCACTGTGTCAGTGTTCACTGTCGCTGCCACTGTCTTGCTGGTGATTAGTCCTCACTGCCCAGGCTCCTGTGTCCCAGCCCGGCCAGGAGGCAGCATGGCGTTGTAGGGAAGACCTCTGGCCCTGGAGCCTGGGGGTCTGGGCTCCAGTTATGCAGCCTGGAACCCTCAGGGTCTCCATTTCCCCACCTGTAGCCGGAGCCTCCGGGGCTGGTATGAAGACGAAATGTGCGAACAAGGCCTCGGCATGGCTGGAGGAAATTACTGCCACTGTCCTGCCGTCACCCCGATCCACCTGGCCCTGAGGCTGACCCTGCCTGGATCCCCAAGCCCGGTAGCCACTGGACTGCTGAAACAGTTCAAACTCTCTCATTTTCCCAGCCCCAAAGGAAGCCTCAGTCACAAGGTCATGAAACACAACCAATAAGAACAATGAACAGATGTCACAAGTCATTTCCCCTTTTCAATGGGACAGTCCGGCCCCCGCCACGCCACAGCTGCCAGCCCAGGACCCCACTGCAGACACAAAGCAGAGCATCACCCCTGCCCTGGGCCTTGGCCCAGTGGTGCCAGCTTCTCCAGAGATAGAGGGCCAGCTGGGCCTTCCCACCAGACCTCCAGCAAAGAAGATTCCAGAAGGGGAGCCCTTCGAGCCAAAGGTTACAGCAGAGACTTCAGGTCCAGGATTCAGAAAGTACCAGAAGTCTCTGATGGCAACCCATCAGGAGCTCCAGCCTGGCAGGCCAGAACAGGCAGCTTCACGGGCACAGCAGGGCCAGGAACTCCAGGGCCTGTGTCCACCTCAAGGTGGGCTGCGGGTACCGTGTACCCGGCAACACGTGGGGTCTGCTGCACACACTCTACTCTCTCTTTTGGCCTCACCAGCCCTGGAGAAGGAAGTGATGTGACATGCCTGGAACACGGAGGGCCAGAGACATACAGGAGTACAAGGAGGTAGCAGGTGGGGGTCTGAATTCAGCTCTTCCCTAGCCCCTTCCAGCAGGAGGGCCCTCCCAACTGGACACCAGCAACGGCCTCACTCCTTCCTTCATTCACCCATTCCTTCTGCCAAAGGCTGTCTGCTGAAAGGGAGCCTCAGCGTCTCCACCTGTGAAATGCAGAGAGCAACAGCACGATGGTGGGCTGTTGCTGGGACCACCCAGCACAGCTCCTGGCAAAAAGAACGTTCCTGAGTGGCTGCTGCACTGGTCACTATTGTGACTAACACCTGGCCCTGGTGACTTAGGTCCCTGCACTTTCGAAGTTTCCATCCAGGGGTATCCCAGGCTCCCCAGGTGGCCACTCCCCCATCTCTCTGCATCACGAGCAAGGTCCTCCCAACTCAAACATGCCTTGGTGAACCCAACACTAACCTCACCCTGCCTCGTGGCCCCCACTCCGGGAAGCAACCCTACCTCCATCTGTACCTCCTACACTATCTTATGCTGCCCAGGTGCCTGTCGCTCAGAGAGAATGTCACAAACCACCTGGAATGTGCCCCAGCTGCTTTGGCCTCTCTTCCTCCGCTCACTGCTCTCCCTCTGCCCATCCCCATCCCTGATCCCATCCCCATCTCTGCCCAACTCAACCTTACCTCCGTCTGTCCAGATGTGTCTCTCTCATGAAGTCCTTCCTAAAACCACCTGCCCCCACGACAGCACTTCTTCCTTCCTCCCTCCAAAGAGCAGACAAGGCATATGTGCTTTGCTCTACAGTGTATCGCAGTTTATGGTATACCCCTTTTAACTGTGAGCCTCTGGGGAGCAAAGATTATGTCTGACTTTGCAAGCGCAGTACCTGGACTACTCACTTCACAAGTGCAGTACCTAGGAGTACTCACTTGCACATGCAGGATAGCTGGGAGCACCCCCTTTGCAAAGGCAGTACCTGGGAACTCCAACTGCACACACGGTATCTGGTATGCAACTCACAAACTAGTACCTGGTGCTTACCCTTTACAAGTCCTTGGCATTCACTTTCCAATACCAGTTCCCTGAACTCACTTGACAACTGCACAGAGGAATGCCTGCCAAACAATGGCAAATAGTAAACTGACAAGTTCACTGACTTTCAACTAAGATGTTTCTGCAAGAGGCTGAAATCCTTTATGTACAGTATATCCAACAAACGCACACACGTCCATGGACACACACACTCAAGCGTGGGGCAGACCTGCCTTTGCTTCTGAACTCTATCTACTCCCAATCCCCCGGTGCAGCATCTGTAAAAGGGGGGTAATGCTACCCACCTCATGGGGTTGTATGGAAAAGTAGAGCACTGTGGCTGGCACACAACAGGCGGGGAATAAATGTCGGTGTAGCCAGGAGCGCGGTGCCCCACACTTTGCAATAGGTTCGTTTCTCCTATTTATTCCCCAAGAGAGAAGACTGCAAACATCCCTGACCTGCCACCAAGCTCAAACCCAGAAGCCTGAAGAGACCATGTCATGTGAATGTCCTTTCCAGGGAAACAGCTCTGCTACAGATACCCTGGAGAACTCTAGACACTGTGGTCGCCCCCCTGGCCTGGGTGAGAACTGTCATCGGGCCATGGTCTCCTCGGTTGTGGACACAGCTCACCCTGCCCCAGCCTCCTCTGCGCACGGGTGAGCTAAGTGACTGAGCTGTGGTCAAGGGACCAGTCAGGCCCACAAAAGACTCCGCCTGGTGCCTCTCCCCACACCTGACCCAGTGAGGCCCCACGGGAGGCAGAAACCCAGACGGGACTGTGACAGGAGCCAGAAGCACACCGTGTTACGTGAGGCCAGCCAGGTGTGGGGGCTGGTTGTCGCAGTAGCTAGCCTGCCCTGGCTGCACCCAGCCCCATCCACACAGACAGCACTGCTGCCCGCTGAGCACATGCTGGCAATCAGGCTGACCTGGGCTGGACAGTGAGCCGAAACCAGAGCAGTGGGCTTTCCCAGACTGTGCTCCCACTGGCAGCTTTTCTGGGCCTCTAAGAGCTTGGGGCTGGCCCAGGACACCCAGGAAACTACTACCAGTTCAAGTGTTATCTCTCCTCTCCTGGTGACCCCATCCGAGCCAGCCCAGCCCCAGGGAAACATCAGGTGCCCCGCCTCAATGCTAGGGAGGGACAATTCAGCTCTTCTGCTTCCCTCCAAAGTGAGTTTACTCAGCCTAATCTGCTTATGTGCTTTCTTGATAATATTTCTGACAGCAACTTGAAAGGAGGAGAGCCAATGACAAAGGACGGCACCGGAAGGTGCTGGGAGCAGGAGTCCTGGGTGTGAGTCCCAGCCCTGCTGCTGAGTCATTTGTAAGGGTCTTCAGGCAACACACTTCCCCTCGCCTCTGCCTCACAGGCAAATTCCAAGATTAATATGTCTGGATCCTGGGACCCTTGCAACACAGTATGGACAAAAAGAGTCAGTTTCTGAAAGTTTTGCTGGGCTTTTAGTTTAAGAGTCTCTCAAAGCATTGCTCCAATGCTATTCCTCACTATTTATTGGGAGGGAACTGGGTTAAACACAAACGCACACGCTCACACACACCAGAAGCATTAGAATGAAAGCTCCATGGCACAAGGAGCTGCCTGTAGCACCTGGCACATTCTAGGCGCTCATGAGTATTTTGTAACAGATGGCAACAGCTGCTGGAAAGCAGGGAATGACAATCGTAGAGCACTCGCTCAGTGCCAGCCCCTTTACTGGGTGATTTCGCAGTACGGGCCGGCCTCAGGACCTTTGCACTAGCCATTCTCACTACCTGGAATGCTCTCCCTGTGGACACCACCTCACCTCCTTCCCTTCCCTGGCTGCCACACGCGAAGCTACAAGGCTCCCAGTCCCCAAGCCCCGAATATGCCACCTGCCTGCCTGCTGTCTTTTCTCCCAGGCCCCTGTCACCCCCCAGCAGAAGATTCCATATTTACTTGCTTAGTGTTTTATAGTCTGTCACCACCGCACCAACGCAGGTTCCTGGAGGGCAGAGACTGCTTGTCTTCCAAGTGTCCACAACAATAATATTCATCTGTCAAGTGAGCTGCCATCCCTCACCATGCCTAACCCTGGGGTCAGTGCTGAAAGGAAGTCCCACTTTCCGAGTTTTACAGATAAGAACAGAGGTTAGGAGACCGGCCCAAGGTCACCCACCAGCTAGGAAGTTGCAAGGGCGGGACCCCAGCTCGCCTATCTGACTGCTCTGCTGGGTCTGGCTGTTCTCTGTCCACCTCAGTGCACACCCCAGACGCTGGTTTAACCCTTCTGACGTCACAGGTACAAAGAAATAGCGACTAAACCTGGGGACCAGTTTCAGCACCAGAAATATTTGTTCTGCGGTCCCCTGTGTCCCAGCAGACACAGACACCTCCATGCACGCCGCGTGCACGCACAGACACACACGTCACCCTTGGGCAGGGCTCTGCTGATGGCAGCAACGGTTCCTTTCAAATGGGCCTGGCCTCCCTCGGTGCCCTGCAGCAGGCACTGGGCGCCTTGTCACCAGGGCCAAGGGCTGGGAAAAGACATTCTCACTTCCTCCCTTTCTCTACCTCAGGGCCACAGGGACAGGATTCCATCCTGGGGAAGCAGGAAGTGCCTGGGGTGGGGACAAAAATGATGCCCTCAGGTGGAGCAGGAAACAGCTGTCCTGGGCTACATAGACCCTTGTCCTTGGGGCAGAGGTCAGTCTGACTGGTCAGAGCCCCCTGCTCACCTACTACCCTCAGTTCCTAGTGGGGCCAGGTAGCCAAACCCTCTAAAGAGGGGCTCCCTGACTGGTAACATTAGGCCAGACTGAAGCATGCCTCCAGACAGCAGCGACCCTGAGGGAGGGTCAGCTCACCCTTGAGAAGCAACTCTGGGCCTAAATATTTTAACACCCACCAAGGAAGTAAGCAAACAACATTCAATTTATCAAAACAGAAATAATTCCACTGAATAAAAATGGAAAGTGTCTTGTTTAAAACAGCAAAAGACTGGGACTAACCTAAATGTGCAGCAATAGGGAATGGCCTACGTTATTATAGTGCCCCTCTTCGATGGAACACTACGCAGCAGCGAAAAAGAACGAGGCAGCTGCGTCGACACTGATCTGGAATGATCTCCAAAATACACTGTCCAGTGAGAAATAATGGCTCAGAGCTGTGTGTAAACGCCAGCATGGTCAGCAAGGACACACAGGAATGGGTAAGCGGGCTCACCTAGGAGAACTAGGGGCTGCGGGGACACGAAAGGAGAGAGATGCTTCATTTTCCCTTATGCGCCTTGTTGTGCTATCTGAATGTATTTGATGTGTGCATCACTGTTTCAATGTTTTTTGAAAGAAGTTATGTGTTTTTGGTTTTTGTTTTTTTTTTTTAAGAAACTTGACTGTGCCCACTGAGGAATTTTTCTTAAACTGCTTTCAACGATTTCTGGCCTCCATACAGACCAGATCGGCTAAACACCCTGACCTCCCCAGAGGTGCCGCTCATCACAGGAGGCTTCTCCCTGGAGCCTGCCCATTTTTAAGTAGCAGTAACCCCTTCCACTTGCACATAGTTTCACAAAGCTCTCTCCGGGCAAGGAGGAAAACAGGAATTGGAATAGCTGTCACACCCCTGTCTGTGCTGACCACCCTACCAGTGCTTCTCTTCATTCCTTCCAATCCTTACAGCAATCCCGTCAGTGAGGTAGGATTGCCCCGACCCTGCAGGAGAAAAAGGCCGGCAAGGGAACGCACAAGCCAAAAGTCACACGGCCAGCAGGTCATAACCTCAGCATCCAGACCCAGAGCCAAGAGACGGCAAACCCAGAGTCTGTTCTGCCCCATGGTGGAGGCACCCTAAACCACTAGGTTGCCTTGCTTAATCTCAGTGAATCCCTTAATCAAAGGCATAACTCAGCCATCGCAAAGGTCCACTCTGCCAAAACACCATCCGCACAGGCCAAGCTTGGCTGGCCTGGAAAGAGGCTGCCCTGCTCCCCCAAGGCTGGCAGCGAGGCACCCAAGACAGCTTTGGTGATGCGGCCATCAGGCTCTCCCTAGCCTTGCCATACACAGTACCCCCAAAATGCCCTCCTTCTTGCCATGCCAGGTGAGTCGGCGGGCCCTGTGCAGAAGCCACCTGTGGGCCACGGAGCCCAAACCAGAGGCACAGTCCACCTCACCCATCGCCACCTCCAGCTCAGCGGCAAAGCCCAGCCACAAACAGGGAAACCCCTTCCACCTGAACTGGCACAATTTTGCCCGTAGCCAGAAAGGGCATCTCAGATGGCACCACATGAATGAATGGCAGCTTCAAAACATACTCCGTCCTTAAAATGTACTTATTTACCACAATCTGGGGAAGGCAGACCACATTTGCTGTTTACGGAGAATTTAGATTTTCCTTCTCCTCTCTTGTCTCTGCCCCTCCCCTCCACAACCTCTAATCAGACAAGTTATCTGGGAAACAACTTTGATACATTCAAAAATCTTCGAATGATAAATGGTATTAAAAGAAAAAAATTCGTTGTGTGTACTAACGCCACAATAAGCATCCTATCAATCAAAGGCCGGAAGCAGCACACGACACAAAGTGCAAGAATGAGCACACATGCACACACATGCACACGCAGACGCACTCCCATGGGACACACGACACAAACTGTGATCCTCACGTGGAAGCACACCATGGGGATGAGCACTCCGCTTAGCACTTGACACCTAGATGCTTAGTAAGCACAAGTGCAAGTTCAGAAGACGGATGCTCTCCCCAAGAAAACACCAAACTAAAGAAACCCAACGAGAATTCAGGTGACTTCTCTGTCCCTTTCTGTGACTCGAAGACCAGAAACATTTCAGTCGGAGCAGCAGAGTGGTGAAAAGTTAAAAACAAGTCGCTGGTGAATTAAGGCCTGAGAATAAAGAACACCACCATCACCTGAGCTCCAGTCCCTGGCGGGTCAACGAATAGAAGACTTTTCCAGTCGGGTCCACCATGAGATGCTGTGTGAGGCGTGCACAAAACCAGGTGAAATAAAATGTGAGCGGCTTGTGCGTACTTCCCCGGTGCAGAGGAAACAAAGCACACAGACAAAGCCCCCTTCCAGTGGACAAACGTGTCTAGCAGGTGATCAAATTCGAGCCAAATGCACAACAGCAACATGGACTCTGGTCTCACTGGACCTGGCTGCTTATGCAGGATGCCCGCCGTCGGCTACACCCGCCACCACGAAAGTCCAGGGAGGCCCAGGGACTGGGAAGTCTGGATGCAAAAGGGGAATGCAGCGCCAGGCCCAGCCGCAGCCTGGGCAGGCAGGCCCTTCCCCCACAAGGTGTGGTCATGTACACCCCAGGAAAGGGGCGGACGCCTCCCAACCACCCCTCACACGTCAGCCAGGTCACTGTCGCCTTTGTGTTTCCTTCTTTGTTTATGAGCTTTCCGGATCCAAAGTCTCAAGCGCAGAGTGCATCAGGCCCGGCGCTGTCACAGGCCACGTCAGGCACTGTGGGCTCTGCGAGGATTTAATCAGTAACTGGCCCAGGAGACAGGCACAGGGCAAGCTCCAACCTGACCCCATAGAAGCAAACTTTATAGCGAGGCCGGGGGTGAGGCTGCCAGTCCCTGGGGCCCCAGGTGGAGCCCATCTCCTCAGCAGGGACTCGGGAGAGGTCCACCTGAGGGCACAGCCACCTGAAATGCCACCCAGGTGGGCCTGGGAGCCCCATGTGCTTCCACCCCTGCCGGAGACAGCTGTGGTCCTGGAAGCCTGGACTTCATCTCTGACAACAATTCAGTTAATTGGATCAGTGTAGACAGACGCCAAAGACAGTTTGGGCAAAGAGTGCATTTGGTTTGTTTATTCGTTTGAACCCAGATCAATCACTCTGACTTGTTCCTGAAGCCTACATAATTAACCAGATAATTACCAAATGGTTCTGAGCTGGGCTATAGAGATGGCTTTATGTATAGATAATATACATTTCATGAGAGGATATGAAACATACTTGATATATCAGCAGCTTGAGGCTGGGCCAGGGAACTCTGCAAAGCCACAGGCCGACAGGGCTTGTTGTTATAGTGAACTGCACTCAAATTCACCTTTGTTTCATTTGGGCTAGTATTTCTCAATAGAGTACTTGGGCCACACTATAAAATGCAGATACATTACATAACGCCCAGACCTCAGAAAAACCCCTCAGGGTGCTTTGTTTCCTAGGGCTCAGACACCAACCAGGTGTCTCCGGTCGAGAGGAGGTCCCCAGTAGCAGTCCCAACCCCACCTCTGCCCTGGAGGCAACGGCTTTGATCAAGACCGACCGACAGTCCCCCTCCATGCTCACAGGCCCTGGCAGGGAGAGTCATGCACCCCACTGGAGCCCATGATGGGGAGATTTAAGGACACCCCCTGCCCTGCCGGAGGGGCTGGGTGACAGCAGACAGAGGAGGAGGAATTATGCCAGCTCATTGGAACCTTGCTCAGAGTTCCTCATTCCACATTTCCCAATGCCAGAGCAAGGCTCTGCTGAGACAAATCTTGTTCCATGGATAGCCCTCAGTCCCTAGTCCTGAAAAATCACAGCTCCTCTCCAGAAGGGCCCAAGCTATGGAAGTGCCACCCACCTTGTCTGGCGAAGGTGGGGCCAGGGCCTCTGGCTGCTTAAGAAACCAGTGCCTGGCTTCAGCCTTTCCTCCTTCTCTGTCTCTCTCTCTGTCTCTCTCTCTCTTTCTCTCTCTCTCACACACACACACATCTTGAGCAATCAGAGGTAAGTCTGGGGCCTTGAGCCTCCAAAGCTGGCTTCCCAGACCGTGGCCAGCAGCAGCAGAAGACACACTCCTGGCTCCTCCCAGGGGAGCGCAGGAGAGCTTGGCCTGTTCTTCCCACAGAAGATCACTGTTTTCCCATCCACCTACCTCTCAACCCTTTTCTTCCCCTAAACTCCCCATCATTTTGAGGGGTGGCAGGAAAAAATAAGGCCCCTCTGAGCCAGGGGACAATTCTGAAGCCAGATTTGGGAGCTCCAGGTCCCAGGCAGGGAACTATAAGGACACTAGTTCCTGCCTGAATCTGAAATCCTGCGTGAGGGCAAATTTTCTGAGGCTCCCCCTCCATCAAATGAAAAGCCAAACACTGAGGCCTGTGGCTTGCAATGGGTTTAAAAACATGCACGAGCCTGAAACTGGGCCTGGGCTGCTTCTCAACAACCGGTGATCCTTCCTGAGAAAGCACCCTTTGCAGACATTGCACCAACGTGCCCACAGGAAAGAAAAAATAGGTGTTCTGAGCACGTCGGACCCAAAATTCAGAATAAAAGTCCTCCAGTGCTTCAGTGCTCTCAGGAGGGGGGAAGCTGTTTCGAGGAGTGCGGTTTCTTCTAACTTTTCCCCCTCCCCATTCCTTGGAGCATGTGTCACGCACGGCCTGTGACACGCTGCCAAGGGAACATGGATGCCGGGGAAATGTCTACACACGCTACACGTTTGTGACATGCCATGTAAGCGACACCCTGTTTCCTGGCTGGGTTTTCTTGGCACAGGTGCGGGCAGGCAGTGAATTCTGCATCCCCCACCCCCACCTCCCACCGCCCCCAATGTGCTTAGTAAACAGACTCACTGTGGCCCCAGGGGGGAGTGTGCATTCTGGGGAAGAACTGTCACCTCTCCATAGAAGAAGGAACCCCCTAAGCAAGGCTCAGGCCCAAGCAGATTTGGTGCTTTAAACTGTCCTTGTTTCAAAACACAAAGCATCCTGTTCAGTCAGGCTCCTGCTCACCACCCCCGGCCTGCGACCCACCACAGCTGTCTTTTCTCCACCTTGCAGATTTAATTTCAGAAACAGATCAATGACTTCTCTCCCTCTCACCCAGCTGACCCAGCCCCAGCCATATATTTAAAAACAATAACAATAACAAAATAAACCCCCCAGCAACGGAACACACGTCTACACACACTCCACAGACAATGCAAGACCAGAGCCCCATAGGCCAGCTTCCACACTAGAACTTGACCCTCGGCCCTGGGTGGGAAGGAGATAGTCCAGGACCCCTGCCCCCTCCCCCTACACTTTCAACCTCCCAACGTGCGAAAGAGATTTTTCAGAAAGGGAAGCAAGCACCCAGTTTTGCCCGCCACCCCGGGCAGAAAAAAAAAATAAAAGACGGGTACAGCAAAGAAAGGAATTGGTTTCTGGAAATTCTTTGGGTTTGGGGGTTTTGAGGTTGTTGGGGGTTTGGGGTTTGGGGTTTTTTGTTTGTTTTATTTTTTGGTTGTTTTGTTTTCCCATCCACCGCAGGCTTTCAGAAAGGGAACCCTCACCACCATCAGGGCCCAGCCTCGGGTCTATCCCACGGTTCTATCCATAAGAAACCCAAGCGCTGTGCCCAAGAGATCCCCCAATGCTCAGCTTGGGGGAGGGGGTGGCGCGGGGGGAAGGCAGATCTCCAGAATTCTAAGGATCTCCCCAAGCCGCCGGCCGGGCAGAGCCGCGGTTTTCACAAACCAGCCCAGAGCCCAGGCCAGAAGTCGGGCGCCGGGTTCTCCCCGCCGGTGGCGCCCCTTGGCGCCCCCCAGCGCGCAGCAGGCCCCGGGCTCCAGGTGCAGAGGTGGGAGGGGGCGCCTCCCGGCCCGGAGGGGAGGCGCAGGGGTGCAGGAGCGCGCCGCGCGGAGAGACTCACCGTGGCGGACGCCAGGCTGTTGTCGGCCAGCGTTAGGTGGTGCGGCTCCCAGCGCCTCAGGAATTTCGAGGTGAGGATCTTGCTGAGAAAGGTCCGCGGGTGCCGGATGACACAGACCTGGATGTCGCCCTCCTGCAGCAGTTTGTACCTCATCCCGTTGCACAGAAGAAGGGCCCGGCGACAGGGCACAGCGCCCATCTTCGTGCCCTCGGGGGCCGGCACGTCGCCCCCCAGCAGCGGCTTGGTCTCCTCGATCTGCCGGGGGTCGCCGCCGCCCGCACTACTGGTCAGATCCATGGCCGGCCGGGCCGGGGAGGGCGCCGGGGGCGGGGAGAGGGGCTGTCCCGGCTGCGGGGCGGCGGGGCCCCCGTTCGGCAGCCCGCACCCCCCCACCGCTCAGGAAGGTGGGGGGGTGTGGGGCTGGGGGCGCCCACAGGGGAGGGGCCCGCGGCGGGCGGGCGGCTGGCGCGGCCGGCTCTCGGTCCTTCCCGCGGGGCTCGGCTTCCTCCTAGCTCGTCGGGTGCATGCTCGCGGCGGCCGGACCAGCTCCGCAGGCAGGCGGACGGGTGGGGACGCGGGCAGCGCCGGGGGGCGGCGGCGGCGGCGGCGAGCGGGGGCCGCGCGGCGGGCGTGTCTCGGCCCCGCCACCCGCTCGTGTGTACAGTACGTGTGTCTGGGCGGCCGTCCGCGGGCAAGTGTGCGGCGGGGGCCGCGGGGGCCGGCTCAGTTGAGAGATTGCAGAAGCCGCTCCGCGCCCGCGCGATTGGTCCCCGCGGGGTCATGTGCCCGCCCCTCTGACGTCAATGGCGGCAACGGCGGCCGCCGCCGCGGCTTCGGCCTCTCGCAGGCGGAGTCGGCCGCCGGGCGGGGACGCGAGGGGCAGAGGCGCGGCCCGACAGGAGGGGGCGGCCCCTGGGGAGGGGGCTGCGGCTGGCGAGCCCCGGCAGGCCCCCGCCCGGCCCCGCCCGGAATGTGAAGGTGGGCGGGGGCCGTGGGGGCGGGGCGTGACGTCACGCCCAGCCGCGCCCCCGCCGGTGCCCAGGCGGGTGCTGAGCTGCAAGGCCCGCAGGCGGGACCAGATTCAGAAACCAGCCAAGGCACCCCCGGACCACAGGCTCCCCACCCCGGCGGCCCTGATCGGAAACGTAAGCACCCCCAAACACGTCAACGCGAACAGACGGACGGCCGAGGTGCGGCCAGGTGCAAACCAGAGGGACTGGGCCTGGGCTGAGCTGGGCTAGAGCGGGGTGGGGGCTGCACCGCTTGATGTCTGATATCGCCTCCACAGCTCAGGCTGCCCCTCTGGCTGGCCAGATGGGGCCGTCAGACCGGGATGTATCCTGGAATTGAAAATTTGCCTCAATTATACAGATAATGAGCCCACATTGCCTTGTCTCAGCTTACCAGACTCTGCAGGCCGGTGTGGCCTTTTGCAGATGTCTACCCGCCTTAGCCTTTGGTGTCCTCCAGCTGCCTGGGAAGAGGGGACAGGCTCCTCAGCACCCCCTCCTTTGTCCTGCCCCTGGAGTCTGGCCCCTTCTAGGAACCTAGACAACAAAGTCTCCCCCCAAGTTACTGGACCGCCCCCTCCCTTCCTCTTCCTGCACTCCAGTAGCTCCATCTTCTTTACCTCTCCCCTCAGACCAGGGTCTGGACACTTGTCTCTGCATCCCTAGGCCCAGCACCAGGCCAAGGAGAGAATTATACTGGAAGCACCTTAGTGGAATGAATCGCAGTGTCACTCAGGAACCAGAACTGAAACCAAAAGGTTTCCTTTCTGCCATTAGGAGACACCTAACGCCATCCAAGAAATGCTCCGCTCCTCCATCAGGCTTTCTCATGTCCACACGCTTCTGCAGTTAATATCATCAAAACCCCCAGATTTGTGTCTTTTTGTTAAGTGAGGGTGCCCCGTAGTGAACGCAGGGGTGTGTGAGCATGTGTTGGATCACATCATGAATGCCGCAGTTTGTGCACAGGGTCCCTGCCATGGGATTATCTCCTCCCCACTCTCCCAGAACCGACAGGACGGATGGGCTCCCCAAGCACCCTCTCTCCTGAGCCTAACCAGGGCTGGGGGCAGGCGGTAGAAGGCAGGGCCCAGTCCCTCACAAAATAAGACTCAAATGTCCAGGCTGCCCAGGAGATGGGCAGAGCTGTCCTCTCCTTGGGCATCCTGAGGGAGGCACAGTTAAATAAGAAAATGAAGTATTCAGCATCTCCCCACAATTTGCTGGCATTTCACTCAAGTTCTAAGCCTCAAGAGCCTTGAGAAAACCACCAAGCAAGAAAGGAGCAAACCCAAGCCCCCACCTCATGCTGTAAATGTGGGGGCAAGGGATCGTTGTGACCAAGAACCACCCAGGTCGTTCAGCGGTGGGGTTAAGTCAGTTGTTCAAACCTTTACTGAGCTCCTGTTATATGCTGTCACAGGAGTAATTCCTACAATAGCCACAGTGTCCAAAGCACTTCCTATGGGCTACCAGTTGTACATGCATGCACCTTTCCTCTGTCACAGCAACCTTATGACATAGCTGCCATCATCACCTTCTCTTGCAGATGAGGGTACAGAGAAGCTGAGCTACTTGCCCAGGCTCACTTAGCTGGTCAGGATTGGACCCAGGTATGGGGTTCGATACAGCATAATAGAGACAATGACCAACAGCGCTGTGCTTTGGCTCCAGGAACAGAGGGAGAACAGATAATCCAGCGGAGTACATGTCCTGACTTCAGGAGGTCTTTAGGAATCAGGTAAAGAAGGGGAATGGTGCTCCTGGAAGTGGGGAGGGGGTGTGGCAGATACGAAGAGGTGGGTGATCACTTGGCCTGTGCAGGAAACTAGCTTGTTTGCCAAGGCACGCAAAGTGTCCCAGGAATGCAGGGCAGAGGCCTAAGAGATGAAAGTATTGAATTCAACTGGTTATCTTTAAATAATATTTTTTAATTTTAATTTGAAGTCAGTGGCATGGAGCCCTCAAGATGCTGTAAAAAGAAAAGTTCCCTGAGGCAGAAGTCAGGAGTTCTGCTGGTTGACTGCAGAGCTGGCTCTGGGCCCACACATGGTAGGTCAGGGCTCAATGAGTAGGCAATGACTGATGGTCACACCTACCTATTACACCCTGGTGCTTCAGAACGTGCCGGCCACAGGACCAGGTCAGTAAGCTGAGACGTGACGAGATGGGATGGCACTGGTGTTCAGCCTACTAGGCTGGGACTCATGTAACTCACTGCACGGCCCCTCACCTCCCACCATCCCAGGTCCTTGACCTAGAAATAAGTCTGAGCCCAGCTGTCAGATTCCATCAGAAAGCTCCTCCTTGCGGACACCCAACCTCTGTAGGAGACAGCCCCTAGAGCTTCCATGGATAGATGATGTACCCAAGTCATCTTCAAGGCTATGGAAACCCAGACTCTCCAAAAAATGGTCCCAGCCCCTCAGAGTTCACCCTCCTGGCATTGAACTTGATAGGTTTACAGAGCAGCAGAGAGAACACAGAAACTCACAAACCCTTCGCTGTCCTTAAGCTCCCACAGGCCAGTTCATTCAGCCAGGTCACCAGACAAACCTGTCATTTTCTGCATTCTTTGCTGGTGGTCCCTCCTTGTTTGAGCCAGGTTCCAAAGGACCATGATGTGCTCTTACCTGCTCACTGCATCAGCAACCCACTCCGGGTTCACCCCTGGGCTGCAGTGGTGGAGAGCCTACACTGGGTCAAGTGCAGTGCTGGGACCTGTGGTGTAGTGAGCAAGTGGTAAATTGTCCTCATGAGCTCACATTTCCACTCCCAAGTCCCTGAAGTCTCCCCTTGAGCCAAGACAGACCTGCTGCCCTGGCTGCCCACAAAGGAATTTAATGAAGGGGCGAAGTCCCTGGTGGGGGTGGGGAGCATCGTTGCGGACGGCCAGGCCCAGGAGAGGTACCCCCTGAACACCCTCTTCCAGCAGCCCTGCCCCTTCTGGCAGACACTCCTGGAGATGGGTGTCCTCCTCCCTGGAGTGGTCTCCAGTGGAGATCCTCAGCGGCCTTTGCACCACTCCCTCCTTGCCCCACCCCACCACAAAATGGTGGGCAAACCTAACTCTGTGCCCTCCAAGAGGGCAGGGTTCACTCCAGTTTTGCCTGTCACTGCATCCAGCGGTGTGCAAGTAAATGTGTAACAATCAGCTTGCTGCAAAAAAGGAAAACCCTGATTCACAGCCTTTGACAATTTCCATGGTGTAAGGATTCCCACCACAGCTGATTTCAAGCTACCAACATGCGTAACTGAACAGGGAGTTGGAAAGAGATGCCCCCCACTGTGGAGTTTTTCCACACCACAGACAGCAGACCAGGCAGGAGACAGCGAGCAGTGGCTGAGGGGCCAGATTCCGCCCTTGGCCTGCAACGCCTGAAACCGTCACTCTCTGGCCCTTGTGCAGAAAAGGTTTGGTGACCCCTGCAATAGACATAAATAACCTCCAGAACAAAGATATCAGTGAAATGTAGTAAAATAATTAGGAAGTGATGTGTTTTATTACCTTCTAAAATATATAATTTATTTAATAGTAACTTTATAAAATGTAATTTTATTTAATAGTTGTTTGACAATCAGTTTGCAAGCTTCCTGATAAATTAACAGTTGGCGCTCGTGAGCCAGTAGGTTAGCTCCAGCATGCCCCTACTGTTTCTCTGGGGCCTGGCCCCGAGGAGTTGCGCGCTGGTTATCCACTGAAGGGCTGGAAATCTCCCTGCAATGCCTACGTTCTAACCACTGGGCGACATTGCCCTGCCCCTTCATTCTTTCACTCCATTCCATCAAACACCTGTCTATTAGCAGCTGCCAAGTTCCAGGGACTTTGTTGGATGCTACAGATCCAGTTGACCCAAGATGTTCCCATCTTGGAGCTCACAATCGAGTGGCGGGAACCAGGCACCGTCTCCCCCGCAAAATCACCACCACCCTAGGAAAAGAGTATGCCAAGAAGAAAGCAACCTCTTCCTCTTCCCTTTCCCAACTATGTATATCTTCGGTTGATTTATTACAAAGTGGGATCATAACAGTCCCCTTTTCCAGAGTTGTAGAAATTAAATGAGGTAATCGGTGTCAGGCTCACAGCCTGGCACAGAAGGAGCACTCTGAATGAGCTTCAGCTAGTTCACGTCCCCACCGGCATTGTAGAACCCATGCTGACTCCCCAAACACGGACTCTCCATCCAGTCCACTTCTTGGACCTTTCCCATTTGCCCAACAGCTGGAGTGCAGACACTCCAGATGCAAATGCGTGCAGGGTTCCAACCTGCATGCTATTGACATTTGGGGCTAGATAACTCTTGGCGGCAGCCAGCTGTCCTGCGCACGGGAGGACTTTCAGCAGCATCCCAGGCCTCTACCCACAGATACCAGTAGCATCCCTAATTTGTGACAACCACAGTGTCTTCAGACATTGTCACATGCACCCAGGAGCCGAAATCACTGCTGTTGAGACCCCTGGTTTAAAGGAAGATGTTTTCCCTGCCCTTGGAGTGGATACAGTCTGCTCCCCCGCCATCGTGTGGTTCGCAGTCTGGGGGAGACCATGTTGCTCACACTCGTGCAACAGCACGCTCCCCCTCAGATGCCGATGCCACTTCTGGGGGCTGGAGCAAACTTACCGCCGGCTCGATCAGCCTGCCAAGGGACACGGGGATCCATAGGATGGAATAAGGTGCAAGCTCTTTTAGGCCCTGTTTTTGGAGCCCACTGAACGGCATGAGGCCACACTGTAATAAAATGCCAAGCACCAAAAGCAGGTAACAAAACTGTTTATTCTTAAGTGGCCCCAACTTCATAGCTACTTATCACACTATAGCCTTTGGGAAACTCTCTGGAACCTCCTGAAAACTGACTCAAAATTACATCAGCTGGGAGATCATTCCCGAGCCTCATCTTTAACAGGCATGAGACACCAGTATAACGGGACACACATTTCGTACTGATGGCATTTAATGTGCTGATCACATAATAAGATGTGCTGTTTTTCCAGTATAAGGAGAGGAGTCGTGTTTTTATCCTGAAGTTAATGAACATCTTCCTCGCTCTTCTGAGCTGATGTGAAGTCAGCCCATTTTCTAGGTTTATGGGCAGTGGGGGGCAAGGGGGGAGCCCTGTTTTATTTATCAGCTGGTGATACTGGGTAGCTGATTACTGCACTGCCCACCCACCTTCTCTGGTGTCAGGGGGCAGAAGAAGACATCAAAGGAACAGGAAGTACCATCCTCTCCCCCTTTCTGTCTCACTTTCACCAAATTCTTAAGTCTGAGGTTAACTTTTTTAAAAGTATTGCAGAGAAATGATAGTTTATCTGGAACTAATATTTCTCACACAGAGTCGATTGATTGATTGAGTTACATACACATGCCAAAACCTTAATAGCAGTCAGCTCTGGATAACTAAGGTCAAGGTAGCCAAGGTAAGATCAAGGATTTGTCTAAGACCCCACAGCAGGAGAGTGGAATTGCAGGTCCCTTCAGTAACATTCTTAAACAAATGTTACTGAAGTATAACTTCCATGAAATAAAATGTGCCCGTTTTCAAGAACAGGTTGGTAGGCATTGATGAATGTATTCACCCACATAACTGACACCTTGATCAAGATACCAGAAGAGATCATCCCCACAGCCCCAGACTCCTCTCGGGGCTCCTTCTGGCCGCAGCAACCCCTGACCCACTGCCTGTCACTATCGACAGCTTCACCCCTTCTTGAACTTCATACACATAGGATTGAAAGTTGTGCGCTCAGGGGGGTCTGACTTCTTGGACTCCGCATAACAGTTCCCAGGATGCGCGCCCTGGTCTGCTCCTTTTGTTGTTAATAGGTCCTTTATGTGGACGGAACACTTCTGGGCAGATTTTGTGTTCTTCTTTATGCCATCCCCTATGTTTCTACGATGAGCATGCATCAATTGGTTTTAATTATTGAAAATAAGACAAATGCTGTTCATTTTCTTAAAAAAAATTCACAGGGACCTCATGAAGAGCCCAAACGCCAAGCTGCTGCTGACTAGTGGAAATGACGCCTGGCATAGCCTCACGGAGGACTGAAGGCCATGGATCATATTTTTAAAAATAAAAACCACTGTGTTTTTCAGATTAATTGCCTCTCTCTCCCACACCAGCCTTTGCGGTGAGCTGCTCAAATTGACCAATTTAAATGTGACCTCCTTTCTTTACCCTCCATCCGCTCTGAGTCAGTTGCTAAGAAGCAATGAAAGGAAGTGGAGGGGGTGATGTGTTACATGTGTGGGGAACATGTGGCTCTTCCAAAACTTAGCCTCCCCTCCCTTTGCATCAGCCCCTCCGGACAACCTTCAGATTGGCAAGGGTGATGGTATCATCCCGTTTCACAGATTAGGAAGCTGAGGCAAGATCATGGGTTTGTCTTGAGATCTCACAGCAGGAAAGTGGGAAGATGCTATCCAGCCGCCCAGGCAGGATGGCGAAGAGCTTGAAAGTACGAACTTCAGATTTAGATCCCAGCTGTCCATCTTCCTTAGCTGAGTTACCACGCTAACTAAATCACTAAACCTCTCTGAATCTCAGTCTCTTCATCTAAGAAACAGAGATCCAGTCGAGATATTCACAATGGAGCTACAAAGGTAATGCATAGAGCTTAGAACAAGGTTTAGCAGAAGTTGGGGCTCAATAAGTGGTAGGGAAAAAATGGTTTCTCAACTCTCGCTCTCTACTTTCTTCAACCACAGCATACAATGAAACTATTCCAAACTGCCTGAGTTGAAGGGAAAAAAAGAGGACATTTTCTTGTAACTCCAGGAAGATCAGAGTCTCAGAGATGCAGAGAAATGAGAAGGCAGGCCCCAGTGTCCAGGCGTTAGCCAAGACACCTTGGTTGCAACAGAAGGCAGTCGCAGTAGCTTCAACAAAGAGTCGAGACGGGCCATGAGGAGCCAAGGTGGCCTCGTGAGCGCCCAAAGGCATAAAGGTGCCAGGGTTCAGGAAGGGCCGGGAGCCAGCGACCCGGGGGCCTTCTCTCTGCTTCGTGTGTTGCCCCTCTCTGCATCTTCCTTCCACACATCCTGGCTTTCTCTGTGACGTCTCTTCAGCACAACAGAGGTGGCCACTCGAGAGACCAGCTGGGATCAAACTAGGATACGTTTGGCTCGGTGCCAAGGGAAGGACTCGGTTGGCTCGCTTGGGCCAGATGCCCAACCCAGCCGGGGCCAGAGCCAAGCTCTACAGATATGGCGGCCGCTCCCTAGAGGTGCGAAGGGCGGTCAAGGGGGTCATTGCGAGCTGGGCAGGTGCCCCCAAGAAATGTCTTACTACAAACAACCACTTCCTTCATTGCGCCTCCCAACTTCGTGCACTTTGTTATTAACAATAACAGCCAATGTCCACACGGGACTTGTGCGCGTCAGCCACTGGTGTGAGCACTTCGCACGTGTTAACTCCTTTAAACTAATCCCCACAAGACTACACTCTCAGGGATCATTTCTACAGTTCGTTAAATTAATCCTCACAAAATTGCAGTGAGGTTTATTTTGTCCATTGTATAGATGAGGAAACTGAGGTGCAGAGAGGTTACACAACTTACCTAAGATCACACCTGAACTCCATCAGTCTGGTGCCAGACCCACTCTCGCTCAGCCACCAGGCTGTGTTGTCTATTGTAGCCCCAATTACGGATTTTACATTTCCTCTGTTAGCCCATGTCTGTCAAAATGGAGGGAAGAAAAGATGAGGAAGGGGAAGAATGTGATATCTGACATTTCACAACAGCATTTAACAGTCAGCAGTGGGAAATGCTGGAACTTTGCTGGCTGACCTCCCTATTTCAGTTTGAGCTGGAGTTGGGGTGGGGGTGGGGGCGGGCATGGCAGCACGCAAGTCCTCCAGGATACTTCCCTTGTCCTGGGACCACCTGAGGCAGGATCTGGAGACTCTTTATGTCTTACCCTGTGCCTGCACACAGTAGGCACTCAGGAGGGTTTGTTGTTGCTGAGGAAATGTGTTCCTCACTTTATAGTTCTCAAAGCCATTGCAGAGACAGGCAAAGAGATAAGTTAAAATCTTGTTCCTGTGATGCCATGAGGAAGGGGAGCCAGTGGAAACAGGACGCACGGAGAAACCAGCGACGCTCACCAGCCAGGCCAGGGGAGGCACAGGGCCCACAGCAAGGTCTGCACAAAGGCTCCCCTCGCCCCTCTCCCCTCAGCCTTCCGTCTGGTCTCTGGGCGTCAGTTCCCACGCCTGCTCAAACACTGGCTGCCTCTGCTTGCGTACCTGGCGCTGGGCCCAAAACGGCCTCCTCACCCATCCCCAGGGCTAAGTGTTCACTGTCGCCCAGCTTCCCACCCCCAAACACCCAGGTAAGGGATCTGATTGACCCGACCAGTCTTTGTCCAGCCAGGCCTCGGAGTTCTGGTTCTGGGCCCCAGGCCCTCGGCTCAAAGAAGGAAAGTGAGATGCCCAAGGTCTCCCAGAGAGAAGGCAGCCAAGCCAGGATTCTGGTCTGTCAGCCCCCAAAGGAGTGTCCCGAGTCTGCTGTAACGAAGCACCACAAACAGGGCGGAGGGGAGCTTCGGCAACAGAAATTTCCTTTCTCGCAAGCTCTGGGGCCTGGAAGTTCAAGATCAAGGTGTCAGCTGGGTTGGTGCCTTCTGAGGGCTGAGAAAAGGATCTGTTCCAAGCCTCTCCCCCAGCTTCTGGTGGTTTGCTGGCAATCTTCGGCTTTCCTTGGCTTGTAGACAGAGAGGTATCACCCCAATCTCTGCCTTCATGTTCCAGGCACTCTCCCTGTGTGTGGCTGTGTCCAAACTTCCTCTTTGTATAAGGACACAGTCATGTTGGATCAGGGGCCCACCCTGGCCCCGCATGACCTCATCTTAATTTACTCCATCTGCAACAGCCCAATGTCCAAATAAGGTCACGGTCTGAGGCACGGGGGCTAGGACTGCAACATCTTTTTGAGGGACGTAATCAACCCGTTACAGAGCCCAAGACCTGCCACAGAAGGGCCACTCGTTTCTGCTCCCAGGTAGTTCTCACCATTGCACGCCCCAGCCCCCAGGCCTCTTTTCAGTTCCATCGGGTGTCGCTCATCCTGCTTTCTCCAGAACAGGCGTGGACACAGGTCTGCCCTCCTGGCCTCACACTCACACCAGAGCGTTCACAGGGAACAGCTGTGATTCGGGAGGACCCATTGCGGGTTCCCCAGGTTGCACACGGCTCGACTCTGGGGGAAGCTGGTAGGGAGGCTCCATGCAGACGGACAGCCAGTGTCTGTGCTGCTCCACCACACTCCAGTTCCACAGGCAATTTTAGAGGCATTAAACCTGAACAGCTCACAACGGGCTAATGAATTTTGTTCAGCGCAGGCAACAATGACCCGGGAATCAAAACCAGCCAGTGGGACCTCTGGCCTATAATTGCACGATGGCAGTGGTCGGCAGGTGGCTGGGTCCCAGGCCAGGGATGCAAGTAAGTGGTTTATTTTTACATGTATTCACTTTTCCATTTTGTTTGGCTAAAATGTTAAGCAGATTTCACTCAGAGGTTAACTAGCCAAGTTTACCCTGAGGATTAGTTTTAGAAGCCCTGGATCTGGGCTCAGGGAGGGAGGACCCGCCCTGCCCATTCCTTCAGTCAGACAGACATCACCAATACCTTGGGAAGCTCTACCTAAGACCGCAGGGTGGGAAGCGGCAGGGTGGGGACTGGACAGTATACACTGGACCCTGTGCATGCCTTACTTTGATTTGGTGACTTACTTTGATTTTGAGCCTTTACCTGGTGTTTGCCATCTTGAAAGGAAAAGTGCTAAAGGGGCCACTGACACATTCAAATCCCAGCAACCTCGACCCCCTCCTGCAACCCAGTGGACAATGGGATAGACCATTTGCCTTACCAGACCTAGAACAAACCCCTAGGGGGCTCCCGGGCCATCATGCTATTTTGCAGATGGGGGAAACAGGTTTAATGAAGGGAAGGACCTTCACCCAAGACCACACAGGCGATGGGTTGCAAAACCAGGCTCAGAGCTCCAGACTCCCTCAGCCCAGAGCTCCTCCCACCCGTCTCCAGCTTTTCTCCTGTAGCAGCTGAGGAAGGCGCCGCGTACCTGTGTGTTTCTCATCTGTCTGCTTGCTGTCTGAGTCTGTGCTGTCGGGTCCCCTGGGAGGCTCATCTTTCTCTTGTTCCGTCTGCCCCAGCCCCTGGAGCCAGGCTGTGCGTTCCCGCTCCATCCCTAATGGCATGTGTGTTGCTTCCACCCTCTCTCGGGACTTCCGCAGATTTTCACACCTTGTCCAAGCTTCCTCTGGGCCTCCCTCCAGGTGTCACCATCCTCAACCCCAGGGGAGGGGCTGATCCAGGTTCCTGGCCCAGACTCCCCCTGGCCATTTCCACTGAGTCCCCTTGGCTCTCGTTCCCACCCCACACCCCATTATTCTGCCACCTGCAACTGCCTGGTGCTGGTGGTCCTTCCTGAGGGTCTGATACATGGGACGGACCCAACAAGCGAAGTGAAGACAGACCCCCCCATGTGTGGCTACAAAGCAACGTCGCTGAGAAAAGATGTAGCAGTCGGGGATTTTTTAAATTTGTGGTTGTTACAAAAATGATATATTTCCACTGGATAAAGTAGAGATAAATAAAAATATATATATTTTGGAGGATATATAGATAAATCAAAAGCAAATAATAAATATTAGGTACCCAATATATCCTAAGCACCACACACATATTAGCTTGTTTAATCCTCAAATGAGAAAATCTACAGGACTTTGTTTCTTCAACAAATAAATAGTAAGGAGCCCTGGCTGGCGTGACTCAGTGGACTGAGTGCCAGTCTGCAACCAAAGGGTCGCCAGTTTGATTCCCAGTCAGGGCACATGCCTGGCTTGCAGGCCAGGTCCCCAGTATGGGGCACATAAGAGGCAAACACACACTGATGTTTTCCTCCCTCTTTCTCTTTCCCCCTCTCTCTAAAAATAAATGAATAAAATCTTTAAAAAAAACAAATGGTAAGGAAAAAAGGTGAGAGGGAGATAGTATTTAAATGAAGAGACTTAAAAGTGTCACTGACTATAGAGCAGTGGACATGGGGCAAAGACGGTGCAGTGACACGTTACAGTTGAATCAGGTGATGCAGGAGCTCACTGTACGTTCTTCCACCTTCACTGGGCGTTTGGAAACGGTCCTAATAAAATGCTGGCGGGGAGGATACATCAGCCAAAAGGAATGTGTGGATCCTAATTCAAGCATATCAAATTAAAAATACATTTATGGGACGAGTGCCGATGGTTAGATATTCAATGACTAGATGATTAGATATTAGATGATTTTAAGAAATTATTTGCAAGAAATTTTAGGCGTGATAATAGTATTGTGATTTTTTTTTTAAGAGTCTGTCTATTTGGCCCTGGCCAGGTGGCTCAGTTGGTGGGAACATCATCCTATAAAACGAAAGGTTGTGGGTTTGATCCCGGCGTAGGGTATGTAGGGAGGCAACTGACTGATGTTTCTCTCTCACATTAATGTATGTCTCTCTCTCTCAAATCAATAAACATGTCCTCTGGTGAGGACTAAAAAATAAACAAACTTTTAAAAGAGTCTCCCTATTTGAGATCTGCTTTAAAATAGCCAGCAGGGGAGGCAGAGATAAAATGAGATTGGCAATGATTGCTAATTGCTGAAGCTGGGTAACAGGCTCGTTAGACTGTTCCTTCTTTTGGGAAGGTTGGAAAGGTGCAATAACAAACTTTCTTTGAGGGAACAGCCACTCTGTTGGCCGATACTGTTATCTTGCCAGGGAGGAAACTGTTCACACATGTCGGGTTATTTGCCCACGATCACCCAGCTGGTAGAACCCTGAGCAGGAATTCTAAAAAATTCCTACCTGACGTCCCATCCCCCACTCTCCACGCTTTGGTGAATATCCTTCTAGATCTTCTATGCATGTAAAAGGATTCTGAAATTACAAAGAAAGGATTCTGAATGACTTAGAAGTATATATATTGCCTGACCCCCTCTCTGCGCGACACAGATGATATTAGTGCGTCCTGAAGCGTATATTTCTGACATGTCACTAGGAAAGGGAGCTAAGGAACACAGGTGGAGTGCTGCCCAAGCCACGTGCTGTCACCTGGGCGATTCGGAGGAGGCCCCTTCGTCCTCCAGCATTATCATTAGACCACGTTGTTGTCCCCGTTTATACAGAGAAGGAAACAAAGTCAGAAAGGAGAAGTGGCTTGTCCAAGGTCACAGAGCTAATGACTGCGAGAAAACCCGTGCACGCATTTGGTGGTGTGACTTGGTGAAGGTCCGTCTGCCCCCTGGCCCGCAGCCTCCAGGAGGGCAGCAGGCTGTCCGCTCCCGGACCCGCACCGCACCGCGCCTGAGCAGGAGCGGTGACACCACCCTGATGGACAGAGGAGCACACGAGGGGCCTGCCCGGGGCCTGAACCCCTGCACCGAACGGCTCCTGTACTAGGCTCCCTTTCTGAAAAACTGTGGTAAAACACACGTGACATAAAGTTTACCATTTCCACCACTCTAAGTGCACAGTTCAGTGGCTTAAGTACATTCCTGGTGTTGTGCAGCCATCTCCACCATCATCTCCAGAACTTTGCCGTCTTCCCAAACTGAAGCTCTGCCCCCATTAAACACGAGCTCCCCGCTCGCCTCCCCCAGCTCCCGGCACCCACCATCCTGCTTTCTGTGTCTCTGAACCTGACTCCCCTAGGTCCCCCGTGCGAGGGGCGCCATACAGTGTTTGTCCTTTTGTGACTGGCTTACTGTCTTCAAGGTCCGTCCATGTTGTAGCGTGTGTCAGAATTCCCTTCCTTTCTAAGGCTGAGTAATGTTTCATTTTATATACAGGAGTGAGCAAAAGGAGGTTTACAATTGTTCATATGGAAAAACATATGATGTAAGGATAAGTGATAATTCAGGAATAAGCTGCCTGTGTACTCACCACTGTGGGCAAACCTACTTTGCCCACCCCTGTGCATACACCATATTTTGTTTACCCATTATCGATCGATAAGCATTTGGGTTGTTTCCACCTTTCCGCTATTGCAAACGATGCTGCTGCTATGCACATGAGCACACACCTCTCTGAATCCCTGAAGATGCTGTTGTTTTCAACAGGTATATGCCCAGAAGTAGGACTGCTGGCTCACATGGCAATTCTCTTTTTCACCATTCTGAATCATTTTTATGCTATGCTGTATTTTTTACCTAACTCTAAGCCTTTCCACGTGGCCATGATTTTGTAATTTTGGTGACTACTCATGGGTCCCAGAGAGACAGAGTGGTGCCTGCCGACTTTATGCAGGGGGCCTCCTCCGGACACCTCCCCCCACCCCCACCTCTGCGGGGTCCACCTGAGCCAGCTCATCCCTCGGACTCAGCATCAGGGACTTGGATTAGTTTAGGGGCCCAAGCAATGCCTGAGATTCCCCTCCATGCCCAGTTCCTAATCGGCATTATGTAATCTGTGGGTCATCACCTGTGGCACACCCTCCCCCCACTCTGAAGGCAGCCGCTGCACCTCCTGTCCTCTGCTCTCTCCCTCCCAAGGCCCCTTCTCAGTCTCTGGATGAGGTTACGTGAATGAATGTTACAGGAGTAATTAAGTAATTACCTCCTCTCCTGGGAGTTGTTTCCAACTTTTCAATGTTGTTAACAAAGCAACAACAGAGAGAGGATTTTCTTCATGCTATTGAATCAGTTGCTTAAGACACATTTCCCAGGAGTGGGAATAACTCAACCTTGGATTTGGGAACGGGGGCAGGAAATGAAAGGAAAAGGCAGATTGAGGGCCATTCACTAAGCAAGGGAGCCAAAAAGAAGTGTATGTGGGTGAGGGGAACCAGGGTTGGAGAAGTGCTCCTGTCCCACCCCCTGCGAGTGGTGGCTCTTCTCCTACTTCACAGGCTGTCCTTGTAGGGGGTTGAACGGTGGCCCCAAAAGATATGTCTACCCAGAACCTGTGAACGTGACCTTATTTGAAAAGAAGTCCTGGCATATGTAATTAAGGATCTCAAAATGAGCTCATCCGGGATTGCGGGGGTCCTGAATCCAATGACAGTCCTTGGAAGGGA
Organism: Trachops cirrhosus; assembly: GCA_028533065.1. NCBI lineage: Eukaryota > Metazoa > Chordata > Mammalia > Chiroptera > Phyllostomidae > Trachops > Trachops cirrhosus. The sequence goes on along the minus strand of CM052550.1, from coordinate 22,918,867 downwards.
ACAGAAGGGCAAATGGACCCAGAGAGGAGGCCATGGGAAGGTGGAGGCAGAGGCTGGAGTGGTGCAGCTACAAGCCAAGGAACGCCAAGGACTGCTGGCAGCCAGCAGGAGGTAAGAGAGAGGCACGGGACAGATCCCCCCTTGCAGTCTCCGGAGGGAACCGGCCCTGCTGGTACCTTGACTTCAGACATCTAGCCCCTGAACAACGAGAACACATTTCTGTTATTTTAGGTAGTGAGTTTGTGGCAATTTGTTACAGCAGCCACAGGTAACTAATACCGTCCCCATCTCTGCAGCCCCTTCCGGAAGGACACAGCCACCGCTGCAGGCTCCAGCGGGGCTCATCTCTGAAGCAGGCCACGACGTCCCTGCTGAGTGCTCAGCCCTTCCCGAGGGAGGTCGTTGGGTGTGCAGAGGGTGTCAATGTTGGAGGACAGGATGTCCAGCCCTCAGCCCACCGGGAAAGCCAGACCACGAACTAGAGTGGGTGCACCCCTTGGCCATCTAGCTGGGAAAACAGAATTAGATTCTTTTCATACATCGCACACACAAATAATTCCTGGTGGACTGAAGCCAAGGTGTGAGAAACAAAAAGTGCAATTACTTAGCAAACATAAGAGAGTATTTCCATGACCTTGGTGTAGGTGAGGATTTCTTAAACAGGATAAACTTCGGTGCTTGAAGCATTTGACTGCGTTCAAAGAAAAACTTCTGTATATCGAAGGGCACTAGTGTGAACCCAGCGATGGAGCAGCAGACAAGTCTTGCAATGCAAGCCAGTTTCCAGGTTTTACAAAGAATTCCCACAAATCAATATGAAAAGTACTCTCAACTCCAACTGAAAAAAATGGGCAAAGGTTCAAATAGAAAATTTCCCAAGGCAGAAACCAAACATATACAAAGATGCTCAACTTCACTAAAAATATTGGCAGGAGGGTGCAAATTAAATGACGTCCTGCTGGCAAATGCGAGTTGGTACCTCCAGTTTGGAAAGTAATCGCTTCCCTTCATGCTATGGGATGAAGGGAGTACCCCCACTCACGTGTTAAAGCACTAACCCTAGCGCCTCAGAATGTGCCTATGTTTGGAGACAGGTCTTTAAAAAATAATTAAGATAAAACGAAGTCACAGGGGTGGGCCCTAATCCAGTATGCCTGGTGGCCTTATAAGAAGAGGAGACCGGGACACAGACACACAGAGGGAACACCGTGTGAGGACACGGGGAGAAGACACCATCTATAAGCCAGGGACAGAGGGCTCAGAAGGAGCCAGTCCCGCAGACACTTTGATCTTGGACTTCCAGCCTCTAGCACCAAGGCAATAATGTTTTGTTATTTAAGCCCCTTAGTGATATTTTATTACAGTTCCCTAGCAAGCTAATACAGCCATCAGCCAAAGAACGACTCATCAATTGTGGGACATCCGCCCAAGAAAATACTCTAAGATTAGAGTGAACACTATCAACAAAAGCCCGCTACAAAGTGCAGTATAGAACGATTTACGTAAAGTTTGAAAACATAAAAACACTATGTCTCTTTTTTGTAAACATCAATGAGCAGTAATAGTCTAAAACATGCCTGGAAAGAAAACACCCCAAGGGGTGACATATCCGTGGGAGATGAGAGAAGACCTGAATACAAGAGCCCCCTGAAGTCGAGGCCTCAGAAGTACCTAGGATGCTGTGCTTCTTTAATAGGATTGAAAGACATAAGGTAAAATTCATGCATTCAACAAATACCAAGTGCCCACGAGCTGAGAAGCAGGGGTGGGATCCATGCAAGAAAAGCACCCAAGAGTCTGAGCAAGTGCTTGCTCACCCCCGCCTGCACACCTCGCCCCTCCCCAGCCGCCAGGACGGCATTCCTCCACAAGCGAGGTGAGGCTCGGAGGGCGTCTTTCACCCAGGTCTGCAGGCACGCACACACACACAACATCAAAAGAACAACACGACATCGCAACTTTCTCTATTTTTTCTCATAAAGAAACAGAAAATTCATCTTTCACTTCGCAGTAATATAAAAGAACAAAAACATGCCAGGAAAGAAGTGGCCATCGAGACAACACACACCCAGTTTCCAGTGAAAACAACAAACTAATCCCAGAGCCTGTACACGCACAAGGGCCCAGGAGGAAATTCAAAGATTAAATAAATTGATGGAAAACGTTCAACCTCAGGAGTGGCCAGAATCGCTACTCCCAGCCCACCCCCACCTGCACACATCCTGGGGCTCTGGGGGTGGTGGGCTTCCAGGGGCCGAGGTGGGGTGTGGGGTTCCCATCGGAGCTGGCCAGCCCAGAAAGCCCCGCAAATGACAGGGAACAAGAGCCGTGCAGAGGGTGCCCGCAGAATGGGAGAGGGGACGGGGGGAAGAAGGTGGGGACACCGGGGCCATGTCGGGGAAGCCACGGGATTCCCTGGCATGGTATGAAACAGACCACTGGTGACTGCCTCTGCCTTGGGTCAGCTGAGTAACCGTCCAAGAAACTACCATTCAAGTGCCATTTTAGTGGATTTCCAATTTTTTTGAATGATGCCCCGTTCTGGGAAGATGTGGCGAACTAGGAAAGGAGAGCCTGTGTGTGATCAGGGTCAGAACCGTCCATGAATTCCCTGAGGGCCTATTCAGTGGGCACCTACTGTGTGTGGCCCGATTCTGGGCCCTGGCGGTGCCGCCGGGGGTGTCTGTATGAGAGGGGTGGGGTCTGACGAGCAGGCGGATCGCCCCCCACCCCCGTGTTAGCAGCAGCGTGTCAGGAGGGGCCAACAGCCCAACAGCCGGCTGTTCACACACTCAGCTCCCCCCTCCCCCAACAAGTCTCTGTGACACAACGGCACCGGCTGACTCTAACGAGACTGACAGCGCATCCTGGTTTGCCTGGACACGCCTGGCGTTGGCACTGGATGCTCACAGTATTCTGGGAACCCTGAGACGGGGTTCGGAGCTGGGGCCCTCAGAACCCTGAGCGCATGGGTGAGGCAGACGGAGAAGTCAAAGGCACCCAGATCAAAGCGCTTTGAGGAAGTCCCCAGACGTGCTCTTTTTGGTGAGAGCAGCTGGTCCCCATTGCTGGGTCAGGGCTAATGAGTGAGGCAGACTGAGCCACCCCCATGTCAGTACCAAGCCGACCATCCCCTGGGAAAAGCGATCCGGCAAAGCGCAGTTAGGCCGTGAAATTGTTCATCGCCTTTGACTGATAATACTATGCTTGAAAATCTATCCTAAGGAAATTACTCTATTTTGTTATTACTGAAAAGCTTTTGGAAAGAAAATGTTCTCTGCAGCATTACCTGGAAAAGAAAAATAAACCTGAAGAACCCACACAGGGCGATGGCTTCGTACAGCATGACCCACCACCCGGGGACGTGGTCACACAGCCGTGGAAGTGCAGCCGACGGCTGCGTGGCAACACCGAGAACTCACGCCATGGGAGCAGCGTCTTACGGAACAGAGTGAAAATTATGGGTGTCTTCTGCCTGCAGTTTTGCAAAATGCTTTTGATTGAGGACGAGGCTGCAAAGAAATATGCAGAGTATTAGGTGTGCTGGGAATAAGAGAAGATTTTTTTAAATTAAAGATATTTTTAAATCTCCTCATGTTGTCTTTTAAAAAGCAAGAAAGGGAAGCTTGGAATTTGCTGCACAGATAGACTCATGCTTGTGGACAAATAAATTACTCGCAAAGGTGGTCTCTGCGGCACTGGCAGAAATAGCAAATGATTAGAAACCATCTGAATATCTTTGGGAAGGGTGTGGTTAAATAAAAATGGTATATCCATACAGCGGAGTACTATGTCGCTATTAAAAAGAATGAAGCAGCTGTATGGTTACGGGATGACAACTAAGATGCATTAAGAAAGACCAAGCACTGTGCTGCCCTGGTGGGCGTGGCTCAGTTGGCTGGAGCATCCTCCCATAACCGAAAGGTCGCCGGTTCAATCCCTGGTCAGAGCACATGCTCGGGTTGCTGGCTCAATCCCCTGTGGGAATGTGTGCAGGAGGTGGCCGATGGGTGCTTCTCTTTTCTCTTTCTCATCAATGTACCTCTCTCTCTCTTTCTTACTCTCTCTCATGAGGATAAAATAAACCTTAAAAAAAAGAAGAAGAAGAAAGGCCAAGTGCAGAAGTGTATAGAGAATGCCATTATTTGTGTAAAAATGACACACACAGCCCTGGCTGGTGTGGCTCAAAGGGTTGAGCGTGGGCCTGCAAACCGAAAGGTCACCAGTTTGATTCCCAGTCAGGGCGCAGGCCTGGGTAGCGGGCCAGGACCTCGGGAGCTGTGGGCCTGTGAGAGGCCACTGATCGCTGCGTCCCTCGCACATTGATGTTTCTCTCCCTCTCTTTCTTTCTCCCCTCTCTCTAAAAAGTAAGTTTAAAAAACCCGTCAGAAAAATGACACACACATACACATGTACTTATGTTTGCACATAGGCACAGATTTTCTCTGGAAGGACACCTTGGAACTCTGTGGAGGGCTCTGGGTGCCTGGAAGACAAGGATGGGAGGGCATTTACCTCCGCGCCATGCATTGGGTATCTGTCGTGAGTTAAATGGTGCCCCTCCCCAAATACAGGTGTGGCACAAGTAACACCCCTTTTTGCACAATCTTTTATTACATAGTCACAAGCATGTAATTCTGTAACATAACAATATCACACTCAAGCACACCATATGACGTTTTAGGTGAAATGTTCAAATTAAAACTAGAAATTATTACACCCATATTCCTACCCCACCAACCATACTCACACAGGCGTCACTTCTGCTGGACCCCGTGTACGTCCACGTCCTAATTCCCAAAGCCTGTGAGCACCACCTTATTTGGGGGAAAAAAGTCTCTGCAGATAAATTTCTGTTGTTTAAGCCCCCTGGCTTGTGACAATTTGTTACAATAACCCTGGAAAATGAATGCAGTCCGTTTTGGATTTCGGGGGTTAACACAATTGCATCACCTGAACAAAGTAAACTTAACGTGCACGAAAACACGCACAGCAGGTCGCGAACAACCCGAGCATCTGCCAAGAGCGGACTGGAAACAAATGGGCTGAGGCGCACACTTGAGACTTTTGTGTTTGTGGCGTATTAAGTTGTCCCTTAATTTTTTAAATTAAAAATAGCCCTGGCTGGCATGGCTCAGTGGTTGGAGTGCATGTCGTCCCGTAACCAAAGGGTTGGGATTCGATTCCCAGGCGTGGCAAATACCTGGGTTGTGGGTTTGGTCTCCAGGCCTGGCACATACGATCGCCAGTCCGGGCGCCTGCGCGATATTTCTCTCCCTTCCTCTCTCTCTAAAAGCAATGAAAAAAAGGCCTTGGGTGAGGATAGAAAAAAACATTTAAGAAAAAATGGTGGGGCAGAGGATGCCCTATGAAAAACTAGATACCTCATTCTAGAATGCTTTGGCATGGAGTAAATCTGAAAACAGGCAGGTACAAGAGACTTTGAAGATCATCTGCCTCCACTTTCTCAGTTCATGGAAGGGGAAACTGAGGCTCAGAGAGGCTACAGGATCAGCTCCATGTCACTGCAGCTATGCAGCAGCCCAGCACGGGAGAAGGCTGGGCCGCTCGCTCCGAGACGCCGAAGTCCACCAAGCGCCCTCCCTGCTCCTCGCCCACTACAACCAGTGCAGGGCGACTCCACAGCCGCCTGTGGATGGAAGTGAGGGAACCGAGGGATGGACAGCCAACCCTGTCCTGGGTGAGCGGACAAAGGGACAGCGTGGTGTTGACACTGGACACCGAGCCTGGTGGACATCGCCAGCCCCCCTGGCAATCTCGAAATGTGCCCTGCCTGCTCCTCTGCTCCCTGGCACAGGTCTGTGCTTACTTGGTTTTTACCAAGGAAAAACCAAGAGCCCAGCCAGGTGTGAGGATTGGACACATGGTCATGGGTGGGCTGTAGGCCCAGCCCTGCACTGTCACCCCCGGGAGGCGCTTGGGAGCAAGTAAGGAGTCAGACTTGGGCAGCACCCTCCAAACTCCACTGTCAGAGGCAGCTGGATTGTAGGCTCAAACACAGGCTGCAGAGCAGGGGCAGGGAGCAGAGCCCTGGGGGCTGGGGTGGGGACAGGGCGAGTGATGGGGTGAGGGAGCAGCATCATAGAAGGGGCTGGAAGGATAGGTCAGCTGGAGATGGTGGGGGCGGGAGAGCCGGAGACTGGGAGGAGGGAGCATGGTCATGCTCGGGGGCGGGGGCAGGTGTCCAGGATGGGCTGGAGTCCCCAGGTTCTACGTCTCCAAGGGCAGGGCCCTTACTGAGTCTGATGGAAAATGCTGGGGTGTGGAGAGGGCAGTGAAGGAGAATAGAAAATGCTTCTCTAGAGAAAGTGAAGTTCCACATTTGTATCCTAGACCTCTGTGTGACCTTGGGTGTGGCGCTGGGGTTCTCTGAGCCTCCATTTCCTCATCTGAAACGTGGAACAAGAACACCTGGACGGGTGCGAGGGTCAGGTGAGCGCAGCACAGAACCAGGAGTCGCTACCAGGAATCACGTCTTGGCCAACATCTACGAGAACCCACTGCACCCCAGGCGCTGAGGGCGGCCTGGGGTTCCATGGTGAAGGGTGTCGGCTCCTGGCTTCCTGGGGAGAGATGGACAAGTTACCAAGGCTCTCAACACGTGGTGGGTGGGGTCAGGGTGGGCTTCCTGGAGGGATGATGGTTGTGGGAAGACCCTCAGAAAGAGCAGGCGCTCCCCTCAAGAAGAACAAGGAAGACAACAGCACTGAGCCAAGACCTGGGGCGGGGGGACAGCCTGACCCACTAGCCCACTGTTCTCCTGAGGGCAGAAGGGCCCAGCGCTGGCATTTGTCTCAGTAATGTGTGTGGGAGCCACTGGCATTTGTGGGGGCAGTGGGCAGGGAGGCTAGACACCCTGCACTGTGTCGACCAGTCCCCTTGGACAGAAACAGCCCTGCGTCCCACATGACAGGCTGACGGCCACCAGGGTCACGTAGGCGAAAATGGTTCCCTGCTGGGAGTTATTGGCATTTAGAATCTAACGTCATTGTGCATGTAAATGCAAATCTTCTCTTCCTGGCCAGTATTAAGAGTCACTGAGTTCTCTAGGAGGGCAACCACCGTGTCAATTGAGGGAAGGTTGTTCTTGTTTCGTTTGGACAGTGACCAAGAGCTGGTCACCATTTCGGAAAATGACGTCACCAGTGGCCTCGCCCACAGGGCACACCTGTGACCACCTGCGCTTGTGGCCTTTCCCTGCCTGGGGCTTCTGGAATCTGAGCGAGAACCTGATTCCCTCTTGATTTCTTTGAGTGGGTCTAGTGTTCCCACTTATGGAAACCTCCTTCCTTTAAATCCTCCTCCTTCCTGTTATAATGATGGCATTATACTGATGTTTGAGAAATCACATGTACAGGTGAATTATATGTGTATAAATTCAACTCCAGGATAGAAAGCCATGTTACAAAATATTTGTTTTATAAAAGAAGCACCAGGTCTGAATGTTTGCAAGCCCCTGAGTCAGGAGAGGGGGAAAAGTTTTGGTGACGCTGCCAGCAGTGGAGGGACCGGCCAGCCCAGGGCCCACCCAGAAGCACACATACCTCACGAATGAATCAGGAGGGGGGCCTGAATGTCACACTACCCTTTCCAAAGCTGTGCCCTCAGGTGGAAGTGTAACAAGCACCTTTGCCTGCTGCTGACCCGCCTACGTGGGTCCTGCGTGAGCAGCTCTGAGAGCAGCACACGGCCACCCGTTTGGCCAGAAAGGTGTAGACTCTTTATGGCGAAGGAGACTTTGAAGCTGAATCCACCTAAAATGCAGTCAGTCTTGAAGGAGTGTGAGTGACCAACATTACCTGCCAAGGTGAGCAGGGAAATACCAAAAGAAAGGCACTTTCAGATCAACTGGCAGGTCACCTGAATAGAGGGCATATTCTAAAGCCCATGTATTCACACACACACACACACACACACACACAGAGGATGGCCTTAATAAAAACATCATTTCCTCTTGGATAAATGTGAAAACACTTACAAACTATGGAGAGGACTGTCCAGTTTCCAACCTGCCTGGAACCCCCCGGTTGGGCCCTGGCTGTCCCTTAGTAGGATGAAGATGAGGAGCCAGCCAGGCATTGGCCAGGTGGCCAAAGCCCCATACATCACGCCAAGAGGCTGGAACTCAATCCCAGAGTTAATGTGAAGCGGTTGGTGAATGCTGAGCAGGGAGCAACATAACCAGGTTTGCATTTTAGAAAGTCAGTCTGGCTACAGGGGGGATGATGGACAGGAGGGGCCAAGATTAGAGGCAGGGCAGCCAGGCAGGAGCCTGCCTGTGTCTGGGGAGTAGGGTGGGGGAACAGAGATGGCCTGGATTGTCCAAGGGAGACATGACAGTGGCCTGGATGAGCAAAGAAGCATGGAGGAATTGGTCCTGTGTTGCCCTGAGCCAGGTTCCCCTCAGTGACACGCAGAACGGGAGCCCCGTGGGTGTGGGGCGCCCTCTGCTGGACATTTCCATGGCCCGCGGTGTGATTCGGATCTGCTTCCAGAATCGCACATTCCGACGTCTGTGACAGGGAGGGCAGGCAGCGTGGGGAGAGGGTCTCCTCTGTCCTCACGCGATCAGGGGGTGTCCGTAGCAAGGAGAAGATGGCCGGTCCCCAGCCGATGAGAGAGAAGACACGGAGCAGAGGAATCTACGCTTTTCACTTCCATGTCTGTGCCCCATCAACAGGGGTCTGCCCTGAGGACAGACACCACCACGCCATGCTCCTCTAGGAGTCACAGGAACCACGAGCAGCATGGCACTTCAATTATTCCAGTGGACGTAACTGCTGCTTGGACTATTTATCCGATGGTTTTTAATGGGTATAACTACTACACATTGTGAGTATTTTACTGAACATTCTGTTAGATATTGGGTATGTTTACTAGACATTGAATTCACAGTAGCCCATAATAATCATAGTATTAAGACATTTAGTGACTAGAACTACCCTTACTTACTCATTCAGTGTAGACTAGACATTACCTCGTTTAATCCTCATTTCTATTATCAAGCCTATTTTCCGGATAACAAAACTGAGGTTCCCGAAGATTAAGTCCCAAGCCGAAAGGCACACGGCTCCACAGGTGCAGACCCTGTCAAACCCTGGGCTGGACTCTGAGACCACCGCCCTCTCTCCTTTGCCTCCCTGGTCCCTCAGCTGAGCCAGAGCACAGGTGCCCTAACACATGGGGACCCCTGTAGCCTCCAGAGGAGGTGGGAATGCCCTCACCGGGCTCATGTACTTGTGGGTGGCAAGCAGAGGGGAGCCGCTTACCTTCCGCCATCCCTGGGGCAGCTCTGCAGGTAAGTCCGCACTTGAGCAGCAACTGGAGTGGGGCTGACGCCAGTCACAGAGCCTGGCACGTGCGCACCCCGAGTTCCTGTGCGGCCTTCAGGGCTGCAGGGTGGGCCATCGGGGATCCCTAGACGTCCTGGAGCCCAGCACTCCCTCTGGAGGAAAACAGGACTTCGTGGAAGTGAAGAAGCTTTGGACAATTCTGTCTGTGTGATCGGGACTATTGATTTAAAAAAGGTCCGTCCTTGGCTGGGGAAGAACAGCCTTTTCTGATAACATCTTTCCAAAGCAAACTGTCTCCACTCTGTAGGGTGAGTCCCAGGCTGCTGGAGCCCCTTCAGGTTTTCTCTCGGGAGGCACACCTGAGATGGTGCAGAATTAGCCCCCACTGACGCCCCCTCCCCATTCGCCAGGCCCTGAGCTGGCTGTTTCCCATCTGCAGTCTCGCCAGCTGTCTGAGGTGGGCGTTCACTGTCCGCCCGCAGAGAGACCGAAGCACAGGCATGTTAGACATCTTCTGTGCCAGGGTCACTCGGCTGGGGAGCGCCAGGCCTAGGACGTGGACTCGGACTTTTCCCACTCCCAAACCCCCACGATTTCCCCCGTAAGAGTGACATCTGTATTTGGCCTGTGGTCCACTCTGACTTCCAGATCTTCTTCTCCCCACTCTGTGCACTAGGCCGGCCCTATCCCATCTGGCAGCCATGTGTGGTGCTGAAGTACACAGGCTCAGAGACCAGCCTGGCAGGATTTAATCCTGGGCCTGCCACTCGCTAGCACTAGGGAAATGACTCCACTGCTCTGTGCCTCAGTTTCCTCACCTGTAAAATAGGGATAATGAAAACAGTACCCACCTTCAGAAGATCATATGAAGAAAAAATTCTTAGAACCTGGTATAAGTGCTCAACAAAGGTGGGCTTTCATATTCACGGGGTGCAGTTCTCAGCCCTGGCAGCTGTAGAACGCCACCACCATGTGGGTCCCACCCAAGAGGTTCTGATTTAATTGGTCTCAGGGGTAGGCCTTGTGTGGCTGGTTGCTGGAGCTCCCCCTGGTGATTCCAATACTCAAGCGAAGGTGATGTGCACCCAGCCTGGGTTTCCAAAGCAGCCAGTGTCCTGGGTCCCCTGGGCAGTGGGCGGCACCCAGGAGATGTCAGGAAATGCTGGCATGTGCTCAGATGCCCATGGGTCTATGCTACTCTTTATTCAGCACCTAGATCCCATCGAGTTTGGATCTCATCTCCCATCAGTGAGGAGGGAGGTCACCCCGTCAGGCCAAGGTCACCCGCCCTGAAACACAGACCAGCTTTGTCCCATGCTGACAGTCCTCAGTCCAAACATGAAGTCATCCCAGCCCTGCCTCTGCCCGGGGCTGTGGAAGTCCCGCCTGGGCTGACTGACGGCATCCCTGAGAATTCTCGAGAAGGGACCCGCCCGTTTCTTTCTAAGTCACATGGCACTGTCTCCTGGCTTCCCTGGGGCGTGCAGGAGAAATCCTGGTCCGTCGGGACTTGGGCTCTTCATTCCATATAACAAATGACTTCAGCTCCCTGGGTCTGTTCTCTCATCTGAAAACACCTCCCAGGTTTTGTGGGGATTCAAATGACAGAAGACAGGTCAGGGCTGCGTTAAGTGACGGCCACACTACCACAGTCCTGCTGGTTGTTGAGCTGGGGTGGCCCAGGAAGTGGCGCGGAGCACCCTCACTGATGAGGGGTCCTGGGGGGCAGTCAGGGACAGGGCGGCTGCAGGGCTCGAGGCCTGAGCCTTGCCAAGGGGAGGATTAGAGACTGACAGACAGCAGACAAAGTGCAGGTGGCACCAGTCAGCCCCGTCCCCTGCTCTGAAATGCAAGCATTCCCCCAAACGCGTGAAGGGACCAGCATTTCCGGAGCTCCTCCAGGGGCCCGGCCTGGAGCAAGACGCGTCATAGGTGCGACGTGTGTCTCTGCTGAGCCTCCCTGCAGGCCTTCCAGCGGGCGTCAGCCTCTGTTCCCACGCACAGATCCGGTGAGGGCTCCAGATCCACGCCCAAACTTGCCCGGGTGTGAGCCCACACCTCTCCCACTGTCTGCAATGGGACGTGGCTGGCATGCCAGCCAGGAGTCCAAGACCCCTCCGTAAATTATCTATTTACTGTAACATGGTGGAAGAGGAGCCACAAGTGCAGAGAGCTGAGCTCCCTTCCACACTCGCTCACTCATTCTTTCACAAAGTATTTACTGGGCACCACGGGGTATTGTGTGGGGCATGGGGAACCCAGTAGGAAGAAGACAGGCTTGGCCTGTGGGTTAATGGAACCAGCGTTTCAGGGAGTGTGTGGGGAGCGAGGTGAGCAGGGAAGAGAGACAAAAAGTAAACAAATCCACGAAGATGAGAAGTTATAAGGGCTCTACATCAGTTATCTGTTGCTGCATAACACCCCAAGCGTATGGCTTGAAAGGACCATCATTTATTTCCTCAGGATTCGGTGATTTGGGCTGGGCTTAGCTGGGTGGTTTTTCTGCTGGTCTTGTCTACGGTCATTTACAGCCTGCCACCAAGTGGCTCAACCGGGGCTGGGGGGTTTCAGAGGCCCAATGGCAAAGGCCACCTGAAGCCCAGCTTTGGTATCAGCACCACGTCACTTCTGTGCATTCTGTTGGCACAGTGAGTCCCGAGACCTGCCCGGAGTCAGAGATGGGAGAGTGAACTCCCGATGGCCATGGTTTCCGAGCGGCCCGCCCCCACCCCGCCCCGCTGGGCTAGGAAAGACTGGGCTGATGGCCAGCGCAGAGGTCAGAAATCGGGCCCTCGCACGTATTTGCTCTGTGTGAACAGTAATACTTTTTCCGAAAAATCCAATTAAATAAATGCAGAAACCACAGCAGTTCATGTAAAGCTCAAGTTTTCCAGCTTTTTGGGAAAAATCAGAAGGTCTGGCAACACGGGGCCCACACGCCACAAGGCAGCAGAGCACCCGCTGAGCAGTGCTGCCCCCTCGTGGCACGTGTCCCTCTCCCGCCTGTCACCGTGCTTGCCGCTCCTGATGGACTCCTGACCCTGAGGCTGAGGCTGAGGTCCACTGCCGTTCAGGACTCTTCAGCTCCTGCGGCTCGGACAGGAGCGTCCAGAGGGAAGCGAAACATCTCTCCTACCTGGACCTCCGTGCAAAGTGGGAAAGTGAGAAGAGCCCGAGTTTGGTTATCTCCACTGGGCATGCGATTTGTATTCACAGCAATTCAGCAGTCCATGCTCTGCGCTTCTTCACCCCTTTGGAACGTCTTAGGGCTTCTCAGCATTTTCAACCCTTCTGATACAAATTGGGGGAGAGGAGCAGAGAAATCCCCTAGGCGAGGGGCCATTGGTGCTTCGCTCTGAAGGATGAGAAGCTGGCGGCCAGGATGAGTGTTGGGTGAAGAGGCACAGTACGTGCCAATGTCCTGTGGTCATAGAGGACCCGGGGACTGGAAGAGGAGGTGTCAAGTGGCACAGAAATTAAGGTGGAGCAGTGGGTAAAAGGCACTTTGTGGAGGTTTAGAGGCGGCTGCATACAGGCTGGGCTTCACTCAAGGCAGGGGGCCTGCAGCAGAGGGTTCTAGGCTGGGAGTGCCAGGGTGGGATCTCCAAACACAGAGAAAGCAGACTGTGAAGGGAGGGGGCTAGGGTTGGGGGGATGGATTTTGAGAAGTTGAGAGGAATCGGCAGAGATCACTGGTGAAAACAGGAGGGTCTGTCAAGATTCCTCATCCTGACCGATTTCTAAAGGAAGCCTGGGTAAAACGAGGCCTCCAGGATCTCAGGTGGGCCCAGGGACTTCCGCCGTAGCCTCTGTAGGTGCATGCTGGAGGGGCTCAGATCTAGAGAAAGCAGCCCCAGTTCTGCTGCTGACATTCCGCCAATCCTGCAAGCAAGACGTCTGACATATGGGTGGTTGTCAGCTCTGGCTGCACGTTACAATCACCTGGGCCCTATTCCTGGGCCCTCCGAGACTAATCAAACTGGAACTTCTGCAGGGTAGGGTAAGTTTCCTATGGCTGCTGTAAAAATCACCATAAACTCAGTGGCTTAAGACAACACACATTTATTCTCTTACAGTTCTGGAGGCCAGAGGTCTCACAGGGGTCTTCCTGGGCTGAACTCAAGGTGCGGGTGGGGCTGGGCTCCTCCTGGAGGCCCCAGGGGAGAACCCGCTGCCTCACCTTTTCCCACGTCTAGAGGCGTCTGCGTTCCTTGGCCTGTGGCCCTGCATCCTTCCAAGCCCTGCGTCGGCTCTCACACCCTGTGATGCCACTGGGCCCCCTGGATAACCGAGGACCATCTCCCCATCTCAAGATCCTTAACTTAATTGCATCCGCAATTCCCTTTCACCACGTCAGGTGACAAATTCACTGGTTCTAGGATTAGGACGTAGACATGTTGTGGGTAGAGGGGGCATCATCCCACCTACTAAGAGGTTAAGGCATCTCAAGTTTTTTTCCTGCAGAGTGAGCACGCTGAAAGGAGTTCCCCAGCACAGCTGGGGACCCTCGGAGCAGAGGACACTTTGTCAGTGCCCGTCCCACCGTTTTGCGCCCATGACACAAAGAGGTGGCATAAAGGCACAAGGACAGTTGCAGAGACTGCAGGCCCAGGTACCACACAGACCTGGATCCAATTCCCAGCTCTGCCTTAGATAAGCGATGTGACTCGGAACAAGTGACTTAATGGCTCGTGTTTTTCTCGTCTGTTAAGGGAGGGTCACAGTGATCTCACAGGGATGTTGTGAGGATGACAATTAGCAGCAAAGGGCCCACCATAGGGCCTAGGACATTAAGAGTCAGGATGGGAGGAAAGACAGCTAAGGGGAGCGGACACCCCAGGCAGATGACACCCCCTGCTCCTCCTCCCTCATAGGGAGGACTGCCTCATAGTTGTGCTGGGGAAACAGCAGCTACAGTGGCTGGAGAATCTGGCAGGCCTGGAATTCTTAGTCAGTTTCCCCTTTCCTGGCCGCAGCTGATAAGTATATCCTGCTGGATAAAAATACATCCACCCTTACCGTAAGATTCCCAGGCTGGGAATTCTCTGAGCACCCGCCTCCTGCCCGGGGAGTCTGGCCCTACAAACAGTTTAGGAGTGGCTGGGGGTCCCGGGCAGCATCAGTGGGCTGGGGACTCTGCCGCCCTGCTGTGCTCTGGGTCGGATAAGCTGCTGTGAGTACCGCTGGGGAGGCGGCAGCCTGGGCTAGGCAGTGGGGATGGTGTGCGAAGTGCGGCTCCTCGCAGCCTGTCTAGAACCAGCGGCCCCGACGGAGCTAAGAGACGAAAGCCCAATAACCAGCACAGGACTTAGTGTGTGCCAGTGTGGCTCTTGGTACCAAGGCAGCTCATTTGCTTCTCCCTGCAACCCTGTGGCCTGAGGTTCTGTCACTGTCCCCAGGACGCTGAGGCACAGAGGGTAAGGAACTAGCCAAAGAATGAGTTGGTGGAGACTGGATTTGAACTGCAGTCTGGCATTGAACTGGTGGGTTGAGTCCTCTTGAATCTAATTTAGAGAAGTACTTTAAAAGGCTCCTTTCGACTTCCTGATGGTGTGAAGGAGATCTGACCTGCAGGTCCCCCCACACACGGACCGACACACACACAGGAGTTGATGCTGAGAGACCCCTCCCAACACACACCAGACCCGCGGCCCCTCCAGCCCGAATCTCGTCACCCCAGGGACGTTGACAGGGCACGCCACCTGGGAAATGAAAGTGAGTCCCCCAGTTCCTCAGTCTTCCCAAACACACAGGAGTCACGGTGATGATCTTTTTTTTTTATTTGCTCCCTATGTTCTCTCTCCCTCCTTTTACTGTTGAGAAAAACGTAACAACACAAACCAGTTCTAGGTGTGCGATTCGGTGGCACGTAGCACACGGTGTTGTGCATTGTCTTGTCACCCCGAAGGAAACCCTGTGCCCTCAGCGGTCACCCCCCATCGCTCCCTGCCTGGGCCCGGCAACCACTCACCTCCTGCGGTCTCTCTGGATTTGTGTATTCGGGACACTGCACATAAACGGAACCCTGCACTAGATGGTCCTTTGTGACTGGTTTCTTTCACTCAGCACGCTTTTCAAGGCTCAAGCGTGCGTCAGTGCCTCGTTCCTTTTAATGAATGAATAACAGTCCATTGTATGGATGGACCACATTTTGTGTGCCCGTTCATCCACTGAAGGACATTTCATTAGGGCTCTTTCTCCCTTTGGGCTAGTGTGAGTAGTGCTGCTGTGAACATTCACTTACTAGGATTTGAGCCTGTTTTCATTTCTCTTGGGTTCATACACCAGGACTGGAATTGCTGGGTCACGTGGCAACTGTTTAACTTACTGAGGAACCGCCTGTCAGTTTTCCAGTGGCTGCACCGTCTTACATTCCCTCCAGCAACGTTATACACAAGGGTTCCAACTCCTCCACATCCTTGGCAACACTTACTTTCTGTTGTTGTTGTATTATTGTCGTTGTTGTGAATCCTAGTGTGTGTGACATATTGATCCTTCACTTTGAAAGCGCTGGTTTTTTTATAATGAGGAATCACTGCCTTGGCCTTCCAGACAAGGAAATCTAGGGATTCAGTCCCTTTTTCGAGACCAGAAGGGAGGCGCTGAGAGGGCTCCTGGTGGGTGAGTGGGCACAGCCAGGATCCTCGGTGCCGCTGGCGGAGGCCTGCGTATCTCGGGGCAGAGCTTCGGGCTCCCCAGTAACCCCAACCACGCCCTACGCACCCAGCCATCCAGGGCACTGGTTTCTGGCTAAGACTTTGATGAAAGAAAGTGCTCCACAGCAACCTCCGCCCTCCCCGATGATAACGAGGTTCGCAGACCTTACAACCTCGGTGTGGAAGGTAGAAACAAATTACAACCACCTTCCAAAACAACATTACACCCTGCTGTACCACTGGAGATGAATATCCATTTCTTCTTTCCAGGTGATTTCAGGAGTGATTCCAGGGAACTTTACAGATCTGACTTTAACATCGCTGGCAGATTCTCTAAGTTCTTTGCCCGTTGCCTTCAGTGGAGACCTGCTTTTGACTTTCTATTTTTTTATTTTAGTACCACCGGTCTTTGTGGGTTTACAGTCTCTGGCATGGTAGCAAGAAGAAGTGACAGAGAATTCTGGTCCCCCAGATGGGATTTTCCTATATAACTGCACCCTTGACATCAAGGTTCTCTACTGCTCTCAAGTCTCATCTCTTCTGAGGAGAGGAAATTAGAACCTGTGTGGTGGGGAAGACAGTGTGGAGAGTTACCTGACAGAGCTGGAGGGCACCCAGGCAATGACCGGGGGCGTGGCTGCCAAGGACCCAGAACGCCGACACCTAGCTACTTCGGTGGCAGCGTAAAAAAGGCAATATTCCAAATACATAAACCACTGTAAAAATCAGAATCAATTAGAATGCCTTCCCCGTCAAATTGTTTTATTAGGTTAATTAAACAGCTTAAAGATGATTCATTTTGTTCTGTACCCTTCTAGAAAATATTTCAAGTTTTAAATGAACTTCCAATACATAAAACAAAATTACTTTACCATACACAAATTTCAGATCAAAATACAACACTCTGTGTCTGTTTTCTTACAGTTATAAAACCCAGTCAATACAAACTACATAAAAAAGATAAAACACTTTCACTGGTCCTTGGTACAAGAGAACAGCACGACGGCCACACGTCCCCGAGCGCGAGTGCCGCGCTCCTGGGGAGGGGCCGACCCGCAGGCAGCCCGCAGCGACCGGCACGCAGACCGGGCATGCAGACTGGGCACGCGCTGCACGACGGGGGAAAGTGAACATACCCTTTTTGCATCAATTATTACTTGTAAACCATAAAGTAACTTTGTAAGAAAGGTTACTAATTCAAAATTACTTCAACTTCGCTAAATTTCATACAAGCAAAGAAATAGAAAAGTACTCCACAGAACAAACACATGTGAACCACAGGACGTCTGAGGCGCGACGTCTCACCGAAATCACAGAGCACAGCATTTCTCTACTACACTACCAAGGGGGGCGGGGGCGATAGTACAAGTTGCAACCTCCCAGTATTTTGAAGTCTCTATCTAAGATCTTTCACTTAGCTCACCTATTTTTCATTGCAAATCCCTGTTTTTCAGTAGCAGGTGTCTCTTTAGAGATCAGGATACCTTATCACACACAATACAACCTAGCCTGAATACATCCCCAAGTAGACTTCCCAACTTGGAATCTTACTAGATAATATTAAATATTAATATTAAATTAAAACTATTCTGTATGTACCATGTGAGAAGATACAGAGATGTTGGTTAAACAAAGATCTGTGTTTAACAGAGTGAATTCTGATGCGGTGTTTTGGGAATCTGGTATTTCTATGGTATTCACACGAATTTCCTTATGGTACTGAATGCAGCAGAACGACACATCAAGAGGGCACTGGAAACTGGTTCTTGACAAGTGTGGCTGTCACATATTTGGCACCTGGTACCACAGAGGCGCCAGCCAACAGGAGCGACGCTGGCCATTCACTGGGCCCGGGCCCACTGTGAAGAGCGGCCGTGAGTCTGAGAGAGTCGGGCTGGATTACAATCCTGTTGTACGGAATCCCCCCATAGTTTTTTCTCTTGTGGCAGAAGCCTGACTTCAGTGCCAGGAGACCGATGGATGTGCAAGTTTCACGGGTGGGTCTCATTCAGACAGACACGGCGAGACAAAGTGAAGTCCGCCACGGCCTGCTGCAGGTGCTTCTGCAATAGTTCTGGTGAGGATGGGAGGAAATGGGAAGGGAGGGGAGGTGCCCTTTTTAGGTCTGCTGATCACCCCCAGTTCTACGAGGACAAACTGCAGATTGGCTGCAACGGTTGCTCAGAATTTCTGCCCAAGCTGTGATTATTTTTTGATGATTGTCACAGTTCCCAAATGGTATGATTCAAAACAAAATGAGTACGACTATGTCACTAGCGGCCTGAAGGGGCACAGGGGTGAGGGAGCAAACAAAAGCTGTGTTACAGATGAGTCAAAATGAAGAGATCTCATCGGCAGAAAAAGCAACTGATTAATTACTAAGCAAGTTTCCTAAATACCTGTGCTTTTCTCAACCAAAGGCCACCTGACACGTTTCCCACCATAAAACGATCCAGCCCATGGATTTGTTTTCTGGGTGATCTGTTTTCAGGCAGAACTTGAATTTTGAGGTGCCACATAGGAAGACGATGCTATAAACCCACATAAACCAAAGGCTTGTTTTTAAGCTGATGATACCCCTTTGCTCCATATACTACAGCCTACATAATTTTTTTTACAAAGCCTAAGAGTCTAATTCAGTGAGCATATGCTAGATTAATGATAATAATAAATTTTTTTTCTCTGGAGTTTCTTCTGCAGCAAAAGCTCCTTTTGAAAAATATATGAAAAGGTCTCTCTTATTGTAAACAAGTACTTCTAATTTCTGACTCTATACACAGTTTGGAGCGCGGTGCTTTCCAGCCAGAGCTAACGAAGAGGAAAGCGAACAAGGGCCTTACCCCGCTCTGACCAGTGCCGGCTAGACTGGTGCGGACCAGAACCCACACGGGGCATCCTGTGTGGGCCTGTGGACGCCGTGGTAGGGCTTGTTCACACCAGTTTCCAAGAGCTACCCGGCCCTGAGCACAAGTCTCGGGACATCTGGGCCCACACAGTGCCTCCCGGCCGGTGCTGAGGTAGTACGTGTGGTGTCTGTAGCCCCCCACCCCCAGCTCAGGGAGGAGAGCCCGGAGGGCCTGCAGGGCACAGGTGGGAGGTGGGAGCCACCGGGGCCCCAGGGAGGCTGTCCTAGTCTACAGTTGCTTCAGGAGCCACAGATACAGTAGTTGGTAATGCCTCAGGTGGGGAGAGGCTCTGGGCGTGGCAGATTCTGGGAGGCTTCTGGGGCCTGGCCACAGGCCTGGCTCTCCTGAAGCCAGGATGTGCTGGCTGTGGACAGTGCTCATCACAAAGCCCGGGCCAGGGACTCCCAGAAGATGCCTTTTCAATAAATATTATTAGGCTAATGATCTGGGGCACTAGAAGAGCCCACCCCCCTTTAACACATAACTCAAGCAGTTAAAAAATCAGGCTAAGACAGTTATGGGGTGAGGAACAGAGGGCAAGGCAGGAATGCAACCACCAAGAAAAGTGTGTAAAATGAATACTCTTAAACATGACCAAAATGACCTCTTCCACTTTGACGAAAGTCCCTAAGCTGGCATAAAGAAGTGCCCACCAGTGGAAGGGCCCATTTCCTCAGAGAGATCCCCCCCGAGCAGTACCTGTGGATAGGACACAGGAAAAACAACACGGTTCAAACCAAAGGTTATCATCAAGTGAGGCGCCTTAGGAAAGGGGGAGCAAGCACACGAGGAAAACAGACGGCTCCCTCCCGGGGACTGGGCTGCATGTCTCCGTCTGTGCCTGTTTCCGGTCTCAGGGCAGAGCCTTCCTAAGGCAGTGGGGGCAGGAAAAGACACAGGGGTGCCCTCCCCACCCTCCTGAGCTGAGCGTAGATGGCACTGTGCCTTCACAGAAGAGGGGGAGACCAACCACGAGAGGGACCAGGTCCTGTGGAAACTGTTCTCAAAGGACAGAATGCAATTTTCAGCTATCAGCTTTCTGAAATCTGCAGAGGTACTAAGTGATTAAAACAAAAAAGTACAGAAAAAGCAAGAATCGTTGTTCTAGTTGACAATAGGGTTTTAGGGTAATCTCTAGAAATATCTTTTGAAAGTTCTGCTGAAGACAGCAGGGGCCGTTGGCTAGTGGCTGCGATGAAGAGACAGGAAGCTGGTAGACAGAGAGGAAGGGAGGGGAGAAGGGAACAAGGGAGAGGGCACAGGTTAAAAGAACCAAGACTCTTCTCCTCAAAGACAATGTAGATGTTAAGGTACCAACATTATTTTTTCTTCTTTACTAAACTGCTCGCAGAACCTGTTGTTTGCAAGGAGCTTTGGAGAGCGCCAGCCACGCCGTGCCGTAAGGCAGGGTTCTCTGCTGAGCGAGCCAGATCTGCAGGGAGTCGCCCTTGGGAGCCCTTTCACAGATGAGCGTTCAGGACCCCAGGAAGCACCATTTTACCATGAGGCGATTCCACTTGAAAGTTCTAAAACAACAAAATTCCGTCTCTCCAGTTTCTGCCCACTGGCCCCCGCCAGACACTCTGCAGTAAACCCATCTGTCCTTCGACAGGCTTCCCTCCAGGAGGGAGCCTCGGGCTTTCAAAGGTTCTGGCTCCAGCTGCCATCCTTAGGGTGGCCTCCAGACGTGCTCAGGTCCCCCGGCGTGCGGGGCCTGGAACTGACAGCTAAATACATGCGGCCCACAGGTGGATGAAAGCAGCAGAACAGACTTCCTTTTCTAGTCACCGGCCCCCACGCAAACACGTGCTGTTATTTTAAACACTGGCTTGCGTTCAAAACATCAATGATCAGCCCCGCAGCCCCACCATTTTTCTTTCTTTTTCAATTAGGAACTATCTTCTCTGAACCTAGACAGAAGACTTTATATTTAGCTATTTTATTAGACTGTAAAGAGCACTGCAGACCCGAACATTCAACACTTAATCCCTCCCAGCACTTTTTCTTTTACTTTTTTGTGAAAGTGATTAATAAAAATGTTAAAATCGGACACTGCTAGAGGACCTCCGTCCACACGGACAGGGATCCAGTCTCACCGACCCTGTCTGGGTGTTCAGTGTATTCCACTATTCCTCAGCCCTTTCCACCCTATTTCTACTTCCTTTTCTCTGGGAAGGAAATTCACATATTAAGAATGACTTCATCAAATGCCTTCCTGAAATCAAGATGAGCTGGGCACTCACAGACTGACAAATCCACCAGGCCCATAATCTGAACTGAAAAGTGATACTAGAAAAGGGTAAAAGGATCAAGTAGTTCACTTTTGTATCTCTGTTAAATAACCCTTCTTTTTTGAAGGTACAAAAGTTCTACACACACACACACACACACTCACACCAGAAGTACAAATTTTGTTTGCTTGTTTTCAACTATTGCATCTCGTCCAAGTTAAGAGGGTATAGTTTAGGTCTACTGATCTCAAACAGAGATCTAGAAAATATCCAGTTTATTTGACCAATATAGCCTACTATTTTTGATATTTTAGGGGGGAAAAAATTCAACCTTGGTTAAGAGTTTTAAGTATTACTACAGGGCTTCATTAGGCAAATTCTGAATCAAGGGTTACTCATAACAACTCTAAATACTCTAAACACATATTTTGGGATATTTCAGCTATCTGGAATCATCTTAAACTTAAATATTAGAGAAGCAGAAGGTGTCTAGAAAGTAAATAATCTTATGGAGACAAATATACATTTACTTGGGCATTGCGTGGCAGTAGACGTGAGAAGAAGGAGCGAACCAAGGCCGGGGAGGCTCAGCACGGGGCAGCCCCTGCCCCACAGGAGCTGATGTAATCAGTGACCAGAGCCGAGGCGAGGGTCAATGGCAGCCAAGGTCGGAACCACCACCACCCTTTGTGTGCAAGGCCCCAGTGAGCCGCACTCTCACCATCACTTCCCCTACTCCTCCCAGCAGCCCTAAGAGGCAAACTTCCGAATGTAGGAAACCAAGCTTCAGGGTTCAAGGGCTTGCAAAGGTCATGAAGCCGTCAGTGGTAGAAGTTTCACACCCACATGCACCTGGACCACACGCCCACACCTGCTCGTAACCACTAGGTCTGCTCAGGAAAGTACGTCAAACGTTTACAGATGGTTTCCTCACAAAAAATAATTACAATACAGTGTGGAGCTTTAAAGGGGTAAGCCTGGGTTCTCTTGAAAACCACCCAAGGAAATGTCTCCTGGCCTGCTGCCAGGACCAGAGGGCGCTCACCTGCTGTCACCTGAGGGGCAACTGCCACTCCACCATCAGGAGCAAGCCCCATAAAAACCTCTAAGAAGCACAAGCGTAAAAATGCAATCTTATTCATGCATAAGGAGAGTTAAGTTTTTAAATTTTATCTCCTACGTGAAGTTATTCCTAGTACGCTAAGTTTTTAGGAATGGGCATTACACTTCTGGGCACTACCCCTAATTCCCGTAAGAAATGACTCCTGAAAGGTCAGATCTGTCTACAAGAACTGATGGGCCTCGCAGCTTCCGTCAGCGCCTGGGTGAGCTGACAGGGCCCCGCCTGTGCCATATGGAGAAGGCACACACAGCAGGAAGGGAGAGACATTTCACCGCCACAGGAAACGAACCTCATCACTCACAATTTTAAGTATAATGCAATTCCATGTTGTTCGGCCAACCTCAACCCTCACCTGGGCGACACTGCCAGTGGTGTGTTTTAAAGCCCCAGGTTATCAGAACGAAAAGAGAAGAAGAATCTAGTCATGAGCCTATATTTTCATCAACACGAAAGACTCGGGGGAATCAAATTCATGAAAATACATTTAATAGATCCTCAAACTGCTCATGATAGCGCCTTACAGAAAATGAAAAACAGTAGCCCCAGGCATCTCAATTCCAAACAATGGGTCAACTACAGACAAATTTCCTGTCTGATCCTAACAAGGATGGAAATCAAGCTATTTTACACAGCAGTGGTGTTGAAATATACTACTTTTCTACATTATGAAAACAGTCTTTTGAAGACTCTTTAAAGTTCAAGTTGAGTTTCAAGTAATCACTTTGCAGCAGCTCTAGGAGAATGACTATTCCTCCTGATTAAAAGTGCCTATTTAAAAAAAAAGCAGTAAAATGGAAAATACGCCTTAGAGAATTGTATTCCTCAAGGCCGCTTACTGTTTGCTTCCAGGCTTTTGTCACAGGACAGAATGTGTTGAATTCTTCTAAACTGGCAGGGGGTCAAGCACAACACCACATAATGAGGTAGCCGAGAACAGAGTTTCTCCTATAAATACTAAGAACGAGGGAATAAGTGCATGTAATTCTCATCCAACTAAATAGGAAACGTGATAAAGCAAGCTTCAGAGAGTCATGTTTAAACCAAGTTCATTGATTTAACTTCAAAATGTATGGCCCAAGGTTCTTAGGTGCACCCACTGTAATTGTAATTGATAAGAACAATAAAAATAAAGTACTTAAAAACTTACGATTTGTACTGAAATGCTACAAGTAAATTTCTAATAAATGTCATTCACCAACCAGAAAGCAAGATGAACCTGCACCAGCTTGGGGTCTGAATTACTTGAAGGGGCCTTTTATTGACAAGGGTCCTGCCCACCTGCTCATCTCTGTCCAGCTCATCCTAGCAGTGCGTACCCAGGGCCTGGCCTGGCGTCTTCCCCCTGCTCGCACCTTCTCTAATTCACATCGCAGCCATGTAAGAATTTACGACTTTGTTGGGCTAGGAGGACATTAACATCAAAAATTATAATTAGCCCAAATTTCAGTGGAATAGCAATTTAAAAAACTTAGTTTTTATTTCAAAATAAAACAGAAGGCAACAGACATTTCCCACTAGATAATTATGTAACATTGTTTTAGAGATTTGACTATCTAGCACTTTGTTGTCAGGTATTTGAAAGAGATGGAATTTAAAAATCAAATCACTTGGAGAGCTTTGATGACAGACTTACGAAAGAACCAACTTTCCTAAACTGTAGGCATCAGACCAAAGAGTGTAGTCGTAAGTGAGCTCCTCAGATGTCACATAAATGGAACTTCTGTAATGAGGCAAAGTTGGTATGTTTGTATGTTTAAATTAAAATGATAACAGATTTCCTTCTGAAAACTGCAAAAAAAAAATTAAAAGTTATCAGCTGGCTTGATAAAAAAAAGTCTATAATTCAATACTACTGAGACTTCACTGCCAGTAGGCAGGACAAACTCTCAACCTGAGTTCACGTTCTTCTCAAACATGGACAAGTGGGTTATCCTCACCTGCATACCGTAAGTTTCTGTAATTTCTGAACTGGCTACAATGAATATCCAGGGATTACTAAACAGCTAGCAAAATACTCTCCTTAACATTCTAAGACACAATTCCCTTTCCCTTACTGATTACCTTGTAGGTGGCCAGAAAAGGAAGTATATATGAAGCTTCAGCTCTTTTAAAGTAAAAGCAGCTTCTCTTTCAAACACACTTATTACTTCTGTTCTTACAGACTTAGTAAATTCTGAAATTTCCTATAGCTGACTGACAAAATCAAAGATCTCTCACTCTATATCTGTGCAGTTGGCAAAAAATACGTTTGGGGGTTTGATGATTACTAGAGGATCACAAGAATCCTGTCTGCCTAGAAAATTCAGTGAGTCTCACGGGCTGAACGGCGAGGTGATGGTCCGGGGGCCTGGGGTCCGCCTGCAGTGTCGACTCCCACGTGCAGCACAGGAGGCCGCATCTGCTGGCCTCAAGGGCGGCTCCCTGTCCAGTAGCGAGCCCTGCGCCTTCACACAGAGGCGAGGATCAAAGGAGTACGTTCTGGAAAAGATTTGAGCCCCATATAAAAAGCCATAAATAAAACCCAATAGTAAACGTGAAAAATGTTGTTGGGCGTGCTGAGCAGAGGGTCTCAAAAACCCTGCAGACCAGATGGAAGCCACAGAGCGACGTGTCCCTGTCAGGCACTTTGCACTTCTGCACTGGGCTCCCACTTTATGAGGCCAGCACACCTGTGCACAAACTTTCTCACTTAAAATCCAGAAATTCTAAGTCCCCCTTGGAGGGTACTTTGCAACCCCGTGAAACACATCACTTTGAGCACAGCATGCCACATTCATTGGTCCGGCCTTCACTGCCTGCCTGCGGTGAAGCTGGGATCAGCAGATGACTCAGGTGCGGTCCCTGCCCCAGGAGTTTACAGTCCAGAGGGAGAGCCGTGTTACACCTGCCTCACTGTTAAGCTCCTCAGAAATGCAAGCAGAGAAGGGAAGGGTTTACAGGAACAAATATAGAGGACACAGGGACAAAACTACGGGGCTTGGAAATGGAAGGGAGGTTGGGAGGGATGGGTGGGTGGGCTGGAATGGGAGTAAAAGATTGAAACTATACTGAATAATCTAAAAAAAAAAGAAAAAAAAGAAATGCAAGCAGAAACCTTAGTAGGTGCTCAATAGACAATTGTTGATTAAACCTAGGGCAGGCTTTTCTACACCAATCCGAGTCCCCTCTCTCACTGGCTCCCCCCAGGGCTCACAGGCTTGAGGGGGCAGCCACTGAACCAGAGCAGCCTCATCTTTCCCTTCCACCAGGTGCTTTCTAAGGGGGTGGGGGGGGGTCCCAGCACTTGTTAAATTGATGCAATGTGCAGTGTAAGTGCACCTTATTCTTTCCCCAGATAGTCAAATGTCTTTATCTGACCAGAGGAGGCTCCTCTTGAATCAAGAAAGCCAAGATTCTGGAAGGTAATACTGCAGTGTTTTCAGTGGTCCCTGGAAAACATTCTGGGGTCCCAGTTTGGTTTGTTCTAGTAGGAACATATCAAAGGGAACCCCAATGGACCAAGGCAGCTAACACATTTCTCTAAAAGCCTAACCTACTGCCATGGGCAACTGAGGTGCACGGCAAAGGCAGCCCACCCTCACCCTGTCAGTATGAGGACTATTTCCTGTGCCTTGCCTAGGAACCCCACACTTAGAAATGATTAAAAAAGGCACTTCTAAAGCACCACTGAAGAAAGTGCCATCATTAAAGTGGTAGTGCAACAGGACAGAACACTTCGACACAGACAATATACTGCCCAGCATCCCCCCAAATGTGCCTTTTTGGTTGTTATAATTTGAAAAAAGCCTACCGTTAGCTATTATCTCCTCACAGCAATGAGATAATAAATTAATGAAATACACAATGAATTTAGAAATTTCTTAGGTCAAATCTTTATGGCATACCAACTACTAGTTGGCAAACATTGTTGTTAATCCCACTAAAGAAAAGAAATGCAAACACCAAGTAAAACTACAAACTACAAATTTATCAATATTTACACTCAACATGAGTTTAACACAGTAATATGAACTGAAGGGCCACAGGCTCAAGAATTTATCAGAAGCACCAGAAGACAGTAATATATGTAGTTTGGAACTACAATTCAAAAGTAAACATATACAAACGGGCTTACCAAGTTGCAGAGCGCACACACGCACACACGCACGCGCACACACACACTCTCTCTCTCATCCTCTCACATCTCTCTTTTCACACTTTTTCCTCTCACAGGATATAAGCACTATCAGGAATCCCCCCCACAAAACTTCATTTTAAATTAAACACTTGAGATCTTTGAAAAATCTACATTTGGATGTGCTAAAGAAACAAACTTACTTTAGATTGTAGCACAGGGGAGATCCTTTAAATATACTCACTTACTCTAACCTGAGACAACTTTCCTTCTGTTGGTGGGATAAGGAAAATACATTGCACTTCCCCCAAAGATATTATATTTAAAACTTTAAGATCTAGCCTCAGCCGCCAATTCCAACATATGCCTGGTAAAAGTGCCTTATGGAAAAAGAAGTATCAAAAATTGATCGAGAAAAGATGTTTCAAGTTATAAGTGGAATGTTAAAACACAAACCTGCATGAAATGAGTTAAAATTTATTTCACAATACTGAAATAACTGCAATTTACAAAAAAGGTCATGGTTAATTTTGGAACATAATAAAATTAAATACATCCCTACACTTCAACAAAATATTTTCATATTTATATATATGTATATATATAGTAAAAATCAGTTTGGCACTTAGCAGCTTTTTGTTGGTTGTTGCATCCCATAATATGTGGCAAATTTATGTTATAAAATATTCCCTAATTTCTGCAGCTATCATGTCAACAAACTGAATTAAAAAAAATAACTTTAAAAAACAAAGTGCGGGGCACTGACAATGTTGCAACAGGGACCCGCTCACTCCTAACCAACGAACCCTCTCCTTGGAGAGGCCCGGCGCAGGCTGGGAAGAAGTTTAAACTTCAGAAACTTAAAAAAGAGAGAACTGCTGATTGTCATGGCTTTAATAAGATATTGATTACTACTTTAACGTATCTCAACTGCAGCTTCTGAATGCCAAAGCTGTGTTCTATACAAGATCCTTTACTAACGAAAATTCACTTTTTCAGCAATTTCTCTAAAACTAATACCTAATTGTAAGAAGAAAGTTTTCTGTCTGTGTAGTGGTCATGGAGCTTGCTTTGCTAAAATATCCAAAGCATCACTGGGAAAGTGTGCAGACAACAGTGGACCCACACGCAACACGAAGGCAAAGGGCCAGCTTTGATGTACAGGCCCATGTGGACCGTGTTCCTTGAACACGCGGCAAACCTGTCCTCGTGCCCGGGACAGAGAAGAGGAAAACCTCATTCCTCCCTCACCGAAGTCTTCTGGCAGAATGGAGCGTAAACGTGCCACACAGAACATTCTGCAGAACCGCCACGGGCAAGGCTCCTCCCAGCAACTCTGATAGCACTGCGTTGTGGACTTCCAGTGGGTATTCAAAGCGAAAACAAACACGAAAACAAAAACAAAAACCTCGCACCCTTTTTTCTATTCGTGGTGGGAAAACACAAGTGACATTTCACACGCATGTTAATAGCATACAAACATTCCATATAGGAAGTTTCCTAAAGAAATTCCTGTCCTCAAATTTACAACTACCAGATACATTTATACATTAATCTTTAAGACGAAACACTGCTTCTTAGAGCCATATTCTAAGGGGGGGGGGAGCTATAGGAAACAATTAAAAATGAAGACTTCTATATTATTAAATTGATCAGAAATCTGATATTGCATAAAATACAAATGATGAAGTAACCGAGCACTTTGAAGTCCCTGATTTCACACTAAATGTGGTCTAATTTGAATGGAAAACAAAGTATCTTACAAGATAAATGCTGCTAATGACAGACCTTCCCCCGCAACGGGACATGGGGCAGAGTGGCATGGGAGTGAGAGATAGGAAAGGAGGAATTTGCTCTACTATGAACAGAATGAAATTAAGTTGAGGTAGTTTATTCTACCAGCCAAACTTTATCGTAATTTGTCTAAAACCCTTACTGGTGAATGGCATTGAGGATAGTCTACTACAAAGACTAGATTCTGAACACATGTTCCCATTCTAAGACAAGTTTTCAAATCCTAAACAGTAGTAAACGAGACTCTGTGTGCTTTCAGACAGATTATTTTTAAAAGTTTTGATCCCGTTATATTTTGTCTGGACTGTTTTTTTTTTTTAAATTTTATTTTATTATTATTATTTTTTTTGTGGTCACAGCAGACCATTATTAGTTGTCTGATTCAGGTCTTTCTGTTGTAAAATCTCCTCCTCTCTAATCCGCTCATATTCATAAAACCGTTTTGATTACTCGAAGGGAAGACTGGCACTGCCTGAGATCCTTCACAACTCCGAGAGTGCTACCCCAGAAACTATGGCGGAACGTACCTTAGTCTAAATTAACACAGAAGTTAGCAACTTTCTTTAAATTCACACGAGGGCTGCAACCTGACTCGTTAATTTACTGAGAGTTACTAAGATAGAATGTCATCAAAGAGAAATTTTATCTTAGTTTCAATTTATCATAATATAGTACAAAAAAGATTCTTAGCACAGAATACTAGTAGTGAATGGAGACTAGCTGGCGCACCGTCCAATCTAACACTTTAGGCACAATCCTTAATTTGTCGGGCAGGGTTAGGCATAATATTTCCTTCCAAGTGCAGCACAAAAGCAGTCTTGGTATGTTTGGATATGTTGATTTGCATATACGGATTTTTGTTTGTTTACCAAAGCCAGGTACATAGCAGTGTACCTTCAGGAAAAATGCACCTTAGTATTTTAACTTCAATATTTTACATAATTACCAATTCCCACCTCCCTCTTCCTTTTGACACTGTCTAGCCTCCATTTGTCTATAGACACACCTAACTGGAGGAACCGATTCCTCCCAGGTAGTTTTTGAACAGTTACATGTTCTCCCAAACAAGAGCTGAAGCTCAAGCGTCTAAGCATTATAAAACCACCAGAGTTACCACACAGAGCCTGGCACGCAGAGCAAGTTTAGGCTGCCATCTCGGTCCCCCTCGCGTAAAGCCATGTGACGGTGCGCTTGGTCAGGAGCTCTGCTTCCGCTCTGCTTCCTCTTCAAGGTGAATGAACACGGATACGAAATAAGCCTTGCTGAAGCTGCAGGCGGAAAAGCTTGCAATTTGCAATACGTAAGGCTGCACACCCAGTGCGGCGGAGGTCGGATGGAAGGAGTGGTTTAGTGTGGTGCCAGGTTCCAGTGCTTCTTTTAAACTCACGCACGTAGTCGTAATTGGTGCCTGAACCACAGAAATAAGCAGTGGTGAGCCGACATGCTTTGGAATCACTAGGAAACAGTTACAGTAAAAATCACCCTAAGGTTCTTACCTGTGTCAAGATCTCCGATAACATAAATACTGGCTCCGATGGGTACAGCTCCATAAACAAAAGAGGAACTGGCGGGGATGCATAAATTCTGGTCGTGAAGGTAGATCCACCTGAAAACGAGAGAAGGACAGAATTAAGGATGACTACCAGCGAGAACAGAACGTGGTGAGCCTCCAACAGCACTAGGCACTGTGCCAGTAAATCTCAACCCCGCCCTCCACTTCCGGGTAACCTCTGATTTGCTTCCTGTCACTACAGGTATTAGATTTGCCTGTACCAGAATGTCATATGTATTGAATCGTAAAGAATATGCACTTTTTGATATGCTCCTTTTGTTCAGCGTAATGTTTCTGAGATTCATCCATAAGTTGTTTTAGATATCAGAGTGCAAGTCTCTTTTGTGAACTTATGTCATGGACTTGCATGGTTATATAGCTAAGGATATATTTCACTTGATAAAAAAAAATGCCTGTTTTTTAAAGTGTGCCATTTTGCACCTGATTAGCAAGGTGTGAGAATTCCAACTGCTTGGCATTAGTGCCGGCTTCGATGCTGTGGGTCTTTTCCATTTTATCAAGGTTAACGGAATGCTGTTCTCTGAAGACTAATGACCTCGAACATCTCTGCATGTGTTTACTGGCCATTTTACGTATCTTCTTTTGTGAAATGTCTGTTCAAAGATTTCCTCACTTTTAAAATTGGGTTTTCTGTCTCCTCAAAATTGGGTTTTCTGTCTCCTCATCAAACTGCAGGATTCTTTCTGTTTGTGGGTGCATGGCCCCTGTTAGATACGTTTCACAGATGTTTTCCTCAGCATGCAGACTGTCTTTTCACTTTCTCAATGGAGCCTTTTGAAAAACAGAAGTTTTCCCTTCTGATGTATTCCAGTTCATCCTTTGTTTTTCTTTTCCAGCTCGTGCTTTCCGTGGCCTTCTAGGAAACTGTTGCTCGCTCCAAGGTTGCAAAGGTTTTCTTCTTATGCTCTTTTCTGGAAATTTCATGGTTTCAGCTGTCACATTTAGGTCTTATGATATATTTCAAGTTAATTTTTGTGTATGGTATGAGGTAATAGTCAAGGTTTTTTTTTTTTTTTTTTGTACACAAATCTAGTTGTTCCAGCATCATCTGCTGAAAAGATGTTTCTTTCCCCACTGAATGGCCTTGGCACTTCTGTTGAGAATCAATTTAATGACCACTAACGAGAGCCGGGGCTCCGAGAACGAGTGGCTGATTCCATAGCTCAGACGGAAAACACAAGATGAGCCCGGAGCATCTTGCGCTGCCAGAGCGGAAGTGCTTAAAAAAGGATGGGGTGTGTCAAACAGGCACAGGAACCGATATGAAGTAATGGCCAAAGCTGGGACAAACTGAGCAACAAAATAATGATAGTATTAGATTTATAACTTAGAATCAAAGGAACACCCATAAGTCCATACTGATATAAATAATTGAGCATGTTAAAAAATAGGGAGAAGGGATGGGTCTTCTTTACAGAATTCCAGTTGATGGAACGAAGAAATGAAATCACCATGAGGCAAACACTACGGTAGTAACCACTGCAGGCTAGTCCACTGATAGGCGCTAAATTAGCGGCGAGGGTTTGAGGAAAAACAGTGTGTGCATATTCTTAAACTCTCTCTTTCAAGATACTCATTCATTAATTGCACAGTGGAAACTAGTAACTTTGCAGTGGGGAAACAACAGGTATCACTTCAACCAGGTCATCAAGGTTAGCACTATCAGTAATAAGACAAAATATTGACATCACACCCTACCTGACGTGGCGTGGAGACAGGCACCGCACCACAGCTATGGTATCCCTGCCCACAATGCCTGCCCACAAGAAACCATTAGACAAACCCAATGTAAGAAACCTCCTATTCAAAAAACTGACCAATAATCTTCAAGGGTATCATGCACGAAAGACCAGGAAAACTAGGGAACTATCAAACACAGAAGGAGACTAAAGAAACACAACAACCGAGTGTACTGCCGGACCCGGGACTGGGTCCTGGAGCAGAAGGAGAAAAGATAACAGTAGACAAGCTGGTGAGACTCAAATAATGTCTGTCTTTACTTAATAATATTGTATCAATGTTAATATCCTGGCTTTGATACCTGCATCGTGGTTATGTAAGATGCTAACATTAGGAGAAGATAAGCGAATGGCTTATGGGAACTCCATTTTTGCAAGTTTTCTACAAGTGTAAAATTATCCCAAAATAAAAGTTAGGGTGTTTTGTTTTTTTTTTTTTTTTGACTTAATGATGTTCACTTAAGGTAATCTGACCAATTTCCTTCAATAGCTAAAGGCACAACCAGGTCATAACTGACCTCGGTCAGACCTTGGGAATGCAGCTAGACCACTGAGAACACCCAAGTCCAGGCCGACACCGCGGTGGGAGTGTGTAGGTGCAAGGGCATTATTGTCCTGGCACCTCTAACTCTATGCTATGAAGTGTCCAATAAGCCAGGGGTGTAGGTCCCGAGCACCTCGATGCTAAATACAAATGCAAAATTATCTCACTAAGAACAGCTCTTTTATTTCAATGAACATTCTTCCAAGTTGTTATAAAGGAATAGCTTCAACATTTGAATTTCGAGAAAGATGGAAGCAAAATGATTTGTCCAAGATCGTGTAACAATTCAGAAGCAAAGCTAATATAAGTTGCCATATTTCTAAATACCTTCATCTACCACTGACTCATCCAACATCTGAATGCTGACTGGTATCCAACGGTTTGCTGGGACTGAGAATACATTTTGGCCCCCAAAATGCCTCACATTAATAGGAAAAATGAAAAATCTAAGAGCTCTCATTAAAAAAGTGAGAACAGGGATCTGAATAGACCTTTGGAAGAAAAAGTCTGGAAATGACAAACTACAATAACTAACTGGCTTATTCACATTACCTGCTTTCAGGGCTAAACATACATATCTGAACCCTGACATTTAATCACTTCCTGGGCTCTGAATCAAACCAGTGGAAGAGAATCCCCATGCGCTGTGTGCGGCCAAAGTGTGCTCCCCGGACCAGCACTAACGGAGACATACACCCGGCTCTTCTGAGCAAACCCACTGAAAGGCCACGTGTGCACTCAGCAGGTCCAAGGTCACTTCTAAAGTAAGACAGGTATGACTACATTATCCACCAAAACAGCATATCAGGATACAGGGTATTTTGGAATGATTTTGTAGTGTTGAGAATCTAATAGAATCCCTCCCTGGAATAATTAAAGCTGGTCTATGTAAATGATCTACCAAACTTGGTCACTAGGTGCTCTATTTTATGTAATGCTGAGGCTTCCAGTTAAATAAAACTAACATGAAAATTGAACTGGAACATATATTTGCTGTTGCTTACAAAACAGGTATAAAAGGCACATGGTTTTCCATTTCTTTTTCTACCACATACCCCCCTCGCTGACCTTGGGCACTGTAGCTAAGCCAGTCTCTGTTTCATCATCTGTAAAGCAGGGATACCAGACACTATCACCAACGCTGAGTGAGTGTTGTGAGGAGGAAATGAAACTGCCAACGTGAAGCACTTTGCATGGTGTCTAGTACAGAGCAGGCATCACTGTGTGGTAGTAATTTCTGTAACGAACAAGGCAATACTACGCCTTTAGTTAGAGGGTTTTAAACATAGGCTTATGAGGACTTGGAGGCTATAATAATGACTCTGCTGTTAACTCAGAGGTAAGAATGCTCCCCGAGAATGACATTTTAAAATCTAGCAGGGCTCCACAGCGGTGAGCTTCAGAGAGAGAAAGCAGGAGGGGAAGACAGGCCAGGAGCGAGGAGGAAGGAGGGAGAGAGAGAGGAGAGAGAGGAAAAAAGGGAGCTTCTGCGAGGTTTCTGCTTTTAGGGAGGAAGGATCTCTTGACAAGCTGATCCTCCTGCAAGGAACAGCTATGGCTCTGGACAACACACAACACACAACCGCCCGAGGGCTCTGCAGTGTGAGCAAAAGCAGGCAGGTTTGGGGAGGAAGCGGAAGGCTGAACAAGCACCCCACCCACACGGAGGGGTTCCATTCTTCGGGAGCTCTATCCGAGGGCAGTGGCTTGGGGCAGCTGAAACCCTGAGAACCTGCCATCTTTCTGGCCACTTGAATCGAGGCAGACAGCGCATCGTGAAGCAACCAGAATCACCGAGGTGCAGTGTGGGGGTCTCAGAAAGGTGAGGGGTAGAGAAGGGCCCCTAAATTTACGTGCATTCACTTAGCTCAAGTCTTTGACTGACCCCGGGACCACGAAGGCTTGTAACTACGGCTTGAAGGACTGAACTCTGAGCTGCCGCCCGCTGTGGATGTGGCAGCTGCAGACCCAGTCCAACCAAGTCCACTGTCTGCTGAGGCTCCCAGAGCAGCACTTGGAAGCAGCGAGGCCCCAGGGCCTCAGCGATGTTCTGTTCACAACGTCCAGGGCACTACCCAAAATTATTCAACAAAAGAAGAGCCAGAAAAATAAGAACTCATTCTCAAGGGAATAAACAATCAACAGACGCCAACTCTGCATGACTCAGATGCCGGGATTATCTACCAGGCAGGGACTTGAACACAGCTATCAAACTATGCTCAGTAAGGGAAAGGAAAATGTGCTTATGGTGTAAACACAGATATTTTTTAAAAAATGAGAACAATTCTATCTGAAGAATTTAGGAAAGGAGGAGCAAAATAAACCCTAAGTGCAAGGAAAGAAACAACACGGACAGAAGCAGAAGCCAATGAAGGGGAAGACACACAAAGGAGAAAATGAAAGTCCACAGCCGGCTCCTTGGAAAGGCAAAGGCTGCGGGAGGCTCAGTCTACAGGGGGTGCTGGAGCCGCCCAGGGCCCGTCCAGGGCTGCGCAGGGTCAGCTTTGTTTGGAAAGCGATGAGGAAATAGGAAGGATCTTCCACAGGAGAATGAGGATCAAAGTGACACTAATCGTTCAGAAGCACGTGCAGGTGAAACACATACGAGAAGAATGGTTAGAAGGCTGATGACACCACATGCAGGGAGAAGAATGCTCCGGGAGGAGCAGAGAAATAAAGGTGGGTGAATGTGAGAAACAGTGCAGAGTTTCAAAAAGAAGAGAAGACTCGAGAGCCGAGGAGACCTGAACTGAAGCACAGGAAAGACTCGAAGATGACCTTTCTGGAGGGTGGACAGCGGGGGGGTGTGGCATCAGTAAAGAACAGGGGCACAAGGAACAGACACAGAGACGCTGCCCTTCTGACGCAGTGGCATGTTCCTACGACCAGGTTTAACTTATGGCAACGTCTCTGCTTTCCTTCAAACAGTGTGTGTTCACTCAGAAACACAGAAAATGATAAGATATGGCATTTTTCCAGGAAAGTTTTAACCTAAAAATAGGGAACAAAGGCAGGAAAGACAAGAGATTACTTAAAAACAATAAATGGTATCCGATCTAATACAGATTGTTCATCTGGCAACAGTTTCCAACAAATGCAAATATAACATACTTGGAAACACCTGATGATCTTTTAAGAAGTAAAACTGTTATTTTCTTTCCACAGATATTTATGAGAAAGCCTACACTTTTAAGGCAATAAAGTATGGTAGCTGAGAAGGCTGCCTCTGGGTCCAGAATGTCCAAGTTCAAATGCAAGCTCTGCCACTGCATCTGGGCACATACTTACCCTCTTTGTGTGTGGGTTTCCTTATGAGTAAAACAGGAATAAAAAAGTATCTATATCGCAGAGGGCTGTTGTAAAGGTTAAATGAGTTAAATGTGTCAATACACGGCACTTAGTAGCACTAATGTGCTTAGTGTTATCTAAGCAAGTAAGAATCTATACGACAGCTGAACCTTGGACAACACGGGGGTCGGGGCACTGACCCCACCCCCACACAGCTGAAAATCTGTGCATAACTTTGACTCCCCAAAACTTAACTACTAATAGCTTACTGTTTGCTGGAAGCCTTACTGAGAACAGAGATAGTCAGTTAACACGAATTTTGTATGTTATATGTATTACGTATGCTGTATTCTAACATTAAAATAAACCAGGGAAAAGAAAATATCACTAAGAAAATCATACGGAATAAAAAACATACAGTACTGTATATATTTATTGGAAAAAACCTGCATTTAAGTGGATCTGCACAGTTCAAACTTGTGTTGTTCAAGGGTGAACCGTGTGCTACACTGATGAGAGAAACTAAGCTTTCTTCATTCTATTTATGAACTAACACTGAAGAGCTTAGAAATAAGAAAACTAAAGATACATGAATTTTATTTGGAAGTACATTAAATAGCATGGAAGGAGCAATTCTCTTATGTTTAACAATTATGAACTGAAAGCAATACATTTGCATTCAAAGCTCATCAACTATAAATACAAAACAACCTGATAGAAATATAAAGGTTCTAACAATTTACAGCATGTCAAGGGCAGACTGAGAGACTTTACAGCCACACTTAAGTCCTATACAATCAAAACAGGTGCAGAAAAAGGTAAAGTTGTACGCAACCTTTATCACCCCAGGGAGTCACAGCTCTCTAGCGGGTACAGTCCACGCAGTAATTCCACCATTACGAAAAAAGGCTTCTAGCATCACTTTATCAGAAGCCAACACACTGACCACTGCTTGTTAGTGAAGTCGGGCAGACCGTCTCGAGATTCATTTGGGCAGGAAATTAATATGCTACCGTCACACCTCGGTACTCGTCGGCTTCAGAACTCATCACACCCTGGGCTCGATGCATTCTGACGACAAACAAACGTTTCATCACTTGTCGCATGCTCGCCACTCGGCGCCCCCCTCTCATGACGTGTCTGTCTCACGGCAGTCTGGTACTGGCCAGGGGCACGCACCGCGAGTCCCAGCACGAAGTAACGGCGCGTACCGAGGAGGCACCACTGTCCTCCATACCTCGGACACCAGCCCTCACGGTAACATGTTGAGGAGCAGAAATGCAGAACTGTCTTTGAAACTTTGCCCCTCAGCCCCACCACAGCAGAAGTCCTCTACATTGCTCTGACTCTGCGTCTAGGAAGTTTTCCTAAGACGGCTGACCCCTGTAACTGAAGGGGGAAAAGGCTAGGAAAATATCCTAAATTAAAAATACATCAAGAGTTAGGTAACGTTTATACCTCTTTCTAAAATCTTGGCAGCTGCTCATTGTCCTAATCTGCAACAATATGGAAGTAAACATTACATTATGGCACCCCCTTCTGGTGTATGATTGAAACACTATCACACGATTAATTTGAGCATGGCAGTTTCCCTAAGGATTTGAACATATTACTGCAATAAGAATACTGTTTAGCAGTTATAACAATAAAATGTGCAAAAGAAGGGACGAGGGGGCAGGTTGGGAAGAATATTACCTCCACTACAGGACACACGGATACGTGGCCGCCTGCCAGAGGTAGTCAGTCTCTGACACCACACTTCGCCCATTTAATCAGCCTTTTAGTGAGTGTCTGCTACAGGCCGCTTCCCATACTGAATCTGGGATTTAAAGCTGGCTGAGCTGGCCCCTGCCCTGCCAGGGCTTACGGTTAACAATCACACCAAGGGCAAGATGTGTCCAGAACGTGAGGGGATCACAGACTGAGGAACCCAAATCAGACCTCTAGAGAGTGATAACCGAGGAGGGCTGTGAAGAGGCCAACTTAATGGGATAAATGTGGGAAGGGGAATTTCAGGCAAAAGGAACAGTGTAAAAAGCACAGGGCCGAGACAAGCAGGACACGTCTGAGGGGAAAATGACACTCCATGGGGCTCCAGGGAAGCGTCTGGGTCGAACAGTAGCAGAAAGAGTGTATCACGAAAGGTCAAACAGGAGAGGTGAAGGGGTTTAAACTTTCTCCTAAAAGCCACAGGGAGCCAACGAATAACTTTAAGCAACAAGGTGTCAAGGTCTGATCTACGTTTTAGAAACACTTTTGTATGATTTTCCTTTAAGTCACCGATACTTCTGAAGTCACTGAATCAGTATCTATTATGCATCACACATATGTCCTAAACAGATAGGATAACACAATGAAGTCACTTGAAAACAAAACTAAACAAAGCTACGCATGACTTTTAAAGGCAAAAGAAAAAGCTGCAGAAGCCATTCGTAATTACCTTTTAAACTCATCATGGTAGAATTCCGACTTGCAAGTCACCATCTCATTGGTGCCCTGGATGTCCTCGCGGCCTCGGACTCCCCCAAACACGTACAGTTCCATGGCCACTCCACAGGCCACCGCTCCGAATCTGCAAGGACACACAGAGCCCATGAGGCATTTGGTTTACAACCCGTGACCCGGGTCCCCGATTCCTCTTCTGCTGGTTTTAACTTTGCAACACTCAGTGTTTGGTGAATACGTGGATTTTCCTCTTTCAGGAAGTGGATTATTCATTTAATTTTACATAAACTAAATCCCAAGTGAAATAAAAGGTTTGTTCGAAAGAAAAGAAGAGCCAGGGCCAAGTGTTCAGGGGAATCTGTAGAGCCCGCACGCGCACCCTCGCACCTCTTCTCTTTCAGCGGACAGATGGCCGTCCACTGCTGGGTCCGTGGGTCGTAACACTCCACAGACTCAAACAGTTTTCCGTACGACCCTCCGCCCATGGCATAGATTTTCTTTTTCATAGCTGCATAGCAGCCAATCTGAAAGAAGAAAGCAACAGTGAGGGAGGCAACATTTAGTATGAAATATTCACTTATCTGACAGCATTACAAAATATTTGGAAAAGGATTTGATTTCGAACAGTAAAACTATGGTGCTTTCCAATATCACAACACAGGATTTTAAAAATGAGAAGAAGAGCAAGGTAATACATACACTCTTAATCCTCAGAAAAGAATTAAGTCCATCTAATATTATTTCACTAAGTATGATAAGTAAATAGCCCTCATTTCTTAAAGGAACTTTCCAGTCTCTATCATTTTACCACTATTTGCAGATTTTAAGATTTAGATTCTGTGGGGCAAGATGTCACTCAATTCTTGCCCAATCAACTTAGTTAAAGGGAACAGGCAGTGACAGAACGTTTTATGAGTGTGTCCCAGCACCTGAAGGCGCACGTGCGCACGTGCGCACGGCGCTGGACAAAGCTTGGCTGGACGACAAACTCCCTGTCTGCACGAGGGCGTATAAATAAGGGCAGGTGCTCTGCAGATGGAACGTGACCCTTGGCTTTTTACTCCACTCAGTAGCAGTGGCAGTTCTTTACCTGTAAATCAATGCTTCTCCCCATCCTGCATGCTGACTGAGAAAACAGGTTTAGGAGAGGTGGCTGCTTCCCAGGTGACTGCACTCACAAAACGTGTATCGAGCGTAGGCCTCGGACAGGGCAGGGCAGCACAGCACGCACCCCAGGATAAACGTGCACACACCCCGTTTCCTACCTTGGTGAATGGCTGATGAGAACACCCACAAGCTACCAAGAGAGGCAGAATTCTATAACGTTACTTCCTTTAACACTATCAGTTGTATTAAAAAGCATACACAGATACTGAAGGAGGATTAATTTTAAGATCCAGTTTGTAATCATAAGATACAGCTCTCACCTTTCTAACCATGGTCAAATCAGGTTGCTTTGTCCAGGTTTTAGAATAAATATCATAACACTCCATGGAAATTAGCTCTTTGTCACCATCCTCTCCTCCTAAAATGTACAGCATTCCATCTATCTCCACAATTCCAAAGTTATGTCTTCCCTGAAAAGACATCGACTATCATATCAAAAGCTGATACTTATGCATTTAATAAAAATTACAGATATCATTATATGCCAGAGTTCCAGCAAAGAAGTGCCATGCTCAAAACCCTCTCTGTTAAATATTTCTGCTTTCCCTAGCAGCTCACTCGTCTATCACAGAAGACAGAGAACTCAAGCCTAGGAATTTCTCAAAACAAGGAAATTGCCTGCTCGGTAAATTCATGGTCAGAATCAGTACATTTTACCCACAATAGCTCACAATAAGAAAAGAACTATTAATTTTTGGTTCCATAAGGTTATCTGGGTTTGGTCTACAACTGTTTCCAAGTTGATACGTGATAGCGAGGAGCCACAGCAACGGGACACATAGGCAGTGGGAGAACAGGTTCTGCGAAGGCTGTGGGCAATGACAGAAGCCTGAGGCATTCCACATGCATTTGTGAGTCTTTTCCAGTGGCCCCTATGTGCCCAGCACTATTTCAGCACCGAAGACAGAGTTCTGAACACAGGTAATATCCCCTGCTGTCCAAAGAGTTTGTGTAAACGATTTAAAACTTCCTACTATGTGAGAAGGTGCTGCATGTATGAAGGGAAAGAAAGGAGGGTAGGGGAGACAGGAGAGCTGCAGGGCTGGAGGGAAGGCTGCCCCGACGGGGTGCTGCGTGGGCAAACACTGAGGGAAGCAAGGAGCACGCCACGTGGGTATCTGGCAAAGGACCTGAAGCAGGAGCACGCTGAGAAGGTCTGAGAGACCAGGAGGTCAGACTGAGCGACGGGAGGCCCCGAGAGAGGAGCTGGGAGGCCGAGCACTAGGTCTCAGGCAGAACAGCCTGGCAGGGCTGCTATGCTATTTTCTTATACTCGAATGGAAAACAAACAATCAAAAGTGTCAAAGGGAAAAAAGAAATGTGCCAAATGAAAAAGTAATGTTTTACCTCGTTCATTGGTGGCAATGCAGTCCATGAATTTGCATCTGGGTCGTACTTTTCTCCCGAGCTCAGGGTCTGCTTATTTTCATCTTGGCCCCCAAATACAAACAAAAATCCTTCTGCAAAAATCAAAGGAGACACACAAGAAATTTGAAACTTTAGTCCTCAATATCCGTCTCCTGTCAAATATAAATGTCATAGTTGTAGAGCCAGTGTGTGGAGAAACCTTCTCTGATAACAATGGATTCGAGATCGTTATCAGATTTCATTTCTTCCCTGGTGAGAGAGCCAAGTTTGTGAGTCACTGTGACCATTTTACTTCTTCAGTGTGTTTTAGTGGAGTCCTACCACCTTACAATGTAAGAGGAAGACTTACACCACCCATTCAGGTTTCCAAACAGCTCTGGGTTATCTGAGTTCATCTGTTCTGGGAAACTGTTCAACCTTTCTTTTAATGGCTTTGGGGGATGTAAAGGACAGAAATCTGAACCCCAGGCCCACAGAAAATATGTCTTCTGGCAGAAAAGCCTCTATAAAGTTCTAACCAGCAGAAGCAAACAACAGAAAGTATCTTGCTAAGATTTCAAATTTCAAATATTAGAATAATAAAAAGACTTATACAATAATGTTTTTTACGTTTAAGAAATAAAAGGCAAATTTGAAGATAGCTCTTGGAAACAAGGGGCTATAGAAATGACTTGCAGATTTGAAAAAGATTTAGAGAACTTCTAGAAATAAAAAGAAAAGAACAGCCCTGGCTGGTGTAGCTCACTGGATTGAGTGCGGGCCTGTGAACCAAAGGGTTGTTGGTTTGATTCCCAGTTGGGGCACATGCCTGGGCTGTAGGCCAGGTCCCCAGTGAGGGGGTGCACAAGAGGCAACCACACATTGATGTTTCTCTCCCTCTCTTTCTCCTCCCCTTCCTCTCTCTCTAAAAATAAATAAAATCTTTAAAAATAAATAAATTTAAAAAAAACATAAAATTAAAGATCCAATGGATGGATTTAATGGCAGATCCATCGTAGTTAAAGAGTGAATTCATTAAATGGAAGCTAAATCAAAAGAAATCAAAACGAAGCCAATATGCTGTGGCAAAAAGATAGAAAAGAAAGAGGAAGGTAGGAGGCAGGTAGAGAAGGGAGTAAAAACATCTAGCCATACTTAATCTGACATCCAAAAGCAAAGAAAGAAAGTAGAACAGAACAGGGGCAATATTTTGAAGACATAATAAGAATTTTCCAGATTGGATAAAAGGTCATGCCACAGAGTCAAAATGCCCACAATCCCTGCATATGGTAAAATTTTGAATAAAGTGTGCACCTAAGCCCATTATAGTGAAGTAGCAGAAAACAAAGACAAAAAATCTTAAATACAGTCCTGAGAAAAGGCAGATGTTTAGACTGACAACTGACTTAACAATAAAAGCCTGAAGTCAATGGAAGATATCTTCAGTGTGCTGAAAAATAATAAATACCAACCTAAAATTCTATACCCAGCAAAAATATCCTTTAAAAATGAAGCCTAAGTAATGACATTTTCAGGCCAATAAATCTGAAGAGTTTGCTACAAGAGAACCACATTAACGGAAATTCAAAGGGACAAACTTCAGAATGAAGGAGAAATGATCCTGTATGGAAGGTCTGAGGAGCAAGGAAGGAAAAGCAAAGAGAGTGGCAAATATGTGGGTAACACTGAACACTACCTACCTGTAGATACTTATATAAAACATAAACCAATGAAACATGTACATGTGTAAATATTATATTTATACACAATCATGTATTCTGACTTTGTTAGACTTGAAAATATGAAAAACACAGTATAAAAGTACTGATTACCTTCAGGCTTCGTAAGGAAACCTTCAAAGGAATATACACAAAGACTATAACTTCTAAACTGGTATAAATGGAAAGACTGAAGGGAAAAAAAGTCAATTAAAAAAATGCAAGGAAAGAAGAAATGCAGAATAAGATGGGCAAATAGGAATTAATCATTTCACAACTTCAGCCCATACAACTGGACACAATTCCTCTCCTCCTGGTTTAGTTTCTGAAATGCGAACCCTTCTGGGAAACCTTCAAAAATTAGTGATATAGGAGCCTTTGTGGTAGGTGTGCATGTGAGGAAATTCTGAATATGTGTACATGTTAGGGGAAGAAAACTTAAGGAAGCGAAAGATGAAACAGTAGAACAGGGAAATCAGCCCCACACCCTACTGCTACACCACTCCATCCAGTTGTTTATTATTAACTATAACTTCAATTATTCTGGCACCTGGAAAATGATTCCATTTCTATACTATAGTATAGATCTACCCATTTAAAAAAAATAAAGATTTTATTTCTTCATTTTTAGAGAGAGGGAAGGGAGGGAGAAAGAATGGGAGAGAAACATTAATGTGTGGTTGCCTCTTATGCGCCCCCCACCGGGGACCTGGCCTGCAACCCAGGCATGTGCTCTGACTGGGAATCAAACCAGTGACCCTTTGGTTCACAGGCCCGTGCTCAATCCAATGAGCCACGCTGGCCAGGGCAGATTTTGCCATTTCTATAACATGGTGTGATTTGGTATAGCTTTACATGGTTTTATTATTGAATTTATTGGGGTGACATTGGTTGATAAAACTATATAGGTTTCAGGTATACAGTTCTATAATACATCATCTGTTCATTGTACTGCATGTTCACCACCCCCAGCCCAGTCTCCTTCCATCACCATTTATCCCCTTTACACCCTCTCCTACATCTCCTCACCCCCTTTTCCCCTCTTGTAATCACCATTCTGTTACCTGTGTCTAGGAGTTTGTGTCTGTGGACTTTTTGTTTGTTTGCTTGCTTAATCCCTGCACCTTTTAATGTTAGTGGGCATGCAGGACTATAAAATAGGGATTCCAGGAGGACTGCTGCCAATAATTAGAATTCAGTAAAACGTGGCTTGTGCGGTGAACCCGAAAGGCCGATCCAAGGGTAAGAGAAGGGCAGCCAACAGCGGTAAGGCAGTGAGGACGATCTTTTCTATCATCGCCTTCAATAAGAACATGGAGCTATTTTCAAATTTGTAAAAGTCAACTAAAACATACTTTCTGTAGTAAATTAACTTTAAGCCATCACTAAAGTAGTACTTCCTATATTCTCATTTGAAATGCCTGCTTTTACATCACACTTTTATTTTAGACAGTTACATACTGTAATTTTCAATTGGGTTTCAAAGATGATGAAACCATCGTGACTCGGAGAAATTCTGTGTTCCAGGTATGGTCACACAGCTCACTGGTGGTCAGGGTCACTGAATTCTGCTCTTCTACCAGCTAGTCATCAAGTAAAATGCTCCTCTACCAATGTCTGAAAAATGGCTACATATTACGATTTGGGGACAATAAGGATGGACAGAAAGCACTCTTCTTACCATAGACTTGAAAGCTAGAGCTACAATGAAAATGTCATCATAGAGAGATAATAAGATTATCTCTTTAAAAGGCTGAGTCACTCTGCACAACCCTGAAATTACAGTTTACTTGATCTTGTGTTTCAGTAAAATTTACCACAAAACAGTACCTGCTGAGAGCACTCCGTGGTTAATTCTTGGCATGCTTAAAGGGGCCAGTTCAATCCAAAGCTGCCTATTGGGGTCATAAAGAGGGCACATACATCGCATTGCTGCTGTTGGTTTCCGTGAACTGAAAAGATAAATAGATTAGCAGTTAATGTGTTTTATGTAGTTCTGCTATAACAAGTATGACAAGTTTTACCACTCTAAAAAATGTGTAAACTGTTAAAAAAGTCTACTGCTATTATTCTTTAGGTACCAAAAAATAGGAATTCTTGTTTACACAGAAATCTCTCTTCCCTTATTCCACTTTTCAAACACACTCCCACACTTACACTCTTTCTTCTCCACCAACAGTCACGATGCATTCCGAGTAGCCCCGGGGTTTGAAGTTGGCCAGCATTGCCTCTCCTTGCTGCGGCTGGCTCAGTGGTATGTTGCTGCACTCTTTGACAATTTCTCGTACTAACGGTTCATTCAGCATCTGCTCCCGTAAGTAGCTGGAGTCTAACCCTGAAACCCACAGTGCTGACATAACATCCTTCATGTGGACCTGCAGAAGAGGGCAGAAAGGAGGGGTGGGGAATGGAGAATGCAACACACAGCTTTTAGAATACACACTTTCCAACTCATGGAAAACTAAAATTGTTAATAGCTTATCAAGAGGCAAGTAACAAGTGCCAGTACTGCTTAAATATGCTTACTGACCCCCTTCCTTTCCACTTCCCAGAGCCTTGATTAAAAAAAAAAGTTTAATTTAAAAATCACTTCATGTTTATATTTGATGTGTCACTGCAAAGTTTCAAGCAGTTATCTTTACACTCCAGAACAGGGGTGTCAGAC
The DNA here is from genome assembly GCA_028533065.1 of Trachops cirrhosus. Classification (NCBI taxonomy): domain Eukaryota; kingdom Metazoa; phylum Chordata; class Mammalia; order Chiroptera; family Phyllostomidae; genus Trachops; species Trachops cirrhosus. Next base: position 22,874,243 of record CM052550.1, on the reverse strand, counting down.
TCATTTTCACCGGGGCCACATCAGCCTCGTGGCTGCCTTCGAAGGGCGGAAATAATTTTAGGACTGTATAAATGTAACTACTCCTTAACTGTTAAGGAGTTGAAATTATATTCAGCCCTTTGAAGGCAGCCACGAGGCTGATGCGGCCCCCAGTGAGAATGACACCCCTGCCCTACAGAGTTCCCATAGCAATAGGAAAACTGACAAGAACCCTGCTATAAGTTGCTTCATCTTACATACCAGGTGTGTTGTGAATTAAATCACATTTATAGAAACATTCTATACAGTTAATAGCTTGATACTATATGGTAAACTAGGTAATGAAAATGTACCAACATTAATATTATATGAAAAATATAGAAAAGCCAAAGTTCAAAAAAAATTCCTGGGTACTATATAATCATTTCTTAAGTAATTATTGTTAAAAATATCTATAGAGCATATAAATATAAATTATATATTTTTTATGCTCCATCATTAAATTTGAACCAACTGACTATAGCATTCTACATCCATAAGGTGAAATTCTTTAATGATTAGTTTTTCTTGGTTTTAAAATACCGTATTTTTTGGACTTTAAGATGCACCCCACCCTGCCCCAGGAAGAATAATGGTTGTTAATGCTGCTGTTGAGTTCTGTTTACATTTATATTGGTGAAATGTTATGTTATTTATATTATTAAATATTTTACCACATTTTTTGCTTCAAATTTTTTTCCCTATTTTCCTCCTCTAAAATCTATATGTGTCTTATGGTCCAAAAAATACAGTGGTCATTTTAAAATATATTCTTCTATACCCTGAGTATTAAAAGGCAATACTCTACAGCGTCATGTTCAGATTAACCAAAGGATGAAAAACTGTCCCATTTCCCCAGCAGGCAGCTGACCTTAGCATCCTCATCACTTTAAGGCAAGAAAAGGGTTGGGGAGAAGCTACAGATGGTGGACTCAGTGAAGGGCAGTGAGCTGGAAACTGTTCTATCTCCTTCCCTACTTACCCACCCAAGATGGAAAATAGAACATTAACTGTATAACCACACTGAGACGACAAGCATAGTTGCTGCAGAATTTTAAAAATCACAAGATAATCATTAAAACAAGCCAGGAGTATCAAGAACAATTAACAAGGCAATTGTACATTTCAAAGACTACTCTGAAACCGAATATATCTTTCATTTTGAATACAGTGACTGAAGCTAGTATCTGATTTGTAAGTATCAGACTTAGAGCCCCATGATTTTGCTCTCTCCCCAATGTATTACCAATTTGGATCTAAAGCCTGATACTCTCTAAGACCCTTCCTTCCCAGGCTGTCACTCCCAGAACCTTCTATCTGGACCTGCATTGTCATGAAAACTCCCGAGTGCTCTCCAGTTTTCTCCCAAGCAGTGTCATCACTCCAGCGAGAGCCTGCACCCCCAGCCCTCACCTGTCACCTCCCTCAGAGCTGGCCGTAGGCGTTAGTTAGCCCAAGGACGTAGGAGGGATGGATGACAAGCGAGAATGGGAACACTACCTTTCTATGATGTCCATCTTAAGCTTGAAATGCATTTTTCCACGAAAAACAACATACAAAGGACATTATGTTCCTTACAAGTAGTCATATTTTTATTGTTATACTGAATTACATGGGCTTTTGAAGACTGGTCTGAAATACCAACTACTTCAGTGATCCTATGGGAAGATGCTTCACAGATATCGTTTATTTATTTATTTAAGATTTTATTCACTTATTTTTAGAGAGAAGGGAAGGGAGGGAGAAAGAGGGAGAGAAATGACAAAGTATGAGAGAAATATCAATCTATTGCCTCTCACATGCACTCCAACCAGTGACTGGCCTGCAACTCAGGCCGGTGCCCCGACCGGGAATCAAACTGGTAACCTTTCACCTGTGAGATGATGCCCAACAAACTGAATCACATTGTCAGGGCTACTGATATCTTTTCGATCATAACTTTGCAAGTGTTGCATGTTGAAGGAGAAAGAGAAGACAGTGATCATCTGGATTAAGAACAGCTAAATCAAGTGAAAAGGCAAAGACAGGCCACGTTAAAACTATAGGTACCTTTCTTATCTCTGTATCATGTGCTATCCATCGAATTACTGCCTCAAATACGTATCTTTCATTGCCAACGTTTAACTTCTCAAGAGAAATCACTTCTTTAAGCTTCTGAGGACTCAGTTCTAGGAATTCCTCTGTGCTGCTGACATCCCGGAAGTGCGTCTCCAGGTATTCCGTTGCCAGGTAATGAACGTGGTGCAGGCAGTAATGAAGCGCAAAGTCACGGATCCCGATGCAGTTCTCGGCGGCGATGCAGCCTTCTAAAAACTCGCAGCACAGAGTTTTGAGATCCGTCAGCAGGAGCAGGTCCGCTGCCTGTACAACATCTTGGATGGTATCTTCGTTTAGCCGGATCTGTAAGAATATCATAAAGATTTTATACCTGACTGTGTATATTTAAAACCCAAATCACGAATCTATTCAGCTGAACCACATGAAAGCTCCATTTTCAAAGATGATCACAGAGTGGTAATTTCACATGCTTTCACATAGTACTTTTTTCCAAGAAGAATTTGAGGGCCCCAAGGGTCCTCTGAACAACATGTGGATCCTCTGAGCAGCATGTGGTTGGTTAACTCTTCCTACTGCAGCCCTTGCTTTACCAACGTTAACTACCAATAACTCTTCAAGGTGAACTGTCCAGCTGCTCACCTCTATACTTAATTTAGAGAAAAACCTTAAACGATTGAAATGCTTAGGAAATTGAAAGTTCTGTATTCTATGGCCAACTGAAGGTGATTTCTTTAAATACTAGCACCAGAACTGTGAAAAACCTCACCTCCACTACATATTAAGTTCACTCCTTTGCCAAAAGGTATGCCAAATGGAATGCAAGCCCCTTGGAGAAAGAAAGGGGATCCACACCGCCTCCAAAGCCTCACCTCACCACCAAACACCATACGCGGTGTGGTGCGACAGATACAGTTTGGTTCCAGAGCCACCTTCTGGATGGACTCCCTAATATAAGGTTTAAAAATCATTTTGAACATTTACTTTTCCTTAATTTTCTTCCATTTTCTGACTGATGCTTCTTCCTCCACATACTTGACAGTTGTCTATCCAACAGGGAGGGGTGCAAAGAAACAGGCCTCGGAAACATCGCCAGGCCCACCGGCAGCCCGGACTCTCTCGGGAACGGTCTCATCCTCCACTGGGGAATGTGACAGAGGGTTCAGAGTGCAGCAAGGAACACTCCACTACATCTACACACTGTGTACCAGAGACACACTCACCTTGGAAAATGAGCAACAAAAGTAGAAGGAGGTATAAGAAGTAAACTACAAGTATGCAGAAATTCCCCTTTTACATATCATATGAAATTTAGCCACCAGACAGTGGAGAGCTATAGACTATCCACATGTAGGCATGCAAACAAAAACAAAACAAAACACACACTAAATTCCATCTCAATAAAACTAAACCGCCAAATCTGGAATTTGTTATAACTTACCCTGCAACTATGATTTTAAAAACACAATTAATTTAAACTAGGAACAAAATTTGTAAATAAGGTTTCAAGTTTCAAATCTAAGCCTTAACACAAATAAGTTCTTATTGGCTTATAACTTGTGATAACTGCTGTGGAATAGATTTTAGAAGGTAGGTAAGTGGTTGGTCCTCAGCCTGGCTTTGTGGTGCTATGCAATATCTCCAGTACTTACAGGGTGTCCCAAAATTAATTTAAATTCATTTATTTTTTAACAACCATACAACACTAACCTTAGATTCATATACCCACCACCTAGTGTTTACAGAAGAGGAGATAACATCATGAAACTTAACCAAAAACTTCAAAAAGGATGACAATCACCCAGTGTGACTCCAGACAGACTAAATATATTTGGAGAAAGTAAGCAGCACACTCAGAATACGTAGAAACATGTAGGAGACACAGCCTTCACAAAGAGGAAAGGTAACATAAGATGAAGCAGGAATAAAGAAGAGAGTAAGAAACAAGATCTCAAAAAGAGGAAAGATAAAACATATTCTCACTAATTTCTTCCCGTTACACGCTCTGGTTCACATGTAAGATTTTTCTTACGAGTCCTCATGCTATTAATAGCAGTTGGGGGTGGAGTGGAGGTGGCAAAGAATAAGAATGAAGTCTGATCACTTATCACTTTCCTCCCCAGGTTTCATTAAATCCCCAGAAACATAAGTGGGTAGAGGGAATAAAGGGAAATCAGAAAGAATGGGGGGGTGGTACAGGGATGCTGGTCCTGCTGAGTGACAGAAGCAGGCATCATAAGTACAACGCAGGTGACTGTCATTTGTATGAGCCTAGAACTCTTTATTTCTGCAAAAATTGGAATTAAGATTGAAAAACAGCAGTGAAGAGGGCGCCTTACGTTCTTTGTAACTCAGGCTGGAAGACGGAGCTCAGAAGGGTAAAATCAGAAACTGGGACTGGGTACGACCTTACTTAGTCTGCCTTTCTGTTAAGGGCAGAGCCCTGGAAGAACACACGTGGGTGCCATTAGCGGTAGGAGACACTAGTCAAGCACACGGCGACAGATGATGAAGGTGAAGTGCTGCTACGTGGTCAGAGAATGGATGAAAGGAGACCCTCACCCTGAGCTGGGGGAAGCCTTTACTTAGTCCTCCTTCCTTTGTGTCTCATCATACCTGCCCACTGAAGATGTAATCCAGGATCTCTCTCATAACCATTACCGATATCCCTTCAAGTTCAATCTTATAGGTTGATCCATCATCTTTTGGAGGATTATAGTTTAACTTTGTCCTAAGAAAGGGAAAAAAAATGTAAAATTTCTATGAAAGAACAAATAGGTGTAAGTATTTATGCACTAAATATTCTATAAAGTATATGATAATTTAAATATATGAATCCCATCTAGAAAATGCAGTTTGTTAACAGTAGATTAATGTATTTTCTTATAACTTTCAACTCCTAAACATTTGTTACAGGTCTCAGAATGCTAATTCTTAAACAGATAGACAGACAGACAGACAACCAGAGAATGAAGATCCGTGTGAACAAGGATCTCTACTTCACCTTGGGAACCCTAGGTCTTTCAGCTTATTTTTTCATGTATTTAATTATCCAATTATTTTTAATAATATAACAAGGACCCTTCAAATCAAATCTACCAACCAAAACAAAAGCTATGACCCTGACAATAACCTGCTTCTAACCAATGGTCCTCCTCACCAATCCATTCCTCTGCTTCTGCATCTAAAGCGACTATTACCCTAAATTCTACACCCAGTTTCCCTTGCTTTTTAATTATTGTATCCATGAAATATGTATAATACAATATTATTGTATCCATTGAAAATACAATATATACAAATTTATTATTGTAGTCATGAAATATATAATATAAAACATCCATGCAATATGTATAATAGATAAATGCATATATAATTTTAAGTTTAGTTTTATAAAAGAGTTCATGCTGTCTCTAATCTCTCGGGGATTTCTTTCTACTGAATATTATATCACTAAGAGTCATTTATATTGCTGCATAGCACACGAGTTCTTTGTTCTTTCTGCTGCATAATATTCTGCTTCCTGCCCATGGGCCTCTGGGCCACTTCCAGGCTTTGGTATCGTGAGCAGCATTGCTAAGACTATTCGCGGACATGTCTGCTTTTGCATTAGGCAAAAGAAATTTCCCTTGGTTGTACTCCTGGGAGTAGAATTATGCTGAATTATTCCCCCAAGTATGAGATGATACAAAATTACTCTCCAAAGTAGTCAGAGCAGTTGACAGCCTCATCTGGTATACATGTAAGAGAATCTGTGGGTCCACAAACTCTCCGACATTTGAGCCTGTCACACTTCCTAAGTCCTGACAATCCAGTGAGTGAAACAGAGTCTATCATCGTGCCGTGACCCGCACTTCCCTCCTGATCCAGGTGCTGAACATCTCTTCACGTGTTTGTGGTCACAGCGTTTCCTCGTGGGTGAAATACACGTCCAGTGCAAGTTTCTTCTTCAGGTTTTTATTGAGTTCACTGTCTTCCTCATATTGAGGTGGAGAAGTTATTTATTATATTCTTGAAATTAATCCTTTGGCGGACTTGACACTTTTCTTAAGGTGATGAACAATTTGAAGAATAATTTTTCATGGTCAGTGCTTTTTGTGTCATGTTTAAAAACTGGTACTTTACTCAAAGTCTAAAATATACTCCTAATTTAGCAGAGGAAAGCTAAGACACAGCCTAAACTGCACTTGAGACCCCTCCCCGCTGCAAAAGGATCGGAATTGGTTGTATGGAGAAACTGGAACGAGGAGTAAAAGATGAGCTAAAAACAGAAGGATGGACTGACAAAGTCTTAAGAAACAGTTGAATTCTCAGGTCCCTCTTCCACATATGTACACAACTATCCTACGCTCTCCCCAGCTGCACAGGGAAATAAGTGATTTATATTCTGAAGTATAAAACTGCAGGTGGGCCTCTGGGCAGGGAGATATCAGGCACATTTGAGGGTAGGTGTACTGCATCAAAAACTGAGTTAATGGAATGTTTACATACTGAATGCTGAGACTATTCGTCTTTTTTCTCTATTCTGCTCCTGAAATGCTGAAAGCCAGACCTATATCCTTCATGCAAAAAACTGGAAGACTCTTTTGTAGGATTTGCTCGGCCCAAAAGGGAAGACCTAAAAATATGCACATAGATCTGCCCAAAGAAAATGACCCGGCTTGATCCTGCAACGGTAAAACCCAGAGTCAGTAAGCCTAACTTCCAGGCTCTGAGCTGCCGATATATTTTGGAGCAGCAGTTCTGAAACTTTTTCATGCCACAGAAACCAAAACCAACAGAAAAAAGAAAGCTTGGAGGAAGCAAAGATTATGCAAAATGAAAAGTCAAGGAAAAAAGAAATCCTCTCATTACTATTTGCAGAGAGAAGAGAGGATACTGTGTTCATGAAACAGGAATTGGGTGCAGTAAAAAAGGGACATTCAGGGGCTAACAAAACAATTTTAAGCACTGTGAAAAGTTTAATGTTAAAATAAAAAGCTGTATAAACTTCTCAGAAAAGCAAAAAGACAAAGGTAGCAAATAGGAAGAAAGGTTAAGAAAATGAAAAGATCAGTCCAGAAGGCTGACCGCCTGAAAAACAGGGACGCCCCCGCAAAAAAGAGACCATTCTCAAACAAGTGCTCAAAACAATGGGTGAAGCAACCCACTTCCAAGGCACATCATCGTCATAACCTCAGAATACTGGAAAAAAATTCTTACAAGCTTCTAGCAAGAAAACAGGTTACACAAAAGAACAGCAATCAGAATGGCTTCACGCTTCTAAAGGAAAGTTAAATAACGGGGAAATCAAAATTCTAAAGGAAAATATTTCCAACCAAATTTTAATTATCAGCCAAACTACCAATCAAATGTCGGCACAGAATAGAAATTTTCAGCTATACATGGTCTCAAAGCGATTCGTCCCCCATGTAACCTTTCTAAGAATGGTGTTGGCAAATGTGCCCCAACAAGCACCACAGTGCCTCAGGAAAGAGAATGATCCTGGGCACTAACAGGGAATAATGAAGGGCAGTGTTAGGATAACAGCGATGTACCAGCTGGAGGAAGCCAGTTGAAGACCTCAGAAGACCTTGAAGATGGAAGTGATGTAATATTTAATGATCTGAAGCTATAAAGAGGATATTCAGACAACTTTGTTTCCTCCCTATATTTCACATCTGCTATTCCTGCCTCTATACTGAACTAACAGTTTTACTCAAAAGGTATTTCATTTCTTCTTGCTGCACCCTAGCTTTATCTATATGCCTGACACTTTTACTTAAAGTGAAAAAAAAATTCAATTAATCCTCAATCAAGAGAATAGTAACATAAGCAGTATGAATAATACCTAAAACATTAGTATCTGGCTCTGAAATGCATCATGTAGTATTTTGGCAGCACATATGTCTTCTAGCAATGTTTCACTTAGGACGTCACGACTATTTGTATTTTTCGGTCACTATGCTGGTGATGCAAAATTGGTACGTTGATAAACAGACGGATTCTCAGATCCAACTTCACCCTTTTTGCACGCTCTGAGAAAATGGATCTGAGCCTTTTAGAACAATTATCCTTTGTCAACTGGCAGAATGTCAAGGCTTTCAGTAGAGGGCGCTGGAAAGACACTGCAGGAGGAGAGAGTTCTGCTTCCTGGTTCCGGTGCAGCAGCTTGGTAGGCTCCCGCAGCGCACAGCTGCCAGCAGCACCCTGCAGGTTTTCCCAGATTCCCTCTCTGGCAGTTTTGCAGTAGAGTGTTTCTGGTGAGATGCCTCTCCGTCAACAGCCTTTCCAGGCACCTTAAAGGGCCGATTCCAGAGGGCTGATTTGAAGTGACTTCTCTGCCACGCCGTGAGCCACAGCTGTGCTCTGTCCAATAAGGTTTAGATCTTGGCCCTGGGGGTGGTGGCTGCTTCTTATATTACCAGTTTCTGTATTTTTTAGAGTTTTCACTTGTTCTTCGACAATCCCTCATTACTCCAATCTCCTGTCATAATTAATAATTCTTTCCATTAAACTTTCTTTGTTCTAGTTACTGTGTGGTTTAAAGGCTCCAAAATGTGTTCAGAGACAGGGGCCTCAACCCAGAATTAGAGTTGTTCTTATTATAAAGTAATTCACGTTCAACAAGAGCTGGCTGCGCCTGTGTGTGGGCTGTGGACAGTGGTGGGAGGGGGGTGACTGGGCTGGACGGCAAAGTGGTTACAAGGAGACCATTCATTGTTGTCCCTTTTTATGTTTGAATCATGTGACTACACTGGTTTGTGTTTTTTAAAGACAACTATACTGTCATTGTTTTTAAAATGGAAAAGGATCCCTTTTACTTATTTTTTTAGAGAGGGGGAAGGGAGGGAGAAAGAAAGGGAGAGAAACATCAATGTGTGAGAGAAACATTGACTGGTTACCTCATGCACGCCCCCAACTGGTGACTTGGCCCACAACCCAGACATATGCCCTGACCAAGAATCGAACCAGTGACCTTTAGGTTCACTGCCCAACACTCAATCCACTGAGCCACACCAGCCAGGGCTGAAAAGGATCCCTTGTAAAAAGTACAGCGTTCTCTGAGCAGGTAACAGAGTGTAAGACAATGGCTAAGAGGACAGAAAGAGAAACTCCTTTTAATCTGAGAACTGACCATTTCAGATTTCTATAAAACCTGATCCTTTTCAAAGCCCATGAAAATCACCATATAAAATCTCTACACATTTGAAGGTAAAATTACAAAACTTGCCCTGGCTGGTATGGTTCAATGGATTGAGCACCGGCCTGTGAACCAAAGTGTCGCTGGTTCGATTCCCAGTCAGGGCACATGCCTGGGTTGCAGTCCAGGTCCCCAGTAGGGGGCGCTTGAGAGGCAACCACACATTGATGCTTCTCTCCCTCTCTGTCTCCCCCTTCCCCTTTCTAAAAATAAATAAATAAAATCTAAATAAAATAAAATAACAAAACTTATCAGGATTACGGTTTAAATTCAGACCCTTATACCTGTTCTCTCAAACTTTCCCATTTTCCTACCCTGCTTTGGACCCCCATACCTATACCATCTGTGCACATCTGATCCTTACCCATCTTCTAAAGACTGTGGGGGGTTGGGAGCACCGACCCCCCACAGCTGAAAACCTGCATATGACTTTTGAATCCCCCAAAGCTTAATGAGTAATAGCCTACTGTCAACAGGAAGTCTTACCAGTTAAAAAAAAAAGTCAATTAACATACATTTGGTATGTCTTATGAATTATATATCATATTCGTGAGAAAAGAAAGTGCTAAGAAAACCACAAGGAAGCAAGAATACATGTACAGCACGGCGTGTATTTATTTAAGTAAACTCACACGCAGTGGACCCGTGCAGCTCAAACACGCACTGTTCAAGGGTCAGCTGCAATTCAAACGCCAGTTCCATTAGGTTTTCCACGTCACTCCATCCGGTCAGAGGAGGCACCTCCGCCCTCACCTCCCTGCAGGTAAAAATCATTTCTCCTGCTCTAAATTTCCCAGCACTTGATATTGTGGGTTCCTCATTTTTTATCATGGTGTAAACATCCCCCTTTCTACCTCCTTCATGGAGCTTTCAGCTCCTTGAGGCCAGAGTCCTCTTTATCACTGTAACCCTACAGCCTAGCCTGGCAGTTTACAAAGAACAGATGCTCAATAATTATTTGTAAAACTTATTTTTGAATTGACAGCAGTCTCGAAATATTTGAAGTGCTGTCACATTTTCTCCGCACAACCTCAGGCACAGTGAAGCAGAACAGGAATCAGCATGAAGAAGCGCTTTCTAATGACTTCATCTGTCCAACACTGAAAAGACTGAAGCACAGCTTCTCACGCTGTAATGTTCACACGACTCATCCTGGGATCTTGTCAAATGCAGGTTCTGATTCAGGAGGTCTGCATCTGTAACAGGCTTTCAGATGATGCACAAGCTGCTGGTCTATGGATTGCTCTGAGAAGTGTGGGGTTAATCCACGCTTCTCCAGTTATCCATGGTCTGTTTTTGTGTTTCTAAACTTTTCCAGATGAATACTTTGAAAGTTGCTAAGAGAGCAAATCTTAAAAGTTCTCATCACCAGAAAAAAAAAGTAACTGAGTGTGGTGATGGGTGTTAACTTGACTCATTGTGGTGATCATTTCACAGTGGATACAAACATCAAATCATTATGTTGTACATCTGAAACTAACACAATGTTATACGTCTATTATACCTCAATTAAAATGACTTGTTAGAAAAATGAAATTAAAAACACAAAATACAGGCTTCAATTGTTTTATTAGATTCAAAAGACATAAAATTACTCTGTCAAATCACTACAAGAGTTTCTGAACTCTTACTTTCAATGTGTGTATGTATATGACTGTGGACAAGTAACAATTCACAAACCAGCCGTCCGCAGATGACATCTTAGTAGGCTGCATGACCGTCTGTCTGTCAAGAGCAGAGTGAAAGTTGGTCTTAGTCGCTCAGATCTGTTGTGAAAGAGTCGAGGTTCATACCTATTGTTATTCACAGGTACTTCTTTCACTTCTCAGTCACCTTCCCTTTCTCATTCAGTGACCTCGTAAACTTGTCCTATCCTCCCTCTTTGGCTTCATTTTTTTCCCAACCCCCCAACTAAATCTCTATATCCCTTTTGTTATTGCTCCATTCTGTCTTATATTTTTTACCTTCAGTGAACACTCTTTAATTTTTACATACTGGTTCTTCCAATACCTGCCAATTGACTGCGCTTAGCACTACTCTAGCCCACCACCTTCTCTCCGTAGCCCTCCCCTTTTCATCTAGAATATCCTCATCTTGCACATCGTCTCCACCTCCTCTGCCAGATATAACTGAGAATTGATGAACTGGACTGAGTGAGTGAATTCTTCAAAAAGCTAAGCTAAAGGATTAATAACTGATAGTTTTGTTTCTAAAGTTAGTCCATATATAACAGGAGGTACCAGTAAATCAATTGTTCTTTTCTATGTTTTCCATCTCTGTCCCAGGAAGCTGTAAGGTCATATGTAAATATCACAATATCTTTGTTTTTACTATTATGTGATTGTCAATTTACAAACTCTCCTAGAAAATGCAGCAATCTTAAAATATCACTTTGAGAATTTCATAACACTCTGTGAAAAAACTAGAAATAATTGGGAGTGTGATAAAATTGGGCCTCGGGTATTTAGATGTAAATACCCATGCCTATCACATTCTTCCCCAGTTTTCTGTTTCTAGGGCAAGACATTTCCCCTCTCTGCCCCTGTTTTCTCATTTGTAAAAAGAAGAGGTTAAATAAGGTGATTTGGGAGCTCTCCCTTCCCTGTACATTTCTAGACTAACATGCTGGAACAGGACACAGACTCACTGCAGGGACTCTGCTCTGGAGATACAGCCTGTTGGGTCCTAGAGGGCAGAGTCCAGCTAACTCCGTGTTATCTAGGGTCCATGCTTTCTACGGATCACATGGTGCAAGTTTATTTTTCCTACAATCACTTACCCTCTGGGCAAGTATTTTCTACTCGAGTTGAACAGAAGTGAAACATAATCCTTTTTTCCCTTGACAACACTAAAAAGAGGTGTTATAAGAAGAAAGTTGTAGGCTACTAGCTAATAAAGAAGCTGGTATTCAAAGTTTTACATCCATGAACGAGGTTGACAACTTTTAAACAAGTATAATAGAGCCAAAGTACTCTGTTGATTTTTTGTGTATATAGTCCTCTTATTACTGGCTTCTAGTTGCTGAAAAAGTTCAATGTGTCTGAATGCCAAACAAACAACAAAGATAATTGGTTCTCCTCTTCCAAGAACCATTTTAGAAATTACTGAATGGGATTTGATTTAACAGTGACAAAGAGTAAGTCTAAGTGACTTTTCTTCCCCCGATGCAAAAGCTAGTCTCCAATAAAAGCAAGGAAACATAACCAAACAGAATGCAAGAGAATGTAATGTTCAAGAAGTCAAGATTTACAGAAATTCTGGGGTGATTCATGATATTACTCATACAGTTTCAAATGATTCCTATCACCTCGGACTGTGTAGCTTCTAAGAGTGGGCTCATTAGGATGTGTGCAGAGGGGCTCGGGCCCATCACCCCATTTGCCCACTCCGGCAAACTAACAACTTGATTTCATGTGGGGAGTCTGTTCTACAGATGCCCTGTCCCCCTTGTCTTTGTGAGCAGGAAGAAAACCACATCAAAAGAGGTTCTAGAGGGCAGAGGATTGTTAGGGCAGTGACACTACTGTGCATGATAATATAATGGTGGCCACATGTCATTACACATTTATCCAAACCCACCGAATGTGCATCACCAAGTGTGAACCCTAAAGTAATCTATGGACTTTGGGTGAGGGATGTGTCAGTGCATATTTATCGGTTGCAACAAAGGTACTCCTCCGATGGGAACGTTGGTAATGGGGGACGCTATGCATGGGAGGGCAGGGGTATATGGGAAGTCTCTGTGCCTTCCTTTCAATTTTGCTGTGAACCTTAGACTGCTCTAAAAATAAAGTCTGTTTTAAAAAATGCATTTCTTTAAGTCTCCACTCAACAAAATATAAATTTGCAGGTAATACTTCTAACAGATGGCATCTTCTCATGACAAGGCTTTTTATGACCTGTGTTTCCACCTGTCTCATGGTTCCTGCCACCGAAGAAATCCATCTGCCCGAAGAGTATTTACACGGACGTCTGAGACATGATCGGGGTCCCAGAGGGAGGCCCAAGCAAGCCCCTAGGCACGTGGTCAGACAAGAACCAGGTGTCACGGACTGACGTCCAGGTAAGCTTCCCTCCCACAGCACCTTGATCTACACGAGCTAACCAATCATTGAGGCACCCCTCCCACAGGGCCAACCAATGTCAGAGGAGCAGGGAGAAGATGAAACCACAAGAAAGCACAGGTATGATGCTGCGGGACCCATCTGCAACAGCTACCAGCCTAGTATTGGTACACTTAGATGAGGAGGTGGCCAAAAAAATAAAACTGGGCTATGTTCCTCCTATTACGACTCTGGAGTTGAACTTCATTACAGGAGTGCCATGCTAATAAAAACTCAATACTATTGCTTTTCCTTCACTATTTCCTTTAATTTTCCTCTATCTCCAATTCTTTTTATCTGGAGAGATTATGGCTTTTACTTCTTTACCATCAAAATGTTTTCATAATATAGATCCTGCAATGCCTAATAAGTTGAATGGGTATTTTTAATTATATTTTATTGATTAGGCTATTACAGTTGTCCTGATTTTCCCCCCTTTGCCCTTGCTCCACGCAGCACCCCCCACTCCCTCAGGCAATCCCCCCACCATTGTTCATGTCCATGGGTCATGCTATACGTTCTTTGGTGACTCCATTTCCTGTACTGTACTTTACATCCCCATGGCTATTCTCCAACTACCTGTTTGTATGGGATTTTATTGTTTTGGGTTTTTTATCTATTTGTCTTTCTTAATCCCCTCACCTCTTCACCCATTCCCCCACACCCCCCTCCCATCTGGTAACCATCAAAATGCTTTCTGTATCCATGATTCTATCTCTCTTTTTCTTGTTTGCTTAGTTTGTCTTTTAGATTCAATTGTTGATAGATTTGTATACTTTGTCATTTTACTGTTCACAGTTTTGATCTTCTTTTTCTTAAATAAGTCCTTTTAACATTTCATATAACAATGGTTTGGCGGTGATGAAATCCTTTAGTTTTTTCTTGTCTGGGAAGCTCTTATTCTGCTCTTCAATTAAAAATGATAGCTTTGCTGGGTAGAGCAATCTTGGCTGCAGGTCCCTACTTTTCCTGACTTTGAATACTTCTTGCCAATCCCTTCTAGCCTACAAAGTGTCTTTTGAGAAATCAGCTGACAGAATTATGCGAACTCCCCTTTAGGTAACTAACTGCTTTTCTCTTACTGCTCTTAAGATTCTCTATCTTTAACCTTTGGCATTTTAATTATGATGTGTCTTGGAGTGGGCCTCTTTGCATCCATCTTTTTTGGGACTCTCTGTGCTTCCTGGGCTTGTATGTCTATTTTCGTCACCAAATTAGGGAAGTTTTCTTTCATTATTTTTTTCAAATAGCTTTTCAATTTCTTCTTTCTCTTTTCCTTCTGGTACCCCTATGATGTGAATGTTGGACCAGCTGAAGTTGTTGCAGAGGCTGATTATATTATCCTCTTTTACTTGGGATTCTCTTTTCTTGTTGCTGTTATGATTGGTTGTTTTTTGCTTCCTTATGTTCCAAATCATTGATTTGATTCTCAGCTTCATCCACTCTACTGTTGTTTCCCTGTAAACTGTTCTTTACTTCAATTAGTGTATCCTTTGTTTCTGACTGGGTTTTTTTAATGCTGCTGAGGTCCTCACAAAGTCCCTTGATCATCCTTATAACCAGTGTTTTGAACTCTGCATCTGATAGATTGCTTATCTCCATTTCATTTAGTTCTTTTTCTGGAGTTTTGATCTTTTCTTTCATTTGGGCCATGTTTCTTTGTCTCCTTGTTTTGGCAGCCTCCCTGTGTCATTTTATTGTTCAGCCTCCAACTACCTACTTTGTTTCTATGTATTAGGTAGAGTGACTTTGACTCCCTGTCTTGGTAGTGTGGCGTAATGCAGTAGGTGTCCTATAGGGTCCAGTGGCACAGCCTCCCCTATCCCCAATGCTGGGTACTCAAGGTGTGCCCTTCATGTGGCCTGAGTATACTGCCTCTTGTAACTGAACCTTGATGGCTTTTGGCAGGCCAATGGGAGGGATTTACCCAGGCCAGTCAGTCAGCTGCAAGGATTGACTGTGACCATCGAGCACCAACGTCTACCCTCTGTGGAGGATCAGCTGTGCAGGGGCAGGATGATGGTGCTCCGAAGTGGTCTGTGGCTGTCCACTGGGTGTGCTGGCCCTGGGGTTTCCCAAGTGGTGCAGGCCAAGGTCAGCCCCAACCTGTGTTTTGCCCAAGGCCACCCTGCCTGAGCTATAAAGCAATCTGAGATGGCTGCCACCTGTGCTGAGCTTGGAGCTTCCCAAGCAAAGCCAAGCTGTGAATCTAGGCTGGCCGCTGCTGGTGCTGGGCCTGGGGCTCACCGAGGCCAGTTGTTGCATGTTTGATAGGCTTTAGGAAGGTGTAAAGCATGAGGCAAGACCAACCATTCATATGGAAAAACAGCTTGGGTGGGCCTGTAAATTGGGGTGGGCGGGGTCTCTGGGGATCTCCAAGGCAGGTCAAACAGTGTTATCCTGGTTGATGGAGTATCAGATATAGCACCAGCTTGCTGGCTCAGTTAGGGGAGGGTTTAGAAAAGGGACTACAGCCTCTGCTCGCCTTGATGCCAGACACTTCAGGTCCTCCCTATAAACCACTGGTGGCTTTAGAGCTGCTACTCTGGTGCTGGAACTCAGAGGGAGTGAGTCTGAGTAGGTGAGTCTGTGTGTGGGTTCTTTAAGAGGAACTGCTTGGGGCTCTAGCAGTTTCTTCCACCAACTCAATCCCTGCTGGTTGTTGCAGCCAGAGGCTGCAGGGACTTACCTTCCTGGCACTGGAACCCTGGGCTGGGAGGCCTGGTGTGGGGCTGGGACTCCTTGCTCCTGAGATATCCCTCCTGAATTTTTATCCACCACATGTGAGTGAGGGACTAGCCTGTTCTGTACCTGCTCCCCTCCTTGCAGTCTGAATGAAAGTGGTTTCTTTAATTCTGTAGTTGTCAGACTTCCATTCAACTCGATTTCTGATGGTTCTATGTGATGGTTGTTCTATATTTTAGCTGTGACATTGATGTGATTGTGCAAAGAGGTGAGCCATGTCTGCCTACATTTCCACCCTGACTGGAAGTCCCTCAATGAGTTTTAAAAGTAGCTCCCCAACCTGGCTTCCCAGAATCTTCTGGACGCTTTTCCAGATCTCAGACCAACTAAGTCAGGTCTAAGACTGTACATATTTATATAGTTCCCCAGCTGATTCTGATACATTCCCTCCTCTTGGAATGTTCTCTCCCCTTCCCACCACCCCGATCACTTGGTTTAACCCTTCAATGACTTCAGGTTTCCACCAAAGGGCAGCCCAGGCACCACACTGTCTAAAATAACACCTACACTCCCTCCCG
This sequence comes from Trachops cirrhosus, assembly GCA_028533065.1. Taxonomy (NCBI): domain Eukaryota; kingdom Metazoa; phylum Chordata; class Mammalia; order Chiroptera; family Phyllostomidae; genus Trachops; species Trachops cirrhosus. Next base: position 22,857,621 of record CM052550.1, on the reverse strand, counting down.
CGCTTTATTCTTCATAGACTTTAGCACCAACTAAGAACTGCATTTACATGTGACGTGAACATCCATGAAAACAGGAAGTTGTTTTGCTTACTGCTCCATCCCCACATCCCATAAACTGTCTGGTACTGAGTAAGCCCTGAGAAGTACGCACAGTCCTGCTAACAGCACACAGCCAGGTGGGCGCCAGCAGATTTTAGCGCTGCAGCGTCAGTTACTGCAACAATGTGGCCCTCAAACAAAATGAGTACAACTGTTTAGAAATGGCGTTACCCAGCAGAACAGCTGCAAGCTTTCCGGCACTGCCTCCTGCTGGGTGGTCCACACTGCGGGGTGCTGCTTTCCCACAGCACCCTGTCCAGGGAGTGCTGTGCAGTCAGCAATTCAAGAACTGAATGTCAAATGCTCCCCTACTGCAAAGCCACCCAAATGTCCACAACGCACTAATCCACCTCTGTGCCAAGGCCAGCTGGCCCCTAAGGCTGGGTGCTGAGAAGGTTTGTGGTTTGTGAATAAGCCTCGTCGTCCAGTGTGTCATCTCACTTGCTTCACTGCCTTCTACTCACCATCACTGGCGCACTGCACGGGGAAGTTAGGAATGATCCAGTGAGGGAAAATGCAAAGATTAGGGACGGTTTCTAGAAAATCCCGGCTTTACTGTCTGTCCAGGTGTCATTACCCTCATGGTAATGAAGCTGAGGCAGAGCCGCTTCACCACGGAGGGTGCAGAACCAACTCCAAAGAGGCCACAACCCTATCCTCCCTGACGGTGCAACACAAAAGGATTCATAAGAAGGCTTCCATTTTCCTCTTGGTATCACATCATCATTCCGAAGATGAAATACAGCACTTCGTATTTTGATCGGCTCTGAGAAACCATGTCCAAACACATCAATACTTGGAAGGAACACGAGAACAGAAAGCATATCTTCCAGAGTCATGTGATCTGAACAAAGGAGGAACTGATCTGAGGGAAGATAATGTTTTCTGAAGAGAGAACATGGAAAATGCTAACTACATATTAAACAGGTAGAATTCAAGGAAACTTCTATAGTTGGTGTCGGTGGGGGTGGACAAGGAGGGAGGGAGGAAAGGACCCACAGAGTATCACAGGGACTGAGGGCATGCACACCTACAGGTGACATTAATTATACCTGGCAGCAGCACGGCAATCCCCGGAGGGAGAGAGGCAAAGTGTGACCAAACCAATACAAACCATAGTGTCAGCCAAATGACTTTGTTTTGTACAGTGAGTCCCTTCACTGTTCCAGGCACAGCATCAAGTACTAGAGATGGACTCAGAAACTGGATCTCAACCAGTGGTCCCCACCCTTTAGGAACTGACCATCCGTCACTTCCACCCACGGGCTTCAGGTCTGCGAGATGAACTGATGCAGCTATTTCCAGTAGCATTATGTTCCGTGACCTAGTGTCTGTGTGTTCCACAATAAATCTTTTGTCCCAGTCTGCTGAAAGCCTCCTCCTCCCCGCGTTGTCTCCATCTTAGGAAATGGCGCTGTCTTCTGTCCAGCTGCTTAAGCTTAAAATATAGGAGTTCAGCTAACAAACAACAGAAGGACTGGTTGAGTTCCAAAGTGTAAGAGGGCGCTAAAACTACCGAGTGCAAGTTGATGAGGACTGGAACACAGGCATGCTTCACAGGCACTGCGGATTTCTACCGATACAAGGCAAGGCCCTCCATCAGCAACGTGACTACGACTCGCTCAAGACTCAGATGATGGTTAGCAACTCCTAGCAAAAAGCTGTTTTTAATCAAGGTGCACACATTATTTTAGACACAATGCTATTGTACACTACTAGACTACAGTATACTGTAAACACAACTTTTATATGCACAGGGAAAGCAAAAACATCTATGTGACTCGCACGGTCGAGGTTCTCACCAGACCTTAATACCTCTGAGGTATGTGTGTTTTCACACAACCTTGAAGTATCGCCCCATAATATACTCCTTAATTACAAAGAGAAAAAGAATGGATTAGCCTGGTGAACACCATCTTTACCCACGTGATCAAACTAACGTTACCAATGTTGGGACAAAACAATATCCGGGGCCCTGGGGACGACACCATCTCACTCCCGTGGGATTCTTACCGAAAATGCACACTTAACCTCAAAGTAATTGTGAGAAATGAAACAAACCCAGGTTGAGGGACACTCTGCAAAGTAACTGACCAAGACTCACCGAAGTGCCATGGCCGTGAAAGACTTGGGAAGATGGAGGGAATGTCACAGAGTACAGGAGACCAAGAGAACATGACAAGTGTATCACTGTGAACTGTGACACAGGTGCTACGCTAAGTACAAGGGAGGCAAAAAGTCACTCCCTGGGGAGAGCTGGCAGGGCAGCGGCACGGAGGTGTCGCCTGAGCTGGGTCTCAGCTGAGTATCTGACAGGCACATCTGTGGTATTTTACAGCGCACCACGAAGGGGGGGGGGCAGCAAGGCACTGAAGTGAAGGGCAGCACATTCGAGGGACGACAGAACCCAGTCGTTCAGGAAAGCTAAAGAGCGAGCGAGACAACACACACGCGGGGAGGGGGGCGGGCCGCCTCCTGCAGGACCTGCGCAGCACACAAATGAGTCTGGGCCCTGCCTGCAGGAGATGGGGCTGCTCGTGAGGAGCTTCTTTCTAATCTTTTTATTCTGAAATAACTTTAGACTTATACAAAAGTTTTAAGGAATTATATAGTTCCTGCATATACTTATCTAGCTTCTACTAATATCAATACCTTCAATAATCGTAAATAGTACAGTCATCAAAACTAAGAAATAAGACTGGTGCAAGACTATCAAATAAACTATGGACTTTACTGGAATTTCACCGGTTTTCCCCACCACTTCCTTCCTCTGCTCTGGGATCCAACCTAGAGCCCGTTAGCTGCGCGTCTCTAAGCTGCGACAGTTCCTCACTCTGTCTTCACCTTACAAGACCTTGACGCTTGGTGAGTACTGGTCAATTATTTTGTCCCTCAGCCTGGGTTTGTTTAATTTCTTATGATTAGACTGGGTTGATGCATTTTTGGCAGAAACAATACTTGTCACACCAGGGAGACTGTGATGTCGACGTGTGTTATTCCTGGCGACGTCCACCTTGGTCACTTGGCGATGGTGATGACTGCTGGGTTTCTCCACGACAAAGTTGGACTTACTCTTCCCCTCTGTTACAGACAAATATACTGGGAGAGATCACTTGAGGATATACAAATATCCTTTCTCTCTTCACACTCTGGCCGGCTAATTTTAGTATCCACTGGTGGGTCTTGCCTGCAACAACCATATACTACGGTGTTCGAAGAGTAGTTTTCTGTTCTCTTATTCCCTCTATATTTATTCATTGAAATTCTTCCTTAAGGAAGAGCTATCTCTTCAACCCCATTTATTTCTGTATTCGTCCTTCGTTTATTCATCCCTACACACGTCAATGTTTATTTTACTCAATGGATTATAATGCAATGTTATTGATACTCATTTTCTTGCTCAAATTATTGTAAGTTTGGCCATTAAGAGTTCTTTCGGATTGGCTCCTATGCTCTTTCAAAAAGCCTCAATCTTCTTTAAAGCATCTCCTTACTTTCTGGCAAAAACAATCCAGGCTCGTGGTGTATTTTCCCTATCCCAGTGCCTAAGTCAACCACATCTTCAAAGACAAGAGTTTTAAACATGATTTAATTACATTCTGGAAATATCATTCCGGCAGCAGCAGTGTGGAACTGAGCACGGAGGCAGACAGTCCAGTACGAGATCCCACCATGATTCTCAACAAACAAAAGCTAGAACATGAGCAGTGACGATGGTGAAGAGCACACAGATTCCAGAGAGCTGAGAGGCTGAATGACAGGTCTCAGCATCAATGGGATACTGAGGAGGGAAGGAGCAGGTGGCGTCCCTGAGGCCTCCCGTGTTTCTTCTGGGGATGCTGGTAGCATATCACACTCTGCACAGTAAATGGACAAGTTGTGGGGGACAGAGGGCGCTGGGCCTGCCCGAGGTCAGTGGCCATGCAGCAGGCTGTTGGATATGCAGGCTGGGGGCTCAGGAGAGAGAATAAGGCAAAGGCATCTTTGGGGTGTGTGAGATTGTCATGGAGAGAATAGAGCGGAGGACAGAATTTTGTGCCACATCAGGCACAGGGACAGACAGGGAGGAGAGCCAGGAAAGCAGACTGTAGGAGGAATGGGTCAAAAGTGTCGGAGAAGCCCGGAGAGAGTGAATGTCAAGAAAATGGCCCAGAGTGTCAAATACAGCACACAAGTCCAGTAAGATAAAACACTTAAAAGCTTTCACTTGGTTCGGTGATTATATTTAGCAAACTTTTAAAGAACAGTTTTAATGGACTGGCAAGATAGGAGTCTAAATGCAGAGTGAAGGGAAGAACAGAAGGTGAGACTGTGGACAAGACAAACATGCTTCTTTCAAGAATCTTGCTTGCAAAGGAAAGGAAATCACAGAAGAAGACACGGAGTTTGTCTGCTTTTAACAGATGCGTTCCTTCAACATTTGCACATTTCCTATGTGCCAGGCACTGGAAAAGACTTAAGCATATTTTATGCTACAGGAAAAGGAGCCAGAAGAGAAGGGGGGAAAATACAGCAGAAGAACGAGGATGTATGACAGAACAACATCCTAGAAGAAAAGGAGAAATGGGAGAGGGAGAGCTGGGGAGGGAGGGCCAGGAAGGACTGGCCTTGACTGCTCCTTCCTGCTCTGCAGAAGACTGGCATGCAGATCCGCACATGACATTTCAACAGCATCTGCAGGTTGATCTTCAGAGTTCAAGTGTGATGTCCAAATTTTTAAATCTAATACTCTGGATCAGTGGTGGACACACTAGAACCCGCAGCCTGTGTCTGTATGACCTTTGAGCTAAATTGGTTTTTATATTTGTAAAAGATTAAAACAAAAACGCAGAATGTCTGATGTAGACCACGTGCAGCCTGGAAAGCCTAAAATATGCCTGAACCTTTACTGAACAAGTCCGTTAGACCCCACTTGAAATGCTTTTACAACAGCAAACACACATTTTAAAATCCAGTCTAACAGATGTGCAAAATAATAACAACAACTTTGGGAAGTCACTTGCAAAAGTGACAAGGCAATGGTGACAGATCTGAGAAAAACATCAGCTGTACATTGCCAATTCCAGATTTTCTACTCAGGTATGGTTTTTCAGATACCACTTATCTTTTTATAACCCTTACATGATAAAGCATCTCCTGGACAATAATCTGGTTTCATATAACAAAAACAAATCAGTTTCTAGCTTCAGAAACAGATATACCCGGGACACGCCTTCCAAAGTCAGTTTGCTGGCACCCACAAAAATACAAAGAAAAGAAAGCTCCAAAGTTTTTTTCTAATTTGTTTCAGAAGAAAAGAGAACTGGAAATTAAAATGTCAAATCAGGGAATGATGAAGCAAATTATATGGAATAGCAATATGATGTAATAACAAATAGCCACTAAAAATGATTATGGGCATTATATTGAGATATGAGAGGGCTATGAAATGGCTTCAAGTGAAAAAATGGGCCATAAATAATTGTGAATATAGATCACAACTGTAACGATACATTGAGTACTCTGTTCAGAACCAAAAATTAACTTAGGGTGACATAAATAATTAAGCTCTCCTGTGATTTTCCATAAATTTTTATGTAAAAGAAAAAGAGATTCTTAAAATTTAAATCCAGTTCTTGTAATTTTTAAAATAAAGCAGTCAATAAAGTTTATGTCTGAAAAGACAAGGTCTGAAAACGAATGTTAAAGTTTTTTAGATGAGTTCAAAGACAGAACCATGATGCAGCAACTTGTGAGGCAAAAAATTCTTCTACCATGAAACAAGCCTGGTTCCTCGTTCTGGTCACACCCTGACCTTTTGGAAACACACACATAAAAGAAAGATGTTCGTGCCTCGACCTGTCAAACCATTCCAGATTTTCTACTCAGGTACGATTTTTCAGGTGCTATTCAAACGAGGCTCCTTCTATAGCCCTGAGACCCCCTGCGAAGGATCATCTCAAGAGTAACCCCCTTCTGATTTGAGGGCACCCTTACAAGGCTGCTCTCTCTACTTAAAAACTGCCCTGTACAAATGGCACTAAATATGACAGAAGTTCCATATTTCAGAAGTAGGTCCACTCACTTTCCATGCTCTCCTTCCCAATGTAAAGAGTCAGAAGAAAGGTTTATTAGGCTTTTCGAAGGCAGAGCAAGTAGAGCTCCTGAATAAATTCACAAAGTAAGCATTCATATGTATTGTTGTCTTTGAATTCATCCTTTCAAAGTAGCTCAGGACAAAGTATTAAGTGAAGGTTAAGAAACTTATCTCTTTTTTCTTTTTAAAGGGAAGTAGTAGGGAAAATAAAACCCCGAGATGAAAAACAACAAAAAGACCGCTGAAACACACCCCCTTTCAGTTCCCTTTAATAAAGGGGAGCAGCTCTGCCTCGGCTTCACTTCAGCATCTCTAAACTCAATCTTAAAACCACCTTTTTGCTTCTGGCACCTCCTTAATTTATAATCTACTGTTATAAACTTCTCCAAACAACCTGACGCTGAAAGATGCCTTTCAAAGTGTTGTCAAGGGAACGAATGCTTCCCAACGAATTCTTTAGTCATGCTGTAACAAAAGCTCTCTCACTGGAGCTACCGCTTCTGAATAAAGAATTTGGTCCTTCTTCTCCCAGGGTTCTTGGCACCAGAAATGGACTTTGTTGGAGCGGACTGTGCCATCTAAAACAGTCCCAAAGTGAAGATTCTCTGGTAGGTGAAACTGCTGTTAGGTGGTTTATTTTGTCCCGCTCCCCCAGCACTCAATACATAGTCAGCTACAGAGTAAAATGTTGTAGCAAAAAGACTGATCCTGTTTGGAAGTGGTATGTACACAGTGTCCGGAATCCTGATCTGGGACTTCTTCAGCAGTTCTTGCAGACTGCAGCCAACTCAACTCTTATGTACAGCATTTCCACTAATGGAGTTAGTGCCTCTGGCCCCAGACAGGAAAGGTAGGGCTTCAAAAGCCCCCAGTCCCCTGCCTGCTCCATTTCTCCTCCCTGAATGGAAGACTGATCCGTGCAGCACTGAGGACACAGTGAAGGCACACAACACAGAAAGGAGCCCGTGGGAGGGGGTGACTGCTTCGCACACTGGAAAAATGTGACAAAGGAAGGGATATTGGAACAAGGTCCCAAAAGATGAATATGAATTGATCTGCCAGAAAAGAGCAGGAGGTGGAGACAAGCAGAGAGAAGAAATGTGCAAACACACACACACTCATAGATACATGAAGTACCACGCAGAATTTTCAAGAACTAGAAGAGTATAATTAAGTTGTTTATACAGCAATTGTCACCTCAAATTTAACACATCAAAGACAGATTATCTCCCCCACTTTCCTTAAGCAGCCAGGCTCAAAACCTGGTACCTCTTCCTTCTTCACATTTCAGTAGCGGCCGCTGCAGCTTCCTCCCCTAATCCCTGACACTAGGGCTTTGCCTTGCTTGGCTAATCTGCGTCTGTCAGCAACCCCGTGCTGTCGTCGTCCCCCCGCCCCCCCCCCCTCCCCCGCCGCCCATGCCTGAGAACAAACAACTGAAACTACCTTCTTCAAGTACAGCTCTGTTCATAGTACTGGCGCTATGGTTTACTAATTGAATTAAAAAACTAAACTAACCTGGCACTTTAGAATAGCGATTTTAACCTTTTTTGTTTCATGGCACACATAAACTACTAAAATTCTGTGGCACAGCAAAAAATATCTTTTTTTTGTCAATCTGACAAAAAACAGGTATAAGCTTGATCCATTCACATTGGATGGTTTATTGTTGTGTTGGCTGTTGTCATTTTTTTATCTGACAGTAAGGGAAAAAGGGTCAGTGCCCCTGACTAAATGGTCAGCTATTGCATGCTTTTAACAATTCTTGCAGCACACGGGTTGAAAATCACTGCTCTAGAATATTGTCCTTAGCTGCCCATCCATACACACTTCCCACATTCCAACCCCAGCCGCTAGTCCAGTCCGGTCCAGGGTACGCACTGCCGCGAGCACACACCTCATGGTCCCGCAGGTACACCTGTGTCCTCCCTGACTGACCCTCCTGGCCCCTCTCTTTCCCTATGCCCCCACCCCGTACTCCTCCTCTCCAAGGTCTTGCTCAAATTCTGTTTCCTCCATGAAAGCTTATGCAACCACCCGAGCAGCTCTTCCTCCTCCGAATTCCCACAGCCAGAAGTATCTATTCAATTAAAACAGCTTTTGTTCCATTCTTTGGCTTTGTCACAACGAAGCTCTGAACTTCGGAACAGGTTCTGTACTTCGAGGAGTCTTCTACGGTGCCGCCGCTAATTTAAAGCTCCCGGTAAGTGATGATAAGCATTGTTTACTGGTGATAATGAGGAAGTGGTCTCCTTGGTCTTCCCTTTTTCTCACTGACAAGTGCTACGGCTAACAACACTACACTTCCAGCCACTTCACTCCAGCTCCACTGACAAACCCACATCCAAGGCATCCTTACATCTTGTCCAAACCACTGCAGGACCTTCCTAATAAGACTTCTTCACCTTCTTAAAACCCAGCAACGTCTATCCATAACCCTTAAAATAAAATTTAAACTCTCTCACCAGGACTAAAGTTGGAAGGTTTTTCTGGGCCCCTTTACCGTGCCCCGCCAGCTCCCAGTACACATCCACAACTCGGAAACGTTACAGCACAGGTGAAATCTCACTGGGGAGCAACCCAGACTCAGACCCTGCTGCCGCTCTGCTCCTGTTTCGGGCCACTCTACCCGCTGCTCACCATCCCGTCAGGCTTCCCTGCGCTCCCTCCTCCCCCTGTAGCTCTCCGCTGAAATGGCACTTCCTGTGAGTGGTGCCCCCTTCACCCAGTCCTCCAGTGCACAGCAGCAATCCCGGTGTCCCTCGAATATCTGTAAGTCCCTCGCATATCTGTAATCGGATTCTCCCCCGCACCGCCCCCCCACCGCCCCTCTGCCTCCACTGCAAGCTCCCCTGCATGCTGGGGCCCCACCTGCCCAGTGCGTGGCCGTGCCACACGTACCCACTCAAGACAAATGGAGGGAATGAACGGTCATATTAGGGAACCTAAATCAAGAATCTAAGTTCTCTACTTAAAAAAGTTGTTCCTGTACATGTGACTCGTCAGGGTTACTAATACAGTAATGAGTGATCAGATAAACCATATAAATGTTCTCTTAGGACTTAGGGTCAAGATGGCAGTGTAGGCAGACATGGCTCACCTCTTCGCACAATCACATCAAAATTACAACTAAAATATGGAACAGCCATCACTCAGAACCGTCAGAAATCGAGTTGAATGGAAGTCTGACAACTATAGAATTAAAGAAACCACATCTGGTAGGAGGGGCGCAGACACAGAACGGGCTGGTCCCTCACCCACGTGTGGTGGATAAAAATTCAGGAGGGATATCTCAGGAGCAAGGAGTCCCAGCCCCACACCAGGCCCCCCAGCCCAGGGTTCCAGTGCCAGGAAGATAAGTCCCTGCAGCCTCTGGGGACAACAGGGATTGAGTTGGTGGAAGAAACTGCTGGAGCCCCAAGCAGTTCCTCTTAAAGAACACACACAGGGACTTACCTACTCAGACTCACTCTCTCTGAGCTCCAGAGCTGGGATGGCAGCTTGAAGGGCATCAAAGTGAGTAGAGGCCACTGTCCATTTTCTAAACCCCACCCTCAAAGGGCCAGCAAGCTGGTGCCATATCTGAGACTCCATCAATGGCACTTTCTGTGAGTGGTGCTCCTGTCACCCAGTCTACAGCAGCGGCTAATACTATTCGACCTGCCTTGGAGATCCCCATAGACTCCACTCCACCCAACTTATAGGCCCACCCAAGCTGCTCTTCCATATGAAGGGCTGGTCTTTGCTCATGCTTCACACCTTCCTAAAGCCTATCAAACATGCAACAACTGGCCTCAGTGAGCCCCACCAGGCCCAGCACCAGCAGCGGCCAGCCTAGATTCACAGCTTGGCTTTGCCTGGGAATCTCTAAGTCCAGCACAAGTGGCAGCCATCTCAGATTGCTTTATAGCTCAGGCAGGGTGGCCTTGGGCAAAACACAGGTCGGGGCTGACCTTGGCCTGCACCACTTGGGAAACCCCAGGGCCAGCACACCCAGTGGACAGCCACAGACCACTTTGGAGCACCATCATCCTGCCCCCTGCACAGGTGATCCTCCACAGAGGGTAGACGTTGGAGCTCGATGGTCACAGTCAATCCTTGCAGCTAACTAACTGACTGGCCTGGATAAATTCCTCCCACTGGTCTGTTAACAGCAACCAAGGTTCAACTACCAGAGGATGGTGACAAAGGTCACACCTCGAGTACCCAGCTTGGGTGATAGGGGAGGCTGTGCCACTGGACCCTACAGGTTACCTACTGCATTAGGCCACACTACCAAGACAAGAAGTCAAAGCCACTCTACCTAATACACAGAAACAAACACAGGGAGGCTGCCAAAATGAGGAGACAAAGAAACATGGCCCAAATGAAAGAACAGACCAAAACTCCAGAAAAAGAACTGAATGAAATGGAGATAAGCAATCTATCGGGTGCAGAGCTCAAAACACTGGTTATAAGGATGGTCAACAAACTTAGTGAGGACCCAGCCGCACAAATATCCTCTTAGAGCAGACTTTCAGAGTGTCTACTCCAAAATTAAAGCCAAAGTATTCTTTCCCCATTCTTGAAATTCTGATACTACTATACAACACTAGGACATACAGTACTGAATAATTAAGTGAACACTGAATAATTCTAAAACGGTTAGTTTTATGTTTATTTCCTTTCCTACCCCCACAGAGGTAGAAAATGTAAGCTGGGTGATTTGGGTCTCAGTTCTGACACTGTTGGTGGTTGAACACTGAATACACCCTCAAAAGGCTGCCAGGACGTGAGTAAGAAAATGGAGGCTCGGAAAGCACACTGCTCCGTAAACTACCAAAACGTGGGCTTGTCTGTCTCTCGTCACCCCGTCTCCCAGCACCCTACTGTTGCTGATACTGAGTACCTCCTGTGTATTTTCTGAACAAATGAAACCTGTAATCAAGCCCCTCATCAACACTAAATAAGGTACCTACTCCATCAGTGATGTATTACCACACAGTACATGTCAATACTTTGACAATGCTAATCCTTGAACTATAATTTAGTGATGGTAAGCACAACCCCACAAGCAGGGATGACATTTCTAAAGACTGTAGTGACAGTTGTGACAGTGGGGATATTTTCATAAACCCCTTTCTCACCAATAGGAAAGAAGATGGTAAACAAAGGAAGCAGAGCAACTAACTACTCTGTTCCTGCCCCACTGCGGGAGGTGATAAAAAATGAGAATTTCACTCTCTGCCTGCCAACAGAGATCAGCATTTCCAGGCAGGGGACAAAGCTGGTAGCTCTGCACATACAAGGCAATATATTTAAGAAGCCAGACAGGAAAATAAAACAGCAGGCAAACAGACAAATAAACCACACCCAAAGAGAAGTCCCCAATCTGCTACTTTATCAGTGTACACGTCCCAAGCTAGCTCTGGTGTAGAGGAAAGCTGAATGGTGGTGGGAAACTCCTTTTCACCAATCCAATAAAAGCTATGCAAGAAGGCGTGTGTCCAGCTGGCCTCCAATTCCACCCCTGACGTAGCTATGGGTGATGGCGGGGTGCAGGGCGGGGGGAATAATGACCAACGACCTCTCTTTCTAAGGAGTCTCACCGCTCCCACAGCGCAGCTTTCCTCAAACTTCAGGCTGTTCCCACTGAAGGAATGCACACCACATGTTAGAGGAGACGCATACCGACCTCATATCACAACCTACATGTGGGGTTACCCCTGATGCAGGGCCCGATCGATATAAAACTGTGTTTCACAATACTTCTACCCACTTTACCATGTTAACATAAAAGTCACAAGCATCAAATGGTCTTTAAAATTGTTCCTAAAAAGATAGGGAAATACTTAATAGTTGAGAGAATCACAAAGTACCTATGAGCAAAAATATGCATTTAAGGGTCTATAGCCATTAGCACATTAATTCTAAAAAGGAAAACATAAGACCTTTAATTGTTCTATATTCTATTACTCAATAGTCTATTTTTAAAAACCAGTCCTCCCATCTTCCATTTATGATATACTCTGCTTCTCAAAGCTTTGTTGCTTGAAGGTTAAGTCTTTTATCTAACAAAATATATCACCAAGACCTTATTTTCCCTAAGTATTCTATTTTTCTAGTATCTCTAAATAGAGGGAAAAATGTAATTTATTCCCATAGCGAAACAGAAACAGCAAACACTAGATCATTTCACCGCTAAGTCACTCTTTGGCAATAAATACTTTGAGGACTTCACTCTGCTTTTCTGGGCACAGGGATCAAGAGCTCCCGCTGGGCCCTGAAGGGCGTTAGCTGGACGCACACCTTTCTGCTCCACAGAGGGACAGCCGTCACCTTTACCCAAGCCTTTGATTTCCTTTCTTCTTTGGGCTCATTGTGTCTTAGGAGGCAAAGAACCCATGGGAAGCGCTCAAGTTCAGAGTTGCAACCATGGCCTGCCACCTGTCACACCCCACACCCCTGCATCTCCACCCTTAACCTAGAATTCTAACTTACAAAGTATTCATTTCTATCGCAGCTTCAGTACATAAAATGATAGACTTGTGTAAGGGAAATGACTCCTTATTTGTCCTAATTATGTTTTCTTTATGGATGATATATAGACCTTAAGGCTCACTTTGATACTATGAGATGAACTGATTAACAGTTTAAACAATGGGTAAGGTGGTTTTGTAATCTGGATGCTTAGTCTACATTATGGAAAACTAAGTCCTAAAAACCATGTTCCTATGTGGAAGAACACTTTGCTTGACTCTCTAAATTGTATAAAAATTTACCCTGGGCACATTTAAGAGGACTTGCAGGGGAAAACACAGATGTAAGAAGGGGCGGAAGTCTAAGGGCATAGGTGGAAGAGTGAGGACTCACCAGTTGGTGTTCATTAGAGCTAGGTGTTATTTCTGTTGCACTGCTATTACTCGAGGTAATCCTCAGGAAAGTGCTACAATAAATCTGACCATTCAATACTTCACTTTATGTTAGAGTCACTAGTCTAACAAGAATTTTATTGATTTGTTTCATCATTTGAAACCTTCCAAAAACCTCTCCCGAGTTAGCGCATTCCCTGCTGCTAACAGTGACACCACTGTCTCTTGTAAATAAACAAATAATTTTAAGCTGAAATGAGTAAGCTGTTAAACTTCGAGCTCCGATTTACAAGTGCTTTGTTTCCTTAGAAGCCCAGGGAAAATACTTTGACTTTCTGAAACTGAACATACTTTAACATCGCTTTTGAAAAACGCACAGGGTTAACAGGGTTAACTCAAACATAACTGCAAACACTAAAAAAGAGAAGGGGGTGAGGGGGAGGATGAGCAAAAAGCCATTTTCAACCACGAGACTGTAAGCCCTTCAGGATGGAGTTCATCTTTTTTAAGCAGTTGTTAAGGACGCCTTACAGTAGGTGGATAAAAAACAAACAAGGCCTAGGTCCATTATAAGACATTTCAGGCCAACTTATTTCCCCTCATTGTAAGAGTGGAACAAGAGATAGGTACAGTCAATTTGATTTAAAGGATGCTCAGGATTCAGCAAGGGCCTCAGAACCTGGAGCTTCTACCTGAACCCTGAGTACAAAGAAATTGAACAGGTTACAGTTACTACTCCAAATCCTTTTGACAATCACCTTTCAGAACCACCAAAATGACCCACAGAAAGGGAAGAGGAGAGGCACGCACTAGTATGTTCCACAGGCCTTTCAGAGAACATGAACTTGTTCCTTTGGCCACATACATAGGAATCTACAAGAAAGGCAATATTGTAGACCTCAAAGGACTGGGCACTGTTCAAAAAGGAATGCCCCACAAATGTTCCCAGGGCAAAACTGGAAGAGTCTACAATGTCGCCCAGCACGTGGTGGGCATTGTAAACACACAAGTTAAGGGCAAGATCCTTGTCAGAGAGTTAATGTATGTACTGAGCACACTAAGCACTCCAAGAGCCGAGACAGCTTCCTGAAACATGTGAAGGAAAACGAGCAGAAAAAGAAGGAAGCCCGAGAGAAAAGTACCGGGGTTCAGCTGAAGCCCTGTCTGCTGCGCCCAGAGACGCACACTGTGTGAGAACCAATGGAAAGGAGCTGCTGGAACCCATTCCCTCCGAACTCATGGCGTGATAAGTGTAAAAACATAAAGATAAAAGACCTCTTACCATGAAAAAAAATCCTTACGACAATCATTCAGGAGTGGCTATCTATGCAAGGTGACTATAAACTCAAAGTACAAGTGGGAGAAAGGGGACTTGGCGACAAATAACATGTTCTGCACATAACAGAGAACATTAATGGACTTTGGTGCACATAAACTATAGGGCAAATTTCAGGTACCAAAAAAAAAGGATGATAATGTCTATGTTACTGTGAAACTTGGACTCCTACAGAGATCACATTAGACTCCTTAAGTAGTTTCATCAGCATCATCTATGAGTCAAACTTTATATTTAAATGGCAAAACAGGCTCATCAATAATTAGGCCTTGGAACACATCCAGATTAGCAGCATAAAATAAATGCTTGTTACAAAACAACTCTACGGGGCTGGGCTTACACAGCCGAGTATCCAATCAAGGCGGCCTGCACCACAGGGCAGAGGAAATACTTTAATGCCAGGGGATGACAAAACTTAATGATACAATAAAGCTGTAAGAACGTAAGAACAGAAACAGACTCCTTCTCCACAGCATATACACACAAAGCAAAACAAAAATAGCAGGGAGCCACATAATTTAGACTTACAGAGGGGCTTTGCTGTTCATGTGGCTTAACACCCTCACTTTACACATGAGGAAACTAAGTCCCAAAAAAGTTGTCCAATATGACGTAGGCTGGATTCTAGGCTCAGTGTCTCCACTCCAACCTCATTAGACCAGCTTTCTCTAAAAAAACATGTGGGGAGAGGTGCAGCATTGCCATTCTTATTGTTGGCTGACACTTCAAAGGATCCAAAGATCTCGGGAATCTTTTTCTTCTTTCCTCTCCAGGACTGAGAGCTAAACAAAACTAACGTTCCAACAGATTCCCCAGAAAACCCAAAATTCTCAAAGTAAATATAAGATGAGGACCTGTACAGAACCACTACAACATTACTGCAGAATAACAGTGATTCATTTTCAAGTCCATTTCACATACACTTCTCCCCAAGCACCACAGCTCAGGAGAGAAAGGAGTCTGAAATCCAGATCAGATCGATGGGACTGTGCCAGACTCAGAAGAGCCTCAGACATGAAGCAAAGCAAACTTTATCTTTGGTTTGCAATATTCAGAAGAAAGGGGCATTTCCTGTAAGCCCCGGGGAATCTTTCCCAGAAGGTCTCAGCATTGCTGAGATGAAAGATTCTGTGGGTCGTTACATCCATGGATTCAATTTCACCATTCTTAAAGGTTATCAGCTATGTTTAGATTTGGTTTTCCCCTTAAACTAAAGGGAAAATGTCATTCAGGGATCAGAATAAAGAAAAGCTGGGAAGAGGGCATGCTGGGAAAGCAGCATCCAACTTAGGTGAATGGTGGGCTGTGGTAGGTACTGCCTGACTTTCTGTAGCATCTGCATCCCAAGGCTGCATGGCAGATTCTATCCAACCTTTTAACAGGATTGGTTCCTTTTGTTGAGCATACAGAAGCAATACACAACACTGTTTCCAAACCGTACAACTTCAGAAAGTTTATGACAGTTACTAAAACTATACTTATTATCAACATTAAACAAAACTCAGATTTTTATAAAACTTCAGAGACTATCAAACTTTTAAATACCCAATCCACATATTAATGACATCACAGACCTAAATGCTTAAACTGCAACAGGGAAAGTAAGAAACATCAAATTTTAGAACATACAAGTTCGTTTTGTTTCAATATAAGAAACCCAATGTCATTAGTATCGAAAATGACTAAACACTTTGTTTCTAAGTAGTAATACAGATTAGTCAAATTACTTCTAAGTGGCCTTGAGACTGATAATTTTAGAAGAACCCCCAAGAACATTCTACCACTTCAACAGCCAAATAAACATAAAGCAATTAGTCACTGAAATAAAACACATACTGACTGATCCATGTTTACCCGTAAAACTTGAAAAATATCTGCCCTACTTACGGCAAAAGATGGTTGAAAGTGAGACAGTATGTGAAAGTCCTTGATAAGCACTTAAAATCATAACATATTGTATATAAGTCAGTAAGTAGTAGAGTTTACACAAAGAATAGTTAAATATAAGTAATGCTGTAAGTGGGTATGGTAATCGAGTAGGAGACAAGGTGTCATTAACATGGCATCTAATTTTAGTTCAATCATTAAGTACCAGTAACTTCATCATAGGATAATTCACTAAGGCCCACTGAACCCCATTTCTTATTTGGAAAGTAACAGAATTGGACTAGAGCTCTTAAGTCCTTTTTGGCTCTGCTACTTTGATTAGTAATATTTCACACCTAAATTACTGTTATTCTACAAATAAGTAGCATTTCACATAACTAAACATTCTCATTGTGTGCCACCACGTCACGGGTGGATACCACACCTTCCCCAACTCAGCAGATACAGCAGTGAATGCTAAGACCTTTTACAGACCTATGTGCAGACCTGTGACACATTCAAAGCACTATTACATTCTCCTTCACAGGGCGGGTCAAAGATCAAATGAGATGAAGACATTTTGTCCCTCATTTATCAGACTAGTGAGCTGAAGCCGAGATTGTCATCTGCCAGCAATGCACAGCTGCAAGAGTAAAAGCTGGAAGGAGAAAGCAGGTCCCATGCTCTTCTCAATCAGGATGTAACTGAGCGTCTGAAATGGAAACATAACAGAGCCAACCTTCTAATATCCAATCAGCTGTGCTAGAAAAGCAGGCAGCTACTCATTTATGTTTGCTAGACCATTAGGCACTTTCTTTCTGGCTGTCAGGGACACAGCAATGAACAAAAGAAAAATCCCTGGCCACATCAAGCTTACACTGTGGTTGGCAAAGATCAACAAGGCAAACGAGTAAAATATAGGGTATATTATAGTGGTTGGTGCTATAGAGAAAAATAACACATGGAAAGATAGAGAGCAGGTGTTTGGGGATTTGCAATTTTCTTTTAAGCTGGCTGGACGCCACTTAAAGAACTACAACAATAATGCATCTAGAGTAGTTTTCCTAAGCATTTCCCCAAATAGGGAACACTTTGGACACCAGAAGTCTCAGGACTACTGATTATGCTTTGAGACTGATTGCTCAAACCCCCAAACCGCCAGCTCTGAGCTGTCCTATTGGTGATCTAAATCCCCTACTAATGAAGATTCCCACCACCCCAACCTCACCTTTAAATCCAGAGTGCAAAGTGATTTATAAAAGAGAGAGCCAGAAGTTACAAGAGCATTTGAACTGCTTCTGAGTTAGGGCAGATGTATCCTAATGTTAAGGTCAAAATGTAGTTGGTATGCTGAGCTCTGCTAGGACAAAACACTAAGAATGCGGTACACATCATTTTGCTTTTTCTGACCTGTCAATTCTAGTGACATTCTCTACTATCAGCCTATATTTAACCAGCTTACTAGGCAGTTTCTCCAGCTTTTAGAATTTTTTTTTAAAGAGCAACCCGGTTTGCAAGAAAGTTGCTATAAGAAAAGTTAATAGCCCCCTGCAAGATCTGACACACTTGGTTAAGCACTATCTCATCAACCTTTAACCAGGTTAGTTGAGATGACTAATCACGTTAAGCTCTGTTTCACTTAAGTTTTAAAATGCTCTCCGAGTCACTAAACTCTTCTGGCCCTCCAGTTTTAACTGCATCCTGAAAGCAAGTCTTTCAAAATTCGGGGCAACTTACTTTAACGTGTATCTATAATGCACAGCCCTTCTTTTAAACGGAGTTCCCACAAGGCAGTGGAAAAGACACATTTAACAAAAACTTCGGCCTTGGGGTCGGATCGCCTATCCCAAGGAGAAGATACAATACAATACGGGTTTCCCTCTGCCCACACCGGTCGGGAGGTTGTTTGGCCCCTCCGCGGGAGGAGCGCTACCGGCCCGAACCCCGGGGACTGCGCGTCAATTAGGAGGCGAACAGTCCGCAAACTTCAGCGGAGGGGGCGGCTCTTCTTGGGCGTGGCCACGCCCTGCTCGCCCAAGAGGGTCCCGAGCCAGCCCTGGACGGCGCTTGGGGGCCCCCGGGACTCTGAGGCCTGGGCAAGCGCCAGGCTGTGGGAATCAGAGGAGAGAAGGCCGAGGTATTGCGGCCCGGGTCCGGGGTCAATTCCAGGGGGGCAAGGGTCCTGTGGGCCGGACTCGAGGATGGGCGAAGCCACAGGAGCTGTCCTGGGAGCCCCGCAGGGATGTCGGCCAGGAGAGACCCCAGCGCCTGGGGGGAGGTAACAGGAACTCTGGTGCCACGCCCGGCCCGCCCCGCCCCCGGGCTCGGAGCAGCGCAGTGCCGCCGGACCCCCTCCTCACCTGATGTACGGACTGGCTGCCGCCAAGATATTCTTCTGCACCGGGATCTCCTCCCCATCCAGGACCAGGTGCGCGTCGCAGAAGCGGGACTCCTCGCGGAAAGAGCTGAGCGCTCGCAGCAGGCGCGCGGCGTGCTGCGGGTCGGACACCGCGCTACCTTCGGCCATCGCAGCGCCCGCTAGTCACCGGCCGGTCCCGCTCCCGACGCAGCCACGCCGGGCCCCTGGAGCCGTCCGCGTCCGACGCGCGGCCCGCCTGCACAGCCCGCGCGCGCGCGTGCCCGGTCGGCCCAACTATCAGTGATCCCTGAACAAGCGGAGCGACCGAAACGCGCCTGCGCCATCCGCGGCGAGAGGGACTGGTACCTTTAAGGAGCCGCGGCATTACGTCATTTCTCCGCGACGTCTCCCCGCCCGCCGTCGCCGGAAGCGGCAATTCAGAAGCCTCCGCAGTCTGTCAGACCCTCCCAGCCTCCCCCTGCGCAGCCAGGAGCTGTCCATAGCTAGAGTGATCGCTGCGGCGTGGGAGGTGTGCGGGCCGCCGGTGGCCTCTGGAGCCCCGAGTCTCGACTGTTCCTCTCCCTTGCTGTATGACCCTGGGTGCGGTGCCCATCCTCAATTTCTCCATCTGCAAAGTGAAGATGATGACTTCTCCGTGTTGTGGACTCACGTGAGATAACGCCTGTAAGCAAGGGCTCTGTAGGTGTAGCTTTCCTTAAGTATGAGAGAAAAAACGCTTCCCAGGTAAGGGCAGCGACGCTTGCAAACAGGCTCTGGAAAGAGCGTTTTTTCGGTTGCGGCCTGGGGAGGAGATGTAGCAGATGAAGCTGGAGGAGTAAGTGGCAGATCTCAAATTTGTCAGGGCCTCCTTGGCTGGGGTAAAGAGGTTGGTCTTAATTCCGGTAGGTGTTAGGTACCATGGAAGGGCTTTGAGTAGGGGGTTTTTATAGAGATCACTCAGCCGCTGCATGGAGAAGAGGGTGGGGTTGGGGAGGGTGCTGAAGGCAGAATGATGCTTCAATATTGCAGTACTCGATGGAAGAGAATGGTGGTCTGGACGGAAGGGTGATGATGGAGGTGGACAGTAGTGCATGGCTTTAAAAGAGTAGACACAATTGTGAGGGAGGGGGGTGTGCAGGATAATCTCTGGGTTGAAGAAACTGCATGGATGTTGGTACCTTTGAGAGAGAGAAATAGGAAACGCTAAGGCTGGAAGGCAGAGAGGCCAGACTTGCAGTTGTGACAGGAAGCAACTCTGGGACAGCTTAGCCTGCAGGGCAAGCCCTATGCCAACTGAGGTTTCCCGGGAGGATGTTAAGGGCACATGGGGATGTGGAATGTAGCCACCGTACTGAGTACGAACAGGTACTCAATCAGCGTCTAAAGAAATAGTTTTATGAGGACCAGGGCCCGGAAGAATGTGATCAGCATTCCAGATAAGGCAGGATGCAGTTTTCACTGGATCAGCTCAGTCTTCCTTCAGCCAAAGTCTCTGATAAGGTCTTGGATCTTGACCCTGAACCAGCCAAGGCTTTGGAGTCACTGGCGGGAATCAGAGTATGTAACTCTGGTGGAGTCACTGGCCAAATAGATGGGAAGGAGGATATTACCGGTGGAAAGTCCAGGCATTTCTAGTCCCTTCTTCAAAGGCAGCTCAGTATTTATGGGAGAAATGATAAAAATGTTTAGGTTTGGCTCAAAACAAAGGGGAGGCATGGAAGGAAGCAGATGAAGATATAGGTGAATCAAGAGTGGCTGTGAGTGACTAATTGTTAAAGCCAGGTTATGGGCACATGGAGATTTGTTGTCCTAGTCTCCGTATTTTTGTATATGTTGTAAAATGTCGTAAGAAGTTAAGAAACAAGCAGCTGAAGCGTTTCTTCCCCATGATACCTGCCCAATATCCCAGGGAGCAGTAGACACTCCTTTCTCCAAGTTGTGACTGTATTTTGAACATTTCTCTGGGAGTAAACTTACTGTAATGAGTTTATTTATTCATGGCATCTGCTAGCTTGCATATTTTAGTGTGTCTCCATTCCCAAGTGCCAAACACAGTGCCTGGTAGAGTGCTCAGTGAATGGTGGATGGACAGAGGGATTAAAAATGTTGTGGGTGCTCCCCCTCTTTGGAGCACACCTGCGCCTTTCACTTCCCCCTTTTCTTCCCCTAGGTGCAGTCTTTGCCTTCCTGTCTCCTAAGTTTCAAGGGCCCTTCTTTTACTTCCGTAACTTGTTTCCCGAGCCTATGCAGACCAGCTGGCCCACTTCTACTGCCTCTGTAACTTTCTAAATAAACTTGCTCTTATAATTTGAAAAATAAATTGTGACTACCAAGCACTTAATAAATGTTCTCAGCCTGGCTGGTGTGACTCGGTGGATTGAGCACTGGCCTACAAACCAAAGGGCCGCCAGTTCAATCCCCAGTCAGGGCACATGCCTGAGTTGGGGGCCAGGTTCCCAACTGGGGGCGTGTGAGAGGCAACTGTTTCACTCTGGCACAGTGATGTTTCCCTCCCTGTCTTGTCTCATTCCCTTCCCCTCTCTCTGAGGGTGAATAAAGAAAATCTTTCTTAAAAAAAAAATAAACTAAATAAATGTTTTCAGAATTGCAGTCTCTTTTTAGTTTATTTGTGTTTTGTGATCTTTCTCAGCTGGGATGTTGTTGTCAACAATGACAGAGTTCTCTACACCCTGTAGACATTTGATAAATAATTGGTTCATTGCTGGGTATGCTGGTCTACTCTTCACATGTCAGAGGTTTCAAAACAAAACAAAGAGCTCAAATAACAGAATCACCCTGCGGTAACCAGTTATCCCAGAATGGGAGTGTTGCCTCAGCTGAATTAATTGGAGGTAAGTGGGGATTAGTCAGGCAGGCTCTTCCTGGTAGGGGTAAACCTTCTCTGGTGTTTTGACAGATGGAAGGAATGGCAGGATCTGGGCAGCGGGTTGTAAACAAACCAGCATTGCTCAGGGGACAGGTAGTTGCTGTCTTGAGAGGGTCACCGATCCAACAGACAGCTGGTCAGCAGAACTTGTGTATGCTTTCAGGACCACCTCACTGTTGGCAGTGGTCCCGACCAGCCCGCCTGCCTGTATAACTCCTATTCATCCCTCAAAACGGAGCTCAAGGTGACCTGCAGGGACCCTCCAACCACTTTCTCACGGCAGAGTCCCCATGCTGTGCCATGCTCATGCCTTCTGTGCTACACTGACTTCATTGCACTGTAACTAACGGGATTAAAAGTTGGTTTGTGAGCTCCTCCAGGGCGCTTAGTAGGTGCCCTGTGATGCCTTTACATAGTTAGAGGTAGCTGGTTGGGGAATTGAGCAGGGGAGGTAGGATATAGTACTATGGGAGGAGGTGGGATCACAGGGAGCTGAAGGTCTCAAGTGGGAGGCGGCTCCTCAGCTAGCTGGTTGCACCGATGGATAAGGTCCCAGTGGTGCCAAATCCAGTGATTTTTCAAAGATGTAAAAATTAAGATTCACCTGTCGAATGTCCCAGTTTTTGTTTCTTTTTTTCTTTTTTTAATTTTTACATTTTATGTACAAGGAGCCATTCTGCAGTAAGGTAGATGTCTTGAATGACCCACTCACAGAAGTTCACTTAGTCCAACTTCATGAAGCCTATATCCTTCGTGTACTGATGGAAACACTGGCGGCACATACGAAGGCCGTGCTTCTGGATCAGAACCTGCAGGTTTGAGCAGATGTGCGCGAGGAGAACCCTGGATGAATTTTCTCAGATGGCTCCAGTAGAGCTGCTGGTGACCCATCTTGCTCTCTCTGCTGCAACCCGAATGTCCCAGTTTTCCAACATGGGCCACTAATTCCTTTTGAGAAGTGAAGATGCAGCCTAAATCCGGCTTTAATTCATTTCCAGAGCTAACCAGAAACCCATCTTGGTTTATTGAGGAGGGAGTTAGCAATCAAAAGTATGCTAGGCTCTCAATAAAAATTGTTGAGCTGAACTCAGGTGCCCCAAGAAAGCTCATTCTGGTGCAACAGGGAAGGAAGAGGGTCCAAATGTGGGAAGAAGACGGGGGTGGAACCTACCCTTCTGTCGGCTGTAGGAGCCACTCCTGATTGGGCAATGGACTGTTTTGCAGCCTTTCTTGATATTGCTCAAACTGAGCCTGCTTTGGTATTGTTTATGACTGTCAGAATGGTATATTTGGTGCTATTGTCTCTCTACATTCCATAGATACCAGCTATTGTGAAACATAATCTAAGAGATCCGGTATCTTCCCAGCAGTTTCAGTCTCTGATGACTATAACTGTTCCCTTCTGGTTTAGAGGCTAAACAGGCACCTGGAAGAGGACTTACATTGTTTGTTTTTGGTCTGAAGACTAAAAAAGAATATTCACAAGATATTAACAGTAGTCATTCATTCAATAGATACTAAGCATCTACTATACGGTACGTACTGCGGAGACAGCGATGGTGAAAACATGGTTACTTCAGTGGTGTCATTGTAGAGGTTTTTTACTCCGCTTTTCTGATCATGTATCATTGTTTATACTCAGAAAAACTAAGAAAACAGTTTCTACTTGCAAAAAGGGGGGGGAAACCAGCTATACTTAGCTTTGAAAAGTGATCCTTCCAAGAGAAGAATCACTTTGGGGCTTGGGACTTTATCTTTTCATAAATGTTAGGAAGAGAAATGGGAATCCAGTAAAAGAACTAATACAAAAGGGGAAAAGTGAATAGTTTGAAAGCTCTTTAGAAGTCATCTAATCCAAGGGATTCATTTTATTCAAGAGAAAACTGAAGATGAGCAAACAGCTTGGTCAAGGTCATACATTTGACCTCGTCAGGCAGAACAGACAGGCCTAGAGTTTCTGCCTTCCAGCCCTGTGCGCTTTTCTATGACACCAAGTTGACTCTTCGTAAACATCAATTTGGTCGAGGCAGTCTCTTCTGATTCATTTTAAGGCAGTCTTCAAATATTTTATTGCGTAAATCTGTCATTTATCCAAATCTATATATAGCTCCTTTCTGAAAATCTAAGCTCTTCCAAATTGCTGAGTCAGAGAATATCTTAGTATTTATAACTCTTGAGTGTTGCTTCTGTATGTTTATACAGTATTCAGAAGTGTCTCAGAAACCAGTGAACTAAGTCGTAATGAAGAGAGTGCCTGTTTCTGTCTAAATCCATGCTATACTCCCCAGCAACCAGCAGAGTGCCTGACAATACAGTAGGTGCTCAATAAGTATTTGCCAACTAATTAAATGTTAATGGATAGGAGAACTGGGACTTTTCTGTCCATGAAAGATTACTTACGATATTGTTTTCTATAAGTCCCCATTGAACTCCAAGATAGTACTGCCAACAGCCTACCTGACATATTCAGTTGAATATCTAATAGATACCTGCAACTTAACATGTCAGAGATAAACTTCTGATTTTACTGCTTAAAACTAATCATTCCCCAAATAAATGGCAGCACCAAGGAACAGAAACTTAGGGATGTTCTTGACCTCTGTCTCTCACACCTTTCATCTAATTCCCCAACAAACCCTGCAGCTCTTCCTACAGACCATCTCCTGAATCCAGTCTCGTCTCACATCCTCCACCAGGACCACCCTGGTCCAGACGCCAACTAACTCCACCTGGGCTCCTGAATAGGCTCCTACTTGCTCTCCCTGCTTCTCCTCTTTCCCTCTTATGGGTTCTTGCTCCCCATAAATTAATCAAATCAAGTCGCTTCCCAGTGTAAAACCCTCCAATGGCTTCCCACCAAACGGGGAAAAAATCCAAAGTTCTCACCATGCCTTACAAAGTCCTGTGTGATCTGGCCTTGTACTTCCTCTATGACCTCACTTCCTAGCACACTCCTCTCCCTCAGGGTACACTAACCAAACTGGCCTTTTTGCTCTTCCTTAAATAGGCCTTGCATATGCCCACCCCAGGGCCTTTGCACTGGCTGGTTTTTCAGCCTGGAAGTTTCTTTCCTCATTCTTGTAGCTTGTTCTTTCCTTCTACTTAGATCAGAGAAAGGCCTTCACTTATTCTCCTGTATAATGGCTCCCTTTAACCTGCTTTATTTTTCTTCACTGCATTTAATCACCGCCTAAAATTATACATGTTTATTTGTGTATTGTTTGTCTCCTTAGACTATAATAGAGGTTTCATGAGGTCTGGCAGGAGCTTCCTATTTATTTATCACTGTATCCTCAGCCTTTAAAGCCATGCACAGAATATAGTATGTACTCAAAAAATACATACTTACAGGCAGGAAGGAAATCTTACTTGATGTTTTCATCCCTCGCTGTCTAACCTGACATTGCCAACTTTGTAGAAGATGAATTATCAAGAGTGATTCAAAGGACCTGATGAAACTTCCAAACCTTCAAAGGTTACATATAGTACAACAGCTCTGTGCATTGGTTGCCCCAATTTCTTTCAAACTAAGTCCAGTGCAAGACACTTTATTTTCCTTCTTCAAGGTACACCACTTTGCACTGTACCCTATAAATTTGGTTTGGGTATTGTATGTTGTTTATGTACCCCAGAACATGTAAAAGATACTGAATTTTTGTCCTTCCCCCTAGATTTCTAGCCAATACACTTAGACCTGTTTAAATGTCTGTGAAGTCATGTGAATTTCTTTAATTCGTCGGATTTCCTTGCTGCCTCCCCCCAGGTCTCTTTCCTTTATCCTTGGAGACTCTGGGTACCTTACTCTACTTCTTCAGCTTCTCCCTCTGAAAAACTGGGATAATCACAGTCACTTCCAGAGAGTGGTTGTGGACATTAAATGAGAGGGTACTAGTGAAGCTCTGATGACAGGGTCTGGCATATAGTAGGCGCTCAATAAGTGCTGAGTGTTGTTATGGTTATTATCGCTATCATCGCCACAATCATCATCCTGGTTTTTAATCTTTGCCCAGCTCAGGAATTATTAGCTTCTAGTTGATCTTCGTGTTAAAAGTCTAGTCTCTTCTCCTCTACAATCAGGGCCCCACCAGTTACATCCTCTCCAGGTCTAGGTTGACAACGTCACCTTCTTATTTCACCCTGACATTAATGCTGGTCTTCGGGTGAACTTCGTTTTCTAATTCCATCTGACATTTAAATTCCCTACTCTAGCTCTTTAAACATCCTATTCTACTCCTTTTCTTTCTCGTTCCAACCTTTAATTTTAACATTTAAATTCCTCTGATATTTTCTGCAATATGTTAGACCTCTTTGGCCAGTAAGTTTTGCAACTAATCAATATTTAAATATATTTTTTGTGTCTAAAAAAATCTTTATTGAGATACACAGGAAAGTGCACAGCTCAGTGAACTGTTCCATGTGGATACACCTGTGAAATCACCAGGTGATTCACAGATCAGCATAAGGAAGATTTCCGGTAACCGAGAAGGCTCCTGCAGGCCTGTTTCCAGTCAGTACCTCCCAGAGGAAACCACTGTTCTGACTTCTATTGCTATTGATTAGTTTTTTTTCTGTTTTTGAACGTTTGCATTTAGCTTTTTTCACTCAATATGACGTTTTTGAAATTTTTCCATTTTGTTGCTTATAACAATGGTTGGTTCTTTATTACTGTGACTGTACCATTGTGCAAATATGCCACAATTTATTTATCTATTTTTCTGTTGATGGATATTTGGACTGTTTCCAGTTTGTGGCTATTATAACAAAGCTGTTATGAACATTCTTAAACAAGTCTTCAGGTGGATATATGCACTTATTGCCTTTGTGTATGTGCCTGAGTTCAGTCGCTGGGTCATAGGGTGAGCATATGTTCAGCTTTGGCAGATACTGCCAAGCAGTTTTCCAAAGTGTTTGTACCAAATTGTACCCCCACCAGTCATGTACGAAAGTTCCAGTTGCTCCACATCCTTAAGTAATAGGTTGTGTCAGTCTTTTAGTTATCCATTCTGGCGAGCATGTAGTGATGTTTTGTTGTTGTTTTTAAAGATTTGATTTATTTACTTTCAGAGAGAGGGGAAGAGAAGGAGAGAGAGAGGGAAAGAAAGAGCAATAATGTGTGAGAGACACATCAATGGGTTGCCTCCCACACACCCGAAAGGGGACCTGGCCTGCAACCCAGGCGTGTGCCAGGAATCGAACCAGTGACTCTTCAATTCTCAGGCTGGCGCTCAATCCACTGAGCCACACCAGCCAGGGCTCTTGTTTTAATTTGAATTTCCCTGATGAGTAATAATGTTGAGCACCTTTTCATATGCTTTTTGACTACATGGATAACTTTTTAAAAAAATACTTGTTCAAATTTTGCATCATTTTGAAAAATTGTATTTCAAACTGATTTTAGTAAGAGAAACACAGATTTCTTTTTTTTTAAATGAAAGAGCCCTGTAATCTTTATTCAACAATCTTTTTTTAAAATTTTATTTATTTATTTTTAGAGAGGGGAAGGGAGGGAGAAGGAGAGAAAGGGAAACATCAATGTGTGGTTGCCTCTCATGTGGTCCCCACTGGGGACCTGGCCTGCAACCCAGGCATGTACCCTAACTGGGAATCGAACCTGCGATGCTTTGGTTTGCAGCCCGCACTCAATCCACTGAGCTACGCCAGCCAGGTTTAGAAACACAGATTTCTTCTTTTAATTTGTGGTTTGCCTTTTAAATCTCTAAATGGTGTCTTTGATGAACAGACATTCTTAATTTTAATGAAGTTTGATTTATAAACTTTCTCTTTTATGGCACATGCTTTTCATGTTCTGTTTGGAAGTCTTTGCAATCATGTTAATATTCTCCTATGCTTTCTTCTAGAAGCTTTGCTGATTCACTTTAACATTTAGGTCTATGACCCACCTCAAATGCATGCATTTTTTTAAAAATCCAGCTCAAAATTCACTTAACAGGATTTTAAAATACCTATCATATGTCAGGCACTTATGGTAGAACAAAAGCAATTAGAGTAAACATTTAAAGAATTTATTGGGCAGTAGAGGAAAGGGTGAGGCTTGCACATAAACAATATCTAGAAAGTAGTAATTTAGTTGGAAAATGTGATATGGCCTAATTATTCAAATACACTGCCCAGAGCCATTTCCTCTTCACACGTAGACAGATGGTTTACATTTCCTATGTGCCAGTGATCCTTTCTTTCTCACCCTTCATTGGTCCCCCATTTCCTCCAGGTAAAATCCAAGCTCCTTGTGCCTGGCATGTGAGGTGTCCCACCACCTGGCCCCCCTGCCTCCTCACGCTCATCTTCTAGACCCATTCCGTCCTCCATCCAACACCCTCTGCACACACCCACCTGAATTCCTGAACAGAGCGAGCCGTTCATCCCGCCAGCTCTTTGTACCTGCTCTTCCCTCTACCTAGGCTCCTTCTCCCATCACTTTGATGCCTGGAAATCTGCTCACTGCTCCAGCACCACCTCTGCAAAGCCTCGCTCAGTTTCTTTCTCTCTCATTGTTTGTGCCTTGAAATCTACCTTTGGAGCCAGATTGCTGGGTTGGAACCCTGCTTCTGTCATTTTCCAGCCCTGTGACCCTGGGCATGTGACTTAAACTGCCTAAGTCACAGGTTCCTCACTGGAAATAACTGCAGTTCCTGCTATCTAAGGTTTTGTGTAGAATAAGTGAGATTATCCAGGTACAATTGTTCGCACAGTGTCTGGCACACAGTAAGGGGCTCAGTAACTGTCTGCTTAAAAAATAGTTATAAACATCATACTAATGACGTATCAGCTAACATAACTGGTCTTTTCATTACACTGGGTGTTCTGTTTAAATCAAAGAGCACTTCCTTAATTTTTCCATAATTGCCCCTGCTAGTAGTACCCACTTATGGAGTTTGTTGTTCAGTTCCCGGCACAGGAAGCTTTATGTCCATCACCTTAACAGATCTTTACAGCAGCCTACAAGATGAGTACTAGGATCTCCGTGCTACGGTTTTAAGAAACTGAGGTTCGGAGAGGTGAAACTCTGCCCCATGTCCCTCAGCTGCCTCGGGGAGAAGCCAGGACTTTGGCTCCTGCTTCATTGCAAAGTGTGTGCGCCACTCACTACGTGTCTCTGCCTGGCACCTACACAGTGAGCTCAGAACATATTTGATGAATAGAATTAAATCTAACAAACCCAGAGCCTACCCAAATTTGGGGAAAGGAACATGCGCTCATCTGCGCTGCCCAAGTTCTGAATGTGGCCCTGACAGGCCAAGCGACCTGAGATGAGACCCTTCTGGCAAACAAACAGCATCTAGAGCAGGTGCTTTCAACTCTTCCCTCTTGGGAAATGGTGGTTTCAACATCAATAATTTATACTTAGTGACTTCAAGGCGTGCTCTTTAATTGACACAATGCTACCTTTCCAGAGGAACAGGTTGTCACTTTTCACAAAATTTGTCCTATTTAATGAAACTTTATTTGTTGTCTAATTACCTACCATTTCCTCTACTGCTATATTACAGTCCCAGGCTTTTAAGATGCTGTGCCAAGAGTCTTAGGAAGATCATCTTCCAGCAAAGTCTGGAACCCTGACCTCTCCAGCCCAGGTGTCAATGTCTTGAGAGTTGGGACCATGTCATATCCCAGCTGCATCTCCCATGGCACCTCACTTGGTGAGGCAGGAATTCAATAAGCATTTGCCAAAGTAATTATCTGTGTACTTGTTTCATGCTGGGTGTTGGGCTAGGCCTTGGGAAGGAGATAGGAGAAATCAGATTCAGATCTTGCCCTCCAGGGGCATCTAGTCCAACCCAGAAAATAAGACTCAAACCTCAGCAATAAACATCTGATATGGGAAATGGGTCATGTGGTGGGGATTGTAGCAGAGTCACACTGGGGTACACCCCCTTCCCAAAGCATCACTTGTACTTAAAGATTGCTGGGAAATTCTTTGATATTAAAGCAAGCATGGGTGTAATATGAAGTACACTATAACATGTGTGCATGTTAAGGTAAAACACAGATTTCGAGGTGCTATATTTGGTAGACCCTCCCCCACCCCGCCTTCTTCCTAGGGTAGGTGGCCCCTCTCCTCTGTCTTTAGAAGTGTTTTGGTGAATGACGATGATAAGCATGGCTGTTGGCATCAGACAGAACTGGGTTTTCAATCAGGCTCTACCCCATCACTTTCCAGCTACGTGTTTTTGAGCAAGTAGCCTGAGCTCTGAACCTCAATTTACTCATGATTTTATGAGGATTAGTGTTTTATATAAAGCTTTTGTCATATGCACAGTAGCTTTTATGCATGTTGTGAGGTAATGTTCATGGGATGGGTGCATAGGTGGGTGGATGGATGGATGGAGTAGGGAACGAGTCAATCTAGTGCCACAGAGCAAAAAAAGAGGCACATATTCCCTTTATTATTAATACTTTTCAATTCTATACCATTTTGTACACTCGAAGCACTTTCATATTCACACACAAGTCATAGAAAGTAGAGTCATCTCAATTCTACCTATGAGAAAAATGGAGGCCTCAAGAAATGCCCAGAGTCTTGCAAAAACTGAGATTGGTCAACTGGAAACAGCACGCAGTTCAGCACCTTTAACACAGTAACCTGGGGACTTGTTGGGGGGTGGGTAGGGATGAGGAGAAGGGGGCATGCCTTTCAAGTCACTGCCTTTCCAGTCTGAGCTGTGTATAGCCAGTTAATGAGCTGTATGTCATGAGTCTTCCAATCACAGAATCCACACAGCTAGGGCGAAGCAGGGGTTCTTCACTTTCCCTGTTGAAAAGCTGATACAAGCTATGGACTCCAATCCCCTTGAGAACATACATACACACAAAAACCCACATGCAATTTCAGGAAGCCCATGGGCACCCTGAAGACCCTCCGGGTGCTCAAGACCCCTCTAGAGTGAACATCCTGGGCCTGACCAGCTGCAGAAACCACAGACTCATGACCTCCGGGCAGAGCAGTAGAAACAGTACAACTCAACATAACAAACCCCGGCAACCTCAGCCAGGGACAGCTTCCCCTCCCAACTCTGCAATCATCTGAAATCTGAAAAATTTCTCTTTCAATAAATACCCAAAGCCAAGCCATCCATTTATCTCCCAGCTTTTCGAAAGTTGTGGTGGAGATGAAAATTGAGGTCATCTGTGTTTTAGAGATGAAAATTGCCAGCGTGTTAATGGAATGGGGTGGAGACTCGTGAACAAGATAATACAGAGTCACTATAGGCAATGCCTTTGTTGTCATGAAAGCCAAGATCCACCAGAAAAGATAAAGAACCGGACTCACCTCTGAAAGGAAACTTGGTGAGGCCATTCACAACCTCATTCGACACCAGCTACTCTGTGCCAGGCACTGTTCTAGACTCCAGGCTACATCTGAGACCAAAACAAAGGGAAACCCTTGTCCCACATGTAATCCTTAAGCTTATATTCTAATGAACAAATACCACTAAGTGCAATCAATAAATTGTACGGTATGACAGAAGGCAAAAAGTGCTGGGGTGGGGGGGGAGAGAAAGGAAGTTTATTAGGATAAAGAGATTAGGGGTGTGTGTGATGGAGGAAGCAAGTTGCAATGATAAAACAGGGTCAGGAAATCTGTACTGAAGGGAGGATTTGGTGAGGTTTGCTCAAGACTCCAAGACGTGCTGCTGTGGTAATGCTCGAAAGGGATGAACCAAGACGATGCCAATAATGATATCAGATGGCTAACATCTAAGCATTCACCCAACAATTATTCATTGGGCGCATGAAGAGCTAGGTGCTACAGGCAGACTGAATAATGACCCCCAAACATACCCAGGTCCTAATCCCTGGAACCTGTGAATGTCACCTATATGGCAAAAGTGACTTTGCTGGTGTCATAAGGTTAAGGATTTTAAAATAGGGAGATTATCCTGGATTTCCTGGCAGGCCCTAAATGTAATCATCAGGGTCCTTATGAGAGAGAAACAGAGGGGGACTTGCCTACAGAAGAGAAGAAAGTGATGTGCCTATGGAAGCAGGGGGAGAAAGGGTGATGTGATCTGGGGCCATGAGCCAAGAAAGAGGAAGCTAGAATGGTCATGGAAACACACTCTCCCCTACAGCCTCCAGAAGGAAACTATCCTTCTGACACCTTGATTTTCTTCCCCCAAGACTCATTTTGGACTGCTGACCTCCAGAACTGTTAATACTAAATCTGTGCTGTTTTATAACACCATGTTTGTGGTAACTCCTAGCAGCAATAGGAAACTAATACAGCGCTTTTACAGGCAAGGATGTAGTAATGAACAAAAGTGACAAAAATCCCTACTGTGTGACATCCTATCCTTGACCACTCCTTCTGTGCCAGGCACTAGCCTGTGCCCTTGTTATATAGTATCCCTTTGTCACATCAGTCTGAGGAGATGGTTATTATGGTGCATGAGGCTGTGTAACTCAGAGACCCTGTTCTTTAACCATCTGAGGGTCTTCTGGTCGTGCCCGATTAGACTGGGTTTGTTGTGTGATGACTATTTTGGGTGTGTGAGTGATTTTTGTGTGTCATCTCTGATGCCATTGGACACCTGGGTAGATGGGACTACTCTGGGTGCCTGGGAAACTAACCCCTTCCTCTCTCACCACACCAGGAGTAAGGCTCTTCCCAAGGAAAGGAGGAGCCTCCTTTATTCAAGGGTACATGAGTAGCATTCTCTACATGTACTGCCCACAGAATCTTAACTAAGTCAGGTGGGACTAAGTGGCAGGCACTTCTAAGGGCTTTAAGAACATCAATTAATCTTCATGGCAGCCCTATGAAGTGGGTTCTACTGTTACCCCATTTCACAGGTGAGGAAAAAGGCACAGAGAGGTTAAATAACTTGGCAAGGGTTATATGACCAGTAAGGGTTAGGAGCCAAGATTCAACCTCTTAACTGCTTTTAAGGTTCATCAATAAAATACATTTTATTGAGCAACTACTATGAGTCAGGTACTCTCTGTTTAAGCTTCACAACAACTTTTCGAATGAGAGAAAAGTACTATCTCTATGTTGTGGATGATGAAACTGAGGACAAAAAGGATCAAAACCCAGGCAGGAAGCCTAAAGCCCAGTCTCACCTACTGTGCTGTCATTTTTCTAAGCACCCACTCTCCCAGCCACCGTACCAAGGCACTAAGATTAAGATTAAGGCAATAAAAGTAAGTGGCTAAGAAATTGGACTCTGTACTAGACTTATCAGGGTGATCACTTCGTAAGGTATATAAATGTCTAATCACTATTATATTACATTCAGGTGTTATACACCTGAAACTAATATAATATTGTATGTCAACTGTAATTGAAAATTTTATAAATTAAAATGTAAAACTTTTTAAATTAAAAATAAAAATCTCTCCCCCCCAAAAGAAGTTGGACTTTGGAGTCTCAGGAGCCATCCGTTTGATCTTGGACAAGTGACTGAGCTGTTCTGATACTCAGTTTTCTCTTCCATAAAGTGGGAATGGCACAAGGACCCACCTCAGGATTGTTGCGAGGATTACGTGAGAACCAGCACGTGGAGGGCTTAAGCACAGTATCTGGCACAGCGTGCGTTGTCAATACATGGCAGCTGTTGTCATGTTATTGTTATTATTAATAAAAAAGCTCAGTTCCTGGACTTAAATAGAGAAGAACGCACAAACGATGTAGACATTGATTACAATGGTAATTTAGAGAACCCTAAATGAGGGTAAGACTTCTTGTCTGCCCAACCCAAATGTCAGGCTGAAGAAGAAATCAGAGGACCCATCCACGCCCTTCACCTGCCCCAAAGACACCCACCGCTCTCCTACCTCCTGGAGCAGAGCAGGGTACATAGGATCATCCGTCACTTTTAGCCCTCCTGGACCACAGTGGATGTACTTAAAGAGAGATAGTAGTAGAAAATCCCACCAGGGCGAATGGCTCTGAGTTGAGCATGTATAGACTGGACTTACCGGGAATTTCACCAGGACCATGTGAGGAAGATGGAGGAAGATTTCTAAATCTCCTTTCAGAAGGAGTCATGGCAACCACTGCTGACTTAGGATCCCACCTTGGCTTCCTGGTCTATGAGCCAAGGCCTTGCTGGGACCAGTAGGGAACTGCCCCAGAGTTGTTTCTTGCTGGTTGAAGGAAACATCTTCTAGGAAATGATGGAGAAAAAGGAGCTACATTGTTTTTTTCCTGCCTGGAAGATTTATAAACCCTAAAAGGTGACTTTTATGCTGGGACAACCAGATATCCATATGCAAAAGAGTGAAGTACAATAGAACCTCTACCTCTTACTGTATACAAAAATAAAATCAAAATGGGTCATAGACCTGACTGTTCAGTACTAACACTACAAAATTCATAGAAGAAAACACAGGAATAAATCTTTAGCACTATAGATATATCAATGGTTTCTTAGATTTGACATGAAAAACCAGAAAAGATAAAAGAAAAATTAAATAAATTGAACTTCATCAAAATTTAAAAGCATTTGTACTTCAAAGGGTGTAAAAAGAATAGGTAAAACTATTGCAAATCATATATTTGTAAGGGACTTAAATCCGTAATATATAAAGAACTCTTACAACTCAACAATAAAAAGACAGATACCCCAGGCTAAAAATGGCAAAAGATTTGAGTAGATATTTCCCCAAAGACGATATACAAGTGACTGATAAACACGTGGGAAGATGTTCAGCATTATCGGTTATTAGGGAAGCACAAGTCAGAACCACAGTGAGATACCGCCTCATTGTACTGAAGATGACTACGGCAAAAACAGCAGACGATAACCAACAGGGAGGATATGGACATATCGAAACTCCCATGCATTGCTGGTAAACTGTAAAATGATGCGGCCACTTTGAAAAGACGGTTTGGGAGCTTCTCAAAATGTTAAACATGGAGTTACCATATGATACAACAATTTCACTCCCAGGAATATACTCAAGGGAAATGAAAACATATGTTCACATAAACACTTCGCACACAAATGAATGTTCACAGCAGCTCTGTTCATGATAGCCCAAAAGAGGAAACAACCCAGATATCTATCAACTGATGAATGGGTAAACAAAATGTGGTCTATTTATACAATGGAATGTTATTTAGCCACAAAAGGAATGAAGTACTAATTCATGCAACAACATAGATGAAACTCGAAAACATTATGCTAAGTGAAAGAAGCCAGTCACAAAAAATCCCACACATTGTCTGACTCAATGTATATGAAATGTCCAGTATAGGCAAATGCATATGAAGTGGAGAGTAGATTTGTGGTTGCCTAGAACTGGGGAGGAGGGGTGAAGAATAAGGGGTGATGCTAATAGGTACAGGGTGCCTTTTGGGAAATGATGAAAATATTCTAAAATTAGTGGTAATATTTACACAATTTTGAACATACTAAAACCATTGAATTGTATACATTAAATGAGTGGATTTTGTAGTATGTGAATTACATATCCAAAAAGGTATTATTTTTTAAAAATGACTTTCCTTGAAGAAGCCATTGGAGACTTCTCTTTAGTTAATGCCAGTTCCGTGTTACCTGGGTTTAGATAAATTGAGGGATCTGGTTGAAACTTGTCTTTTCTAGGGCCCACCTTCTACCCCACAGTTTAGGTTTTCCAAGCTTACCATGCTGTCCCCTGATTCCAGGTCCAGACACTGTCCCTTTCGCTCTCCGGATCACCCATTTCACCTAGTTACCTGCTGCTAGCTTTCACAAATCAGCCACCCTGGCTCCCAGAACAGCATTTTCTTACCCCCATTCCATTGAACTGTTTGCTTCCTTGGTGCTGTGTCCTGTATTATGCTATTCACTCCCTGAGGACAGTTGAGATACTGTTTTTGCTCACCATTATATGCCAACGTAGTCTTAATGATCACTGAAGAAAAGAAGGAAAGAAGGAAGGAAGGAAGGAAGGAAGGAAGGAAGGAAGGAAGGAAATATACACTTGAAAAAGAACATGTATGGAGTGGAAAGATACAGGGGTAAGAAAGAATAAGAAAATGGAAGAAGGGGAGATTTGGACTAAAGTAATATTACCATGAACGCATTTTTTCTGTTTCCTGACAAATACGGGTTTCTCAGCCCTATAACCATGTTGACCATTTTAGCCTCTCAGATTCTAGAATGGCTTCTCTGTTTCCTATAAATCAAACCAAATCCTTGGCCTTTCAAAACACCCCAAACCTTGTTTTTCTATGTTTGGCTCAGAAATCCTAAGCTGGGAATTTAGCCACAGAAAATAACAAACACCTGAACACAGAGCGTGGCAAACGGGTACGCTCTAGAAACCCATGCATGGAGCTACTGAGCTGGCATTATTTGCAACAGTCAGAAACTGCAAACAACTTCAATGTCCAACAGTAGAGTAGTGCACACCCTGCCATGTCCCGAAGATGAAGTAATGTGCACCCATTAGAAAATATAGCAATCTGAGAACATGCGTGTATCATATGTTAAGTGAAAAAAAGCAGTTTATAAACTGGGGGTGGGTGGGTTATAAAGTGATTGCTAATATGTAAACTGTGCACAGAAAAAAAAAACTGGGGGGAAAAATCTCACACCAGAATGGCGTCTTCCTCATTTCTTTTTAAAAATGTATCCAGGTGTTCTAAATGAACATATATGACTTTTATAACCGGGGGGAATACCCCAATTCTCTCACTCTTTCCACTGCTTTTTCTTGGGGAATTCACTCTCCACCTGCTTTGTTCCATTAACCCACATTCACCTCCAAATCCTCGTCCAGAATAGCACTCTAAGCCTACAAGGACCCGCACCTTCCCAGGTGCTCCCTCCCGCCACTCGGGCAGCTCCTGAAGGCACACACATCCAGGAAGCCTTTCCTAATCATAGGAAGAAGAAAAGGTTGGCTCGCCTCAGTGCCTCCCCATCTCTCTTTGCTTGCCTTGTCCAAGAAAATCTCCATCTTCTTGGCTTGTGCTTGACCTCAAGAGACTGTTTCCTGATGCAGCCCAGCAGCTGCTGCCATTGGGCGCGTGTGCATCTGCACCTGGCTGCTGAGTCTAAACTCCCAGAAGGAAGCTGGTGTTGAGGCCACAGAGTTCACCATTGTTAGATGATGAGGACGGTGGTGATGACTTTTCTGTGTGCACGTCCTGATTTGCCATGGGAAAGACTTCTCATTTAAAAACCACTCAAGCAGTCTTAAAACAACTTAGGAAGTGATCAAAGGCGTTTGTATTTAACCTGGACTGGCAACCTTCTTAATGGAGTCAGCCCGACGCTCGGTAATATTGGTTGGGAGGAAATGAACACGAACCAATAATGCTGATGCAGCTCGAATGCACTTAGATTTTTTGTCAGTTGATTTGTCCAGGTATATAGATGCAGCTTATTGCTGAATTGGAATCAACTTAGGGAGACCCTTGAAGGAAAAAGGTAGTGTGTCAGCAAACATTTGAAAGCTTACCGGGGACCTAACCCTTACACCTCAGAGCACTTGTGAAATGCTGTGGCTTTATCAAAGAGGTAAACAAAGCTGGAGTGATCTTTCCTGCAGAACTTCCCGGTCACGTATTCCACCCACGTGAAGCATCACAAGGCTCAAGGACAGGATGGACTGTCTTGTGGTGCCTTCAAGAAAGGTGCATGCGTCTTAGCCCCTGTGGCGTTTTGAGCTAATTACCCTGGCCTGTGTATGAAATGAGATGGGATTAAGGACCGAGATAGATCAGGTGTCTCGGCATGGACCTTCGTTGGTTTTAAAATGGAGAAAAAAAGATTTGGTGTGCCAAGTTTGCTCATCAGCCTGGTATTTCACCTCTCATCTTAAACAAAGTAAACAAACCACAGACATATTTTTCTTCCCTGCAGAACTGCACCCTTTTTCTGTGATTAGGTCTGTGTACTGTTTGGCAATTGGAGTTGAGCAGAATGGAGGTGGGGAAGCAGTTTTTCATTCCACCCTCTTCTCAAATATTTAAAGTAGAATAATGAGGGAATGAATGTCACATTTGTCACAACTCTTTTCCATTCTGCCACCTGAATGCAGACCTCCATCACACTTTTCTTAGGCCACCATCGTTGACATTTTCTCCTGATGCATCCTGTCAAGACTGGAGGTGCTGAGACCTCTGAAGGAAAGTGTGAAAAAGAGTGGATAGTCTTCGTTCTGCCATCTGTAGAGTTCAGGTTTTTGCTTAATGGACCCTATAAGCCAAGGGTGAAATGGAAATTCTGGGAGGACAGAGAGGTTTTGAGGGGCCAGCGGGGGAAGAGATAGACTAGAGGTCAGGGGTGGCAGGTGAGAGGAAGCTTCGGGGGCATCTCCTGTGCTATCATTGGGTTCCACATGAGCTGTCTTCCTCATTTCCTGTGATATCCTCAGTAAAACGTCCATTTCTTATTGGTATGTTATTGAGTTGAATCTGTTAGTTGAGGGATTTCATTCATTCAACAAATATTTATGGAGAACCTGAACCCTCCTGACAGTGCTCTAGATGCTGAGGATAATGTAGTGAATAAAACATACCCCCAAACGATACAAAGTGGATCAATCTCCAGGGAATTCTGCTGTGTGAAAAAAACCAATCCCCAAAGGTTAATACTGTGTGATTCCATTTATATAACATTTTTGAAATGATAAATTTTAGAAATGGTGGTTGGCCAGGGTTGAGGGACGGGATGTGGTGGTAGGAGAGAGGTAGGTGTGGTGATTAAAAAAAAGCGACATGAGACATCCTTGTGTCAATGACTGTAGAGGTGGATACAGGAACTTACACATGTGTTAAAACTGTATAGAACTACACACACACACACAAGTACACATAAAACTGGGAAAATCTGAATAACGGATTCAATATCTATGGATTGAATCAATGTCGATATCCTGGTGATGATATTATACTAAAATGTTACCTTTGAGGGAAACGGTGAAGTTCACAGTGCCTACATTTGAGTAGAAGTGAAGTAGGGCTGCAGGGAAAAAGCCAAAACCATCTGCCCCCTCTGGGGTATTTGTGCACTGTCCTCAGAGATTCCTTCCCGTCCTCTACCAGGCCCCGGGCACCCCCGAGACTGCAAAGCTGAGACTCAGAAGTCCATGGGGCTCCCAGTAGTCACATGGGGCCCTGCTTGGCGTGCTCCTTGTCTCCTCCATCCCCACCACCACGCTCCTTCACTTCGGCCCCAAATGCTCGGCTTATCCTGACAGCACGTTCATCTTGGAGAACCTTCTTTCCTGTACAGACACGGGCGTGGCTTTGCTGCCCTGGTTCTCAGCATCAGGCAAGACCTCCTCATGTGAGCCCTGGCCTGGGATTCAATCCTGCGTTCTAGCCGCTCGGCCATGGCCAGTGGGGTCAGTGGCCAGACCCTTAGTCCCCTCCTGTAAAAGGTGGATTCCCACCCCCACCTGTTGAACATTTGGTTGTACAATGAGCCGTCTAGCTTGCTAAAACCATCTAGCTCTGTCACCGTATTTTATTGCCTTAGAAGCACTTCAGAGGAAAGAAGCCATGTAAAAATAAAATAAGGTTGGAACAGACTTTAAAGTTTTTATTATTTTATATCACGTCATGCCTTGCATGGAATGACCACAAAGCTGGCCACATAACTTACTAACAGAGCATGGTTGAGAAAGCCAGAGCTCCCAGGTGCACAGTCCGGTCCACCGGAAAGAACGGAGAGAGGGAAGAGAGCGAAGGGGAGGGAAGAGGGAGCAATGATGAACGTTCATCTGTCTCTCCTCTGCTGGTTGTTGCTCATTCTAAGAACGATAAATATGTGACAACATAATTTCTAATTCATGATTGTGGTCTTTACAGGAAAAGGTCTTTCTTGGAAGCGCTAGAGCCGATTAATAATATTTGACCAACTTTCAAACCAGGTTTACACGAGGGGTCACACCTGTGTTGTGCGGGAGCCCGCCAGCGGGGCCATCCAAGCCTGTCAGGTCTGTGAGGCCGCGTGGTGCTCTGAGGCCCAGACCTGGGCTTCCTGGGGAGGGGCCCGTTTCCTCAGGTCCAAGTCTGCATCTGGGATGAATAACCCATGGAGGTCCAGGTGCATGTCTACATCAACATATGCGCGAGCCAGTTCTGTAAAACTCTTGGCATCCAGAATAAGCAGAAAATGGGGCTTTTGGGGATCAGAAGAGATGATGGCTGATAAGATAATTCCTTTGGGGAAACAAAAAGAGACACTTTGTAAAAGTGCAGCCTTGAACTTCCTCCAGGTGGAAGGATAGGTTTCTCAGCTGTGTCTCCCTGTCCTCGTTAAACCGTCAGTATCTAATCCAAACAGAAGGGAAGCGAATTGGATATTCTGTGAGAGCAGCAGAGAAAGGCCAGGGAACTAGAAATCAACAGACCTGCTTCCAGCCCTGGCTGCGCCAGTCGCTTTACCTCTCTGAACCTGTCTCTTCTTTTGTAGAATGGGGATAATGTTCTCTACCCTTTTAGGCTTGCTGAGAGGATCTCTTGCATGGTGAATTATAAAAGCACTTTGTAAATTACTGTGTGCACTGAAGAATGGCTATTTCCCTAGAACTTAGAAACTCTGATGATAGAGAATCAGTTTTGATGATGCATTTAGGCTAATACACATCACTCGACTAAACTCAGACTGGATGAGCATGATTCACCGCATGCACATGCAGCATGCAGGCAGCCTCAGCTTTCCCTTCTGTGAAACGGAAATATTCTAAGCACTCACTCACAAGGAATAGAGTTACATGAAATAATGCACATAAACTTCCAGCCAACATTTGTGTTTCTTCCCAAGGCCTCCTGGGTTTCGTGGCTGAGTGTAATTGAAGTCAGATCAGCTTGGACTCACACACCCTACCTCTGTGGGCACTGGGCGTGTGACCTTGGGCAAGTTACTTCATTCTTTGAGCCTCTCCTTTGGTGAAACGAACACAATGCTATTCCCTGCCCACGGAGAGAATGCACGGGACACACTCAAGCAGCCCAGTGGAAGGCCAGCCTCAGCAGGTGGGGGCACCAACAACCCCCATCTTCAGAAATGACAGTGACACAGGGTTCTTTGCCTGGCGCCAAGTCATGAATAATCAGTAGGTAGAAAACCACTCCCTTCTCACCTGAGGGAAGCAGCTGGCAGGCTCAGCAGGGCAGCCCCACCCATGGCTCTTGTTACCCTCCTCAGCACCCTCATGGGTGTAGGCAGGGCATTTCTGGGTCAAAGGCAGAATCAAGGAAGGCAAGGACCATTTGCCATGTGGAAACCCAGAAAAGCCAGGTGGGCCTCAAACACACATTTCTAGTTGCTCCGAAAAAAGGTACATGCTTAAATAATGAAGAACTCTGACCCAGCCATGAAAACGAATTTTAAAACCAAGACACTACACTCTGGGAAAGGGTAGTGTTGCTCAGGGGAAAGGAAGTGGGCTTCTGTGGAAGTGAAGGAAATAAGGAAGTAAGCAACTTCATCCCCTTCGACGGGGATCTGACCTTTGCTGCTAGGTGGTGACTTCTACCTGGGGCCAGTCAGATAACCTGTCCTCGCCAAGTGACTTAGATGGGAACTTTAAGCCACACAGTGGTCAGCTTGACCTCCAGAGGGGCTGAAGACTAAAGGTCAACCACGACTACAAGCCCCGACACAGGCTCTGATGCGTAGGCTGAGGGGAGTTTCCAGGGTTGGCCATACTCCACGGATAGCGTTGGGAGAAGGGAGTGTTCATGACTTCCCTGGGCGTGGGGAGGTTGGGGGTGGTGGGGACAACTGGAAGCTCCAGCGAACTTGCAGATAATGTCAGGGGTATGTGTGGTCTTGGGGACTCCCTAACCCTGTAGCTTTGGATTCGTACAGACCTGAGCATGACTCCACCAGCTGTGGATGGGGGCAGGGCCACTGTCCCCCAGTGAGGCCTCTGTGGGAGAATGAGATCACAAGCTGAGTACAGTGGGTGGGCTCCCCTTCCCAGAGGCTTACCGTCATCCTCGTCTTTGGCGCCTGGCGTGGGCACAAACAGGGGTTCCGCAGGCCAGTAGTGCTCCTCTTCCCATTTTAGGAACGACTTTGTGAGAACGTCATATTTGATCATCTGTACTTCCAAAGAGGAGAAACATGGGGATGATTTGTTGGAAAGCACGCTTATTTCCTGTGAGTAGGAAGGCATCAAGGCCCACAGAGAAAGCAGATTAAGCCCCTCAGGTGAAGACTCCAGAGTGGCACTCCCTCTGGTGAGGACAGCAACAGAATGAAAGCAGCCAGCTTC
The DNA here is from genome assembly GCA_028533065.1 of Trachops cirrhosus. Taxonomy (NCBI): domain Eukaryota; kingdom Metazoa; phylum Chordata; class Mammalia; order Chiroptera; family Phyllostomidae; genus Trachops; species Trachops cirrhosus. The sequence continues at coordinate 22,815,957 of CM052550.1, read as the reverse complement.
CTCCTTCAACGTGGAGCGAAGGTCCTCCCGCCACCTCGTAGCTCACGCTGCGCACTGAATTCTTTTCAAAACAAAAATCCTGAACTTATCGAGTATTTGGCCCTACAGTGCAACTTGTTGATAGTTAAATAAACTAATGTATTCAATGCAGACACTTAAAGTATAATACAATTCCTTTGCTGTTTTGAAAGTATAGATCACTGGACTTCTCTTAATCACCAAGAGTCCTGCTCCCCCTTAGGGTGTGGGAGTGTCTTGCGGTGTGTGAATGTGTGTGTGGAAAACTTAATTTTCTTACTTTGTACTTTCTGTACTGCACATTAAAAAAAAAAGACTTTCTATTTTATTTTTAAAGATGAAGATATTAAGGGAAAGTAGTGTCTGTACAGCATTTAGCATAGTTCCTGGGGTAAGTGTTCCACAAATAGTAGTTTAAAAAACAAAATAAATCTTTCAAGTTTCAGCTGTCCCCTCCCTGCTGGAGAGGGTGAGGCAGGGATTGGAACCCCCCTGTACACCTCCTTATCCTCCTTGCCTGCCGCCTTGGTGCTCAAAAAACATGTGTGGAATAAGGAACTCAGTCAAACTCTAGCCACGGCCACCCTCCTGAGCTTCAACCCATTAGGTGCAGCTTCCTCTCCAGGCTCATCATCATTTCGAATGTAATTTGTCCCAAACTAACCTACTCTCTAACCTACCTCCGGTCCCCCAGGGAACCTCCTTCTTGCCCTCCCTTTTCTAATCAAGGTCACCCAGTCGGAGAATCTGAGAAGTCAGCTTTGCAGACAGGACTGTTGTAGGCCATGCACCTGGGGATCAGTACCTTGTTTGGGATGGGATGCCTTTGAATTTCAACAGCAAAGACATATCGGTATAGCTTCCCGTTATAAGCATAATTGATCCGAGGCAGTTCTAAGCCTAGAGAGAAAGATACAGCTGATGAAGCCTTCATCACCGAGGGCTGGGGGCATCCACCCTTTGTGCCTGGCTGGGTACCCTTCGTACAAACACTGCTCCCAGGCCAGGACACCTGAACTTGATTCAGGCCCTGGACTGGATCAGGGTAGTCATAGGGCAGGGGGAAGGAACCTCTGACAATTATCCTGGCTCTATTAGAAGGTTCAGGAGCAAGGTTTTAAGTATATAAAAATCTTTAATTATCCAAGATAGAAATCAAAAATAATTGCATGATTAAAATCAGAGGCTATTGCAATTTTTAAAAGCTGTTTTAAAAAAGTCTCATGTGCACACACGTGTGTGTGGGAGGGAAGAGAAACTTCTGACTCTGTGGAAAGGAGTGTCAATGGGAAATAGTTAAAATAAGTCTGGTGAATTCATATAATAACACTATGTTAAAATAATATTTACAAAGGATTTTAATAATGTGGGAAAATACCCTTATCATAAGGTTAACATAAAAGGACGACTATAGAATTATCTAGATTATGTTAAAAACGAAGAGAAAAAGCTTAGAAGCATTGCTGGGGTGATAACTTCTCTATATTTAATGGGTTATATTTTGTATTGTACATCCTACGTTTTTTATTGTTTGAAAATTTCATTATACTTATTACTTTTGTAATCCAAAAAGCCTTAAAATTTTGTCCATGCAAATGCATATATATTTATATATTCCTGTTGTGTCAAATTAAATTTCTAAGTCTGAGTACCAAAATGAAAGTCCCCCTCTTATGAACTATGACAGGCAGAAGGAGCTGAGTGCTGGTGAAAACATAATGTCCAAGAAAAGAGGAAGCAGGGATGGTCACATCTGCCACATCACGGCCTCCTGGGAAGGGCCCAAGGCGTACCTGGTTATCGGGCTCAGCGAGGAGTAAAGGGGAGTGGAATACTGAGATGGGAAGATGTACCATCTCACGGGTGAGTAATCATGAACTTCCAAGAGCCAGGTCAGGATGAACAAGAGGAAGAGAGACCACCCACATACTTAAATCAGAAAAAGGTGCCCACGATTGGCCCTAACATAGGCCTGAGACTTCCTAGGATGCTCCTGGGTCCCTCACACCTGGTCCGGGACTCCCTACCCCACACTGTAAATGGCCAACCACAGGCACTTCATTTATAAAGTGTGATTCATCCCAACAAATTCTGCACGACTATTAAGCCATGTTCTGAAAGAATCTTCAGATGTGGGAAAATTCTCAGACTACATTCATTAGGTGGAAGGAGCCATTTCTATGAGATACATAGTATCGAACAGATTCATCCAAGTATAAATGCAGAGGTTGAGGGGTTTTGCATCAGAGAAACCGGGGTGCAGGTCCTGGCTTTGCTGCCTCTCTTTAGCCAAGTCGCCATATTATTCTCAGCTTTCCTGTCCTCAGTTCTGAAAGAAGAATATTACGTGCCAGCCTAGAGTTAGATTGCCTGTTTGAGCTGCCTGTTAGAGCTGTTCTAATAATAATGGCTCCCTTTGGTGGGACTCTCACTACGGGCCAGGCCCTGAGCTCAGCCCCTCCTGTGGGAACCCACCTTATGTGAATGATAACACGATGACGGTGCCGGGGTGAGAGGAGAGGATGTCTGAGCAGCTCCCAGCAGAGGGCCTGGCATGTGCCAAGCAACCCATGCACAATAGAAAAGGCTGGATGCGTATTTCCAAAGGTTGTCCTGGGTGGAGGGACTATGAGGGATTTATCTATAGCTATACTTTCCAGTATTGCCCAAGATTGCTGCAAGAAACAGGAATTCTCTTCTCAGAAACAAAAGACTATAATGCTTTAAGCCTCCATCTGCCCACACTGCATGGCGTGGCGGATCAGAGGAAATGGAAGTCGATGCCTTAAGAATTAGAAACGAGATCTGTATTTGCACTTTTAAAACTCCTAGAGTCTGGGTGCCGCACACAACTGGTTACTGGATCCACAGGACGCTGTTTACAGAAACGGTCCTGGTGGGCAACTCTGAGGTCATCCTAGGAGAGTCCCCAGGATGGCACCCTTCCAGACACCGGAACCTGGCATGGGGCAGCCAGCGTGGGGAACAAGCTTTGAGTTTAGAGCCACGCCCTGCCACTCTCTGCATATTCTGGGCAAGCCGGTTCACTATGAATTGAAGTGTTGAACTCAGGCCTGGCTAAGCCGGACTTTTGTACCTGTTGGTGACAACACTGAGCACAAAAACGTGGTCCCTGTCCCACAGACTTATTATATTCTAGGGCTGTGGTTCTCAGTCAGGGCAATGGTGCCCCCCCGCCGGACCCTGGAAATGTGTGGACATGTTTCTGGTTGTTCCAGTCCAGGGTGGGGGTGCCATTGGCATCTGGTAGGTTGAGGCTCAGGATGCTGCTCAACACCCTACAATGCCCAGGACGGCCCCATCGCAGAGAATGACCAGCCCTAGGTATCAATAGTGCCAGGCTGAGAAGCCCTGCTCTGTAGGTGTGACTTCTAGCCAAGGAGGTTTACATTGTGTGGGTAGCTCAAACTTTCTGAGGCCCGGTTGCCTCCTCTGTGAAATGGGGCTGACGGCACCTACTGTGTAGGAAATCGTGAATGTGGAGAGGTGGAGATCCAAACTCGCTGTGTCCCTAAGCCGGCAGCCGTGCAAGCCACTGGGGCCAATGACCGTCCCAGTGCCATCCCGGGAGGCGTTTGAAGATGTACGAGACACAGCTGTCTCCAGATGCTCCTCACTGGGGTGTCCCGGACAGCCCTCCTCTTTGTCCCTTGTCCATGCATAGCATCTCTGAATCAGAAGGAGGTTATTACCTGAAGAGGCCTGGAGGTCTTCATGAAATTCCGCCCACCCCTAAGCACAGGGATAGAGGATGTATTTACCTTCACAAAGCAACTCCGGCTGGCAGTAGACTTGGTCATCTTTTTCCTTCAGGGCTCTTGCTGTTGTAGATGCCAGTTTGATTAAATCTGAGCCTACTTCTGCATTCTGAAAGAATCAGTTTTCCAAAAAAAATAAAAGTAAAATAATAAAAATAAATCCAGAGAAAACATTTGCTTTACTGTACACATTTAAAGAAATGCTTTTGGACTTCCGGCCAAGATGGAGGCATAGGTAGACGCACTGTGCCTCCTCGCACAACCAAGATAGGGACAACAAAGATATAGAAACAAAATAACAACCAGAACTGACAGAAAATTGAAGTTTATGGAAGTCGGACAACCA
>CM052550.1:22781450-22811314 GCA_028533065.1 Trachops cirrhosus | reverse complement strand
GAAGCAAAGAACTTATGACACATGGACTGAAGTAAAGCGGGGTGATGTGGGTGGGAGAGGGTATTCAGGGTGGAGGGGAATGAAGGGGGATAATAGGACAACTGTAATAGCATAACCAATAAAATATATTTAAAAAAAAAATAAATAAAGAAATGCTTTTGCGTATGTCATCTTGCTGTGACCTCGCATTACTCACAGGAAGCAGCTGTTCTATTATTGGCATTATCAGTTAAAAATGAGGATTGGTGATATGAAGTGGTTCCCCCGAGGTTGCAGAGCTGGTAGGTGGTAGGAAGGGGGTCCCTAAAACCACGGCTCTTTTTTTCTACTCTGGGCTACCTTATCCCTCACAGGTGAAATTAATGTACTTTTTAAATACTGGATGATTCACCTGTAAAAGGCTGCATCAGTCATTATTAGAATGTTCATAAAGAGTTCATAATAACATGGGAAATGCTCATGATAGAATACTGAGTGAAAAGGCCGCAGAGGAAGTTGCATATGCAGTCTGAGCTCAGCCAGCTAAAAAGCTTACACTGGAAAGAGCCTGGGAAAAATATACCAAACAGTAACAAGGTAGTGGGCAGTGGCATTATGGGGACTTTAATTTCTTCCTATGCTTATCTGTATCTTCAGTATTTTCTCCTATGAAAATGTATCACTGCTGAAAAGAAAATAAACATGCAATAAAAATTATTTGGGAGAAATATACCTATCAAGGATATTCGCTGGCCTCAAGTTACAACCAGACTCTGCTCTGTTCAGTACCTTACAGCCATCATTGTAACCCACGAGAGGGATTTAACACAATGGATTAAATATTTATCGAGTATCTAGTACTCCCTGTTTCTCCACATACTAGTTATAGGACTTGAGTAAGTTATTTTGCATCTCTGAAGTTCAATGTTTTCATCTGTATAATGAGGTACAGTATATGCATTGTATAAATGGTATATGTGTCTCTGAATTATTGTTCAGATTACATGAGATAATCCATGCAAATGATTTAAAGAGGGCCCAGTTAGCAGAAAGTGCTAGATAAATGCTAGCTGCTGTTGATGATACCACTATTGGATCCCCACTACTACTCCTTCTACTATCACACTGCTGCCACCATCACTGAGGGTGAGTTGAAGGTAGGCACTGGAAGAGAATGCGAAATAAGACCACAAGTCCCTGACTTCACAGAGTTTACGGAGAAGAATATTGTTATGGCTGACTCTTATTCAAACTTTTCTCTACCTTTCAGATTTTCCAAAATGGGCTTTTATAATGAAAACAAACCTATTTGAACAATAGCTGCTTTTTGCTGGGAAGGGGAGAAAATTTACTGCATCCTACTTATTGAACTGCAGGGGCCCCTCAATACTTTTTTAGTTCAATCCCTCAATTTATAGAAGACAAAACTGAGGCCCAGAGACGGCAAGTGGCTTGTCCAAGGTCACACAGAGAGAAGCAGAGACTGGGCCCAGACCTTCACGTGGCAATTCTTCTACTCAGAAGCGAGAGCGCTGCAGGCAGAGGACAAAGCAGGTGCAAAGGCCCGGAGGCTGGCCTGCTCCCATCCTGCAGGTCTCAACTCGAACACCCCCTTCCCTAACAACTCAGTACGCAGTGTCTGAGAGGCATGTGTCCCAAGCTGCAATTATTTCCTTTATGGAGCTGCTTCCTTCTTTTATGCTGTCTTTCCCTATGAACGCAGCAAGCAGATTTTATTCAACTGCATGGCACCTAGGGAGTAATTGCTGAACAAATGAGTAAATGCGTGACTCAGTAAGCTTTTCCTTGATCTGTCAAGGGGCAAAACATGTGCTTTGCAGAGCGGTTATAAGAATTAAATGAGATGAAGCGCATTAAAAGTCACCTAGTGCCCGGCACACATGTGTTTTCTTATAAACAAAAGCCCTGGAAGCCTCCACCTGCGCAGCACCACAGATTGGTGGGAGGCCCCTCCTGGTGACTTGCTGGTCACATGACAGCAACGGGCCTCCTGTGCATGTGCTGGGCTGGATTCTCAGGGAGTCAGTGGATCTGCAGCCTGAAACTGGTCAGACTGGTTGAGGGATAAACTGAGTTTTTCCAAACACAACAGTAATGAACATGACTCTGCTGCTCTCAGCAGCCATCATACTCAGCTTTGGGAAGAGACTGCTTTCCAGCCAGAATTCAACAACAGTCTGCGGGCTTACTTTGAAATCCCTAAACTCAAGGGGAGAAGAAGTAATCTCAGTAATTCCCGAAGCACTCACTGCCTTCAGAGTTCAGTAGCCCTGGCTGTGAAATCTGACTCGACAGCTTTCTCTGCGAACTTGCTCAGCCCCACTGAGCCCACTTTCTTGTTTGTAAACTAGGGGCACAATTCGTAACTTTTGGATGGGTGGTGAGTGTAAGCGAGCTTCCTTTGACCTGTATTTGAGGATAATGGTTAGGATTAAGTTAATAATAGTTATGAAAACACCTGATCCAGGGCCAGACCCATCATAATTAGTAACCTGAAGCCAGGCAGACATGCATTCAAATCCCAACTCAAATCCACTGATAATTCTGCAATGTTGGGTAAGCAACATTTTCTCTCCTCTGTATCCAAGGGATAATAAATCACTCAGAGGACTGTCATAGAGACTAGGTGAGAAGCATGCAAAACATGTAACCACCCCTAAAACTGCAGGACCCGGGATGAGAGTGAGCCCCATCAACCCTAGGTCTAAATACATCAAATTGCCAAGTAAAAGACCATTCATTCTCTCCCCTACCTCGGCACACAGACCTCCATGATGTGGAATGGCGCTAACACGGCAACCACTAGCCACATGTGGCTATTTAAATTTAATTTTTAATTAAAATTAAGTAAAATTTAGAATTCAGTTTCTCAGCTGCAATGGCTACATTTCAATTGCACATGTGGCTAGAGGCTATGGTATTGGATGGACAGACAGATAATGTTCCTTCATCGCATCAGGTTCTATCGCACAGTGCTGATCTGGAAGGACAAGTGCGAATTTAGCAGTCTAGGACCCCTTCATGTCCGGATCTGCACTGGGATAGCAGAGAGAGGGCCAGCCTCTCGGCCTGAGCTCTCTGCCCCTGCCTCTTTTCTTCCCACTGCATGGATGGCCCAGCCGGCACACCCAAGCCAACAGCTAGCTCTGGCAGCCTCGTGGGCTCTGAGGACAGAAGCAGGTGCTGCAAGCAGGCCTGGGCTGTTTGGGCAGGAAATTCTGGGATCCTGGGTAGCCAGTTCATGGTTGGGGTGGGGGAGGGTGTCCCTCTGGGTGGGCCTGACCCTGTAGCCCTTTGAACTCCTCGCCCTGGGGAGAAGGGACACCGCTGGAGAAGGGCCAGATCACGGCCTCCAAAGTGCCAGAGCAGGGGCCCCTCTAGCTGGGGTCTAAAGCAGAAAAGGCATCTTAACACAGGGCCTAGCATACAGACAGCTCTCATGGTGGCTGCTCTTTAACATTGGGTCATTTTTGCATTGGAGAAAAGACAACAACCACATCTACTGAGCTAGGAGTTGAAGCCACCGCTTCTAGGTCCAAGACGTTTACCCTCCTCCCACTCCTTGCCCATGACGGCCCCTTTTGTATGGATGGCTGTCAGGAGGGAAGTCAGTGCTTATGAACCCACCTGCAGGACAAGGGCAGGGTGCTGGCAGGGACTGCCTGCACACACCCACACCCCTCCCAGCCCTGCTCTGTCTTCAGCAACCCCCGTGCCACCCTACATAAACAGGCCAAGGGTGCCAAGAGGCCCCTCCTTCCTTTGACCCCAGCTAGCCTGGACACCAGAGAATCTGGGGCAGCAGGGAGGTCCCAGACTTTTGAATAGATTCCCCCATTGCCCATCCTACACAGAAAACACTTTCCACGTGGGAAATGTTCCACATGCTAAAGACCTTGTGCCCTTTTGGAGACCTTGCTTCATGTTTTTCATTCAGTCATTCATCGTTCGTTTATTTAAAATACTTCAGAACTTAATGAGAACCTTCGGAGTGCCAGGTGCTGCGATTGGTGCAGGGGATAAATGCTGACAAGACAGAGTCGGGGCCCTCTCAGAGCTTCGTTCAACTGGAAGAGGTGATGGAGCACGCTCATTATACTTGAGACAAATGTAGGGTAAAGAGCTGCAGGTGCCATTAGAGTGCACGAATTCATCTGAGGGGAGTAAAGACTTCGATACATTCAGGAGGACCAGGAATTTGCTTCCTGGCTGTAAATTAGAATCCACTGGGGGCCCTGAGACCATGCCCACACCTGGTCCCCACCCCTGGGGGTTCTGCCTTCACTGTCCTGGGCCGAGTCCCAGCAGGGAGCCCCAGGTAAGTCTGACCTGCAGCCAGGACTGAAGTGGAAGCCTGATGGGAAGAGAATAGGGTTGCAGGCAGAGACAGGGATGTGCAAGTGCTGAAGGGCATTTGATAAAGAGTGGCATCTCCTGTGGTTCTTCTCTAATAAGCCTTTGTGTGGAATGAAATTAGAGCTGCTGATCTGGGCATATGGGCCATGTCCTCCTGCTTGACTTTCTGATTTCAATACACAGGCGGGGCAACTTGAAAGTGAAGCGAGAAGACATTTTTAAGGGACAATAAATAGCAATTAGAAAGCGTGGCCAGAGCTACCCTTCCCAGGGCTCACTCTTCTTTGCTAGTTTCAAAGCAACAGATGGTTCACATGGCGCCTTTTAAAAATATACATGCTAAACTTCTTAGCTTGGTTCCAAGGAAGCAAATCATTTTCAAGCGTGATAAAAGGTTATAAAATCCCATGGTGTGTGGGCAGCAGGAGGGAGTCTTTCCTCTCTATGTATCATCCCTGGGCTGAGAGCGACTTGAGGTGGGGGCTGGGCCTTGGGGTTTTGCCGCCTGTGTGCCCTGTGACACCCCCACTGCTTCCTGGAACCAGGGGAGGTGGTCCGAGGCCCTGCACTGAGGGTCACAGAGGGCGGTGGCTCATGTGATGATTATGTGGGACAGGGGCCATTCATTCAATAGCCCTGAATCACCCGGGGAGAAAGTTAATTCCTTTTATTCTTCCAAGCTTTCTGACAGGGTCAAGGGGCAAGTCTCAGCTAGGTGCCACTGTGTCTTTAACAGCTACTACATTTTAGAAGTTTCTTATTAACAAAGAGATTAAGTCTTGGCAAGCAACAGTGTCTGGCTAGACCTTAAGACCTTTGCTTCATTTCCATTTTTTAATGCTCATGCTTGCCTTTTATTTGCAGCAAGAGAGGCTGGCTTTCTGCTGGGTGATAGGTTTCCTTTCAACAATGAGTTGATTTGAACAAAATGTGATTTTGTAAGTGTTAAATAGAAGTGATGGGAAATGTGGTAAAAATCATGACAGAGATACACAGGTGACTTCGGATGGGGAGATGCTGGAGAGACAAGGACAACGAACAGACCTGGTGTTTAAAGGCAGGCCCACTCACCGGCTGGGAGGTGCCCGGACCCTGGCACTGAGGAGCCCAGCAGTGACGGTGGGAGAAGGCTCCCTGGGCACCGCGGGATGCCCTCTACTCCCCAGGCTAGCAGAGTCCTGAGAGCTCTTTCCAGGAGTTAGGGCGCTGGGGAGAACGGCAGACTTATACCTCTTAAAGCTATAAGGATGGGTTTAGAGACAGGCTGGTGCAGATAACAATGTTGGCTCTGCAGTTCTGGGCTGTGTGACCTTGGGCACATTCTTTAACCTCTCTGAGTCTCAGTTTCTTCATCTGTGAAATGAGTCTAATATAAGAACCTCTCCCACAAGTTGTTTGCATTGTTAAGTGAAGTAAGGAAAATAAAATGCTTAGCAAAGTACCTGGCACACAGAGTGCATTTAGTAAATACGAGCCATCAAAATTGAATTGAATTAAATTTGGTTTCATTTAAATTAATTAAGTCATGAAGTCAGTGAGTTCTGGAGCCAGAAGCCTCTGTAGCCTCCAAAACCAAGCCCAGAGCCTTGGCAGCATCACCCCTAATTGAGGATAACATCTGACCTAGTGGTCATTTTCAATGCAAGAACAGGACTATTCAACAACAGGGCGTTGGGTAAGCAAGTGGTGCTGAATCTCTGCCACGGGCTGTCAGGAAAATACTGTAGCAAAATGGTGTTGTGGAAGAACATGTGATGTCGTGGAAAGATGTGTGGGTATACCGGTAGATGAACAAAAGAGCAGGACACAAAAGAGTATGCACACATTCAGCCTTGAAAAGGAATGAAGTACTGATTTACGCTGCAGCACCGATGAACCTTGAACTTGTGATGCTGGGCGACAGAAGCCAGACACGAACAGCCGCACAGCATGCGAGCCGTTTTTATGAAATGCTCGGAGAAGGCACATCCTCAGAGACAAAGCCGAGCGATGGCTGCCTAGGGCTGGGGGCGGGGTGAGGGTTCAATGGTGTGCGATTTCTTTTGAGGGTAATGATAATGTTTTAACATTGATTGTGGAGATAGTTGTACAAGTCTGTGAGTAGACTAAAAGCCATTGAATTATACCGTTTAAATCAGTGAAAATGGGTGAATTACATGGCATGTGAATTATATCTCAATAAAACAGTTAAAAATTATGCACAGTGTGATCTGGAAAAGCAAATCACATTGTATGTAATTTTAACCACTTTATTGAGATATATATCAATATGTATATATAACATACATATACTGTATACACATATCAGTTATGTGCATGTATATATATCAGTGCGTTTATCTATCTATCTTGCTAGCTAGTTATCTATGAAGAGAGAGAGAGACTTGGAGGGTAATACAAATATATCTATGATCGGTTTATGGGGGATTTCTTTCCTTTTTACTTAATCTATATTTTCTAAAGCTTCTGCTATGACTATCTACTACTTTTGGGGAAATAATGAAAATGTTTTCTCTCTTTTTTTAACAACAGCTCATTTTGCATTTCAAAGTCAATCAGATCAGGGCCACAGCCATTTTCTACCTGGGCTCATGTGTCCCCAGGAATAAAATGGGTTTTCCTTCCAGCCATTACCTTGTCCACACAGAGGGGCACAGCGAACCTCTTGAGGGCGGGTACACAGATGACCACGGAATTCTCTTCAGAGTTTTTCTTTAAGTGGGCCAAGTAGAAACACTGGTAGAGGCTGCTGTCCTCGTAGGCGATGACATCAAACAGGAGGCAGCCATCCTCTTCGTAGGCATTGACGTGATGAAAGACCACCATAGGGTCCGTGTTAAACTTGGTGGACACGGGCTTCCCAGTCCTTCGGTCGACGATGTGAATGTAAGTCTGAAAGAAGATGGGCCTCCAGTGGTCAGCTGTCTCTCTGCTGGCCCAGCGCTGTGGCATCAGGTACAGGACAAGACCCATCCCTGCCATGCACTGGCTCACGGCCCTGCAGCATCCCCTCCCCGTTCTGACCCTCTGTGCCCTACCTCCAGAGTGCCAGACGCACAGAAGGACTGAGTGGGGGGCTGTCAGTAGTTGAGTGTCCGTGTTCATCTCTTTCTGACGGAGAGGAAGGAAGTTTGTGGGCCAGGGCTGCTGCGTCACCAAGAGCGCAGTGTTTGGGGGAGGCCCCAGAGGGTGCACTGTTTCCCCTCCTTCACCTGATTATGATTCTGGGTGGGCAGCCACATGCCAGCTCCCTGGAAATGGCCAAGCTGGAGAGAATTGGCCAGGTGCCAGAACTCTAGGTCGCCCCAGGCTCCATCCAGCTCCCAGCCAGAGAGTGTGCACAGCCAGAGACCCTAAACCCAAAGACCACACCTGCCCTTTTGGGTCCCCCTCTCTGACCTCCAGCACAGAGCCTGCTATAGGGATGCAGTTGTCACAGCAACACCCCTGCCCTGGAGAGCTGAGTGACCTGGTTCTACTTAGGGAGCCCACATGGGTATCAGCTCCTGAGGCTGCTGCACACACTCTGGGTGTCATGAGGCGGTATCACTCTGGGTGGTAATTAGCCATATCTGTAGCCCCAGTTGCCTAATCCAAAGGGAGGGAGTTGTTTCTATCTGTTGGCAGCTCTGGCCCAACCACCCTCCTCCCTGCTTGTTTGCTTCTTTCTCACCTTCCCCGGAATCAAGCTTTGAATATTAAGCAGAGTGCAGAGGAGGAGAGCTCTGATAGCATGGTGGTGGGAGTCATTATGGGAGGTGAGCACAGGGGTAATTATTTTAGGCCTTTTCTTCCCCAGGATTCCAATCCCTGGGTCAACCACAGGGACCTGTAGAAAGTTCTCTCTGAAATGAATTCCAAAGCTGCACCCCAGGGCTCTCTGCCCTGCCCTCCAGACCCGGGAGCCTCAGATTGGAGGCCCAGAGGGCCCGGGAGCTCCTGCCAGTGGGATACTCCTCAGCGTGTGTAGGGAATGCGGCTATGGAGCAAACCCAACTTCCGCTGACTTCCCTGCTGCTCTCTTGCCCCCACTCATTCATTCCACAAATATTTGTAGAGGGCGTACAACACGTCAGACACTTTTTCAGGAACTAGAGAGACAAAATAAAGCCAAGCTTCTGCTTTCCTGGAGCTTATATTCCAGAGGGGGTGAGTCCAACAGCCAATGATCAGACATATAATATGTCAAGGATGATGAGCACTGCTGAGGAAAATGAAGCAGGACAGGGATGGAGGAAGCCTGGGGAAGGGTCTGTAATAGATGGGTTCATCGAGGAAGGCCTCAGGGTCAGGGGGCTTGAGTTGAGACCTAGAGTAATTGAGGTAGGAAGCCATGTGGGGAAGGACATTCCAGGGGACAGAATGTGCAAAGGCCCTGAGGCAGGAATGTGTGGGGCTGGGTTGGGATGAGGGCATGTGGGGATTTACAGGCTAATGAGTGAGGCCTTTGGATCTTATTCCAAGGAAGATGGGAAATGCCTGAAAGGTCTTAGCAGAGGAGGGGCCACACCTAACCTCTTTGTTCCCGCAAACACTTCACTCTCCTCCCTGAGAAGAGAGGATAAGCTGTAAAGAGGTGGTGGGACACAAATTTGTATATGCACATAAAGAAGTACATGGTGCATAGAAAGAGGAGTAGAAGGATGTCAAATGGATAGCGGTAGCTCTCTCTGGAGAGGACAGTGGATGAGAAGGAGGGAGGAGAGAGAATGGGACGTGGGAAGGGGACTTGATATGTCACTTTCTATACTTGTATATCTGAGACTTACTTGATGTATTTCACGAGTAACAGCAGCAAATACACATACACGTACATATGCACATATATCCACACACACACATGCACATGTGAAGACATAGATCCAGACATCACATGTACATGGACACACACATACATACTCTATGCACCCGGGTGCACCTACACTGAAGGCATTTCTGTCGTACCAGCTGGCAGAACACTCTATCATCATGTCTGAATAAACTCTGGCCCCATCCCCAATGTGACACAGTGGCTGCAGGGATGCTGAAAGGCCTTGTCGACGGACAGTGGAGGCTGGGGGAGCCCAGATATTGGTTAGGACTGAGGTGAGTGGGGACTGCCTTGGTTGGTGAGGCTACCTTGTCCAAGGTCACACAACTTTTCGGGACAGTCTTCTCCACTGACTTACTGATGGGGGGCGTAAAGGCCTGGCACCCGTGCCCTAACTCAGGACCACTCTGAAGGGCCATCCCAACTTCAGAAACCTCTGGAAGGTTGGCTGACACCTCTGGGGAGACTGTATGATAGCTTACTTCCTCCTTTCCTAAGAAACCTCCTCCAGGCTGACTCCGTCTCAGCGTCCGCTGCCCAGGACTCCTGGCTCTGGCTGTCTGGTGTTGTGGTTCCTCAGGCACAGCAGGGCTGGAGGCCCCAGCCAGGGCTTACCTTTTCCTCCTTGTGGAAAGTTAGGCAAGAAGCCCAGTTCACTCCCCTGATGTATGCAGTTGCCAACTTGAGAATATCCAACTTGAATGGCTGCTCAAGAAAAACGATGTAGTTCTCGGTGATCCCGAAGCTATGGTAGTAGCTCGGGCTGAGAAGGGAGCGGGAGTGGATGGAGCAGAGCACCTCCATGTGCTTCAAGGGGCTCGTCCCCTCCGTCCTGTCTAGAGAAAAGCAAGCCTCAGGCACAGTGCAGGGCCTGGCCACCCCAGGCCGACTGTACCACCACCACCTGCAGCTGAGCCTCTCAAACTGACCTGGTCACTAAGCAGAACCTTTGAATAAGAGCTGACACGTAATGCAGCTGAAGGAGTTGCTGCCTAGCTGGCACGGGGGCAGAGGCTCAGAGCCCTCCCTGCTCAGGCTCACCCTTCTGAAACCCGGTTCTGCAATCTGAGAACACTGAACCCCACAGGCAGGCCTCTGGGCCTGGGGTCCACAACCACAGCCCGGGGGCTAACTCAGCCTCCCACTGCTTTTGGGTAAGGGTGTATTTGAAACACAGCCAAGCTCCTGCCTTTTATGCAGGGTCCATAGCTGCTTTTGCTTTCAAGTTACAATAGCCCTGTTGAGTAGTTGTGACAGAGACTATGTGTCTGCAAAGCCTCAAATATTGACTCTCAGATCCTTTACAGAAAGTTTGTCGACCCTGCTCTGAAGCAATGCTTCTCAAACTTGAACGTGCATGCGGAGCCTCTGAGCACCACGATAAAATGTGGAGTTGGACTCAGCATGCGGGCTGGGGCCTGGGGTTCTGTCAAGCTGGCCGAGGCTTATGCTTTGACAGGTTGCTTAGGATCATCATGTGACATTGTGAGTTAATAGAAAAAAATCAATATATATTGCCCTTTGCCTCAGTTCCTGCCACAAAACTCCTAAAACCTATGTGATTTTGCAAGTGATAAGAGCTCTAGGAACAACTCTTATTCTAATATTGACCCCATCCCTGACACAGGGCTCTTAAAACCTTTGTAAATTCCTAAGTGATAAGAGCTCTAGGAGCACCTTCTGTTCGAATGAGGTGACTCTGGATGGCTCCTGTATGGGGGCTGTCACCAGAAAGACCGAGCCACGATTACAAGCGTGGGATTTTCAGCCCCACCTGCTGTCCGCCAGATGAGAGAAGGGCTGAAAATGGAGTTAATAATTGATCATGCTTACATAAGAAAGCCTCCTTAGAATCCCAACAGTATGGGGTTCAGAGAGCTTATCGGTGGGCGAACACATCCACACTGGGAGGGTGATGCACCCCAACTCCTGGGGACAGAAGCCCCTGAGCCCCAGAACCTCCCAGACCCTGCCCTCTGCATCTCTGCATCTGGCTGTTCATCTGTATCCTTTATCATGTCCTTTCATAAACTGGTAAGCGTGTTTCCCTGAGTTCTGTGAGCTGCTCTAGCAAATTAATCAAAACTGAGGAGGGGGTGGTGGGAACCCCCGAGGCAGAGCCCAGTCAGACCAAAGTGGGGAGTAACCTGGAGACCTACTACCTGTGACTGGCATCTGAAGTGGAGTAGTGGAGTGGGAGCAGTCTCGTGGGGCTGAGCCCTTAACCTGTGGGGTTTGACCCTATCGAGTGGATTGACAGCCTTACAACTGAGGTTAGTTTTCGGACACCAGCAGCTGTCACAGGGAATTGCTTGGTGGGGGAAACCGCACCCCCCCCATCTAGTGTCAGAAGTGTTGAGAGGGTCAAGGAGACACTCAGGAGAGAAACACAGGAGGGAAAACTGGAGTTTTTCTAATGTAGACCTGAATTTCAGAGGGTCTCCGTGAATTCTCCCGGCTCTCATTGCCCCTTCAGGGACACCTGAGAATGAGACTAAGTACCGGCAACGATGACAGGCTATTACACAGACTGCGACCATCAAGGCAGGCAGAGTGAAATAATGGAGTAGTGCAACTGCCTCACCCAGTGCCCAAACACGGAAGGTGCTCAGGACGCTTGGTTTCCTCAGTCCTCCAAGGATGAGTCATCTGCAGGCCGCAAGGCCTCCCCTCCCAGGCCTGAGGCTGATGTCTAATGAGTTGTCTGCAAGTACCTCTGCCTTCCTTGTGGCCACCTGTGCACATTGTGCACAGCTGGCTGGTGGGAGGGAGGCTGTGGGTTGTGGGTTACTTCTTTTTCATAAAACAATTGCAGCACAAAGCAAACTGAAGTGCAGAGCACCCTGGTCTGGCAGGCAGGAGATGGGCATGATCCCAGAGGAGCCACCAGCATGGAGCAGGCGCTCAGAGGGTAGGTAGCTGCTTGCATGATGTTGGCGGCTCCTGTAAGCTGTATGACCTTGGGCATGTCACCTGATGCCCTGGGCCTCACAGTTCTCTGTAATATGAAGTGGTAAACTCAAATGCCTAGACTATCTCCAGGTCTGACATTCTAGGATCCTAAGCTAGACCCTATGTCCCTTTATTGGCTTTACTGAAAATACTCAGTGCACCTTCTGACATCAGGGGCTTGCTCACATTGGCCAGCAGAGCTGGGTAATTTGCTCGGGAGGTTCTAAAGGACTGTGGGGGAGGGGGAGCAGTAGGGATCACAGATGGAAACCAGTTTTCCCAAACCAGGAGGTCAGGTCAAGCACATTTATACTGGTCTCCTGTCTCCAGCCACCATCACAGGCCTGGTCTCCTGGGTATGCTTTCAACGAGGGGCCTGGACAAAGGCTAGGAGCCCCACCCTCCTTCCCCACAAATTGGCCTGGGCTTCCCTCCAGGATCTCAGTGCTAAGTGGAGAAGGTCCAGAAGGCCTGGAGAACAGGGTGGGGATCTGGAGTTGATCCCAGCAGAGCTGAGCTCCTGGAACAACCCTGGGAACCTGGCTTCTGGGGGCTGGGATGAAAGTGGGAGGCACAGCCCTGACATGCAAAGGTTTGTCTGAAGACTGGAAAAATGACAAGAAGGAGGGAAGGCAGGAAGAAAGGAAGGAAGGAAGGAAGGAAGGAGATAAATGAATGGATGGATAGATGGATGAACAATGGATAAATAATGAATAAATTAATGAAGTAATGAACTGTAATGTCCAGGAAAGAGGTTAGAAGAGTAAAGGGCTTTGCTGCTTCCAAAAGGAAGTCCAGCAACATCTCTTTTCTCATAAAGAAGAAAAATGAATTCAGGGTCACCTGATTCATCTGGGAAGGAAAGCATCAGATTGAGCCAGCGGCATCAAGGAAAGTCAGAACTCTTCAGAGGGAGCCACCCTTGGTGTCTGTGCCTCATTACATCTGCAGAATGACCTACCTGGTACTGTGGCAGGGATCTTAAAGATCACGTATTTCGTCTTCCCTTTGTCCACAATGGAGGTGCCCATGTTGAGAACATTTCCAGCCGAATCATAATGAGGATGCGCTGTTGCCAGATTTATAGCCACATATTTTCGATAATCAATCTGCAAAATAGAACAGGCACCTGGTTTTCAAAAGGGGAGAAGTTGAACTTGAAATCCTGTGAAAAGCTGATTGATTCTAGGTTCAGAGAAATGATGGCTATTTGTGCACATTTTCTGATCTGCAAGTAAGGCAGACTTCACCTTTAAAGGGAATGTTCCCTCTTGAGACCTGATCTAACCTCATGGGGGACCTCCTACTGCAAACAGGTGGCAGGGAGGTTAGTGAGCCGTGTGTGTTTTCTGTGGCAGGGTTTTGGAGCCTGCAGTCTGGCCCTGCTGGGCGCCCTCAGAATGGAGACAGGACACCTCCCCACAGAGAGCTCTAAGAAATGGCCTGTGCAAAGAGGCAGCCATAGTGCTAATCTTGGCCACTGCTCTGTGTCATTCTGCTTAAGTCATTTAAATCCTCCCTTTTGCATTCCACATAGGCAGAATTCTCCAGGCCTCTCTCATAGGATTATTCTGGGAATGGAGAGGTTACAAAAACATTTGGTCAAAGTAAAATTCAACTAGCTAGCTCAATAAAGACCCCCCTCTGAACTAGCCACAACTGTAGAATAATGGTGGCCTGGGAACCAGCTGTCTGCCCTTCCTCCCCCAGAATAGCACAACCTCCAGCCAAAAGTCGACCAATATACTACATTCCCCCCTAGTATTTCCTCCCTGCAACTTTGTGGAATGTGTACATCAGTTGTGCCTATGCCACCTAGCTTAAAAGGAGCTATACACAATTTCACAGCTAAGAAAAGCACTCCTTTTAGCAGATCATTGAAATGTATTACAAAGACACTGAGACTTTGAACAGCCAGCTGGAGAAAACTGAAAGTGGGTCTACTGATTTTCACAAAAATGTTGACTTCATTCTGCCCAGGAAAGGTTTGTGTTTGGGCATTTATTTCTGTGCTCTCTGACTCATGCCTCCCTCTGCAGGTCAATACAAGGTAAGGCCACTGGGAGTCCTAGACAGTCCAGCACAGCCATCCAGACTCTCACTGAGCTGCCAATCAGAGCCCAGGACTGTGGACACTGTTGTGGATTATAGTCTGTCTTCTAAAAAGACACATTGAAGTCTTAACTCCTGGTACCTGTATGTGGATTTAGGGTCTTTGTAGATGTAATTAAATCAGAATAAAGTCATGCTAGATTAGGGTGGGCCTTAATCCAATGATTTACATCCTTAGAAGAGATTGGAGTGATGTATCCAAGGAACACCAAGGATTGCTGGCAACCACCAGAAGGTGGAAGAGGCCAGGAATGTTCCTCCACCAGAAAACATCGTCCTCCTTCAGAGAGAGCACGGCCTTCCTGACACCTTGATTTGAGACTTTCAGCCCCCAGAACCGCGAGAATAAATTTCTGTTGTTTTAAGCCACCTGGTTTGTGGTACTTGTTATGGTAGCTAGGAGTGAATATAGACACAAAGATGAAAAGACAGTCAGGCCCTCGGGGAGCTTAGACGATAGTATGAGTGCTGCGCCGGGGAAGCACAGAGCCCGTGGCGTTAGAGGGGGCTCCTGCAGGCCACATGGCCTCACCCGGGGGCCTCCTGTCTTGAGTCACAAACTGACGCTAGGTATAGATTTGCTGATACCTTTTCCAGAGTTTCCAGAGTCTGTGGGTCGATTTTCCTGATGTAATTGGTCTCTGTGGTTGCATAGAAGTCTTGTCCACACTTCATGATGTTAATCAGGCAGTTGTCTGTGAAATCTGGGATGGTGTGGGACAGGTAGGAGAAAGCTCTGGGGAAGAAAGCAAACCAATGGCTGTGTCTACACAACTGGGAAATTCTCTTTAAGGTGCTTTTAGTTTTCCTACCACTTAAGATGCTCTCCTTCAAGTTAAGAAAAAAAACGGACGGGTCCCAGTGGGTTACCTGAGGACTCAGATAGCAAGTGTCCAAAGGTGCCACCATATTGAATCAACTAAGGAGTGACAATCAGCTGGGACAACATGACCACCAACTCAGCTCTCCTGGCCTCTCAAAAATCCGAAGGTCTCCTGCACCAAAGCCAGAAGGAGCTGGGGGTTTGTTCTGAAGAATTTTAAGAAGCTCTACAGAAATCACACTTTTATCCATAATAGCCCCCGAAGACTAGGAGAACAACAAATCCTTGCTTTTGGCAGGAATGTGAGTCCGCACTGGTTACTTCAAATTTGTCCAGGAAATTAGTTTTTAAAAGAGAAAAGCAAACTAATTTTGAGCTAAGCACCTATAACTAATCTGATCAGAAGGCAAACTCAAATCAGGGAGAAAGAAAAATCCTGGATCTGTGTATTGGTTAGTGTTCCCCTTACTGGCAAGTGATGTAACAGCAATAATGTCTCAAAGGTTATGGTCTGAAATTCATTCCCTCCCCTTCCCTTTTCCTCCCTGGCTCTTCCTCAGTCTGCAAATGTGCGTTCTGAGCAGTTCCTGGAAAAGCAGAAGCGATCTGCCCTCTCTGGGCTCGTCCGCCCCTAACGCATTCATAACGCTTCCGTACCTAAAGAGCATCAGAAAGGACACACTGAAGGCAGGCCCGATTCCGTGGCCAACCATTTAATTTGTCAAACATGTAACACATTCACATGCGTCATAACCCAGATGACTTTAAATGAATACAACTAAAAATCTTCCCTGTCCTTTCTCCCATTTGTCAGTTTCCCACCTCCCTTATGACTCCTTCCAGAGTTCTTTATGCACATACATGCAAAAATAAATCCAGATTTCCTCCTGCCTTTTTACACAAAATATAGCACATTATTTGCTCTTTTTATACCCTGATTTTTTTAACTTAATATATCTTGGAAATTCTTCCATTTGGTATATAAAAAACATCTTCTTTCCTTTTTACTTCTGCCAGGTGTTTTCTTGTGTAGTTTTACTGTTACTTATTTAACTGCTCCTCTGCGGATGAACATCGGTTTATTTTCAGTTCCTTGTGATAAGAAATCATGCAGCCATGAACAGCCTTGTACATTTGTCATTTCAGCATGAACAAGTATACCCCTAGGCTGAAGGGAACGCACATTTGTAATTTGGATAGATAATTCCAAATTATCTATCAAAATTGCTGCCACCAGCCATGTGGGAGAATACCTAACAATCTGTCAGATGCTCTTTGCCTCTCTTGCTACTGGTGATCAAGGAATGCATAGGGTATGCAGGCAAAGGCCGGTCACACAAACCTTCCATCCACCCTGAAGATGGCTGTCAGAGGAACACATACTGGTTGTTTTGACCATCAAGGATATCAAAAAGCATGACCAGATTCAAAATGGACAGTTACTTGGAAAATATGTTTTTGCAGGGGTCTGGATAGGCCATTGTTCCAAACTCTGACACCACAATCCTGTTTGCCTCGACATTGGCGTTGTAGGTGTCACTCCTCAGGTATTTGCTCCTGTAATAGACTTCACCTGAAAAAGAAGAAGCAGAGTCACCCCAGGCTAACACCTTTACGGTCTGAGTGTCGATTTAAGCCATTCCAGGGCTTGTACTGGGGGATATCAGGGTGAGCAGGACAGGCATGAGCTGTCCTGGTGAGGAGATTCAAATTTGCACATGGATATGAATCCTTGCTCCATCATCTACCGGCCATGAACTTGACCTTGTGTCACATGCAGGATCAGTCCCCTCCACTGTGATGTCAGGATCATGATACCTTTCTTACAGAGTTGCTGTGGCATTCAAGGCCTGCAAAGCACTTAGCGCATAGTAGATGCTCAATAAAAGCTACATGTGCTATTGAGATGCAGGATAGAGTGGGCAAGGCTTTGGGTCATTGTCACATATTGATAACTGGTGGCTGCTGCAATTCTGGATTGTCCAACCAAATCCTGGAGGCAGGAAGCATCACTCAGGTATTGGTGAGGCTAAACACACTGGCCTCCACACACAGAACCTGCTCTAGGATAACCCTGGTCTCCCCGTGAGCTGGCACGTTCCTTTCCAGCCACTCTCTCTGAGGGTCTCCACCCACAGGCACTGGCGAAGGTGCTTTGGGCCCTGTGGTGGTTTACTTAAAGTGTTGAATTCTGTTCACTTGAAATGTAAACCCCAGCCCAGGTGGTTGTAGACAGGCGGCCCATTTCCTATAAACAACCCGCCCCAGAGCATGTAGCACTTGGGGCCACAACAAAATGTGTCTCTGGAATTGCTCAAGGCTGACACTTCACTTTGAAGCTAAGATTAAAGAAGGAGCCACTCCGCATTCCCTACCACCCTGCTCCTGGGAGAGTCCGATTAGCCACATTCCTTATAAAGGAACACAAATAAACAGACTCCTGCCTGGAATCTTCTAGAACTGGGTCTGGTCTGGGGGGATGGGGATGGATGGATATATATATATATATATATATATATATATATATACACACACACACACATATATATACACATATATAATATATATATACACACACATAAACACACATATGTATATACAAATATATATGTATATGTGTCACTTACACACATTTTTAAAGCTAACATTCCAAAAGGCCTCTTTGGAGCTGTACCAATTGAAAAAGCTTTGGGAAGGCTAAATTCTCAAGAGCTCTTTTTTCTGTAAATCTTGGCAACTCTGGTTCTTGGAATTTACATGTTCAAATCCTCATGGGACAACAACTTTTCCTTTTATTAGAAAATTATTGAATATATTTCTGAGGTTCATGCACCTCTAGGCCTACTTTATAAAAAATGTTTTATTTTAGAATCACGTTAGACTTATAGAAAAGAGCTCTTCTGTGTACCCTTCTCCCAGCTTCCCTGGCTACACTCTGCCTCTTTTATTTAAATCTTTGTTAGTTTTTTAAAGCATCAGTTTTCTGGCCTCAGCTGAAGACCACCAGCCTTTTTGCTGTCTTTTTGCTTTCTTGCTCCAAAGTCTTACTGGTTCAGCACTACGTAGGTTCTCTGTGCTGCCCGTATATTCCAGTCTCCTGGTGCTTTTATTATAAAGGCTTGAGCCCCATCTCGCAGCGCCCTGATATGCTCAGTCTCAGGTGGGACGGGCCAGCCAGGCTGGAGGTCCTCCGTGGGGGGTTTTTCAGACCTCATGTGCTCAGGGTCAGATTGGAACCATGCTAGAAACTTAGATGCTCTGTCTTTATTTTTCAGGATTATGATTCATTCAAGCCCTGTGTGTGTGCATGTGTGCATGGATTTGCAGCTTTAATTAGCATTTCAGGGGATTCCAGTTCAGGAGGCTCACAAACCACTTTTTGGGAAATACTTTGTGCTCTCTGCAAATCCAAGAACCCTGCTTGCCCTGTGCATGCCCCCTTGATTCATACATAGTTGTACTTAACATGTTTGGTTTCTGTTGTTAGACAATGGGAAGCCACTGAGAGGTCTAGAGAACAGATGAGGCCAGGCTGTGCCACACCAACATCGACAACCTGGCGGCCTCCAGAGGACTGGGCTGGGGATACGGGGGCAGATGGTAGCTGGCAGGATGGGGTATTGGGAACAGATGTGCATAATGATTAAGACTTGGGATTCTGGATTTGGAGAGTATTGGGTTTATATATGACCTCCACCACTTCTTAGCAGTAGGCATTTGGACAAATACATTGGCCTCTCTGGGCCTTAGACTCTCATCTGTAAAATCAAGATAGTAACAGTGGTACCTACTTCAGGAACTATGGTGAGGGCTGAGGTGTGAATGGGCACGAAGCCAATGGCCAGCAAACACTTCCTGTAGTGAGTATTGAAGACATGGGCTGGGAAAGTATGGCTCCCTTCTACCAAAATAATCTTTATTTTGTCCGTGTCACTTCAGCTCCATAAAGAGTTTCGGAGTGCCCCTCTGCGCCAGGCCCCATGCTAATTGATGAAGATGCGACACTTTGAACAGGAGCTCTACACTCTGGGGCCTCCCACCCTATGCTGGAGAATGGCGAACAGATCACTGCAAAGCAGGGTAGGGCTTGCACCCTCAATACATGACCAAAGTCAAGAGTAGGAGAGGGGAAGGGGAAGTAATTGGGTATACTCTCCATACTTTCCCTTTTCCAGCCATTTCTAGATTATGAATGGAACTGAGTTTTTCATGCTACTGCGTTGTATGTATGTATATTATATATATTATATAATTGTATATATTTACATATATGAAATATATATAATTTTTTTGTGTTTTAGGGAATATTCTTTTGCTTTAACCATCCCAGGGCTAGGTGCCAGGCAACTAAAGACCACCACTATCACCCAAAGACCACTGAAATTATTCACACAAGCCATTCCTAAGCAGCTCACCCTGCCCTGTCTTGCTTTCCCTTGAAACCTCAACAAAGGCCATGGCCTAAGCATTTCCCCTGCTCCTGACTTCTGCCTCCTGAACACCCTGGTGTTTTCCCATGCGGCCTTGATTAATGTGCTGAGCCTCCCATCCCTAGGAACCTCTAAGTACAATAACCTTTGTTTTCCTGAGCCTCTCCGTGTCTCCTCTTGTGGTCACACCTGTCTGACCACCTCATAAAAGGATACAAAATAGCTATTTATCTTTGACAATGAATTTTTAGTTTGAAAACCTATGAGATGCTTTTAGAAATTCTGAACAGCACATGATAGCTTTGGTCATTTGCCTATCTATCCCATGCTTCCATAAGACAGCCATGGCTCAGTCATTTTCTGCTGGTTCCCTTGTCCCTGGGGTTCTCTATGGAAGGACACCAGAGCTACTGCTTGTTAAGCTTTGAGGGGTCACTTAAGCAACCTACTATTCTCAGGCAGTGGTGTGTGTGTATGTATATATGTATGTGTGTGTGTGCACTACAGTGAAGATGGGGGCGATGGCTGCAGACTTAAACTCCAGACCACACATTGAGATCCCGGCCCTACCTTGATGACCTTGGATAAGCCACTCAACCTCCCTAAAGTTTCCATTCCTGCCTCTGCACAGAGGGGACCAGAACACCTCCCACACAGCATTCGCATGAGCACCAGAAATGGCCACAAAGAACCCGGCAGCCTGGTGAAGCAGGGCCTCACAGAAAGGAAGCTGCCTTCCATGTACTTCATCCAGAACAACATTTGTTTTCCCCAGAATCATGGGTAACGTCTGCCTAGAAAAGGAGATTAGTAAAACTTAGAGCTGCCAGGGAATTATGGAACCACCAACTCTGTAGCTGAGTCTCAGTAAAATCTGTAAGTTTTTGAAAACATGGTATCTCCATTCCTGAAATGTTTGAGCAAGTTGCTAGCATAGAGTCTGCACTCAAAAAATAATTGCTGACTGGCTTGAAAGAAATAATAATTATGCAAAAATAATAGTTAATGCTTACTGAGCACATAATAGTTAATGCCAAACATTATACAAGGCTACTTACACATACTAAATCCTTTACATTCCACAGCAACTCTATGAGATATGCTACTAATATATCTCCAATTTAAGGATGGGAGAGTGAGACACAGAGAAGGTCAGGAACTTGGCCAAGGTCACATGGCTTAGATTAGCTGGTATTCAAACCCAGCAACAATGATGGTGTTTTTTGAGCCACTAGCATCTCCCAGGTGTCAAGCCCTTGCTAGATATCCATTCTTCTAGTCATCACAACAGTTCTCCAGGGAGCATGATTAAGCTCCTTTTACTGATGAGGCCAGGGGAAGTGAAGTGACCACACATTTCCCATGCTAGAATACAGGAATTGAAGAAAAATTTCACCAAGCTCAAGTTCTTGGATATGAATCTGCCCACCTTGTGCCCCTGCGCCTGCTCAAGCCTCATGCAACCCACCCTGGACCTCTCTGAGAATTCAGCTCATGCTGCTGTGACATT
Organism: Trachops cirrhosus; assembly: GCA_028533065.1. Taxonomy (NCBI): domain Eukaryota; kingdom Metazoa; phylum Chordata; class Mammalia; order Chiroptera; family Phyllostomidae; genus Trachops; species Trachops cirrhosus. The sequence continues at coordinate 22,790,321 of CM052550.1, read as the reverse complement.
AACCAGCCCAATGGTCAACAGCAAAGAGTTTACAATCCGCTTCTTGAGCCGCTACCATGCACTCAGAACTTTCCTTATTTGTGGCACTTCCTACTTTCTGCTCTATATTCAGTGTCCACTCAGGGAGAGCTACTGAACGTATTGCGTGAGTGACATGGCTCTCCTTTGCCTGGTAATACGTTCAGCTTTGTTCTTCTCAGTTTTGTATTCACCCTGTTTTGATTTGGTGTGTGTTTGATTCCAAAGCCTGTAACCTTCTGCCTGCTGTTGCCCACCTTATTGAGAATACATATTATTTTGCAAGTTGGACTCTTTGAAAAAGAGTCACCTTGGCCACCTTTCCAGGGAGGTTTATGCTTATAGTGGGCCGAAGGATCACCTCCCCAAGGTGTCCGCGTCCTAATCCCTGGGGCCTGTGAATATGTTACCTGACAGGGCAAAAGAGACTTTATGGGTATGATTAAGATAAAGAATCTTGAGAAGGAAGATTATTCTGTATTATCTGGGGGGGCCCAATGTAATCACAAAAGTCCTTATAAAAGGGAGATAGGAAGGTTAGAATCACAGAGAGAGATGTGACTATAGAAGCAGAAAGAGAGAGAGCTGGCTTTGAAAATGGAGATGGGGACACAACCCAAGGAATGCAAGCAGCTTCTAGAAGCTAGCTAAGGCAAGAAAATGGATGATCTCTAAGAGCCCTCAGAGAAAAAGCAGCCTTGCCAACACCTTGACTTTAGTTCAGTGAAACTCATTTTAGACTCCTGATTTCCAGAACTGTAAAAAGAAATTAATTTGTATTGTTTTACTTTCACTTGTATCTTTTTATTTTTATGACTGGCTGAGTGAATTTAAAATTGTACATGTGGCATGCGTTAGATTTCTGTTGGTGCTTTGATAGGACAGCAATAGCAAACTAAGAGAGTGCTTTTACCATCTCTAATGGTGAAGCTGTGGAGCAAGGCCAGGCCATCGAACCAATGGTTGTAGCTGGTCTCCCCCACTGTGTGCATCCCAGGCCCATTGCGAAGCAGGATGCCCTGAAGCCATGTTGGAATCTTGCCTGTTAAGAGAAAGAATGTTTAGTTTCCAGTTTCCATGTCTAAACAAAAAGCTAGAAGAAATGGCCACGGAAAGAAGGAATTGCGGCCATAGCCCCCACACCACTCGCTCCAGTCATTCATTTACCTAGCAGTCATTTCAAGAAAGCGTACCACATACCTGGTATTGAGCTAGCACTGAGGATACCGAGATAAGTAGGCATTGTCTGTGTGTTTACGTTGCTTACCATCCATGGAGAGACAGAGACAGAAGAATCAACAGACACTCAAAATAATCCATGGCAAAGGCAGTGCAATAGACTCAGCCGGGGGGCTGTGTGGAACAACCTCATCCTGAGGTGAGGGGAGTGCAGGAGGGTAAAGACTGCTTCCTGGAGGAAGTGACTTGGATGAGTCTTGAGGGAGAGTAGGTGTTCGCCTCACAAAGGCATAAGGAAAGAACATTCTAGAGTTGTGCTGTCCAATATGGTAGCACCAGCCCCACATAATGATTAAACATGACTAGTGCAAACTGAGATGTGTTATAAGTATAAAATACACACCAGATTTCAAAGACTATGAAAAAATGTAAAATATTTCATTAGCAATTTAAAAATATTGACTATGTGTGTGGACAGGAAGAAGAGTCAGGATGGTAAGAAACTTGGAGGACATAGAACTGCTGAGACTCAGAGTTGGACGATACATGGGGGGAAGGGGAGGGGAGTATTCGAAAAAGTAAATTCCATCCAAGTCTCTCGCCTTGGGCAAGTAAGTGAATGGGAGGATTATTCATAGACACCCAAAACACAGGAGAAGGAGCAGGCGAGGCAGAGCCGGGAGAGGTGAATCAGAGCACACAGTTAACACCATAGATACATACTAAACAGTTATTGAGCACTACGCAACTTCCAAGGCAATTTCGCAGCTGAAAAAGCTCCAATCTGACTTTCCTCACGAAGAACGCTCACTGTTGTCCTCTCCTTATGAAAAACATCCAGTCTGTCTCTCCAAAGCTGAACTTGCCTGTGAATCTGAGCTGACGTACTTGCTGTTCTCAGAACACTGAGCAAGTGCCAAGCCGGGGACCGAGAGTTCAGACCCAGTCATTGCCCTGTAGGCTCTAAACAAGATGGTACCAGAAAGTCAAGTTGCAACTCAGAAGAGGAGAAAGCCAGACAAATAAATGAGACACAAAGCCCGCCGGAGGATGTTCCTGCTGAGGCTCCCACTCTGGGGCTCTTTCACTCACGGGCTCTGCAGGCACTCACATGCCCAAGTCACCCCCGTGGTACCTGCAAGGAAATCACAGCCGGTCCTGCGTACCCTCCAGTGAGCACTTGCAGGAGTGCGAACTCACCCCCACTTCTCATGCCATTTTGAAATTAATTCAGTATGCGCATATTTGCATAAACAGTGGGAAGGGGCCATGTTTTGCAGAATAACCCCATTGTATGTATGCCAAATGCAGGATTCCCAGGACTTTTCTCCTGGAAATAGTGAAAATGACTCTCTCTCCTTGGAAACTGACTTACAATATATGAAAGCACACCTAGATTTTCACAGAGAATGTGTCTGGATTATGGATCATTTTCTCCCAGATAATGTCTTCCAGATTTTCCAAAAATGATTTACAATAAGCAGAAAAAAACATCTAAACATGAAAAAGAGCCAATCGTTTATACAAAACGCTCACCTCTCACTTTGGCCCTCACAGGCTCCAGTTGTTCTTTCTTATTTCTGCCAAATAGTACGTCCATCACACGGGCGCCGCGAGGGAGTGCCGTGACAGGGAACAGACACGTCTCCGTCTTCAAGGCAACTGCTCCTGGGCTCCTCCTTTCCTTTCCTTGTGCTCTCCTGCTCCCTCCTGGTGCCACTCTGCTTCCCCCCTCTGATGGCCTGGTATTTCTTCACATTCCAAGGGGAAGCTGCACCAGGATGAATTATGTTTGGTCAAAGGTCAATTTCCCAGCTGCACGTCCTTGTTAAACTTTAATCCTCTTCTTGTCTCTCCCTTTCCAATGTCACTTTTGGTTTAACCAAGAAAAGCTACGTAGTTTCCTGCTGGGCTGAGGCTGGAGAGAGAATTTAGCGGTGCATTCTGCTTCGGCGGGCTGTCAGAAAAAATCCAACCAGGACGTGGAGGTGGTTTGTAATCAGAAGTCAGACTGCCAGGACCATCAAAGACACCTGAAGTCAATGAGGAGTGCTCATGTTGCCTTGAAGGAAAAAAAAAAGAAAAAGACACTGGAGTTAGGGCTGCCAAGAGCAGGTTGATGGTGTGATTCCTGCTGCACATAATGGGAAATTCTTCTGCAGAGATGGGAAAGGAGTTTTGTTTTGTTTTAAATAAAGTTCCCTGAGCCTCCTACCTCCCCTCTCCAAAATCATACGTAGAAAGCAACTTAATTCTTAGTTCTCTTTTGAAGAAGTAAACAAAATATTTCATGCACCCATTTAAGCAATGAATGTGGACTCAACTTCCTGGCCCATCAAGAGGGAGAAACGATGCCTGAATTTGATTTTAGGGTCTCCCTGTGTTTGTGCATTGTGATGCGATGCCATCGCCTGAAATCCATATTCAGTTGCCATGAATGTTGGGTGATGCATTCATGAACTCATCTTAACTCATGCTGCTTAAAGAAAGAACCAGTTATTCCCTCTGGGTAGAGCAAGGAAAGGGGGTGGTGCTGCCGCTGAGTGCAATTATTGTCAGGCCTGGGCCGAGACTGTGTTCCAGTAGCTCAGGGCTCAGTCTTGACAGCAGCTGGCTGGACTTGCATCCTGGCTGCACATTCCATTCACCTGGCTGGGCCACACTCCAGACTCACTGATTCAGAATCCCTGAAGGTGGAGCCCAGCCATGTACTGTCTTTAAAATGTCTCTAGATTATCCTCCGTGTGCAGCGGACATTGACAGAGAAGCACAGGCCCAGGGGAAGATGTCACACGCTTGGGTTGATACCAGAGTCACATCCCTCCCTTTTCTGTGTGTCTTATCCTCTTCGAGCCTCTATTTCCTTAACTGTAAAATGGGCCAAAATTTCAACGTTATTATAGATCAAGGGTCTAGCAAAAGCACCTGGCCCCGAATATTTATCAACCAACGTTATTGCCCTATTTGCCCTCATTCTCTCAGAAGGCACTTCTCTCTGAATTACATTTCCCACTAAGTCCCATAATAAATTGTCAGTTTATTCAGCTATCTGGTCTAAACATGTGTATCCATGTCAGGGTTATGATTTATCCCTAGGTTGTGAAAGCTGCGTCCTTGTGAGGATTAAGTGAGAATGTGGGGCATACGCTGAGGGCTCAGGAAAACCGCACCACCAGGGGCAGCAGCTCTGGTGCAGAAAAACGAGCTCAGGGCTTAGGAATCAGAAAACCTGGGTTGGGATCTCAGCCCTGCAATTTAAAACTCTGTGACCATTGTCACATGTCACATGAGTCCTCTGATAGTCACCTTAATCTGCAAAACAGGATGGCAATGACTACGTCACAGGGTTTGTTGGGAGGATTATATTGAAATTGTATGTGAAAACATGACCATGTTCTCCTTTCTTGTCCATTGTGTGTAGTGTTCAGAAAAGCAACAGCCCCCAACCTTTGAGCTCACCCTCTGAGTCACGTGCTTTGCAAAGCGCTCTGCATGTACCAGCTTGCTCTGGCCTTATGGAATCCTATGAGATGGGTATCCTTAGCATTATTCTAGAGGTGAGAAAACTCAGGGAAGGTAACCAGCTTGCCTTAGGATACACAGCTAAGAGGTCGAGTTAGGGAGCTGAGCCAGGCAGCCTGCCTTCAAAGTGTACACTCTGTGACAGCTTCTAGCAGGATGGATCTTGGCTGGATTTTTACTGAATGAAGAATCAGGTGGTTGTGTTGATGGGTGGAGGGAGGGCCCTCAGAGCCAGACTGGGGTTGGTGTTGCCTTGTTATAGAATACTGAGGAACCAAGCAAGCTCTCTTCATTTAGGTCCCATATGCACCCTGGGGACAATTATATGGTGAGATAAGGATGTTTTGATAATGGTGATAAAATATTAATCACAATGATAGATATCTGTCTCAGTTTTGTAAGGCTTCCATAGCAAAGTACAATACCACAGACTGGGTGGCTTAAACAACAGAAATTTATTTACATACATTTCTAGAGGCTGGAAGTCCAAGTTCAAGGTATTGGCAGGGCTGGTTTCTTCTGGGGCCTTTCTCCTTGATGGGCAGATGGCTGTCTCTTCACTGTACCCTCACACGGTCTTCCCTCTGGGGACACGCATCCCTGGTGTAACTGTGTGTGTCCAGTTTTCCTCTTCTTATTAAGGGCAGATTGGATTAGGGCCCACCCTAATGGACTCACGTTTGACTTAATCACATCCTTAAAAGTGCTATCAGTCATATTCTGAGGGCCTAGGGGTTAGGACTCAACATATGAATCTTGAGGGGACACAGTTCAGCCCATAACAATATCATGAAGGCTCAACAAGTTAACAGAAGATGCTTTGGCTGGAAGTAACCGAGTATCTGCTGAAACCCTCAAGAGATGTATTTATCTTGGACATTGAGTCATCCGGGGGTCCTGGGTAGCTCAGAAGCTCATCTGAGTCATCTCACCAGGCTCCGCTCCACCTACCGAATCGCCACCTTCGGAGGGCTGGTTTCTCATCCTTGGGCTTGTTCAGTTTTGTTTATGAATGACTCCCTTCATTCCAGGAATCGTCCTGGTAAAAGTAGGGACATATGATGGGGACAAAGGAGGCAGTTTCTTTTCATGTCTCTCTCCTTTTAAGCTGGAGGAAAATCTTTCCCAGAATCCGATTTTTTCTTTGTCTTCTTGGCTGAACTGTGTCACATGTACACCCCAGACCAATTCCTGGCAAGGAGGAACAAGAGTGCCCTGATTTCCTTAAATCATGAGACTCTTCTGGGGCCAGCGTGTTGGCACTTGAATCAGGATTCTATTACCAAGAAAACAGGAGAGAATGGCTTGGGGTAGACAACTTATAGGCAGCACAGCATTCACGCATTCTCACAATGATTCATTCATCAACATACATTTACTGAGTATCTATGGCACGCTGGAAATACAGCAGTGAACAAAACAAGAAAGTAATTCTGTGCCTTCTTAGAATTCATACCGATGACATGCCAAGTTCTGAGGATATAGAGCTTAATAGAGATTAATAAGACTCAGTCTCTGCCTTCTTGGGCTCCTGTTATGTTCTTTTTGTTTGGGGGCCAAGTCCGCATATCCCAAAGGACATGAATTTCCCAAAGGGGTCAGGGGCCCTGCAGTGGTTCATGGGACTGCCTTCAAGTTGGACCTCCATCCTCCCTCTTTATAAAGAGAGATAACAAGCAGCAGCTGCTCTTCCCCAAGAAGCTCTGGCATTGCTCTGAACCCACACAAGCCCGACCACTGCTTTCTAGGTCTTCACTAACACAGGAAGAGTGGGACAAGGGACTTGTCACCAATAGGAGCTGTCTCCTGACCCATTCTCTAGCCTCTGATAAATACCATTCACTGGGCACTTGACCTGTGCCAAGTACATGCTAAGGGTCTCATGAGCAATCTCTCATTTAATCCCTATACATCCCTCCAAGGGAATCATTAGCAATCTTCTTTTTATAGACTCAGAGATGTAGAAGGACTTGATCAAGGTCAACAGCTATTCAGTGCGTACTCTACCTCACTACACAGTAATGCCTCCCACCTTTTGAAGTTGCTGGCTAAGTGGATATGAGAGCAAAAGTGGGTGTTCCACAGATAATTTCTATAATGCATGTGCTGCCTTAAAATGGACAAAAGCTGCCCAGTGCACGAGAGAACCAGGCAATGGGAACATGAAGGGATGTCGTCTCATACAGAGTTTCAGTCTGCCTCTGGAGGGTCCGAGGTGCTCGCAGGTGAGCAGGAGGCTTTGTCTCCTCCCTTCAGGAGGGGAAGGAAGGGCGTTCACGGATGGGGGGCCCCTGCTCTGGACTGGCACACACCACATCTTCTAATCCTGGCACAGACCTGATAGGCACGGATGTGACCCCCTTTTAATGAGGGAGCAACTGGAGTTTTGGTGAGGTTGTGCCCCTGGGCCAGAGGTCCTACAACATGTGGTAGGGGTGGGAGACTTGATCTGTGGGGTCCTCTTCATAATTTCGGGGAAGGATTCAGGAAGAGGAGGCTGCCCTTCCCTGGGGCCGCTTACTCCACGAAATGTGTTGCACCTTAAAATAGTCCTGAATTGAAGGAGTATTGTAAAAAATGAATTCAAAAAGAAACATTTTGTGCTATTAAAAAAACCAGCCTTATTTTGCAATTCTGTATCTTCTATTACAAAGGTATGGAGTAAAGTGAGTTAATATTTCCCTTTCAGAGATATTGTTATCGTATCTAAATTATTGTGGAATTTTCCAATTAAGTTAGCTTCTAAATGATACCTTTAATTAGCCAGGGAGATAAGCTGAGCAGATAATGTGGAAATCTTGTACAGCAAGGTCCAAGGTGACAGGTAAAGTTCCAGCAAAGGCGGCAGCTGCCTCCCTGAGGGAGAAGCATTGGCTGGTGAGCTCCAGAAAACCTGTCCACAGGCCTGTTCCAGAAGCAGGATGTAGGGGGTGGTGGGAGAGCCACCCTAGGCCTCCTGGAGTCAGTGTTTCGCCACTAAACGAAAGATCAGACATTAGGCAATTCACACTTAAGAACATTCATTAATTCTGCAAAGTCCTACTGGACAGCAGAGACTAGTGTCATGCTGGGAACTGGAGACAAAAAACATGGGAAATCACAGCCCCTGACCTCAATGAGCTTAGAGACTAACAACGGAGAAAGGAATGCAAATAGTAACAGTAGTAGTAGTAGTAATAACAATAATGATTAATAATAAGCCACACTTGGGAGGCAGAATGGGTGAGATTGAAATACTATGGGCACTACAGTTAGAAAGGAAGTGCCTTTGTGGTGAATGAGCTGGAAGACCTCAATCTTCCAGCATGTACCCAGGGCCCCATTAGTGAGGCTGGACCAAAACTTCAATTTAAATAATAACTATACTAGGTTGTAGCCTGGACGGTAGTCCTCACATTTCCACTTCCTAAATAAACTTTCAGACTCTTCCTCTCTCCTCCAGCCCCCCAGCCACTGCCCCCACTACTGTGTACCTCTTGGGAGCAGGCTCATGGGTCCCAACCCCTTCAATCTACCTCCCTGCTGCCACCAGGTGACCTGGCTGAAATTCAAACCCGATCATGTCACTCTCCTGTTTAAAATGCACAGTTGAGCACAGGCCTGGCATGTGGCCTTATTGTGCTGCATTATCTGGTGAGTTTCCTGCCATAAGAACCCCAAACTCAGTGGGAAAAGAACTGTCTAAGCTTGGGCTCTCCCCAGAAGCAGACCCCAAGAGAAGGATTCAAATGCAAGTGGCTGTTTGGGAAATGAACCCAGGAAAGGCCAGCAGCACAGCGGGGAAGTAAAACAGGGAGGGGAGATGTTGCAGTCCACTGGCCCGCGGTGATCGCAAATGTTGTGGATGCTCGCAAGTCACGAGAAAAACATACACATGGACTACCGAGTCCTGTGGAGGAATAGGGATGGCATGGCGACCCTCTCAAGGGGAGGGTGCCTCCGAGTGTCCTGGCCACTTTCTCCAAGGAGAGTGCCCCGAGCCGCCGCCTCAATAGGCTTTTATTAGGTAGTATTGGGTAGGTGAACAGATACAGAATGTGGACTCATCGTCTAGCAGAAAAGATCAAAACAGGTAGATAATTTTCATAGGGTCCAAAAGTCTCATGCTGGGTTTTGGGGCTGGTATCACCTAACAGGTACATGATTGATCTA
>CM052550.1:22754258-22781350 GCA_028533065.1 Trachops cirrhosus | reverse complement strand
GTCTCACAGGATTTTACATATCTTATGCCTCAGGTCCAATTCACCCCAGGTGTCCGCCGACTCTAATCTGAGCCTCACCACCCCTGCTATTTCTGCAGGCCCTGAGTCAGGCGGAGGAGACAAAGGCAGCCAGGAGACTTGGATTTCTCACATCCAGAACAAGGACTCAGGCTATTGTTAAAGCCGAGGGGGCAGGGGTGATGTCGATCACTCCCTCACTTCCACAGCCCCCTGAGTCTCTTCCCTGATGGCTTATTCCCACGTGATCGTGTCTGTCTTAGGTCCATTCTTTCCAGAGAACGGTTGCCCGTCATTGACTATCCGATCAAGCTGAAGGGAATAGCAGAGCAGGCAGTGCCTGTGTTCAGGGAAATAAGTTTTGTCTCCTTAGGCCTCCCGGTTCTCGGAGGTTTCTCACTCAGCCTTAGCCATGGGGGGTTACGACAGTAGGCCATCATCATCACAGGCAGCTGAAGCCAGCTGGCTGGGGGACTCCAGGGACGATGTGCACGTGCTGCGGGGTTATTTTGAGGGAGCTGGGGGACTGGCCCGCCAACGCTGCTCGGTCAAGGGTGAGAGTTTCCTCTGAGAGTCGTTAACTTCCAGGCAGTCGCATCCTGTCCGTTGCATACAGAGGGAGGCAAAGAGCCACAGGCGCTTGCATTTAGAGGCCTTACCTGGCAAGTGTGACAGGTTAAGGTGGGACCTCGATAGTGTCTTCGGCAACTCTCAGGAGATGACTCAGCCCAGTCTAAAGGGTAAGTACAAGAAGATATTCAGCATCGACTAGAATAGCAAAACTGAACACATGACAAGCAATTGACGAAAACCACACAAAAAAGCTAGTGACGTGGGATGGTTTAGTAATGTCCATTTATAGAGAGGAGGCACAGCTACCACCATGCCAATTTCAAAGCCCTCGAGCAACACAGAAAAGGTTTGCCATTGAATGTTAAGTGGCAAAAGGAAGGATGCAATAACTGATTGTACATACACTCTGGTTGTGCCTGGGTGAACATCTATCTTCAAGGCAAGACGCATTTGAAGGAATCACAAAGAAATGAAAATATATTAGGGTGATAGGACCATGGGAATTCTTTTGCTATGTTGTCTTTTCAGTCAAATGGGGGGCAAAGATTTACTATGACTAATTAAAAACGTCAGTTCGTATGAAGCGATGTACTTCCCCCTCCCCCGCCACTGTCTCCTGCATCCACTCCCAAATAAAATGTTGGCACGGGATTCATGTCTCAGTTAGCTTTGGGGGAGACACAGACCAAAATGGTCTATTCTCAGGACTGGGATGTCTGGGCACAGGGTGTGACCATCTTTATGGTTCTTTTCATGGTTCTATGTAAACCAGACTCCTCTCTTTCTGTTTTCATTTGCTGATCCCGAAAATTGGGATTTGGTGGCTCCGACAGCTGCATTGGCTCATTGGAAACACATTCACATGTGTCCAGCCATCTCTGCTTCCTTCCTTCGTGTACACAGAGGTTAAGGCACTTTGGGAATTGACATCATCAAAGCAGATTCCGTGCCCAGAGTCTGCAATTTATCAAAATGTAAAGGATGTGAAAATGGAATTTAGCCTGCAGATCTTGAGTTCCTTATCAAATGCCTCCAAGCATGTTCCGTGAGCGAGATAAATTAGGCCTTTATCCAGAAGATACATTATCTCTGTGTAAAGCCTTCCACATTGTTTTCTGATGGAAGTCATTAGAAGCTTGGGTCCCACAGATAAGAGACCAATTCTGCCCCATCTATGAGTCAGCAAGGACATCGAATCCTGCCCTGGGCTCTTTCTGGCAGGACTATGCCAGAGGGCTTGGAAGGGCTTCTGGGAAAGAGAAGGGGGGCAAGAGTCAGCCCCAGGGACCTGGGCAATGGGGCCAGGCTTCCATATTGTAAAGCTCCCGTCTCCAAGCTCAAATTATTAATTTCTTATGTAGATTTTTCATCAAGAGTTGTTTTTGTTTTTATAGTATGAACCATGACCTTGGTGTCTCCCCTCTCCCAAATCCAGTGGCCCATGTGGGTATTTTCCTAAGGAGAAGGCATCCAGGAGAACTCTGGGCTAGTAGTTAAAACAATTTTCCCACCACTAAAGTAACGTGGTAATTTTGGCAACTTTAATTAATTGTGAAAGTCACCATGAACAATAAACATTTTTCAGGAAGGCAAACAAAGATGGAGATTTATTAATTCTGGAAATGTCTCCATTTAATTATTACCATATAAACATTTATTGAGTGCCAAAAAAGAAAAAGGAAAAGGAATGACTCACCCCCGATCTGTGCCGTAAGACGGATGGTCTTTAAAGACACTGTGCTGAAGTGCCCTGGCTGGTGTGGCTCCGTGGATTGAGCGCCAGCTTGCGAAGACTTTTTTTAAAAATCATAAAAAAATAAAGACACTATGCTAAAGTGAAAGGGGAGTGTCACAAAAAAGGTGTCATCGTACTGTATGATTCCATTTACATGGAGTGTCTGGAACAGGCAAATCCATAGAGACAGACGGTAGATCAGTGGCGGTCAGGTGCTGCGGGAGGAAGAAATCGGGTGTGAATGTAACTGCACACAGAGCTGGCTGCCGGCTGCTATGAACTCTGAACTCCGGAGACAGGTGCTGATGTAAGGGCAAGTGGTTTATTTTCAGGTGCTGGCCACCTGGAAGATGGGACACATGTCTCAAAGCCCACCTTCACATCTCAGTGCTGGCAGATGTTTTTATAAGGAGGGAGAGGGGAAGCAGAACAAAGAGATCAAGGGAGGGGCTTGAAAAGTGCTTGACGTGCAGATGAGCACAGTCCATCCTGATTGCCGCTGAGGGTCCAGTGTGCGTCATCCTGGCTCCATGGCTGGAGGTCAGCAAATTTCCCAAAGCTGGCGTGCCTGAAGGTCGAAATCTGCATCTTTTGAAGTTAGTTCCTAGGATTCTTATACAGTCGTGCTGTTTATCTACAAGCTACATATCAGAGTCAGCATTTACAGAAACAATGTCAAAAGAATGATGGGGAGGGTTACAATTTTCCACTGTTACACGAATGCTAATGAATTTCCTTTTGGTGTGATGAAAATGCTCTAAAATTGCTCATTGTGATGGTTATACAACCTCATGAGTATACTGAAAGGCATTGATTTGTATACTTTAAATGAGTGAATTGTATGGCATGTGAATTATATCTTAGCTCTTATTAAAAAATAAAAACAAAATTCAGAGGGGATAAGCATATTATACGAGGCAAGTTCTACAAAGCTCACAAAGGAAGTGAAATTTGAGCTGAATCTTGAAGGTGGTCAGGGAAGGACGATGGAGAAAGTGGGCCCTGGCAGAGGGGACAACACAGGAGTGCACAGAAGTGCAAGGAGAGGTCAGCAGCAATTAATTAAGATAGTTAGGAAGAGCAGTGACTTTGAGCTTGGCAGGGGAGGGGGATGATGGGCCCATGATATTTTTAAAAAATAATTTATAATTTTTGAACAGTCTGTACATTCATGCACATGACACAAAATAGAAAAGCTTTAGAAATGTGGCCAATAAAACAAAAGTTTATTCCCTTCTCTGTCTCCCACTTACCTCATCCCCCCACCCAGGCACTCACTATTGCCAGCGTCCGTATATCTTTTATGAGATATACACATACAAATAACTCTCCATATGTGTTTTCATGTAAAAGGCATTACACCATTAACAATGTCTCATACTTTGCTTTTAATATGAGCAAAAATCTTAGAGGTCCTTCCAAATTCTTATACAGAGAATTCGCTCATTTTGTGTTGGGTATGTAGGATGTACCACATTTCGTTAACCAATTTCCTGTCAGTGGTCATGTAGGTTGTTTCCAATTTTTCCTTCCCACAAAATTCTGCAATAAATAACCTTATACATGTGACCTTTCACATATGTATGAATTTATCTGTAGGTGAAATTCCTAGAAGTGGAATTGCTAATTACAGAGCTTGTGCTTAAAATTTTTTTTCCCTCAGAGTTCAGCTTTTTATTGAATGTGTTCAATAAAAAAGGGTCGGTCAAGAAGACCCAAACTTGTGTCATCGTCAGATTCCTCAGACTCTTCTTTCCTGCTCTCACTTTCTCCTCCCCAGCTGGGGCAGCAGTGGGGAAGGCTACGCTGCAGACGAGGCTATCCGTGTTGACATTGGCCAGATCCTTTGCAGCAGGCCTGGCTGGCAAGGTTCAACATTTATACCCTTGGATGAGGGCGCTGATCTCATCCTCTGTGACCGTCACCTTGTCGCTGTGCAGGATGAGGTCTGAGAAGATGCAGGCGAGCTCTGAGACAGATGGAGGCCATGGTGTGGGTGGGTGCTAGGCTCGTGCTGCCGGGCACAGTGCTTGTCAACAGACGAAGTGAGGGCCCGCCCCCTGTGGCCCTAGCTTCTTAGGAAGGAATCAGCCCCTTACTAGTAGCTGGGGAGAGGGAGAGGGGTGTAATTTTGATGGGTGCTGTCACACTGCCCACAGTAGAGGTTGTGCCAATTCATTCTTCTGTTGGGAAAGAGAGTCCGATTCCCCACATTTCGAGACATGTTTGGAAATGTTGTCTGGGGCCAGTTCACACAGGGCATTGTAGGCAAAGCTAAGAAACTTGAACTTGGTCCATGGTCCACTGACACCAACTGGAGGGTTTAGACACTGGATGAGGATGGTCAGGTTTGAAGTTTTTAGAGCTTATTTCCATGATAATATCAAACAAATTTTGTAGGAAATGTTATTCTCTAACAGGCATGAGTGGTATGTGATGGATCAGAGATGGGAAAAAGTCTCCTTCAGGATTCAAGCCGGGCTGGACAGAATGTGATTATCATGCAGGCACAGCGGCCATTCTAACCAGTAAGATTGGGTATGAGTGCAACCTGTTTGTTTTTTTACAATCCCATAACTCTGACTGTCCTGCCATTTTTCTGTTATCACACTCTTCCCACATGCTGATGGCTTCTAATGAAGCATTTGGCCTTCAAGGGAGATGATATAAAACCAACAGCCAGGAATTTTTATCAGAAGCTAACAGTTGACCAGATGACAAGAAGACAGGTGATATAGCAGCTTTAGCTTGCTCTGGAAAACCATTCTGCAAATAATTGTATTTGGAACTGGCATTAAACAAAGAAGTGGGGGAAGCAAAACTGCAGACACATTTATCCTGAGTCTTTGTTTCTCGAACAAGAGGTAGTTGCTATTATTTGATGCAAAGAGAGAGGGAGAGATGGATGACAGATGGTTGTGAAGGCAACGGCATATGAAGGACTGAGAGCCAGCTCCATCTGAGTCTCCAGCAGTGGTTCAAGGATGCGCTCGGCAGGCCTGGTCCTCCTGGGGCTTGCTCTCAGGTTTACGGCCACTATTGCTAAGCCAGAGGAGGGCAGCGTTTGCTCTAAGAGCCAAGTGGCTTTCAGAGACTCTTGCTATGAATTTGTGCCTTTGGGCCGCTCCTTCTATGATGCCCAGAACTGGTGTGAGAGGCGAGGAGGCCATTTGGTCTTTATCCGTGATGAAGGCACCCAGCAGTTTCTACAGAAGCACATCTCTCAAGACAGGGAATGGTGGATTGGGCTCACAGGGAACTCGGCTCCGAACGGAACCACAGAAGGTAGGTGGTGCTGTGATGACTGTGTTTCATGGGAGCCTGTGGCTGCAGTTCTCACCACTGCACCCTACCTAAGGCTCCATAGAACCAATTAATATGCCCCATTCTCATGGCAAGGAAACCCTCCTCTTTGGTCATTTGGTGGATCAAATAAAATAATTCATGTGCAGTATTTAGCACAGAATCTGGCACATAGCTGACACTCTAGAAACTTGCACTTCTTTGCACATGCCTAATAATCATATTAGCTATGAAATATTTGTACAATTGTACAAATTGTACAATTTGAAATATTGCTAAAATAATGTTCAGCATTATCCTGAGTGCTTCATGTCCATTATCACATGGAATCCTCATGATAACTGATAATAAAATTATCAGTTGTCTCTATTTTACAGGTGAGAAAACTGAGTCTCAGGAAATAATTACTAAGCTATTTTCAAAGCACTTTCACATGTCTTCCCCACCCCCACCCCTACGAGGCCGAAGAAGGTCAAGTGCTTCGCATGGCCCCATTTATATTAGATAGTCTCATTTTCATGGTTCTCCTGGGAGCTGTCACTTATATTTTACTCTGGGAGGGCTCCTTGCCCCAACCCCAGCACAGCCAGGTGAGCCCTTCTCTATACACCTGTAGGACCTGTCCACACCTCTATGAGAATCCCTTTGGCATGACTTTAGTTATGTAGGTGTCTTCCTCCCAGACAACAAGCTCTTCAAGGAAGCTCTTCAAAATCCTCTCCACCCCCCACCCCGTGCGCATACATATCAAAGCGTGGACAAATAAACCTTTGTATTTAATCCTTACACCTGCCCTATGAGGAAGGCATTGTGACTCTTATTTTGTGGGTGGGGAAAGTGAAGCCCAGAAAGAGGGACAGCCTTGCCCTAGATGACACATCTAGGGAAGGGAAGGGTCCTGCCATCGCATACTGCTCAGTGGAAACTTCAGGGTTTTAGAAACAAGAAACTTGGTCTGGGCTAAGCACCTAAAGAACTAACTATACCAGAGCGGATGGAAATGCTTTAATAAAGGAGCAGATGGGCAAGCTCATTTTGGGATACTCACAGCCAATAGATGCAAATTCTGCAATGAGTCTTCAGGCAATATCTCTTGAATGGTTTCTTGCTCTGTTGATGCAGCAATATGTGGGTTTCTGCATTTTGAACGCCCATTCACATGCACTTAAAGGAGTCGGGTCTATTTAAAATCTACAGGGGACAGACCTGAGCAGACTGATATGTAACAACCTTCAATAGGCAATGTTATTTAAGAAGCGAGGGGCAGCATGCTGTGTGCAATATGGTGGCATTGGAGTAAACAGACCTCAGGCACTCCCGGGCGCCAGCATGTGGATAACATTCAGCCTGGAACAGCTCACAAGAAATGTCACAATAATGGGAGCAGTACAGAGGTTGGGAAAGGGAAGATGCTTTCATTTTACGCCCTTTTCACACTTAAAATTTTTTTAACCATTTGTATGAATTTCTTTTGAAAATTAATAAATACATTTTGAGTCTTCACATTAAATGTTTTACATCTGGTGTTCTCTATATCTCCAGTGTCCTTGACATGCCTCTGTATCTCTCTCTCTCTCTCTCTCTCTCTCTCTCTCTCACACACACACACACACACACACACACACACGACACTTCTTGGAGGAACATCATTGGGTTCAAGGCTCCGAAGGGTCCTGAAGGAAGGAAAACTGCTTCCATTTTAACTCGGCAGTGCCCAGATACATTTGACAAAGGCCCCTTTTCTGTGTGAAATACCCTTTAACACCGAGGCTGAAAGCATCATTTATTCAGTTAAACCACCTTGCACAGGCTCTCCAACTTGGGGTCCCAGTGTGCAGGTTGAGTTCTTATGTTTGAGTGTTGGGAGATAGTGCCTAGGAAATGCCCCTTCGCTGGCATGGGAGAGGAGTTCAGCCTGTCAGCACTGATTAAGCACCAGCTGCACACAAAGAGTTGAGCTGGGACAAGTCTACATAAAAAGGATCAGAAGAACATTTCTGAGTCCTGGTGCTCATGTTCCCATCCCAGGGCCGGGGATCTGGCTGGACACCTCCAATGTGAACTATAGCCACTGGCACGAAGTGCAGGCCTCCCCTGCCCCCCACACCTGTGGCTACATCGGGAGAGACCCTTCTTCCAGGTGGGCTGCCTCAGACAACTGCGCACAGTCGTTCGCCTTCATCTGCGAGTTTGGTGAGCTGGCCTCTGCTGTGGAGTCCACTTCCTGTGTCGCCCTGTCTCTTTCTGTCTTTCTGTCTCTGTTTCTTTGTCTCTCTCTGCTTCTATCTCTGTCTCTCTAAATGCTCACCTGTCTCTGCGTGATCATCTGAGTCTGTCTGTCTCTCTCCATGTGTCTCTCTCAGTCTCTGTCTCTGCTTCTATTTCTCTCTGTTTCTCTGTGTCTCTCCAAATGCCCACATCTCTCTGTCTGTGTGATACTCTGTTTCTCCATCTCTCTCTATCGCTCTCTAAATGCCTGTCTATGTGATGATCAGTCTCTCTATGTCTCATTCCATCTCTCTGCTCACCTCCTCTCTCTCCCTGTCTACTTACCTGCCTACTAGTCTTGCTTATCTCTCTGTCTTTCTTCCTCTTATACCTGTGCCTAGGGGAAAATGCTCATTCACCCTTGACTTCTGCTCCCTGGTCAGCCTGGGTCTGAGCCCCCCATGACCACATCTCACCAACTCCCCACCTCTCTTCTCTTGTGCCTTTTCTAGCTGTTGCCCATGCCTGACTCCCAATGTAGACCCCGGGGACTGTGATAAGAGGCCCTGCAGGAGTGGGCTGTAGCCGCACACCAGGTCCTGCCCACCAGGTGGTCACTGCAGTGGGGTCTTGGAGCTGAGCCTCCTTCTGGTCCCCTGACCCACAAGCCAGGCTTGATAGAAGCCTCTGGGCTCCCTGGGTCCAGCCCCATTCATGGTTCTAAGCTCCTGGGTCCTAGGCCCTGTCCTGGGTTTGGACACTCACAGGTGCCCCTGCTCCATTCTTCCCTCCCCCAGCTTTAATTAAGTGCACATAGGCTTAACTCCCTCTGTTGACTAGCTCTGAAAACACGGAAGCTTCTGTGAAGCCCTCCCTGGTCTGCACATTACACAAATTCCCTTTCTTTTTATCACAGTCCCCTTAAATCTCTGTTCCCTCTGCCACCCCAACTTCAAGTCTGTCTCTCAGACTGTGTCAGCCTCAGGGTCTTGGAGCCCTGGCATGAGGAGGTCACATTATGAAGAACTAATGAGTATCAAGCAGAACTTCCACTGCTGAGCTAGGTACTCCATGCACATTTATTCATCATAAAAGAAGTCATTCTACCATTCTATTGTAGGCCCATTATAAAGCTAAGAAGAGTGAGACTCAGAAAGGGTAAGTTCCTTATCCAAGGCCATATAGCTGGGAAGTAACAGAGACGAGACCAGACTAGGTTTGCCTATGGTCAGAGACAGAGAGAGAGAGACCGGAAGATGCTACAATAGTGGCTTTGAAGATAGAGGAAGGGGTGACAGTCCAAGGGATGCAGGTAGCCTCTGGAAGCTGGACAAGGCAGGAAACAGATTCTCTCCTGTAGACTGCAGAAGGCATGCCCACACCTTACAGTCCAGGGAGACCCATTTCTGGACTTCCGACCTTCACAACTGTAAGATGGTAAATTTGTGCTATGTTAAGCTGATAAGTTTGTAGTAATTTGTTACAGCAGCCACAGAAAATGAACACAGATTTTGGTCTCAACTCCTACTCTGCGGCATTCCCACAGACAGGCCTGAGTTTGAATTCTGGCTGTTCACATCTGAGCCAGGTCATTCTTTTTCAACAAATGTTTACTGAGCATGGGCAGGTGCCAGGAGCAGGACTGGTGTGGGGTCTTTGCACAGTGACCCCACTGAGCCCCATGTTCCTAATGGGGAGAATAATAGCTCAGCTTATACGATGGGTATGAAGACTCATTGAAATCACTCATTCATTCAACAAATACTTGTTTAGCATCTATCATGTACTAGGCATTGTTTTCAGATAAGGCTCAAGGAAGGTACTTGAAATAGGTGCAATAATAGTCACTACTTTAACAGCCCATAGTCTGAATGTACAAACTCGTTTAATTCTGTTAATGCCCCTGTGGAGTACGGTAGAGACTCCGCTCTACACAGGGGAAGCACAGAGAAGCTAAGTAACTTGCAGAGGGTCACACAGCCACTGGGTGACTGGGCTGGAGCTGCCCCTGGGCAGTCTGGCTCCAGAGCCACACTCTCACCCATGCCGAGACAGCTCCCACTGTGTCCTTGCCTCTCACGGTCCTGACCCCTGAGACTCTTCCACTTCTCACCAGCCAGGAACTTGCCCATCCATGACCATAAGCTTCCTAAGTGTCACCTTACCTCTTACAGGTGTTGGCCAGAGTCTGGCCTGTGAGGGCCTCAATGCCATCATGCACTGTGGCTCAGGGGAGGTCATCCAGATCCAGGATGCCTTCTACGGGCGCCGGACTCCCCATTACTGCACCCAGGAGGCGGGGCACCCCTTGGACCTGGAGGGGGAATGCAGCTGGCTCAGCGTGAAGGACGAAGTGGCAGGTAGGGCCCAAGGGCTTCACAGCCCTGACTGTGAGCTCAGGGCAGTTCCTTGTGTCCTGTGCCCAGCAAAGGGTTTTGGAAGGCTCAACCGATCCTCATATACGACCTTGAGCCTCCAACACTGAAAAAACTAGCCAGTCTCTGCCCACAGCACGGAGCTGGTAAGCGAGGGAGCCACAGCTCACCCCTCCACTGGACCCCAGTGGGTCAGGTGGGCATTTTGCTCCCCACCCACCTTGGGTGCAAGCATCATCACTTTCTTTTTAATTCAATTTTTAAAAAATTTTGAAATACTTGACATATATAGATAAGAATAAAAAATATTTCAATTATTCCCATAGACCCACTGTCCCCAACTTCGTCAAATCTTAACATTACGCCATATTTGTTTAAGATTCCCTCATTAAAGAAACAAACACGAGACCGGATACACAGCCGAGGCTCCTGCGAAGCCCTGGTCTGCTCCTGCCATGAATTCAGCGTGTATTAATCACATGCGCGGTTGGGTTATCGCTGCCTTCTACGTATGCAACCCTAAACATTAGCTAGTACTGCTTTGCAGGTTTTTAATGTTTATAAGGGTGGTATCATATTGTATGTCATTCTGCAACGTGCTTTTTTTCTCTTTTCCTTCTTTATCTTATTTTTCTGCTCAAAGTGCTATCCATCTTGATCCATGTCGTGCAAATTTATCTGTTTCGTCTGTTGTGTGACTGCGCCACGGTCGGTCTCTTCCTCTGCTGAGAGCTGTGTGAGTGGGTCTTAATCCCTGCTGTTGTGCATAGTGCTGAACAAATGCTCCCGGTGGCATCTCCTGTTCACGTGGGCGAATTTCCCTAGGACCTGTTTTTCTTAGATTAAATCTGCCTCCGAGCTGCCTTTGCCCCAATGCGACGATTCACTTTCAGGGAATAGGGGGGCTCTCTGCACCCTCCTGAGGGTTGCAAAGGCCTCAGAAAGCTCTGTCATCCGGGACGGAGGGGAGCCCTCTCCTCTGCTGCAGTGACTGCGGTCGGGCCTGCAGGGCCCCGTGAAAGCAGGTGGCCTGCTATAAGCCAGGGAGGAAATCAGGGCCATGGTACCCACCTGTCTCTTTCCCAGGCTTCTCCGTAAGTATTTAACTCACCTGCACGAGCAGGAGGGAGAGTTACCAGTGTCGGCAGGACCCTAAAGTTCTGGCCTGGGCTCTCTATAGTCCTCCCTCGTACAGGCACCTGGTGTTCTAGTAACCACAGGTTTCCTAAACTTGTCCACTCTTTGACAGTTCTCAGGGTGTAGATTTCAACTTGAGGCCATTTGACTAGATGCCATTGGACCAGTGGTTCTCAAAGTGGGGCCCCTGGGCCAGCAGTGTTAACATGACCCAGGAGCTTGTTAGAAAAGCAAATTCTCAAGTTGCCCCCCACATCTATTGGATCACAAGCCCTCCAGGGAATTCTGGTGCGATCTCAAGTTTGAGAACCACTGGGCTACTTGAGGGTAGGAATCCTACTTCTCTCTCCCCAGTACCCACAACAGTGCCTGGTCTTCAGTAGACACCAGTTGATATCTATCGGGCAGATGGTGGGTGGATAAGTGAACATGAGGCCATTCATCTCTGTCTGAACCTGTCCCTTTATGTCCTTCATACTGTTCCTGCTTCTGCTGGGATGCGGTGCTTCCCAGGACAGTGCCAGGGGCTGCAGGCGTGCCAAGTGACAGCAAATGGGACCTTCTTCGGAGATCTATGCCCCACCCAGGGCAGCTACCTGTGGGTGCAGTACGAGTGTCGGGAAGGTGAGTCCCCAGCTGGCCTGGCTGTGGGAATTCCCTCCTCATTTCCACGCCAGGTCCAGCCCCCCTCAGAGCAGACAGAGCATCCACCCATGGGGGCTGATCGACTGTGTGCTAAGAGACTTCCTAACACGACTAAGAGACTTCCTAAAACTGCCGTCCTGAGCGCGGGCCAGCTTAGCCTGGGGATCAAGCATTTGAAGGTCCTGTTGCAGAAATGAGCTGTTGAGCCAGAAGTTTAAAAATAATTTCTTTTTTAGCCCCAGGACCCTGCAATTTAAATCTCATGGGGTGACCCAATAAACATAAATGACAAATCCAAGCTTACTTGATTGAAAAGAGTCAAAATATCTCTCCCACATGCTATAAACATTTAACCACAGCCCCTCCCATAGGCCGCCTGTTTAGTACACACAGAAACTTTTTAAAAATACAAATCTTGAAAGCCATAAAAATAACTAACCCACATTACCACAATTTAGAAAAGTTTTATAAATCAAGAAGGAAGGATCCCTCCCTTTAGTTCTACAATCCTATTCCCCATAACCAAACCACTGTTAACTGTGTAGAATAAATTCTTTACTGCTTTTAAACATATTTTCATAGACATGGCTGTGTGTGAATTTACATATGTATATTTTTATAAAAATATAATTATGTAAAATATATTAGCTTACAACTCATTTTCTTTTCACTTAATATATCCCGGACATCCAAGTCACTAGCTTATTTTTTAATAACTGCATAGTATCATCATGAGATTATGTCAAAATGTATTTAGCCAGTTCCCCTATTGATAAATATTTAGGTTGCTTCTGATCTTTTGTGGTGTATCAGCAGTGCCCTCTTGTACATTCTTGTGCCTATATTTTGACATGAGCTTGGGACTATTTTTTAGAGGAGAGATCCCTAGTCGTGCAAATGCTGGGTCACAGAGTATGTGCTTTTAAAAGTTAATAGATGTTGCCAAATTACCCTCCAAAATCACTGTATTGATTTATATTGCTACGAATAGTCTATGGAAACGCCAGTTTCCCCTACGGCCGTGAGACCACATTATGCCATTTTCCAACACATTAAATTGGTCAGAACTGCAACTTCTATTGAGGGCACGTGTAATGGTGCAAGGAGCTCTGAAGGGGAAAGAGGAGTCAGGGAACGTTAGGGTCCCCAGGGGCCATCCAGCAGAGCAGAGTCAATGAGTATAGGAGAAGGGAGGACCACACAGATGAGAGGATACAGGGGAAGGGTGGCACGGATGCCAAGCTTTACCAGGGATATTAATTTGCTGGACATGCTTGGGTGGAATAAGAGTGAGCAAGGTGGCCCTGGCTGGGTGGCTCAGTTAGTTGGAGCGCCATCCAGCACACTAAAAGGTTGCAGGTTCAATCCCGGGTCAGGGGACATACCTAGGTTGCAGATTCGATTCCTGGTCGGGGCACGTACAGGAGGCAATCGATTGATGTTTCTCTCTCTCTTCCTCTAAAATCAATAAATATATCCTCAGATAAAGATGTTAAAAAAAAAAGAGAGTGAGCAAGGTGTCTCAATTCTGTTTTCTGGGAAGAGGAGGCCACGTGTTTTGGCGGCACCTTCCATTTGGTGGTTTTGCTAATGGACAAAGTGCCCCTTGGCTCCCCGCCTGTCCCAGCGCTGTCGTCATCGGACAAATGTATAGCGTAGGGTGGGAGTGCGCTGTATCTGGCAGCCACATGGTCCAGATTCTCTGCCCCAACCTTGTTTCAAACATCCTGTCAGCGGGAGAATCAGTGTGTTCTGATCACAATCAGGTTCTGATTTGTGAAGGGAGGGACTTTACCCAGAAGTCCCCACCCCCAACTGTGCCCAGAAGGGCCTAATTATATGTGACTTTTCCTAAGGTAGTTGACGAAAGTCCTTTTAATTTGCGTTCAGCTTCTTTTACCTTTTCCCTTCTCATTTGTGCTCAGAAAGGAAAGCTCGTACTGCACAAATTAGCCCACGGCTGTGTTAGGACCCAGCACATTGTACCCTTCACCCCACCTTCCATGCCAAACTTTGAAGCTCAAAGATTTGTTAAATTTAATGGGCACTAAATGGCTTACAATGAATCATCAGCTACCTTAGCCAAGTAGATTTTCTTAAAGGTGCTTTCTTTGCCTTTTGTCTTTTTAAACACTATAAAATACATTTGGACAATCAATAAATCCTGGTTAAATAAATTATGGTACATTGTGCAACTATTAAAAAGAACAGGGCAGCTCTAACTGAATTTATATAGAACGATTTCCAAGATATATTAAGTGAAAAAAAAGGAAGGTGTCAAGTAATGAATATAGAAAGAACCATTTGTATAATAGAAAAGTATGTGCTTGTGAATATGTAGGTATTTCTGGAAGGTCACCTGGGATATTGGTGACCGTGGCTGGCCTCTGGAGAGCAGAACTGGGGGCTTGAGCATGGCAGTGGGGGCAGCTTACGCATGTCAAAGTCTGCATGGTGGTCATGTATTACCTATGAACAAAAAGGAAAACTCAGAAGACCTTTAAAAAGTAAAACTAAAGATTAAAAAAATTTAAAAGCCCTACCTAAAGATGCAGGACAGGTGGGTAAAAGAGTCGGGGGGGTTTAATTAATTAATTAATTAATTAATTAATTTTTATTGATAAAAGAGAGAGAGAAACATCAACTTGTTTCACTTAGTTATGCATTCACTGGTTGACTCTGGTATATGTGCCCTGATCGAGGATCACACCTGCAACCTTGGTGTTTCGGGACGACACTCTAATTCAGCTACCTGGCCACCTGGCCAGGGTGAGAGTTGTTTTTGTTTCTGTTTAAGATTTTATTTATTTATTTTTAGAGAGAGGGGAAGGGAAGGAGAAAGAGAGGGAGAGAAACATCAGTGTGTGGTTGCCTTTCACATGCCCCCTCCTGCGGACCTGGCCCGCAACCCAGGCATGTCCTCTGACTGGGAATCCAACCAGTGACCTTTTGGTTCACAGGCAGGCGCTCAATCCACTGAGTCGCACCAGCCAGGGCCAACAGAGTTGGTTCTAAGCATGCAGCTTTGCTCTGCAATGGCACACAGCCTTTTGTGTTTTCATCTGCAGGCCTGCAGCTGATGGTGTCCAATGAGAGTTTTACCTTTGACAATGTCACCATCTCCCTGACGTGGCTCCTCTCTCCTTACACCGGAAATCTGTCCTGTATCGTTAGTACTGGGGATGGCCACACGTTTGATCCTTACTACCCTCACAGGTAAGAGGACTCTGAGCCTTGAGTCAGTATGTTTCAGTCAATTTTTGCTGCATAACAAAACAACCCCAAACTTACAATAATACTTATTATTTGTCATGGTTCTTTATAGTAGCCAGGTTTCTTTGTTTGGACTAGCTCAGCTGGGGGAGGATGGCCTAGAAGGGCCTCATATCTCAGCTGACTGTCAGCTAGGTATCTGTTGCTCACACCCCACAGGCTAGCCGAGGCTCACTCCCATGGTGGCAGAAGAGTTCTTGGTTGGCAGTGAGTGAGATCAAGGTCCAATGTGCGAACATATTTCAAATCTCTACTTGGGTCACATCTTTTTATCCTCATGCAAGGACATGCTTACTGATTTTAGAGAGTGGGGACAGGTGGGAGAGAGAGGGAGAGAAACATTGATATGAGAAACATCAGTCAGTTGCCCTTCACATGTGCCCTGACCAGGAACCAAACCCACAATCTAGGCATGTGCCCTGACCAGGGATCGAACCCATGACCCCTCTGTCTATGGGATGACGCTCCAACCAACTGAGCCACACTGGCCAGGACTACTTGTGTCACATATTTTAATGATCATTGGCCAAAGCAAGTTTCATTGCCAAGCACAGACTCAGCAGGTGGAGAAACAGACTACAGCTATTGATGGAAGAAATGGCAGAGCCCAGAATAAAGGCATACACACACGGAAATGGGAGAAACTGGTGCTCACCGGTTCCCATTAGGGCGGCCACCTGAACAGTCCTGGAGAGCTGGGTCCTTTCGTCTTGGCTCTGTGTAGAATCTCTCCTGGGTCACTGTCTGAGGAGTTGGTAATAGGGTAAAGAAGATGCTCACCTGGGTATGGGAATGTTTTTTATTAGTAAGGATAATAAAAATCATAGTAGCAACATTAATAATAGTCCAGCCAGGCAGTTTTCACACACAACCTCCCTGGAGCTGTGTTCATATAACCACTTGCCATGTGAGCCACTGAGCACTTGATACGGAGATGTCCTCAGTTGAGATGTGCTGTAAATGTAAAATGCACAAGGGATTTTCAATGCTTAGTCCCCCTCCCCCCAAAATAATGTAAAATATCTCACTAATAGTCTTTGTATTGATTACACATTGAAATGGTAGTACCTTGAATATATGGGGTTAAAGAAAATAAATTATTAAAATTAATTTAACCTGTTTCTTACTTTTTCCAGTGTGGCTTTTAGAAAACTTAAAATTACACATATGGCTCATACTATTTGCATTGGATGGTGCTGAACTAAATAATCATTGTCTTGCTTTTACAAAGGAACAGTGGTGTTGCCCAAGCCTTGTAGCTAGTAAATGGCAGCGCTGTGCTATTGGACAAGCAGGACAGTCTGGCCTTGCACGGAGCTCAGGCTCTGAGGCCCTGCAGGATTATATAGCACACAGCATCGGGGCCTGAGGGCGCTGCCCTCCTCCCCACACATCCTCCAGGAGACCCTTTCCTCCTCAACCTGTAGTAGCCAAACCCAGTTCCTAACATTTAAAAGTCCTACCTGGCCTGTGTAAGCTCCGGTCTGCTCTGCTGGGTGGCCCAGCAGGAGGGGTGCCCCAGACTGTTTCAGAAAATCCAGATCCTTTTTGGATTCTGGGGCTCGTCACAGGGACCCCCCAGTTCAATATGGATCCCCTGAGAAGTCATGGAGGCCTATAAGCCTTTCTTCTAACCCCCAAGCATCTCCATTTCTACCCTGTGGGACCAAGAGGTTCTAGCTCCATGGGTGCTGGCATTCCCGAAAGCACTAGGTGGGGTGAGGCAAACAGGGGGCCAGCCCTGTCCACAGTCCAAGTCTGCTCCAGTGAGTGCGGGTCTCAGATTCAGCCGTGCTCTGGGGTCTCAGGCATTGTGCCAGACAAAACGGTGTCTGGAAGCTGGGGTTCTAATCCCAGGCACTGCTAGTATATTGGACCTGGAAATTACCCCAGTCTTGGGTTCCTGTCTCCTTCACTGTCACATTTATATTGATGGTTGCCTTCATTGGAGTAAAATGAGAAATTACATGTGAAGATGCTTTGAGAAGTAAATGTTTAAGTAATACAAATACCTATGGCAACATTCTGCAGGTTTCTTCCCATTTGCCACCATTTCATTAATAAAACAACAAATTCTAAGTTACAGAATCCTTAACCCCCAAATTTTATAGAACTAGAATTTGGCATAAAGCAAAATTCACTGTCTGTAGCCCTGCTAAGAATTTCAGCTACCAAGGGACTTATTTTTAAATTTTTAAAAAATTTATTTATTGCCCAAGCTGGTCTAGCTGGTGTGCCTCACTGGATTCTCACAGTATGGATTGAGTGCCGGCCTATAAACCAGAGGGTCATTGGTTCAATTCCCAGTCAGGGCACATGCGTGGGTTGCGGGCCAGGTCCCCAGTAAGGGGCATGCAACCACACATTGATGTTTCTCTCACTCTCTTTCTCCCTCCCTTCTCTTCTCTAATAAATAAATAAATAAATAAATAAATAAATAAATAAATAAATAAAATGTTATGTTTAAAAAATTATTGATTTGAGAGAGAGATTGATTTGTTGTTCCGCTTATTTATGCATTCATTTTATGTGCCCTGAGCAAGGATTGAACCCACAACCTTGATATATTGGGATGACACTCTAACCAACTGAGCTACCTAGCCAGAGCTCCACAAGGACTTTATATAGTAAATAAACAAACAGTAGTTAAAACCTGGAGCAAACAGAACAAAATGGAAATATTTGTCAACTCTGGGTGGTGAGTCCAAGGGTGTTTGTGTATTACTCTCTGGAATTCACTGTGTGATTAAATTTTTTCATAATCTAAGACAAACAATAGTAAGCAGTGTTTTACATTTGCCATGCCTCTGGGCATTAGCTCTAAGTGATAGTGACTGGCATTGTTCTTCTCTTTCAAAACACCTAGATGGCAATACCCTCCACCATCACCTCACCTAAATAATCTGTTTCCCCTCCTTTAAAGACTTGTTAGACCTTTAAAGTACCCACCACCTTCTTCTATCATTTTTATTAATATTAGAAAATATATTTCTGACACTTTCTAATCAGTACTAGCAGCCTCGGCACTCAATTTACAGTATGAAAAATGGCATGAGTTTTAAGTATACAGAAGTCCCGTACTTTGTGTGGATGTCACTGGGCTCTTCTTTTGTGTGTTGTACAGACCCCTACCTCTGCTGAACTCTTCCTTAGGCTAAGACCTACATTGGATGCTCTATGTCCACTGTAGATGAATAACATGAGCTGATGGGGAGAATCCAACCTCCAATAGAAACGGTGTAATAAAAGTCAAACGAGTGCCCCTTTAAAGCTCCTTCTTGCCTTGCATTGCCCATGTCTTGTGTTCATTTGCATGGCAGGTTGTTTTGTTTCTACAGTTTTGAAATTGTATTATGTGCCTTACAGAACAATTTGCATAAGGTGAAATGTGCCCATGTCCAACGTTAGGTAACTCAGCGCCACCTACTGACAGATCTGGGGATTGCCATTATTCTCCAGTCCATTCGGTCTCCTCTGCATGCACAGCCAAGTATGAGGGGGTGGTGGGGGGGACTTCCGTAAAAACCCATCATTCACAAGCCAACATAAGCCTTAGAGTGACTTAGATGTACACAGGCTGTTGAGAGGTGCAGAAGAGAGAACTCTGTGGGAGATGACGGTCAGAAAGGACTGTAGAGCTGAAGTCCTTGGTGGGGGATCAGAAGTAGGAGGCAGGAGCAAAGGGTGTAGAGAAAGCCAAGTCACGGATGTGGAGAAGCACGGCCTCCCAGGGTAACTGCAAGCACCTCACTGTACCCGGAGTTCAGGGGTATGTGGGAAAAATGAAAGATGGTGCACACATGTACACATTTCCACTGTGTTTGTGTCTAGGACTGGAATTGCACACTCCATAGGGTGACGGCACAAATTTTTAAGTTGTTGTCATCTTCTCCTTGTACTCCCAGCGTATCTTCCCTTTGCTGGCAGCAGTTTCTAAAACCACTTTGTAGCCTTCTCCCTTGGGTGAGCTCACTGGGAGAGAAATCAGAAAAACAAATCTATTTCCCTGCTCTTTAGTCCTGGACAATTTCAGCTGGCACCAGAGTTTAAAGAACATAACAAATTGCTTTTTCCAGTCACATCACGGAAAAAACAGGCTGGGTGTTGCAATTCAAACCATCGTTCGCAAATCCAGAGAGTTAGCATTTTCTTGTTCTAAAATCTACATTATTTGATATTACTAATGGCCACTCCAGAATTCTTCTATTTAGTGTTGGTTGGTAGATCTTTCTTCCATCCTTTTACTTTTAACCTATCTGTACCATTACATTAAGGGGGTTTCTGGGAGACAGTATATGCTTGAGTCTTGTTTTTTCAATATCCCTATGTCATAGTAATTGGTGTGCTTAGAGCATTTACAGTTAACGTAATTATTGATATGGTTAAATTTAGATCTATTGTTTTGTTGTTTTCTATTGCCTCCTCCGTTTATCCCTGCCTCTGGTTCCTCTCCTTTCTTGACTTTTTTCTAATTACTAAATATTTTTAATATCCCATTTTAACTTAGTTACTGGCTTTTTTTGTTTTTGGTTTATCTCTTTGCATTACTTTTTAGTAGTTTTTTGGGAATGTCAATATACACATCTAATCTTTCACAGTCTACTTAGAGTTACTGTTATACCATTTCAAGTAAATGTTGAAGCCTTACTACCACAGTGGCCCCTTTTGCCTGCCTACCTTTACGTTGTAAGTATCAAATGTAGGACATCCACATACACTGAAACCCCTTTCAACAATCACCTGTACTTTGAAGAGCTGAAGAGGAATAAAAGTCTAACAGTTACCGAGACATGTGCCACTCCTTGTGCTCTCCCTTCATTCCCGAAGTTCCAAGTTCCTCCCGGTATCATTTCCCTTCAACGGGAAAAACTTCCTTCAGCATTTCTTTTAGAGTCAATTTTCTGGCAATAAATTCTCTTACAGAATTTCTTTATTCCTGAGAATGTCTTTATTTTGCTTTAAGTCCTAGTAGATTTTTTTGCTGGATATAGAATTATGTGCTGACAATTCTTTCCCTTCGACACTTTAACGGAGCCATTCACTGCCTTCTGACCTCTGTGGTTTCTGAGGAGAAACCTGTGCTCATTCATCACAGTTTTCTCTAAATGGAATGTGTAATTTTTTCAGGTTGATTTCAAGATTATTTATCTTTGATTTTTCAGCAGTTTGATTATTATATGTGTGGGTATGGTTTTCTTTATTTTTTTTTCCTCTCCATGGGGGTTCATAATGCTTCTCGAATCTTTATGTTTTGCCAAATTTTGGCAGTTTTCAGTTCTTATTTCTTCAAATACATTTTTCTACAGCAATCTTTCTCTTTCTTCTCACTGGCGCTCTAATGACACAAATATTTTCCACTTTGATATTATTACACAGATTACTGATGCTCTGCTCATTTTTAAAAATTTAATGTTTTTTCTCTCTGTTCTTCAGATCAGATCATTTCTTTTGCTCTATCTTTAGGTTCACGGACTTTTTTCTTTCTTTATTCTGCTATTGTACTCATCCAGTGAATTTTTAAATTTCAGATACTGCTTTTCATTTCTAAAATTTGCCTTTGATTCTTTGTTATAGTTTCTGCTTCTCTGCTAAGAACTCCCATCTCTCCACTCATTGGAACAGCATCTACTTTTGCCTCACAGCACGGTTACAGTAAATAGGCGATTAAAAGTCTTCGTGTGATAGTTCCCACATCCGAGTCATCTCAGAACTGACATCTGTCTATTGATCGTGTTTTCCCTGGAAATCTGATCTTATTTTCCTTTATCTGATAAAGATAAAGGATGGGTGATTCATAAAGCTTGACTTTCCTCCCCAATCTGCTTTGTTCCCCCCTTCTACGTGCTCAAGCAGTTTCTCTGTAATCAATGGAAGAAATTGGCTATGGTGGGGTTACTCCATTCCTGGCTGGCACCAGGAATCAGGTTATTGTCTTCTAAGCTTTTTCACAAATATGTTCACTTGTCAACTATTTCTCAAGCACAAACTATGTGTGAGGCTCTGTGCTAGGTGCCAGGCATATAAGAGAGCACTAGACAGACACTGGGCCAGCAGCCTGGCAGGGAAGAACGACAGTGAATAAGCAAGCACGCAAGGGGTGAGTGTTGCCTGGGAGAGGCAGCAAAGCTATGGCAGTAAAGGGAACCGAAGGAGGGCTTCCCAGAGAAAGTGATGTTTAAGTTGAGAACCAGAGGAGGAGCGTGAATATGAGCAAAGACATAGTCAAGAGCCTTCCCAGCAAAGATCAGTGCACCTGCAGGCCTGGAGGTGAGCAAGAGGAGGCATGTTCTAGGACCTGAAGACGAGGTCTCGGTGAACATATAGTTAGAGGAGTGTGTCAAAAGACGGGGAGGAGGTCAGGAGGGAAGGTCATGTGTATTTTTGCAGATGATTGTAGAGATTTTGAATTAGTCCTCTTGGGAAAATGAGAAGCAAAAGAAACCCATAATTTTGACATGTTTGGAATTTGGTCCATTTTACAGATGGGGAAAATGAGGCTCAGAAAGGTAGGCAGGACCATAGTATTTTACAGATGAAGTGAGAAAACCCAGAGAAGGGGTTTATGTGCGTCAGAGGGAATAAATGGTAGAACGTGGACCTGCAGCCAAATATTCCACTCCCGGTTGGTCAGTGCTATTGCTTCCACTCTTACCTGCTCCAGGACGTTCCGTTATCATTGCAAACAATGAGAGCCTGGTTTGCAGCATCTTTTTCTTCTTCTTTTAATCTGTGCAGAGCGGAAGAGGTGTGAGGTGGGTGACTGCATTTGTGCACAAATGTGTAAATGCACGTGTGTCCATGTTCCCAACACTGGTAACATTTCTGTTTCCGGCAGTTTGTCTAGCAACTTGACTTACCAGTTCACAACATCTGGGAAATTCACGATGTTTGCTGAGTGCACAACTAGTGAGTGGCATGTGATGGCTCAGAACCAAGTGACAATTCGAGACAAGAGGGAGAGGCTCAGTGTGACTGGGTGTTCCAGCCTGTCCAAATCAGGAGCCAGCCCTCTCTGCCAGACTGTCTTTGGGGACCCTATGTGGATTCAGGTGGAGCTTGATGGAGGTGAGTCTGCAGAAAGGTCAAGGTCAAGGAAGCCTTGATCTCTCCCAAATTTATCCATTCAACTGCCAGGCCTTAATACATACTAGCAGCAGTCATCTACTGAGTTAGTTTTTTAGCTGTTCATTTGTTTAGCTCTTTGCTTGTGCCAGGAAGTGATCTAAGTGCTTTACATATACTAGCCCACCCAGCATGCACTATTAGTATCTCCATTTTACAGATGAAGAAATGGAGGAAGAGTTCAGAGTCAAAGGTTCGAAGTCACAGGCTGCTAAGCCAGTGAGAGCTACCAGACTTCCAAAGGCCCTTGTTTGCATGCCCATAGTCACATCTCAAGAACTGAACTTGTAAGACACTCCTCATTGGGGAGGGGGGATTTGAACAGAACTGGGCATGCTACCAGCTGGGTGCAGCCAGCATGGACCAACTTGGCACAATTGTGTTGCCCCAAGTTAGGGCTGATACTCAGCTGCACACACTGCTACATCATAGCAGATGTTATGGCTGGTGTCCATTCTCATTGGTCTCAGTCTCTTTTCTGATTGGTCACAGAGGCCATTGTAATTGCTCATCATGTCCATTCTGATTAGTCAAAGTGTCCATTCTGATTGGTCATAGGAACATTTCTTATTGGTTACAACATCCATTCTGATTGGTCACAGTGTCCATTCTGATTGGTCACAGCATCTATTCTGATTTATCAGAACATCCATTCTAATTAGTTGGTGTCCATGCAGTTACAGTTGTTAAATATTTTGAATTCCACCCCTCCTATCAGTAGAGACTCTCCCAACTAAGACCCATCATCACCCGGTGCAGTATCTGTCCTCAAGGCACAGGTTCAGTTTGAGATCTAGAGAGAGGCTTGTTAACGTAAACTGTGTGGCACAGATCTGCAGAGGTGAGGGCATGACCTCACATGACCTCACACCACCTGAAGCCTCATTCAGAGCAGTGACTTGTAAGAGCTCTAACTGGGCCTTGAATACAGTACTTGAGGCTGCTTTCTGTCTGGTGTGCTTGTTGGCTGAAGATGGTGGCTGCATGTTCCTGGAGAAGCTTAATACAATCCTTCGTGTATTCATTTATTCTATAAATGCAATATATCGAGTGCACACTGTTTGCCAGGTGTGGGAAAGGCAGCAGCAAACCTGAAAGTCAGGATTCCTGCTCTCTCTCAGGCTTACATCCTCATCCTCATCATTGTGTTTATCATCCTCATCATCACTCAGACAAGAAACATACCAGCTTAATTTCTATTGGAAAGAATCCTAATTTGTTAGTTTATATCATATTTTAAGGCTCAACCACAATATTTAGCATTCAGTTAGGGCACTAACCCCAACCTGTAAGAGCACCATTGTGATGTGAACAGGCTGAGTTCTGCTGGGCAGGGTTTCAGGCAGGCAGCTGTGGAAGTAGAAGGAAATAGCATCGAGTCTTGTTCCTGCTTGAAACAAGACTTGAGGCTAATCTCATGCATCATGCATAAACATCAGTCATACCCTTAAGAGATGTTCCCTTTTTAGGCTTCCTCCCCACAAAAATATCTCTGTCAATGAAATATTCTAATATTTTTATTATGAATTTTTAATATGGGTAACACATGCATAGTATAATTAGAATATTCAAATAAGCAGAGAGGACCCAAAACTCATGAACCCAACACTCAGAGATAATCACCGTTAATATTCAGGGTCAGGGTGTATCCTAACTTATGTCTTCATAGCTATATCTATATCCATGTCTGTATCCAGAATCTCACTTCAGAGCTTGGGTCTGAACTATCTCTGTATAATCAGCTACATGGTTATTACCAACATTCTTCAATGTCTCTTACTCCACCTAGAAACAGGGGTGACTTACACTGTGCTGTCAGATAACACAACCCTGGCTGAGTCCACCGCACAGAAGGGCCTGCTCCCCTACAATCTGACCCTGGACAGAGCAGCCCAGCGACGGATGGGCCCAGGGGTGCACCACCTGGAGATCCGAGCCACCAGCAACACCACCATCTCTGCACCTTCCACAAACGTCACAGTCTGCTTCCTGGAGCCTCTGTCAGGGCTGCGGGCCTCCTGGGCTTCTGACCGCTTGGAGCTTGGACAGGACCTACTGGTCAATGTCTCAGTGGCTCATGGCATCCCAGAAGAGTTGACCTTTGAGGTAACAGGACTCAATGCATCCTTCTCCTATAAGGAAGACAGCCTTGGACGGCCATCTGGGATTTACCATGTGACAGTTCCTCTTGAAGGTACTTGGGGTTGGTGGCTCACTTTCCAAACCTTCCTCCACTTCCCTTCTCAACTTAGACCCCAGGGTCCTGCCAGTCAGTTTTCAGGGTGTTCTGGACACAAACATGGTCAAGAGCATGCAACCTGAGTCACAAAATAAGGCAGAGACAGATACTGTCTGCCTTCATGGAGCTTGTTGTCAAAGGGGTTCTCAACTCTGGCAAGTCCAACCTTTGGGACTAGATTATTCTTTGTTGTGGGGCTGCACTGTGCATTATGGGATGCATAGCAGCATCTCTGGCTTCTACCCTTTAGATCCCAGTAGCACCAGCCTCCTAAGTCATGACACCCAAAAACGTCTCCAGACAATGCCAACTGTCCCCTGGGAGCAAAATCACCCAACTGAGAACCACTGAAGGAGAGTAGGGGTATTCAGATTTCTGCCATCATCTCTAGTGAAACTGCAGTCCATGCCCTTGGGAGAGAGACAGGTGAAAACTGAAGAGTGGAAAGAGAAGAGGGTGGGACAAGAGATTCTGTCAGGATCCTGGCTGGAATGGAGATAAGGCAACTGACTGGCTTGGGGACAGACTGGCTGGCGCCAGCCAGGGGAGGAAAACACAGCATACATTTGCATTTAATCTGAAAAGAACAGAGTCCCTGAGGGCAATGTGGTGAGGTCAGCAGGCAGGAATGTGAAGAGGGTCCAAGTCTCCAGTCCACCCAAGATCTAGCCCCCAGGATCCCATGCCCTGGATCTCAGAGGCCTGCAAGAAAGAGGGTAATACTGTGCAGGTCTGGGGCTACTATGCCCTCAGCAAGGGATCCGGCAAAAGAGATGGTGGAAAGGATGATAGGTTTATGAAAGAAAACATTGGAACTTTGCCAGATGCCAAAGGTCCAGTTTGGAAGAGGAAGAAGCCAGAATGAAATGAAATGACAGTGGAAAATATACATAATACATATGCTATAGCTCAAATGCAAAATAATTTTTGTTTCCTGCAAAAATGACTCAGTAGGGGATAATAGATGAAATTTCAGCATGCCGTATGACTTTATGGCTTGCTCTTAAAAGGTAAGCAGTCTTTTTGTCCCCACAAGAAAACAGATTTGGATGAGTCCTGTGGTGAAGGGGCTGAGGAGAAGGCTAAGGAACCAGGTAGGACAGCCGGTGCTGGCCCAGCTATGGCTGACCTAGTTCTCAGGGCCCAAAACATATCTGCAGCTTCCTCTGTG
Source organism: Trachops cirrhosus (assembly GCA_028533065.1). Taxonomy (NCBI): domain Eukaryota; kingdom Metazoa; phylum Chordata; class Mammalia; order Chiroptera; family Phyllostomidae; genus Trachops; species Trachops cirrhosus. The sequence goes on along the minus strand of CM052550.1, from coordinate 22,755,551 downwards.
CTTTCAGGGACCCCTGCTGGGTCCCTGGGCTCCAGGGCTGGGTGTTACCCGTCCTTCAGCTGGTCACACCCTCCCTGCTGCTGCTACTTCTAGACCACCAACAGGGTCATTCTCTGTTCTCCTCATTCTCACTACCTTCTTCAGCACCCTCTCTCCCCAAGGGAAACATCTGGTCCATAGGACATTCTTCCGTAGTCCTTGGCTTGCTACCAGCTGATCACGCTATTTCCCAAATGCAGAAATGCAGCCCTTAACTCCCTCCCTCTCTCCGCCTTGTTCTACCCTGTGTCATAGGCCACTCCTGCAAGGGCCTGAGTAAGGAGCAAGCCCATGGGGGTTCCCAACCTCAAAGAACACATATTCAGTTTTCCAAGGGTCCCCTCTGGTAACCTCTCTGGGCTTGAAAAGAAGGTAGCACCTACCAATCCTTCTCCATAAGGGAGGATGGGTGGGATATACCTGTGTTAGTGCTCTCTACAAATAAATCTTAAAAATCTTTCTCTCCCCTCTCCACCCTCTCAACACTTTCTAAAATCCTGTCAGGTCTTTGGCTCAGCTACACTCTCCTCTCTAATCTCACTGATGAGCACTACTCCTCCTTTGAACTTCTGCTCTAGCCCCCGCTCCATCCCATAAACCATTTCTTTGTGCCCTGAGGTTAAAGTGACCACCTGCCCACACTGTGCACACAATACCCCATGCTGATTCTTACCATGGCTTGGCACTGACTTGCAAGTCTATTAAGCCATAAGGCCCTGAGGACAAGAACTGTGTTCCATTCATTTCTGTGTCCCCAGAGCCTTGCACCATGCCTGGCATAAAACAGGGGCTCATTGAATGCTCAGATGACGAAAGATTTGGATGCTGCCATCAGGGGACTGGAGAAGCACGAGCTGGGAGAGCTGTCTCAGCGTGAATTAATCAGCTTATTACAACCTTCATAATTTTTTACCTTTTGCATTGTAGGCACCTTTCGGGTCACCGTGCTGGTGAGGAATGCCTTCTCAAACTTGAGTTTGGACATTGGAAGCATCACTGTTGCAGGCAAGGGCTTTCTGCAAGGGGGTATAAAACTTGTGACCAGGAGTCCAGGGCATTGTGCTTGATTGGGATCTAGTGAGGAGCTCTTCAAAACAGGACTTGCTCTTCCGACACTAAGAATTCTCTGGTTACTCTAAAGAGGCAACAATGTATGCAGTAAAATATTCGGCTGTTGATACAGAATTCTAAAATATCTGTGTTTGTATTAGTTGTGATGCTTTAGGCTACAAGTAGCAGAAAGCCCAACCTCAG